>LR738712.1:57847935-57942148 GCA_902687465.1 Secale cereale
TCAAATACATAATCAAGTTGTCTACTTGACACTTGGGGGCTAATGGATAATTGAGGTATCCGAAGAAATTCTTACAAGTATCAAATACATAATCAAGTTATCTACTTGACACTTGGGGGCTAATGGATAACTGAGGTATCCGAAGAAATTCTTACAAGTATCAAATACATAATCAAGTTGTCTACTTGACACTTGGGGGCTAATGGATAATTGAGGTATCCGAAGAAATTCTTACAAGTATCAAATACATAATCAAGTTATCTACTTGACACTTGGGGGCTAATGGATAATTGAGGTATCCGAAGAAATTCTTACAAGTATCAAATACATAATCAAGTTATCTACTTGATACTTGGGGGCTAATGTAAAGATCAGTTGCTCATGTTATAAGTTCCGGTGTACCTTCAAAACCTAGCTAAACCGGAACTTGGGGGCTGTTATGGGATAGAAGCATGTCAAAAGCACAAAGTCAGAAGGAAAAAGGTTACCTCATATTTTTCCTTCATTAAATTAATCAAGCCCGCTTCATAATCTCGGCTACTGTGGAGCCGGTTTAAGTACCCGGAATAGATTTCTTGGGCACTCATATCAGCAAGATTGGATAACTCAGTACTCCATTTACCCTTATCTTTATGTAATTTCTCCGTTTTAGCCGTATGTCTGGCTAAAACGGTGGGCTCAGCCGGAGCAACGAAAGCAGCCCCAGTCACTACAACTTCTGGAGAGGCAGGTGCAGTTGGTGGAGTCGCAGTGTGAACCGGATTGGGAGATGACGGATTAACTTGAGGAGAGTTGACCCGAGCAGGACTTGGCGGGTTGTGGACGTCATCAGCAGTAGGGTTCTCGGCTACTGGGACATGATCCGTAGGCGCAGGATCTTCAAGAGGAGCTATAGGCTCGCCTTCTGGAGGAACGGTTGTTGCCGGATCAACCACCGGATCATCTGCAGAAGTCTCAGCAGGGGGTTTGTTTGCCTTTTGTCTTTTGCTAGGCTTTGGCTTGCTGAAAAAAGTTTGCAGAATGAGTTAACATTGTGAAGGAAAAAGGTAATCATAAACCGGAAATGTTAAAAAGACTTACCCTGGGACAGTCTTCAATGGGGGAAGTTGTGTAGCAGTCGATTCACCAGAGGAGGATAATGGAGTCTCCTGATAATCAGGATCAGATGGTTTAAGAGGTTTTCGGATAAGCCCGGCCTTGGGATGAAGGAGAGTCGGAGAAAGTATCACCTCAGTGCGGCGCTTCCGAGCCGGAGTTAGAGAAATCCCGGATGATTCCACTGCCAGGCCGCTATGGCGAGTGGTCCGGCGAAGAGCTTCATGCTGTTGTTTCTTCAAAAGAAAATTAGGATCCAATTGAGCATAAGGATGAGAAAATTGGTATTTTCGGACGGTCCGACGACTTTTTTGTGGAAGAGGTTCTGAATCGGAAGAAAGGATAGTTACCTCAACTTCGGCCGGTTTATCACCTTCAGCCAACTCATGTGGAAAGTTATCATTAGATACAGATATGAGTACAAGAAAGCAAAATAAAACCGGATTAATTCGTACCTCGGAATCCAGATCATCATCCTCGGCGTGAGAACTAGAGTCAACAGCTGCTTTTCTTTTCTTATTCGCAAAGGTCTTCCGGCGTGCTTGTTTGCCGGTTTTCTCCTGAGGTTTTCTCTTCCAGAAAGGATCATTAGCCTATTCAAAGGAAGGAAAGACAATTGAAAGGACGGTTTAAAGGAACGGGTTACAAATACAGGACAAAGCAAAACTTACCGCAGGCAGCTTATTCTTCTTGTAATACGGAGCTAACCCGACTTTGCTGCAGTCTGCTAAGGAGACGTTGAGCATCTTCTTAGCCGATTCAATAACCTCCGATTCAGAGAGTTTTTCCTTGGTAAACCGTTGAGGGTCGTCCGGTTTACCAGAATACTGGCACATCAACTACGATCGCTGGCTCAAGGGAAGAATACTCCAAGAGAGCCAACAGCGCATAAAGTCGGTTCCTGTTAAACCGTTGGCCATAAAAGCTTTCAACCTGGAAAGCTGGGACGCAAACCGGGTCCGTTCGACAGAGCTGAGTCGTTGTGGTAGAGGATGATCCTCCGGAATACGGTGCTCACGATAACCCGGCAGTGGGTTCTCCCCTTCAGGAGAAGTATCAACACAGTAAAACCATGATTTGTTCCACTCCTTTGGGTGCGTGTGGAGAGCGGCGTGGGGAAAGACAACGTCTCTCCTTTTCTGGATACTAACACCGCCGAGTTCCTGATGCGGTCCGCTGGTGAACTCCGTGCGCCGGTTCAGGTGAAAGAAGTCCCGGAACAGATCAACAGACGGTTCTTCTTGCAGATACACCTCCGAAAATACTTGGAAGTCACAGATATTTGAAATGGAGTTGGGCCCAATATCCTGAGGATGGAGTTGGAAGGCAGCAAGAACATCCCGGAAAAACTTTGAACCGGGGGGGGGGTGAAGCCTCGAGTTATGTGGTCAAAGAAAACAATAACCTCCCCTTGCCTGGGGGTAGGAGGGCATTCGTTTCCTGGAGCCCGCCATTTCAAAACGGATTGAGGACCTAAAGTACCAATTTCAGCAATTTTGACCAAGTCTTCTTCGGTGATGATGGAAGGGACCCAGTCACAAGAGACAAACTGCTTCGCCATAGCGACAGAAGGACAAGTACTGAAAAAGATAAAGGGTAAAACCGGATTATGCGAGTATAGCAAGATAAACCGGAAGATATCTACAAATATTACGTAACGGTTTAGACAAGGGACTAATGATATGGTTAAACCGGCGATTACAGGGAGCTATGTCATTGCCGGTTCATGACAGCAAAAGAGGAACAGCTAAACCGTCACGTTCAACTCTAAAATTTGTACAGGAACAGGGCATGACAGTATAAACCGGAGTATACTTAGCAGATTTATAAAGGGGAAGAAACAAGTTTTGACAGACAACTAGGGCAGAACAGATCTGGATATGCAAGAAAAAGAAAAATAAATACGTGAAGACACGGGAAGAACTGCAAGGGTAACGGACGGAGCGGATGAATCTACAGGTTATATAAAGTAACAAGATCTAAAGCATAGAAGCAACAAAATAAAGGCAGAATTTAAAGGCAGAATTTAAAGGCAGAACGTAAAGATTAAAAGTTTCAGTGTACAAGGCGAAGTTCTCATAGAGGCTCTAATGGCGGAAGCGCAAGGAAGAACCCTAGAAGACGCAGATCTATAATGAGGAAGAAAGGCATACCTGGAACGATGGAGATCGGCGGCGGAAATTCTCTGGTCAAGTCAGGTTGATGCAGCGGCCAGTGAGGTCTTGACTCGGTGGGCGACGGCGGCGCTTCAAGCTCGGGCGTCAATGGCGTCTTGAGGCTCGGCCGACGGAAGAAGGAAGAAGATGCGGGAAGAGAATAAACGGATGGGGGCAGCAGTATTTATAAGGGAAGGACAGATATGAAGAGACGGGTGCGAGATTCGAGGGAGCAAAGATTGGATAAAGATCCCTTGACGCCTCGATTTTCGGGATAACCATTAAAACAAAGTCACAGTACAGCTCGCAGCGTTAAATGCGGAGATGATGTCACGGTCAGATTTAATGATTCTCGGGGATGACGTCAGAGCCGGTTTACAAGAAATGAGAAGGCACAGAAGAAAGTCATACAAGACAAGGGAGATTGATATGAACAAGTTCAAATCATTCTGGGGCCTAATGTCAGGGATATTACTAGCAGGTATGAACCGGCTAGTGTAAACCGGCTTAGTTATATTATACTTGGTTGTAATATTTAGTAAAGGCTACGGCCCATAAGATCTTAGGGCCCATGTATAGAATTATGGTTTGTAAAACGCCCAGCGATGTAACTTGAGAGATAAGTAAGAAAGGACAGAGACCGATGCGGACACGAGTATGAGCCGGCCTCGGGACTCTGTAAACCGGACCAGGCGTCACCTCTATATAAAGGGACGACCCGGCGACGGTTCAAGGACAAGCAAGAATCAACCCGTCGAGACTGCAGGCAAGCGATCCGCTCCCTGTAAACCGACGCCCAAGCAATACCAAACCAACTAGACGTAGGCTTTTACCTTCATCGATGGGGCCGAACTAGTATAAATTCTCTGTGTCCTTTGTGTGCTATGAACCCCTTCAAGCTAACCCGTGCGATGGTTCAATCATCAAGTCCGCTAAACCGGACATCTGCCGTGCTATTTCCACGACAGGTTCAGTTAATAGCCATTGATCGATCGCTCGGGTTCAGTAACGCGTAGCCTGCAGTGCAATCGCTCGGGTTCAGTTAGAGCCCAACACCTCGCTCGGGTTCGGTTAGAGCCCAACGCCTCGCACCCACGCATGTGCGTGTACGAGAGAACCGCGCATCGCTCGGCCCCGACCACCCACCGTAATCGGGAACACCCCGATATTTTCCTCGCCCTCGCTTCTACCACGGTTTTTTCCGTCATGGACGACCCAAAGAATGTCATGCAGCTGCGTCTCCGGCCCGCCCAGGACAAAAAGCCCATTTTCTGTCATGATTTTTTGTCATAGAAGTAGGACCCCACCACATCTATGATTATACCGTGTTTTGTCACAATTATTATCATATAAGTGTCATAAGTATGACAGAAAAAAGTTTTGTTCGGCCCAAAATGTCACGGATGTGTCTTTTTCTGTAGTGCATGGGATCACTTGATCCCTCTCAGTACATCTGCTATGATTTATGTGATGATCAACTTGATTCACTCTTGTACTTAGTCTTGATCAACCTCTCACATGACCAATCTTTAGATAATTCCTTGAATAACACCTTGGTCATCACATACTCTCCTTCAAACCAACAAATGGACTTCAAGAAAAGCCTATGGACAAATCCTTCAAAAATAACTCAAGGCAACCATTAGTACATAGAGATTGTCTTCAATTACCAAAACCAAACATGGGGGCACTCTTTTGATGAGCTCTAATACCACTTGATGTGAACTGGGGACCCAATCTTTCGGTGAGAGGGGGATAACTACGATTTTTGGGTGGGACTTGACCCTCACGATCCGGCTACCAACCGTACAAAGAGAACCGTACACGATTGATATCCACGGCAATCACTGAACCAACTCCACGGCGTTATCGGCGGAGCCAACGGCGCGATCGACCTATCCACGATGGATTTTTCCTGCAAGCAAATCGAAGAACATGCAAGAAAATAACAGCGAAGCAATCTAAAAATTGCGGATATGCTAGATGAATAAATCTCACAAGTTGGGGTTCCGATAGGATGTCTTGACTGTCGCACTAGCCGCTACGAGCGAAGAAAAATAAAAGTAGCTAAAGCTAAACTTCTCTAAACAAAACCCAAGTCTAAACCCTAACCAATAGAATGCTATTTATTAACTTGAGTGACGGCCGCCTTGCGCTGGTTCACGGACACAGGACCGTACAGAGGCCGGATACTGCACGGCTTGGCCAAAAGTGGACGTCTACTTTTGTTATTGTTAAATACGTATTGGCCCAAAGTGACGTACGAGCACACCAATTGGTCTTTGTAGCACTGGCTTCTTGCACCATATAATGGCTAGCTCCTCCTCTCTGATGCGTGTGTGTGTGTGTGTGTGCATTTGCATGGCCATGCAATCTTCAACATCTTCATATTAATTTTGCAGATGCCTTCAAGAACTCTGCACAAGAAATAAAATGGTGTAGTATTTTTGTCCCTGATAATAAAATATAATATCATATAATGATCAATAGAAATTACCTGTAAAATGTGTCGTGTAATATTTCTAGACGTATCTATGCCCACATCATCCTCCCTTTCTTGAAAACAAAGCCGTCCTCGGCTTTCATTTATCTAAAACACATCATAGAGCAACACAAAAATTGATGCAACATACATAGGCCATCCCGATGGCGTTAGCTCATGTGGGTGAAAAAGATTTGTGACAACACAATTAGGAATATAATGAAAAGTTTTATCCCACATAGAGTCTATGTATGAATTATAGGGACGCAAATGAACGACTTGAGCATGCAGTATGTCTAGTTCAGAAGATGAGACACTCACCGAAATATTTTTGGATTGATAGCAAGCATACTATGCATAGTATGATCCGTTGATTTAGCTTTCCCATCATTAATTATTTCATCAGGGGTCATAGGAAGCAAGGTAGTGGCTTTTCCTTCAAACACGAGAGTATACAAATTGGTTCTACCATGATGAGTAACACTATTATCAAATTGCCAAGGTCGACCTAACAATAAAGAACACGCTTGCATAGGTACAACATCACAGTCAACTTGTCCATGATAGGAACCAAGTGTAACATGTACTCTCACACGACGTGTTACCTTCAACGTACCACAGTCATTGAACCATTGGATGTTATATGGACGGGGGTGTCTCGTAGTGGTGAGGCAAAGTTTCTCGACCATCTCTATACTCGCCAATTTATTGCAGCTTCCACCATCAATGATCACAAGAACGGAATGCCCTTTGACAACAAACTTAGTTTGAAAAAGATTATGACGTTGATGCATCTCAGCACGCCCCACCTGGGCACTAAGTACTTGCATGGTTACAAGGCTTGGGAATTTATCTGCCATTGCAACATTAACATGTATCTCCTCCCTGTCCTCCTCCTTAGTGTCACCTGCATTATTAGTAGCAGGCATAGCACATGTATCTTCATACAAATCACTAGCAGAAGAGTACTCATCATCTTCTCGCACAATGAATGTACGTTTATTCGGGCAATCCTTCATCAAGTGCCCGCCACCTTTGCATATATGACACTTCATGTCTCTTGTGCGTCCAGATGAAGTGGTGGGTGCTTAAGAAATTGCTCTCGACACCGCAGAGGATTGTGGAGCTGATTTCGAACTTGTTGGGAGTGCACCACTGTTCGAGATATGTGGTGTTGCCTCAGTAGTGGGTGGGTTAGTTGGAGAGTGTGTCCATGATGAGTGATGACCTGCAGAAAAGTTACCTCGTCCCTTATTGTGTCGTCCCTATACTTCCCTTTCAGCTTTACAAGCAAAACGAAACAAACGAGTAATAGAATTGTACTCCTTACAGTCCAATATATCCTGAATATCGCGATTCAAACCACCTAAAAATCTAGCCATCATAGCATCGTCGGTTTCAACCAATCAACATCGCACTAAGCCAATTTGCAATTCTTGATAATAATCCTCTACAGAACTACTACCTTGTTTTAAACGTTGCAATTCATTTAGTTTATCACGAGCATAATATGAAGGAACATAACGTTGTCGCATAGCTCGTTTTAAGGTATCCCAAGTAGTAGGTATATTATTTGCATTAATACAACAATATTCACTCCACCACATAGAAGCAAAGTTTGTAAATTCACTAGTGGCTGCCCTAACTCTTTGGTTCTCAGGAATATCATGACATGCAATTTTTTGTTCAACGGAAAGTTCCCAATCAAGATAAATGTCTGGATTATATTTACCATTGAAAGCAGGCATAGTAAATTTAATTTTAGCACTAGAGTGGTCGTAATCTCGAACATCACACCTGTGTGGACCTCGTGCCATACCTTGACAGTTGAAACGCATTTGTCGATGAGCACGGTCATTGTGGCAGTCGACCGCTTGGTCGTCCTCGGTGTCACCGGAATAATCCTCGTAGTTGTCCCCATGTTCATCGTTGACACGGGGACGAATGCGCTGGTGCTGGTTTATGGTGGAGGCATCAGTGACAGTAGCTGGGTGTTGTGGATGACCCATGGGCACACGTCGAGCTCGTGAAGTAGCGGCAACACCCGTGGAATTGTGAGGAACAACGTTGTTGTTGACGGGTGGTGCAGTCCGCAACTCGTCCAGACATGACAAGATTTCTTGTAGTTGTATGTTCGCAACACCTTGTGCATCCTCGATGGCCTTGAGCCTCTCTTCAGCGACAATCTGAGCACCCTCAAGTTGGGCGAGACGCTCGCTGGTGACTTTCACATCCGCGGTGAGGCCCTCAAGTGTGGGTTGATCCTGTACCATTGTTAGCGAAAGAGAAAAATACAGTGTATAATCCCTATCAACTAGTAGGATGTGGTGGAAAAACTTCGCTCACACTCAAACTTAGTATCAAATTCTTACTTGTTCTTGCCAATGCAACAAGTGGTGATCGACGCGTTGGTGTTGGCTTCAAACTACCAATGAAGATTGGATGGAGCGATAACCAGGAATCAGTAGAACTAGGACATGTACTTATTGGTAGGAAAGAGTATAGCTTGGAAAGGCTTCTCAACTCACAATATCAGTGGCACAATTTAGCAAAAAGCAATGCAAGTTGAATAATTGCTCAAACTCCTAACTAGTGCTCGTAGTCGGCTAGTAAGAGATAAAACAATCTAAGCCTAGATACTGAATCAAAAGAGTGGAAAGCCGATGAGAAAAAGATAGGTCTAAGTAGCTAGATGCACGAATCTAACAACGCTCCAAAACAGATGATAAATGGCGTGGTGGTCAACACTGTAGCAGGTCTGGAAAAGAAAATATCGGCCCAATACAAAGGCTAGCCGGCCTGCTTTTTTCTATTTGTTTACTTCTTTCCTTTTTTTTCTTCTTTTTGTCTTTGTTTTCTTTTATTTTCTCTTTAGTTTTTCTTTCTTTTAGCAAGCCGGTAACTAGCAATAAGTCAAAAGATGAGCCTGACAGAAAAAAGAAAAAAAAACATAAAAAAGAGGGATCTGATACGTCCAAAACGTATCTATAATTTCTGCTTGCTCCATGCCTTTTTTTGTGTGATATTGCTATGATATTTATGCACTTCCATACACTTTTGATCATATTTGGACTAACCTACTAATGATTGCAAAAGTGCACAATGTTCTTGTTTTACACTTTATTGTGTAGGAATTACTTGGAAATTGACAAAAACGCAAAAGGAGTCGTACTGGAGTAGGACTCTGACTTTCCTGAAATCTGTCTGAGAACGTTTTTTAAAGATGGTCACGTTCCGGCTCGAAGACGACGTCAAACGGAAAAAGTCTAGTTGCGAAAGTTGTGGGGAATTTCGAGGCGATGCTTCTGGATATAAAATTCGTCCAAATCAGAGTCCGGATGGCCGAGTAAATCCCGTTTTACTCAGGCCCAAAATCTGATGACGGGAATCCGAGAATCTATATAAAGAGAGGAAACCTAGGTCATCAAGGGCCACGAATTTTCCTCCTCCCAAGCCGCCGTCTTGGAGGGGAGGACCAGCACCATTGCAGCACCATCCACAAGGAAGAAGGGGGGCCAAGGAGCCGCTGCCCTCAAGGGCCGCCGCCGCCCCCAAGGGCCGCCGCCGTCTCCTCCTCGCCGCCGCCGCCTCCGTGGCCGCCGCCGGCCGCCGCCTCCTCGCGGGGCTGCACCTCTCCATCAACACCATCATCAACCTCCTTCTCACCATGTCCATGTGTGAGTAGTCTTCTCCGGGGCCGAGGGCTCGTACGTGTAGCTATGTGGTTATCTCTCTCTCCCATGATGTGATCTTCGTTGTGATCATAGGCTATGTTAATCTAGGGTGATCCCATGATATTTCCCCTTCCTGTATGTATTGGATTGATGTACTCACTTGTCTTTATCTAGTATAATCCCCGAGACCAAGGTGACAGCGGTCTATTGGACATGGATTAGAAAAATATTTTCATGAGTGATTTCCTCTCTTGTGTGTTGATTGAAGATTGAGAGTCTCTTGGTGCTTGTCTTTGACTATCCTTTAGATATGTTGCGGTGATTGTGGGACTCTCTTTGGATGGCCGCGGTGACATTGGGAAATCCTTAGATTGAGAACTACGAACTTTGAGGTGTGCTTTTGTAGCCCTACATAATTCTCGTCCTCTCTTGACCACGAAGGAATGACCTCCGGGTGCGTCTCCATTGCATGTTTTATGGGAAATATCATGTGATTCGATTATGTTAATGTTATTGGGAGTTGCCTCTAGTGAAAGTATGATCCCTAGGCCTTGTTTCCACCATTGCAATACCATTTGTGCTCACGTTTACCACTTGTTTGCTTGCTGCACTTTTTATTACAGATTTATATTATTTTGTTTTGCCATCCATATCACTTGCCATTTAACATCTCTTCGCCGAACTAGTGCACCTATACATCTAATAAGTGTATTAGGTGTGTTGGGGACACAAGAGACTTCTTGTATCTTAGTTGCAGGGTTGCTTGAGAGAGACCATCTTCAACCTCTACTTCCCTGAGTTCGATAAATCTTAGGTCATCCACTTGACGGAAATTGCTGCTGTCCTACAAACCTCTGCGCTTGGAGGCCCAACATAGTCTACAAGAGTAGAAGCATGTGTAGACATCAAGCTATTTCTGGCGCCGTTGCTGGGGAGGTGAGCGCTTGAAGGTATATCTTTAGATCTTGCAATTAAATCTTTTCGTTTCTTGTTTTTAGTTTCACTAGTTATGTTTATGGAAAACCGTGCTATTGGATCGTTGCTTGCGGGAAGACGCCCCACACCTGTGGTGGTTGCTCCTCCCCCTACTGAAATTGTGCCCTATAAAATACCAGCTGGTATTATCGATTATATTTTGGCTAATCGTTATGCAGGAGACAGACATCCCGGTGAACACTTGCTATATCTGTCACAACTATGTTCATTATTTAAGCTTGCAGGTGTATCGAGGGAGTTTGTCATGAGGAAATTGTTCGCCGTATCACTTATAGATAAAGCTTCAGATTGGTATAAGCTTCTCGATAACTCGCACTTGCTTGATTGGTAAGAGCTTATGTCTCTCTTTTATACTAAGTTTTATCCTCTTCATGAAATTTATCGAGATAGGAACTATATATATAACTTTAGGTCTCGTGACGGAGAGAGCGTAGCCCAAGCTTGGGGGAGACTGAAAACGTTAATGCTAAAAAGTCCTAACCATGGGCTCCCCAAAGATGCTTATGTGGAGAGTAAGAGTAACTTTTTGCATGTGGATCATGGTAACAATGCTTTATGTGATGCTTATATTGTTGAGTTTATTCGTGATCCCACTGAAAATTATTATGAGAAGGGAACATATGCTTATAGATATTTCAATAATATCAAGTTCCCTCTCTTTATGGTGAATATTTTAAAGTTATGCTTGTTATGCCTTCCTATGCTAGTTGCTTTATGCTTCAATAATTTATTTTCTTACAAGATTCCCATGCATAGGAAGTATGTTAGACTTAAATATGTTTTATACATGCTTCTTGATGCTCTCTTTTGTTCTTCAACTCTTATTCCTACGAGAGCATCATTAAAGTCTTATGCCTAGCTTAAAGGCATAAAAGAAAGCGCTTTTGGGAGGCAGCCCACAATGAATAAAATTTTATTTTGCTTTTGTTGTGTCTTGATGTTGTTACTACAGTAGCATCATCATTGTATCTTTACTTTTCAGCTTTGTGCCAAGTGTAGCCTCTGATTGCAAGAAAGTTCAAAAGTTGTGGCGTGCTGTCCAGGAAACAGATTCTGTCCTTGGACAGAAAAATTCGTATAAAATCACCAGATCATCTTTTTGGTCTGAATTGTTTCGACAGCGTGCTCTATACAATTGGCTTTCGGGCGTCTGTTCTGAGTTTTTTGATTTGAGTTGCAGAAGTGCCCCAAAAAAATTATTTACAACCCGCTGGTCTGTTTTTCACAGATTCTGTCCTGTTTTGCCTTTTCTTTGTTTTGCAAACCTTGAGCTTGCTTTTTCTTTGCAAAAACCTTTTGGCAATCTTGAGAAACAGTAGACCTTCAAGAATATCCTTATTTCCAGCAAGGAAAAATTATTTTATTATGGGTACTAACCTCGCTAATCGGATTATGATGAGTTATGTATGAAGGGAGTTTTCAAGTGTGCGAGGGAAGATGATAAAAAGATTCAGGAGTGTCAAACGCTCAACCTTGGGGATGCCCCCATGCACCCCCAAGAAACATTCAAGAAGACTCAAGCGTCTAAGCTTGGGGATGCCCCCGTGCATACCCTTCTCCATCAACAATTATCAGTTCATCTTTCGTTCCACTATATTTTTATCACTTCATGTGTTATGTGCTATGCTTGGAGCGTCTTGCTTTTAGTTTCCTTTTTAGTTTTCTTTAGCTTTGCTTGTTGTTCATAACGAGTTGGAACTCAGCTTTCTTTATGTGGGAGAGAAACACGCTCCACTTCAACCTAGAACATAACATAGAATTTTCATGTATATCTTTGCTGTGTGTGTTCTTTGTCTTTCAATAGCTACTATCATGTTCAGCTCTTAGTTTTCATGCTTATCTTTTTAAAGAGCTTTTGTTTAGTTGGTCGCTGGAACTCTCTTTATTTATCACGCTTATCTTATTAAGAGAGTTGGCTTCTGTTGCACTGGTCGATATGTCTATGATAAAAATGCTATGTGCATAATGATGCTTAGTAGTTCATGTTTTCTTATGGTTAGTCTCAAATAGCTGGGGGGTTCTCAATGTGTTATTGAAGTACCAACATGATTTGTTTGCCTATGATGTGGTATGGTTTAGTGGTATCTTCCTCCAGGAATTTATTTTGATTGACTTGGCGTATGCTCACGCATATTTAAGACTGTAAAGAAAGTCTATCAAGCCTTTATGATCTTTAGTTTCTGAGTAGCGATATAACTTCCATGCCCGATTCAATGTTGCTTTGTCGCTCTGCATGATTATGACCGTCATTGCTCTCTTAGTTGGTCGCTCCCAGTCTTTTGCTAACCTTCGCCTGTACTAAGCGGACTGACTGCTTGTGCATCCAAAATCATTTAAACCAGTTATGCCATATGAGTCCACCATACCTTCCTATACATGGTATTTACCTGCCATTCCTAACGAAAACTTTCATGTACCATCTCGAAATTATTCAAAAAAGCATTTCTCTTTTGTGCCTCTGTTTTAGCTCATGAGGAAGTAGTGGTTAATTCATGATCTTTTTAAGTTGGACAAGTTTCACCCCGGGATTGCATGTCTAATGTGCAAACCCCTAATACGAGAAGGAACTGGCATAGAGTGCGCCCGGCTCATTAAAAAATATACAACAAACAAACCCTCATTCACGCTTTGTTCATGAGAAATCAAAAAACTTTGGCAGTGATAAACAAAGGAGATTAAGAGGATGTGATCGTCCTCGTGCGGGAGCCGTTCCTCGAAACTTGTCCAGCTCGAGAAGTAATTGAGTTATCTACTAGCATTCGTTGACGAAATATGCATCTCTAAAAAATAATTTTTACTTCTGTTTTAAAACCAAGAGCTCTGGTACATGTTTAGTTTTTGTTTCCGACCACGGGTTTTCAACCTTGCCAACAAAAGCGACGGTTCGAGAGTCTCCACCTTCTTTCTTTAAAGCACCAACTATTGAGAGCATGATTGTCATTCTGAGTGTAATGTGCATTGTCCCAAAGTACCATTGTCTTTTGCATGATTATGATATCGTTTATTCTGAAATCATTGTATCTAGTCGTCACTTAAACTTTGGAGGTGCCCCTGCATTTATGTTTTGCTTCACTAAAGGGGGCAAGCGAGGTATCACTTTGTCATGTTTGCACACCATGCTCACTACAAATCTATTGAGTGTTTTAGTATCATATTGTAAAACTTTCAGTTCTTTGTGATATTCTAATGAGGAAACTTAATTACTAAAGATTCATTATCTCGGTAAGCATTTGTCATGTGACTGTTAAAAGTTCTTATATGGTTAATAGCATGTCACCACGGAAATTATGCTTGTTATCATTTACCTACTCGAGGACGAGCAGGAATTAAGCTTGGGGATGTTGATACGTCCAAAACGTATCTATAATTTCTGCTTGCTCCATGCCTTTTTTGTGTGATATTGCTATGATATTTATGCACTTCCATACACTTTTGATCATATTTGGACTAACCTACTAATGGTTGCAAAAGTGCACAATGTTCTTGTTTTACACTTTATTGTGTAGGAATTACTTGGAAATTGACAAAAACGCAAAAGGAGTCGTACTGGAGTAGGACTCTGACTTTCCTGAAATCTGTCTGAGAACGTTTTTTAAAGATGGTCACGTTCCGGCCCGAAGACGACGTCAAACGGAAAAAGTCTAGTTGCAAAAGTTGTGGGGAATTTCGAGGGGATGCTTCTGGATATAAAATTCGTCCAAATCAGAGTCCGGACGGCCGAGTAAAGCCCGTTTTACTGAGGCCCAAAATCTGATGACGGGAATCCGAGAATCTATATAAAGAGAGGAAACCTAGGTCACCAAGGGCCACGAATTTTCCTCCTCCCAAGCCGCCGTCTTGGAGGGGACGACCAGCACCATTGCAGCACCATCCACAAGGAAGAAGGGGGGCCAAGGAGACGCTGCCCCCTAGGGCTGCCGCCGCCCCCAAGGGCCGCCGCCGTCTCCTCCTCGCCGCCGCCACCTCAGTGGCCGCCGGCGGCCGCCGCCTCCTCGCGGGGCTGCACCTCTCCATCAACACCATCATCAACCTCCTCCTCACCATGTCCATGTGTGAGTAGTCTTCTACGGGGCCGAGGGCTCGTACGTGTAGCTATGTGGTTATCTCTCTCTCCCATGATGTGATCTTCGTTGTGATCATAGGCTATGTTAATCTAGGGTGATCCCATGATATTTCCCCTTCCTCTATGTATTGGATTGATGTACTCACTTGTCTTTATCTAGTATAATCCCCGAGACCAAGGTGACAGCGGTCTATTGGACATGGATTAGAAAAATATTTTCGTTAGTGATTTCCTCTCTTGTGTGTTGATTGAAGATTGAGAGTCTCTTGGTGCTTGTCTTTGACTATCCTTTAGATATGTTGTGGTGATTGTGGGACTCTCTTTGGATGGCCGCGGTGACATTGGGAAATCCTTAGATTGAGAACTATGAACTTTGAGGTGTGCTTTTGTAGCCCTACATAATTCTCGTCCTCTCTTGACCACGAAGGAATGACCTCCGGGTGCGTCTCCATTGCATGTTTTATGGGAAATTTCATGTGATTCGATTATGTTAATGTTGTTGGGAGTTGCCTCTAGTGAAAGTATGATCCCTAGGCCTTGTTTCCACCATTGCAATACCATTTGTGCTCACGTTTACCACTTGTTTGCTTGCTGCACTTTTTATTACAGATTTATATTACTTTGTTTTGCCATCCATATCACTTGCCATTTAACATCTCTTCGCCGAACTAGTGCACCTATACATCTAACAAGTGTATTAGGTGTGTTGGGGACACAAGAGACTTCTTGTATCTTAGTTGCAGGGTTGCTTGAGAGAGACCATCTTCAACCTCTACTTCCCTGAGTTCGATAAACCTTAGGTCATCCACTTGAGGGAAATTGCTGCTGTCCTACAAACCTCTGCGCTTGGAGGCCCAACATAGTTTACAAGAGTAGAAGCGTGTGTAGACATCAGGATCTGTTCTGATACCATAGTCCATAGAGACATGTATATCATATATACCTTTGATGTTGTCGGCCTTCTTTTCTGCTAAGTATTTAGGGCAGTTCCGCTTCCAGTGACCCGTTCCCTTGCAATAAAAGCACCCAGTCTCAGGCTTGGGTCCATTCTTTGACTTCTCCCCGGCTACTGGCTTACCGGGTGTGGCAACTCCCTTGCCGTCCTTCTTGAAGTTCTTCTTACCCTTGCCTTTCTTGAACTTAGTGGTCTTATTCACCATCAACACTTGATGTTCCTTTTTTGATCTCCACCTCCGCTGATTTCAACACTGAATACAACTCAGAAATGGACTTATCCATCCCTTGCATATAGTAGTTCATCACAAAGCTCTTGTAGCTAGGTGGGAGCGACTGGAGGATTCTGTCAATGACCAAGTCATCTGGAAGTTTAACTCCCAGCTGAGACAAGCGGTTGTGCAACCCAGACATTTTGAGTATATGCTCGCTGACAGAACTGTTTTCCTCCATCTTACAACTATACAACTTGTCGGAGACTTCATATCTCTCGACCCAGGCATGAGCTTGGAAAACCATTTTCAGCTCTTGGAACATCTCATATGCTCTGTGTTGCTCAAAACGCTTTTGGAGCCTCGATTCTAAGCTGTAAAGCATGCCGCACTGAACCAGGGAGTAATCATCACTACGCGACTGCCAGGCGTTCATAACGTCTTGAGTTGCTGGGAAAATGGGTGCGTCACCTAGCGGTGCTTCAAGGACATATGCTTTTTTGGCAGCTGTGAGGATGATCCTCAAGTTACGGACCCAATCTGTATAGTTGCTACCATCGTCTTTCAGCTTGGTTTTCTCTAGGAACGCGTTGAAGTTGAGGGCAACATTAGCGTGGGCCATTTGATCGACAAGACATATTGTAAAGTTATTTAGACTATGTTCATGACAACTAAGTTCATCTAATCAAATTATTTAATGAACTCCCACTCATATAGACATCCCTCTAGTCATCTAAGTGATGCATGATCCGAATCAACTAGGCCGTGCCCGATCATCACGTGAGACGGACTAGTCATCAACGGTGAACATCTCCATGTTGATCGTATCTTCTATACGACTCATGTTCGACCTTTCGGTCTACAGTGTTCCGAGGCCATGTCTATACATGCTAGGCTCGTCAAGTCAACCTAAGTGTATTGCGTGTGTAAATCTGGCTTACACCCGTTGTATGCAAACATTAGAGCCTATCACACCCGATCATCACGTGGTGCTTCGGAACAACGAACCTTAGCAACGGTGCACAGTTAGGGGGAACACAATTCTTGAAATTTTAGTGAGAGATCATCTTATTTAAGCTACCGTCGTTCTAAGCAAATAAGATGTAAAACATGATAAACATCACATGCAATCAAATAGTGACATGATACGGCCAATATCATTTTGCTCCTTTGATCTCCATCTTTGGGACGCCACGATCATCATCATCATCGGCATGACACCATGATCTCCATCATCGTGATCTCCATCATCATGTCTTCATGAAGTTGTCTTGCCAACTATTACTTCTACTACTATGCTAACGGCTAGCAATAAAGTAAAGTAATTTCATGGCGTTTTCATTGACACGCAGGTCATATAATAAAATTAAGACAACTCCTATGGCTCCTGCCGGTTGTCATACTCATCGACATGCAAGTCGTTATTCCTATCACAAGAACATGATCAATCTTATACATCACATATATCATTCATCACATCCTTATGGCCATATCACATCACATAGCATACCCTGCAAAAACAAGTTAGACGTCCTCTAATTGTTGTTGCATGTTTTACGTGGCTGCTATGGGTTTCTAGCAAGAACGTTTCTTACCTACGCAAAATCCACAATGGTGATATGCCAATTGCTATTTACCCTTCATGAGGACCCTTTTCATCGAATCTGATCCGACTAAAGTGGGAGAGACAGACACCCGCTAGCCACCTTATGCATCAAGTGCATGTCAGTCGGTGGAACCAGTCTCACGTAAGTGTACGTGTAAGGTCGGTCCGGGCCGCTTCATCCCACAATGCCACCGAATCAAGATAAGACTAGTAACGGTAAGCAGATTGGACGAATCATCGCCCACAACTACTATGTGTTCTACTCGTGCATAGAAACTACGCATAAACCTGGCTCTGATACCACTGTTGTGGATCTTTGTAGAAATCAAAAAAATTATATGCATCACCAAGATCAATCTATGGAGTAACCAGCAACGAGAAAGAGGAGTGCATCTTCATACCCTTGAAGATCACAAAGCGGAAGCGTTGAAAGAACGCGGTTGGTGGAGTCGTACACGCAGCGATTCAGATCGCGGTCGATTTTGATCTAAGTGCCGAACAACGGCGCCTCCGCGTTCAACACACGTGCAACCCGGTGACATCTCCCACGCCTTGATCCAGCAAGGAGGAGGGAGAGATTGGGGAAGACAACTCCAGCAGCAGCACGACGACGTGGTGGTGATGGAGCAGCGTGGTTCTCCAGCAGGGCTTCGCCAAGCGCTACGAAGGATGAGGAAGTGGAGAGGTAGGGCTGCATCGAGAAATAGATATACTCGCGTATGTGGCAGCCCCAAAACCCCCACTATATATAGGAGGAGGGGAGGGGGCTACGCCCCCTCTAGGGTGTAACGCCCAGGATGCGACTATATCTCCTACGTGTCGAGGCACGAGTTAGAGACATAAGCGCATTCTGGAATGATCGCAAGCGTGGCATCTTTGCATAACTCATGTAAAGAACAGGGATGAAAGAGTAAAATAGTTGGCTTACACTCACCACGTCACACAATGAATACAATAGCATACATTCATCCAAATAACACAGGGTCCGACTACGGACGAAATCAAACGAGAAAAGATACCACAACCACAAGTCCTGATCGCCCCTAGTAGGAACCACTACTGATCGTCGGGATACGTTACATAAAAACGACCACGCTCTTCATCGAACTCCCAGTGAAGTTCTGGTCCATCTCCTGCATCGTTCTCGACTGTACCTGCATCTCGTGTGTGTTGTAATCTCAGAGTCACAAGGACTCAGCAATCACATTCCCGGGATTCAAAACTAACAAAGCCTTTAGGTGTGGAGAGGTAATAAAGAGGTTGCAGCAAACACTAAGCAACTAGCTTACGAACTCAGAGCGAGATGAGGATATGTGCCAACGGTCTCCAAAGATGATCAATAAGTGATCCTAGCTACTCACGTTCATGCATAACCCCACCGTGTTCACTTTCCGAAAACCCCCTCGAAAAGATACCATCACGGTACTCACACAAGTAGTGTATTCTTAAGGATGTGGTGTCAAGTTATCTACAACCAGATATTAACAAATTCCCATCTGCCACATAACCGCGGGCATGACTTTCGAAAGTTCATAACCCTGCACGGGTGTCTCAACTTAGCCCATCACAAGCTCACGATCCGCGAAGTCGCAACTCCATATTGGGAAGACCCGAGTATTCTCTGAATCCCGTGCTCAAGATATTTCGACAAAGGTAAAACTAATCTAGCACGACCTCCCGGCGTGCCGACACCCTGATAGTAGCCGCGCGTATCTCGTCTCAGGCCACGACCGAATGGGACAGCCTACAGGTATATACCAATCCTCGAGTTTCCTCGTGGTGGCCCCGCAGTTTGCCCAGTTTGGACCAACACTCATGAGGAGCACTGGCCCGGGTTGTTGATTAAGAACTCGGGTTTATAACTCCCTACACAAGTTTTAGTTGTTAGGCAAATGTAGTACCAAGGTTGGGTCTTGCTGGAAAAGCTTTAACAAGAGCGAATTATCAAGGGGGGCCCATAAACCCCAACCGTGTTAGGAACGCAAAATCAAGGAACATAACCCCGCTTAATCAGGTCCTAAGGTGGCATGAGTGGAACAAAACACCAAGCAGAAGGCCAAGCCTTCCACACATTACCAATATATATATGTGTATTAATTTAATTAAGATATATATTGTGTTATCCCAATAAAACAAGTCCAAACATGGAGCAATCTTCAACTTCACCTGCAACTAACAATGCTATAAGAGGGGCTGAGCAAAAGTGTACTTAGCCAATCATAGGTTTGCTAGGAAGGCGGTTAGAGTGTTTCATGGCAACATAGGAGGCTGACAGACAAGAATAGGCATCGAGGCATAGCTAAAGAGCGAGACAACTAGCAAGGCAAAGATAGAGGTGATATCGGGGAACGGTCATCTTGCCTATTAAGTCCACGGAGGGATCGTAACCATGCTCCTCAAACTCAGTCTCGATTGGAACCTCGAACTCCGAATCGTCACCGGGCTCTAACCAACACAACAATACAAACACCGGAACAAATCAATCATCATGCAATGCCCAAACACATGATGCAAGCAAGATGCATATGAGCATGGACATGATGTGATGCATCACAAGGAACATGATGAGTGCAACAAGTGGCATGGCATAGGTGCAAGAACACAATTCATTTAAGTGACCACAATCATGCAAAAGGATGCAAGAACAAAATAGTCACACAAGTAGTTACTTGTTTTGAACTAACTTAGCACCCAACAAGTTAAAATGTTGCTTAGCATGGCAAGGAGTGCATCACAAGACCAACAACATCATGCAAGCATTTTAAGTGGGCCGGAAGGAACAAACAACAATTCCAGAAAATCCCATGTGCATATAAAAAATATAGATCTGATCTGTTATAACCATAAATTGGAGTTGTTAAACATGCAAAGTAACAGCACCATGTTATTCTAAACATTTTCCCACCCCATTTACATATAAAATTTGTCAAATTTGGAGCTACGGTTATTTAGCTATGAATTAAACCAATTTGAAAATGTTAAAAAGAAAAACATATGCAAACAACATTTTAAATGTTTTTAACATGGCAGCAAAAAGCATATTATTAATCTACACTAAAAACTAAGCAGTCTTCATATATATATTATTTTGAACAGATGCATAGTTTAAAAGATATGAAGATTCAAAAATGCAATCAAAATCTGAAATAAAAACAAAACAGAAAAAGAAAATAAACAATACTGACCCGGCCTGGACTAGCAACAGTCTCAGACTAGTGGGTCCAGGGGGTGCTGAAGTGGCAGGCTAGCTGTGGGAGTGGGTGCGAGGGTGAAAAGAGTATGGCAAGTGGGGCCCTGGTGTTAGCAAGAGCAAGAGGCAAAAATTGGGTTCAACTGGCCCTGGGGGGGATCGAACCCATGTGTCTGGGTTAAGGGAGAGAGCGACGAACCATTGGGCTAGGAGAGGGAGTCTGCTAGGGGAGGGGCTTGGCTCCTCTTGAACTAACCCGGAGCGGGGTAGCTCCTCTGCGCGTACAGAGAAGGCGACGACAGTGGCAGCTATGGCGCCGGTGGTGCACAGGCAGAGCGAGGCGAGCACAGGCGTATGGCGGCGGGCGTGCGGAATCGAGGTGCGGTGATGTTGGGGAACGTAGTATTTTAAAATTTTCTTACGATCACGCAAGATCTATCTACCAGATGCATAGCAACGAGAGGGGAGAGTGTGTCTATGTACCCTCGTAGACCGGGAGCGGAAGCGTCAAGTGACGCGGTTGATGTAGTCGAACTTCTTCGCGATCCAACCGATCAAGCACCGAACGTACGGCACCTCCGCGTTCAGCACACGTTCGGCTCGATGACGTCCTACGAGCTCTTGATCCAGTTGAGCTTCACGGGAGAGTTTCGTCAGCACGACGGCGTGGTGACGGATATGATGAAGTTACCGGCGCAAGGCTTCGCCTAAGCAATGTGACAGTATGACCGAGGTGTGTTTCTGTGGAGGGGGGCACCGCACACGGCTAAAACAATTCAACGTGTGTGTCTTTGGGTGCCCCCCTGCCCCCGTATATAAAGGAGCAAGGGGGAGGCCGGCCGGCCCCTTGTGGCGCGCCTAGGAGGAGCAATCCTACTAGGAATAGGATCGCAATCCTATTCCTAGTAGGAACTACCAAAAGGGATAAGGGGGAAAGGAAGGAGAGGGAGAAGGAGAAGGAAAGGTGCGCCGGCCCCTCCTTCCTTGTCCAATTCGGACCAAGGGGTGGGGGCGCGCGGCCCAGCCCTGGCCCTTCTTCCCTCTTTCTCCTACGGCCCATTAAGGCCCATAGCTTCCCCAAGGGTTTCGGTAACCCCCCCCCCCCCGGTACTCCGGTAAATTCCGAAACTTTACGGAACACTTCCGGTGTCCGAATATAGTCGTCCAATATATCAATCTTTACGTCTCGAACATTCCGAGACTCCTCGTCATGTCCGTGATCTCATCCGGGACTCCGAACTACCTTCGGTACATCAAAACTCATAAACTCATAATACTGATCGTCATCAAACGTTAAACGTGCGGACCCTACTGGTTCGAGAACTATGTAGACATGACCGACACTCATCTCCGGTCAATAACCAATAGCGGAACCTGGATTCTCATATTGGCTCCTACATATTCTACGAAGATCTTTATCGGTCAAACCGCATAACAACATACGTTGTTCCTTTTGTCATCGGTATGTTACTTGCCCGAGATTCGATCGTCGGTATCTCTATACCTAGTTCAATCTCGTTACTGGTAAGTCTCTTTACTCGTTCTGTAATACATCATCTCGTGACTAACTCATTAGTAATTTGCTTGCAAGGCTTATTATGATGTGTATTACCGAGAGGGCCCGGAGATACCTCTCCGACACTCGGAGTGACAAATCCTAGTCTTGATCTATGCCAACACTACGAATACTTTCGGAGACACCTGTAGAGCATCTTTATGATCACCCAGTTACGTTGTGACGTTTGATAGCACACAAGGTGTTCCTACGGTATTCGGGAGTTGCATAATCTCATAGTCATAGGAACATGTATAAGTCATGAAGAAAGCAATAGCAGTAAAACTAAACGATCATAGTGCTAAGCTAACGGATGGGTCTAGTACATCACATCATTCTCCTAATGATGTGATCCCGTTGATCAAATGACAACTCACATCTATGGCTAGGAAACATAGCCATCTTTGATCAATGAGCTAGTCTAGTAGAGGCATACTAGGGACATACTATTTTGTCTATGTATTGACACATGTACTAAGTTTCCGGTTAATACAATTCTAGCATGAATAAAAGACATTTAGCATGATATAAGGAAATACAAATAACATCTTTATTATTGCCTCTAGGGCATATTTCCTTCAGGTTCGTGCCAGGGAAGGCACGGCGCTAGGGGAGGTAGGGGCGCTCGAGCTCGAGCTTGGCTCTGCTCGGGGCCAGGACATCCGTGGCGAGCGAAGAGAGGATGGCACTGTGGCCAAGCTGACAGGCAGGGGCGTGCCTGGGGCTGTTGCACTTCGGCAGTGCATGCACGCGAACGTAGCAACAGCATAAGCGGGGCGACGGCGACAAGATTCAGACAGGGCACAACGCTACTCTGAAGATTTCAGATATCGTGGGAGCACCGAGAGCGTGAAGGTGGCATGCATCTAGCGATGCCTCCGATGACCGAAACACGGAAGGAAGAGAAAGGAAGGGAGGTGGGTATACCTGCTTACCCTAAGACACGGATAGATCGTCGGAGATGAGCCGGAGAAGTCGCGGACAAGCTCTGAATCAAGTCGCTTGATGTCGATCGAGGAAGAGGAAGCACAGGCGGGGCGTTGCAGGGCTCCTGGTGTCTTCCTTCGGCGAAGTAGAGGCGCGGACGACGGCGAGCACGTCGGGGAAGTAGACGGACTCGACGGAGGCAGCTGGAGGTGACCGGAGGGACGGCACGCGCCGGCGTGCTCCCGCTTGCGCTCGGGGCGAGCGGCAGTTGAAAGAGAGCAGGGAGATCCCCTCTTGGGCGGCGGCGGAGATGGGGAAAGGCGGGAGGAGGAGGAACCCTAGGGCGCGGCTCGGGTTAAAAGGGCGCGGTCGAGCTGTCCTCGACGTCCGTGAGGCTCACGGCACGACAGCGCGGGCTCTGCTCTGAAGCGAGGGGGGAACGGAGCAGGTGACCGTGAGGGTCTGGGTCGCTGGCAGGCGGGCCCGGCGAGAGGGAGAGAGAGGGAAGCTGCTCGCGCTGGTGGGCTGGCTCGCGTGGAGTGGCTGCTGGGCCGAGGGGGGAAGGCCGAGGCCCAGGTTGTGGCGCTGGGCTGCGGTGCTCTGCTGCTGCATGCTTTTCCTTTTCTTTTTCTTAGGCAGAAAAACAAATTGAAAAGCACAGGCACATAGGAAAAGAATTAGGGAGAAGTAAAAATATCCCTGGGCTCCTGGATTTATGCTCTATTTAATAAAATTACTTTGGGCATTTTAGAGGTAGAAAAATAAAACAAGTATGAATATGATTCAAACTTGAGGCATTTTTGAACCTAACCAAAACAATTTCAACATAGGTGAAATTTGCCATAGGTGTTTAGGACATAGAGCAAGATTTGATGGGAGGAGATGAATATTAAAGGAGGAGGCTAGATGGCACTTTGCGAAACTAAAAGAAAGAGAGAAAGTGAAAAGGGGAGGTGGTGAAACTTGAAAAAGATCAAACATCGATCACACATGGATCAAAGCAGCACTAAACCCACAATGCACATGGTGATAGTGAGAATGCATTATGACAAAGTTCAATGCAATATGATGAGGCCATGATGCATATGATGACATGACAATGCATTAAGATGACAAGCATAAATGAAAAAGAAAAACCCCCAAGGAAAGGATAAGGACCAAATGGTAATTATATATTGCCATATAAGGAAGTTTTACATCTAGGGTGTTACATAGGGTTCCCACCCTAGGGGGGCGGCAGCCCTAGATGGGATGGAGGGGGCGGCCAAGAGGGGGAGAGAGGGGGCGCGCCCTAGGGTGGGCCTTTAGGCCCATCTGTGCCTAGGGTTTCCCCCTTCTCCTCCTAGCTGCGCCTTGGGTCTTGGTGGGAGGCGCACTACCCTACTCTGGGGCTGGTCCCTTCCCACTCTTGGCCCATGCAAGCCTCCGGGGCTGGTGGGCCCTCCCGGTGGACCCCCGAAACCCTTCCGGTGGTCCCGGTACATTACCGGTGACGCCCGGAACACTTCCGGTGGCCAAACCCTCACTTCCTATGTATCAATCTTTACCTTCGGACCATTCTGAAACTCCTGGTGACGTCCGGGACTCCAAACAACATTCGGTAACCACATACATACTTTCCCTATAACCCTAGCATCATCGAACCTTAAGTGTGTAGCCCTACGGGTTCGGGAGGCATGTAGACATGACCGAGACATCTCTCCGGTCAATAACCAACAGCGGGATCTGGATACCCATGTTCGCTCCCACATGTTCCATGATGATCTCATCGAATGAACCACGATGTCGGGGATTCAATCAATCCCGTATACAATTCCCTTTGTCTACCGGTATGATACTTGCCCGAGATTCGATCGTCGGTATCCCTATACCTTGTTCAATCTCGTTACCAGCAAGTCTCTTTACTCGTTCCGTAACACATCATCTCGTGACCAACTCCTTAGTCACATTGAGCTCATTATTATGATGTCTTACCGAGTGGGCCCAGAGATACCTCTCCGTCACACGGAGTGACAAATCACAGTCTCGATTCGTGCCAACCCAACAGATAATTTCGCGGATACATGTAGTGTACCTTTATAGACACCCAGTTACGTTGTGACGTTTGGCACACCCAAAGCATTCCTACGGTATCCGGGAGTTGCACAATCTCATGGTATAAGGAAACAATACTTGACATTAGAAAAGCTTTAGCAGACGAACTACACGATCTAGTGCTTATGCTTAGGATTGGGTCTTGTCCATCACATCATTCTCCCAATGATGTGATCCCGTTATCAATGACATCCAATGTCGATGGCCATGAAACTGTGACCATCTATTAATCAACGAGCTAGCCAACTAGAGGCTCACTAGGGACATGTTGTGGCCTATGTATTCACACATGTATTACGATTTCCAGTTAATACAATTATAGCTTGAACAATAGACAATTATCATGAACAAGGGAATATAATAATAACCATTTTATTATTGCCTCTAGGGCATATTTCCAACAATACATGCCTACATCAAGACAAGACATGAAGTAAATGTATGCATGGGTACTAGATTTCACATAATGCTATCAAGCTCCAAGATACTAAGTTCACGCCTAAGTTGACAAAACCTTGCTTCATCCAATGGTTTGGTGAAAATGTCGGCAAGTTGCATATCCATACCAACATGAGCAATATCAATGTCACCCGTTTGTACATGGTCTCTCAAGAAGTGATACCTGATATCAATGTGCTTGGTGCGAGGGTGATCTATAGGGTTGTCAGCAATCTTGATGTCACTTTCATTATCGTAGAGAAGGGGCACATGTCGATAAGTAATACCATAATCCTTCAAAGTTTGCCTCATCCATAGTAATTGAGTGGCACAGCTTGCGGTTGCAACATATTTGGCTTCAGCGGTGGAGAGGGAGACGCAATTCTGCTTCTTCGAGGACCAACTTACCAAGGAGCGTCCAAGAAATTGACATGCACCGGAAGTAGACTTTCGTCCTACTTTGTCTCCGGCCCAATCCACATCCGTGTACCCGATGAGATCAAACTTGGCATCCTTGGGGTACCATAGACCCAACTTTGGGGTGTGAACAAGGTATCTAAGAATATGCTTAACCGCCTTATGATGACCCAAGGGGAAGCTTGAAATCATGCACATATGCCTACACTTAACATGACGTCTGGTCTAGATGCACAAAGATAAAGCAATGAACCAATCATAGAGCGGTAAAAAGATGGGTCAAAAGGGATACCGTTGGTGTCTTCAGTCAGAACAAGTTTTGTTGGCATGGGTGTCTTACATTGGCTAGCATTTTCATGTCAAACTTCTCTAGAATGTCCTTGAGGTATTTTGTTTGAGACAAGAAAATTCCTTCTTGAAATTGTTGAATTTGAAATCAGAGAAAGAACTTTAAAGCCGCATTGGTGACATCTCAAATGTCTTCGTCATGGAGGCCGCAAACTTCTTGCACAAGCGAATGTTAGGAGAACCAAAAATGATGGCATCTACATAGATTTGGCATAAGATCAAATCACCCCTTTCCCTCTTAGTAAAAAGTGTGGGATCAATTACCCCTCTCACAAATCCATCATCGAGTAAAAACTTCTTAAGATGATCATACCAAGCACGAGGTGCTTGTTTGAGGCCATACAAAGCCTTGTGAAGTTTATACACATAGTCTTTGTGAGCGGGATAAATGAACCCGGGTGGTTGTGACACATACACTTCTTCTTGTAGAGGACCGTTAAGAAAAGCACTCTTCACATCCATTTGATGTAAAACTATTGAAAGCAGCATAAGCAAGTAAGATGCAAATTGACTCAAGATGGGCAACGGGAGTAAAGGTCTCATCAAATTCCAAACCTTCAACTCGTGAGTACCCTTGTGCCACTAACATTGCCTTGTTACAGATGATTACACCATTTTCATCTTGCTTGTTTTTTAAGATACATTTTGTTCCAATGACATTGTGATCCTTAGTTGGTCTCTCGACTAACGACCACACTTTGTTGCGTTCAAAACTGTTCAACTCTTCTTGCATAGCCACGAGCCAATCATTGTCCATCAATGCATCTTGTACCTTGAGTGGATCAACACTAGAGACAAACGAAAAGTGAGCACAAAAGTTTGTCAATTGTTTACGAGTGACTCTACCTTCCGATATGTCGTTTAGGATTTGATTAATATCAACACGACCGACCACTCTAGGCATGATGGAGGTGACGGTTCGCGAGGTTCAACTTTGTTTCCATCATCCACATCTTCAACATATGGATCATCAATGTGCGGTGGAAGATCTTCTTCTTCATGTTGCATTTGTTGAGGTTCATCATCAATGATCGCACTTTCTTGTTCTTTCCCTTGATGATGATCTTGTTCTTGAACATGATCATGGTGAGGAACTTGTTCTTCTTCTTGTAATTGAACAGAGGGCTCCGCTTGAGCAATAGGATCTTGTGGTGGCATGGGTGTCGTAGTGTCTTGATGATGAGTGAAACTTACATCTTCTTCTTCATCATCATGAGGTTCTTTTTCCGTTAGAAGAAGAGCACCAACACCCATGGTCAAAATATCTTGAGAGGGATCTTCTTCACCTACATCACTGATACGTCTCCATCGTATCTACTTTTCCAAACTCTTTTGCCCTTGTTTTGGACTCTAATTTGCATGATTTGAATGGAACTAACCTGCACTAACGTTGTTTTCAGCAGAATTGCCATGGTGTTATTTTTGTGCAAAAATCAAAGTTCTCGGATTGATCTGAAAATTTACGGAGATTTTTTGTGGAATATATAAAAAATACCGGTGCAAAGAGTTGCCAAAGGGGGGCCACCCAGAGGCCATAAGCCCTGGGGGCGCGTCCACCCCCCTAGGGCGCGCCTCCCAGGCTTGTGGGCCCCCTGGAGCTCCTACGACCCTAACTCCAACTCTATATATTCATTTTCGGGGAGAGAAAAAATCAGAGTGAAGGATTCATCGCGTTTTACGGTATGGAGCCATCGCCACCTCCTGTTCTTCATCGGGAGGGCTGATCTGGAGTCCGTTCGGGGCACCGGAGAGGGGAATCCGTTGTCGTCGTCATCATCAACCTTCCTCCATCACCAATTTCATGATGTTCACCGCCTTGCGTGAGTAATTCCATCATAGGCTTGCTGGACAGTGATGGGTTGGATGAGATTTATCATGTAATCGAGTTAGTTTTTATAGGGCTTGATGCCTAGTATCCACTATGTTCCGACAATGATGTTGCTATGACTTTGCTATGCTTAATGCTTGTCACTAGGGCCCGAGTGCCATGATTTCAGATCTGAACTATTATGTTTTCATGAATATATATGTGTTCTTGATCCGATCTTGCAAGTTGTAGACACCTGATACGTCTCCAACGTATCTATAATTTATGAAGTATTCATGTTGTTATTTTATCATTCTTGGATGTTTTACAATCATTTTATAGCAACTTTATATCATTTTTGGGACTAACCTATTGACCCAGTGCCCAGTGCCAGTTGTTGTTTTTTGCTTGTTTTTTACATCGCAGGAAATCAATATCAAACGGAGTCCAAACACCGCGAAACTTTTTGACGATTTTTTATGGACCAAGAGACCCAAGATGGGCTGGAGCAGCACCTGCGGGGTGCCTCGAGGGGGCCACAACCCACCAGGGCGGGCCAGGTGGGTTGTGGCCACCTCGGTGGCCTCCCGCACCCCCTCTTTACCCTATAAAATCCCAAATATTCCAAAAACCCTCGGGGTTAACCTACATCAGAAGTTCCGCCGCCACAAGGCTCTGTAGCCACGTAAAACCAATCTAGACCCTTTCCGGCACCCTGGCGGAGGGGGGAATCATCACCGGTGGCCATCTTCATCATCCCGGCGGCCATCCCGATGAGAAGGGAGTAGTCCACCCTCGAGGCTGAGGGTTTGTGCCCGTAGCTATGTGTTTAATCTCTCTCTCTCTCTCTCTCTCTCTCTCTCTCTCTCTCTCTCTCTCTCTCTCGTGATCTATATCATGGGCTTTGTTAATCTAGATGGATCATATGATGTTTCTCACCTCTCTACTCTTGTTGTGATGAATTGAGTCTTTACCCTTTGAGGTTTTGTCATGTCGGATTGAATGTTCAGCTTTGAGAACACATGATGTATGTCTTGCAATTGAATACTCGTGCTGACAATGGGTTATCATATTGATTCACTTGATGTATGTTATGGCACTCAACTTGCGGATTCCTGCGGTGACATTGGGGTAATCTTTGCATAGGGGCTGATGCATGTTTTTATTATCTTTTCTCCGATAGAAACTTTGGGGTCTCCTTGTAGTTCTTTGAGTCGATTGAGCATTATAAATCTAAATATGTTTTGGTGTTATGATTAGTACGAACTCTTGATAGATCGATCAGAAAGGATAACTTTATGTTGTTTTAGTACGAACTCTAGGATAGATCGATCGGAAAGAATAGCTACAAACAATTTCTATCTTTTGTTCTCCGCCAATAGGAACTCGGGAGTGATTCTTTATTGCACTTTGAGGGATAATCATATGATCCAACTATGTTAGCATCGTTGAGAGATTGCACTAGCGAAAGTACGGACCCTAGGCCTTGTTTCTAAGCATTGCAACGCCGTTTTTGTGCCTGTTTACTATTGGTTACCTTGCTGTTTTTATTTATTCAGATTACAAAAATCAATATCTACCATCTATATTACACTTGTATCACCATCTCTTTGCCGAACTAGTGCACCTATACAATTTGCCATTGTATTGGGTGTGTTGGGGACACAAGAGATTTCTTGTATTTGGTTGCGGGGTCGCTTGAGAGAGACCACCTTCATCCTACACCTCCCATGAATTGATAAACCTTAGGTCATCCACTTGAGGGAAAATTGCTACTGCCCTACAAAACTCTGCGCTTGGAGGCCCAACACGAGTCTACAAGAAGAAGGTTGCGTAGTAGACATCAACACCTACTATGTGTTATGATCCGCATACCCCAAGGTGACAATAATTGGGATTCTCCGGTGATTGCCGTAGTTTGAGGAGTTCATGTATTCACTAAGTGCTAATACTTTATTCCGGTTCTCTATTAAAAGGAGGCCTTAATATCCCTTAGTTTCCACTAGGACCCCGCTGCCATGGAGGGTAGGACAAAAGATGTCATGCAAGTTCTTTTCCATAAGCATGTATGACTATATATGGAATACATGTCTACATTACATTGATGAATTTGAGCTAGTTTGTCATTGCTCTACGTTATAACTTATACTTGATGAATATCATCCGACACATATCATCACCGACCCATTGCCTGTGAGTTCGTCACATATTGATCTTTGCTAAGTTACTCTCGTTACTGCTGATGTTACAATCACTACAAAAATGTTACTATTGCCACTATTACCGTTATAATAACATTACTTTGCTACTAAATACTTTGCTACAGATATTAAGTCTTTCAGGTGTGGTTGAATTGACAACTCAACTCCTAATACTTGTGAATATTCTTTGGCTCTCCTTGTGTTGAGTCAATAAATTTGGGTCGAATACTCTACCCTCAAAAACTGTTGCGATCCCCTATACTTGTGGGTTATCAAGACCTATTTATGGCGCCGTTTCCGGAAAGCATAGCTATAATTGCTGAGTCACTTGGGATTTATATATGTTGATCACTATGAGGAATTTGAAGGATGATAAAACCAAGATCTATCCCTCTAAGACGAGGGGAGGTAAGGATTTGCCATCACACTCTGCACTTGATTCTCCTTCAGTTATAAGTAAACTTGCAGCACCACCACCTGTTATACACTCCGATATGTCGCAAATTATTGATGATGCTACTTCTGCTATGAATGATGCTTATGATGATGCTAGTACTTTGCTTGATGATAATGTGCCATGATGTCGCTTGAAGCTACATCGGTATTTCCCCAAAGAGGAAGGGATGATGCAACACAGCTACGGTAGGTATTTCCCTCAGTGATGAGACCAAGGTTATCGAACCAGTAGGAGAACCACACAACACTATGTAAAGGTTACCTGCACACAAAAAACAAATTGCAACCCGACGTGTTAAAGGGTTTGTCAATCCCTTTCGGGTAACGGTGCCAGAAATTGCCAAGTTGACGGGATAAAACTGTAGCAGATTGGAAGATGCAAACAAAACGTAGCAAGGTAATTTTTGTGTTTTTGATAATATAGATCTGAAAATAAAAGTTGCAAATAGAGAAAAAAGCAAATAGCAATATAGATCTGAAAGTATATGATAGGAAAATAGGCCCAGGGGCCATAGATTTCACTAGTGGCTTCTCTCGAAAAATAGCAATGACGGGTAGACAAATTATTGTTAGGCAATTGATAGAAAAGCAAATAATTATGACGACATCCAAGACAATGATCATGTATATAGGCATCACGTCCAAGATTAGTAGACCGACTCCTGCCTGCATCTACTACTATTACTCCACACATCGACCGCTATCCAGCATGCATCTAGTGTATTAAGTTCATGGAAAAACGGAGTAATGCAATAAGAACGATGACATGATGTAGACAAGATCTATTCATGTAGGAATAGACCCCATATTTTTATCCTTAATAGCAACGATACATTCTTGCCTTGCTGCCCCTTCTGTCACTGGGAAAGGACACCACAAGATCGAACCCATTACAAAGCACCTCTTCGCATTGCAAGATAAATAGATCAAGTTGGCCAATCAAAACCCAAATATTGGAGAAGAAATACGAGGCTACAATAATCAAGAATGGATATTAAATCAAGGCAAATCTGATCATAAACTCACAATTCATTGGATCCCAACAAACACGCCGCACAAAGTCATTACATCAAATAGATCTCCAAGAGACCATTGTATTGAGAAACAAAGAGAGAAGAAGCCATCTAGCTACTACATACGGACCTGTAGGTCTGAGGTGAACTACACACGCATCATCGGAGAGGCACCAATGATGATGATGAACCCCTCCGTGATCGGGTTCCCCTCCGACGGAGTGCCGGAATAGGGCTCTAGATTAGATCTCGTGGTTCTGTAACTTGCGGCGGCTGGAACAATATTCCGCCGACTCCCTTAGGGTTTCTGGAATATTTGGGTATTTATAGAGCAAAGAGGTGGTGCAGGAGGCCACCGAGGTGGGCACAACCCACCTGGGCGTGCCAGGGGGCCCAGGCGTGCCCTGGTGGGTTGTGCTCCCCTCGGAGCTCCCCTCTGGTACTTCTTCAGCCCATCATGTGTCTTCTGGCCCAGAAATAATCTCCAAAAAGTTTCGCTGCATTTGGACTTCGTTTGGTATTGATTTTCTGCGATGTAAAAACAAGCAAAAACAGCAACTGGCACTAGGCACTATGTCAATAGGTTAGTCCCAAAAAATGATATAAAATGACTATAAAATGATTGTAAAACATCCAAGAATGATAATATAACAGCATGGAACAATCAAAAAATATAGATACGTTGGAGACGTATCAGCATCCCCAAGCTTAATTCCTGCTCATCCTCGAGTAGGTAAATGATAAAAATAGAATTTTTGATGTGGAATGCTGCCTAACATGTTCATGATATTATTTTCTTTGTAGCATGGACATATGAACCTTTATATGATTCAAAACAATAGTCTAGTATTGACATGAAAACTTTAATACTCAAATCATTCTAGCAAGCAACAATGTCTTTTCAAAATATCAACATTAAAGAAAGTTATTCCTTACCCATTATGCTCAATCATTGATCCATTCAAGCAACACATCCAAATATTAGCTACACCCAATGCTCAAGTATGATAATAGTGTTCCGTAGTTGGTGTTTTATAAGAGAAGATGGAGACTCAAGAAAAATAAAAATTGCATAAAGTTAATAGAAAGGCCCTTCACAGAGGGAAGCATTGATTTGTAGAGGTGCGAGAGCTCAAGGCTTAAACTAAGAGAAAAAATTATTTTGGGTGGCGTGCTTTTCCTATCAACGAAAACGACTAAGAGCTTCCAACATTCTCCATGCTAAACAAATCATAGGCGGTTCCCAAACAGAAAAATAAAGTTTATTCCTTTTTCCACCATTCTTTCACATTCCACGGCTAGCCGAATCCACGGGTACCGTCCATACCAACACTTTCCCAAGGAATTTATTATTTGCCAACATAATATATTTTTTTCATTTCAGGACCGGCCATCCCTATTACCGTTGTACTCTCATGCAATGACAAGTGAATAAACACTCATCGTGAGAATAACCTAGTTAGCATGGAAAATATCGGCCACCCCTCGCCGCTTCATGAGCGGTACGGGCACACAAAAGAGAAATATTATTTTGAAAAATAGAGATGGCACATACAAATTTACTTGGAACGACATGGAAACATCGCATATAGGTAGGTATGGTGGACTCATATGGCAAAACCGGGTTTAAAGAGTTTGGATGCACAAGTAGTATCTCTACTTAGTACAAAATGGAGGCTAGCAAATAGATTGAGAAGCGACCAACCAAGAAGTGAAAAATCACATAAGCTAGCATTGAGCATAACTAACACTGAATAATGCACCATAAGTAGGATGTAATTTCATTGCATAACTATTGACTTGCATGCTTGCATAGGGAATGACAAACCTCAACATCAATATTATTACTAAAACATAATTACTCATTAACATGGCTCACATATCACTATCATCATATCTCGAAACAATTACAAATAATCAAGTTTATTTTTGTCCAATGTTCTTCATGAAAGTTTTTATTATATCCCCCTTGGATAGCTATCATATTGGGACTAGTTTCAAGTGTTGCTTTTGATAAGCTCAAACAAATATAAGTGAAGAACATGAGCATACATTTTTCTTCTCTCAAATTGATCTAAGTGAAGCATGAGAGAATTTCTCCAAAAATAATAAAGCACAGCGTGCTCAAAAAGATATAAGTGAAGCACTAGAGCAATTCCATAGCTCTAAAAAAATTAAGTGAAGCATAAAGAGCAATTCTAACAAATCATAGCATAATTTTGTCTCTCTCAAATAGGTGTCTCCAGCAAGGATGATTATGACAAAATAACAAACAAAACAAGCAAAGACTCATATCATACAAGGCGCTCCAAGCACAACTCATAATATGTGACGAGTAAAAAGATAGCTCCAAGTAAAATACTGATGGTCATTAGAAGAAAGAGGGCATGCCACTCGGGGGCATCCCCAAGCTTAGTTGATTGATACTTCTTGAACATTATTTTGGGGTGCCATGGGCATCCCCAACCTTAGCCTTTTGCTACTCCTTATTCCTTCATCCATCGTGATCTCACCCAAAACTTGAAAACTTCAATCACACAAAACTCAACAAAACCTTCATGAGATCCGTTAGTGTAAATAAAACAAATCACTACTTTAAGTATTGTAGAAAATCCATTCATATTTTATTATTGCATTATATCTATTGTATTCCAACTTTTATATGGCCCAAACCCTTCAATAAAAACCATAGATCCATCAAAACAAGCACATAACACAACGAAAACAGAATCTGTCAAAAACATAACAGTCTGTAGTAATCTGTACTACTTCGAAACTTTCTGACCTCCAAAAATTCTGAAAAATTAGGACAACGTGAAAATTTTGTATAGCAATCCAGTTTAAAAAGAATCAATTAAAAACCATGTTCCAGTATTTTTTGGTGATTTTTCTACTGGATGCAAAAGTTTCTGTTTTCTACTGGATCAAATCAACGTTTCTCCCACATCATCCCAAAGGTCTTACTTGGCAAAAACACAAATAAAAACACAAAAAATTAACATCATAAAAAAGGTTAATGATGTATTGATAACCCACAAGTATATGGGATCGCAACAGTCTTCGAGGGTAAGTATTTAACCCAAATTTATAGATTCGACACAAGGGGAGCCAAATAATATTTGCAAGTATTAGCAACTGAGTTGTCAATTCAGCCACATCTGGAGATTAATTATCTGCAGCAAAGTGATCAGTAGCACAGCAATATGATAATTTTGATAGTAGTAGCAGCAACAGCAACGGTAACAGTAACAGTGATAGCAGTAGTTTTGTAGCAAGTGCAACAGTAACGATAGCAGTAGTAACTTAGCAAGATCAATATGGGACAAATTCGTAGGCATTGGATCGGTAACTTGTTGGATGATATTTATCATGAGACAGTTATAACCAAGAGCGATACGACACTAGCTCAAGTTCATCAATATAATGTAGGCATGTATTCCGTAAATAGTCATACATGCTTTATTAAAAGAACTTGCATGGCATCTTTTGTCCTACCCTCCCATGGCAGCGGGGTCCTATTGGAAACTAAGGGATATTAAGGCCTCCTTTTAATAGAGAACCGGAACAAAGCATTAACACACAGTGAATACATGAACTCTTCAAACTACGGTCATCACCGGGAGTGGTCCCGGTTATTGTCACTCCGGGGTTGCCGGATCATAACACGTAGTAGGTGACTATAACTTGCAAGATCGGATCTAGAACATGGATATAATGATGATAACATAAACGGTTCAGATCTGAGTTCATGGCACCCGGGCCCAAAGTGACAAGCATTAAGCATATCAAAGTCATAGCAACATCAATCTCAGAACATAATGGATACTTGGGATCAAACCCTAACAAAACTAACTCGATTACATGATGAATCTCATCCAACTCCTCACCGACCAGCGAGCCTACGAAGGAATTACTCACTCCCGGTGGGGAGCATCATGGAATTGGCGATGGAGAAGGGTTGGTGATGATGAAGAACGGAGATCCCCCTCTCCGGAGCCTCAAACGGACTCCAGACCTGACCTCCCGATGAAGAACAAGAAGAGGCGGCGGCTCCGTATCACGAAACGAGGTAATTCTTTCTCCTTTATTTTTTCCGAAAATATGTGAATTTATAGCGTCGGTCTTAGGGTCAGCGGGGCCACCAGGTGGGGACAAGCCACCTGGGCGCGCCAGGCAAGGGGGGCGCACCCCGGTGGGTTGTGCCCACCCAGGTGCCCCCCTCTGGTACTTCTTGGCTCCAGAAATTCTTATTTGCTGAATAAAAAATCCTCGCAAAGTTTCGTGGCATTCTGAGAACTTTGATTTCTGCACAAAAACAACGCCATGGTAGTTCTGTTGAAAACAGCATCAGCCCGGGGTTAGTTTCATTCAAATCATGCAAATTAGAGTCCAAAACAAGAGAAAAAGCATGAGGAAAAGTAGATACATTGGAGACGTATCAACTCCCCCAAGCTTAAACCTTTGCTTGTCCTCAAGCAATTCAGTTGATAAACTGAAAGTGAAAAAGAAAAACATTTACGAACTCTTTTGCTCTTGTTTACATAAATAAGCTTAAGTAGCATTCATGTTTTCAGCAAGGATCATGACTAACCATGGCCACTATAACTTTTAGAAACCATATTGACTCATATCAATAACATAAACAACTAGCAAGCAACAATAATATATCTCAAACAGCAACACGTTATCAAAACAATCATGATACAATATGACAATAGTGGTATCTCGCTAGCCCTTTCTGAGACCGCAAAACATAAATGCAGAGCACCTCCAAAGTTCGAGCAACGACTAAACATTATAATTCATGATAGAAAAGATCCAGTCATGCTAACACCCAACATTCACTACACACAATGCATCAGCATGACAATAGTTCTCTCAGGTCTGGCGCTTATTTGAGAAGGTGATGACACAACACAAAAGTAAATAGAAAGTCCCTTCGCAGAGGGAAGCGGTGATTTGCAGCGGTGCCAGAGCTCAAGTTTTTAAAACAGAGGTAAATGAAATTTCGAGAGGTACACCCTTCTCATTCACTTCACAACTATCAATTATCAATACCTTCCATGCTAAGCAGACTAGTGGCGGTTCCCAAGCGATAAAAGTAAAGGTTTACTCCCCCTCCACCAACAATCACACTCCACGGCTTGTCCGAAACAATGGGTGCCGTCCATACCAACAACAATCCTGGGGGAGTTTTGTTTAATTATTTGCATTTTTTAGTTCGGGACTGGGAATCCCTTTTACCGCCCTTTTCTCGTGCAATGGCAAGTGAATAAACACTCAACCTGAGAATAACCGGCTTAGCAAGGAAGATACCGACCACCTCCTGTTGTTCCATGAACGATCCAAGCACACAAAAAGGATATTTATTTGAAGTTTTTAGAGGTGGCGCATGCAAATTTACTTAGGACGGCAGGGTAATACCGCATATAGGTAGGTATGGTGGACTCATGTGGAATAACTTGGGTTCAAGGTTTTTGATGTACAAGCAGAGTTTCCACTTAGTACAGGTGAAGGCTAGCAAATAGGTTGAGAAGCGGCTAGCTAGAGAGCAACAATGGTCATGAAGATACATTACGCATAGCAATCATTGAACATCAGCATGAGTAGGATATGGACATCGTGAACATAAATATCATAGAGGCTATGTTGGTTTTGATTCAACTACATGCATGAACATGTGCCAAGTCAAGCCACCCGAACATTCAGAGGAGGATACCATACCATCATCCTACATCACAACCATTTTAACACAATGTTGACATCAAAGATAACTCATTATCACTCCTAGCTACTTATGCATGGCATGAGAAACTATAATCTCTAATTATCATTGCAAACATGTTTAATCATAACGAGCTGAATCATGGGTACTAGATTAAACATATTTACATAAATAGAACAAGTCGAGTCCATACCCGTTTCTCCATGCCACGGCCAGTTCATCGAATATCGTCATTATTGCCTTTCACTTGCACGACCGAACGATATGAAAATACTAATAGTGCAAGAATGTCGTGGACTAAGCTGGAATCTGCAAACATTTTATTCAACAGGGGAAGACAAGGTAAAATGGGCTCTTTATCAGATCACAATTATTCATATGAGAGCCACTCAACATTTTCATCGTGGTCTTCTCCTCGGTAAGACTCGAATAAAAAGAAAAGAAATTCAGAGAAACACACTCGAATATTTTTGGAGTTTTTGGTTTCCTTAAGCAAGCGAACGAAAAAGAGAACAGCGAAAACGAGAAAAACTATTTACACAGGAAAGCTCCCAACAAGCAAAAGAAGAACAAGGAAATATTTTTGGGTTTTCTTTTGTGCTACTACCAATTACTCTAGAAAGAAAAATAAAAAAGAAGCAGGAAATATTTTTGCATTTTCTCCAAGTTTATCGAACACACAAGAAGAAAGTGAGAAAATAAAGCTAACATGCATAATACAATGAACAAGTGTGAACACCGACAACTGACAATGAAATGAATATGAATGCAATGTCGGTGAGAAACACGTACTCCCTCAAGCTTAGGCTTTTGGCCTAACTTGGTAATCACTCGGTAGCCTGGATAGTAGTCAGCGTGGTAGCTCATTGAGGCTCTTGGTGCATATGCCTCGGCTTGCCGCGCTGCCTCCACTGCTACATTGTGAGCTCGAGCCTCGCTCTCAAGAACAAAGTACCTTCTTTTGTTGTGATAATCAAAAAGAGCAGGCGCATGCAAATATGTGTGCACGGTAGATGTTTGGTTAAACAACAGATTGTAAGTAAAGTTATGAGCTTTTCCTGAGAGGATATTATGGTCTTTTAAACAGTCGAAATCTAACTACTGCTTGGGTAGAATAGGGTCAAAGGGCAAAAGTGAAACACCCAGCCCTTGTGCTAAACGAGTGGCATATATTCCACCATAGAAGTAGCCAATGTTAGAATTGAGCTGAAGTCTGCATGCGGCAATTGCTCCTAGGTTATAATGTTGGGAAACGTAGTAATAATTCAAAAAAATTCCTATGTGTCACCAAGATCAATCTAGGAGATGCTAGCAACGAGACAAAGGGAGTGCATCTTCATACCCTTGAAGATTGCTAAGCGGAAGCGTTACAAGAACGCGGTTGATGGAGTCGTACTTGCGGCGATTCAAATCGCGGAAGATCCGATCCAAGTGCCGAACGGACGGCACCTCCGCGTTCAACACACGTACAGCCCGGAGACGTCTCTTCCTTCTTGATCCAGCAAGGGGGAAGGAAAGTTGAGGGAGAGCTCCGGCAGCACGATGACGTGGTGGTGGAGCTTGCAGTTCTCCGACATGGCTTCGCCAAGCTCTACGGAGGAAGAGGAGGTGTTGGAGAGGGGGAGGGCTGCGCCAGGGGAAGGGTGCGGCTGCCCTCCCACCCCCCTCACTATATATATAGGGGAAGGGGAGAGGGGGTCGGCCCCTCTAGATCCAATCTAGAGGGGGCGGCGGCCAGGGGTTAACTTGCCCCCCAAGCAGGTGGGAGGCGCCCCCACCCCCTAGGGTTTCCAACCCTAGGCTCCTTGGGCCCTTGGGGGGCGCACCAGCCCACTAAGGGGCTGGTTCCCACCCATATTCAGCCCACTAGGCCCTCCGGGGCAGGTGGCCCCACCCGGTGGACCCCGGAACCCTTCCGGTGGCTGAAACTGGACTTCCCATATATAAATCTTTACCTCCGGCCCATTCTGGAACTCCTCGTGACGCCCGGGATCTCATCCGAGACTCCGAACAACCTTCGGTAACCACATACCATTTCCCATAACAACTCTGGCGTCATCGAAACTTAAGTGTGTAGACCCTACAGGTTCGGGAACCATGCAGACATGACCGAGACATCTCTCCGGCCAATAAACAACAGTGGGATCTGGATACCCATGTTGCCTCCCACATGTTCAACCTTGCCATCAAAATCCACGGTTCGAGAGTCTCCACCTTCTTTCTTCAAAGCACCAACTATTGAGAGCATGATTGTCATTGAGAGTGTAATGTGCATTGTCCCAAAGTACCATTGTCTTCTGTATGATTGTGATATCGCTTATTCTGAAATCATTGTATCTAGCCGTCACTTAAACTTCGGAGGTGCTCCTGCATTTATGTTTTGCTTCACTAAAGGGGGCAAGCGAGGTATCACTTTGTCATGTTTGCACACCATGCTCACTACAAATCTATTGGGTGTTTCAGTATCATATTGTAAACTTTCAGTTCTTTGTGATATTCTCATGAGGCAACTTAATTACTAAAGATTCATTATCTCAATAAGCATTTGTCATGTGATTGTGAAAGACTCTTTGGTAGCATGTCACCACAGAAATTATGCTTGTTATCATTTACCTACTCGAGGACGAGCAGGAATTAAGCTTGGGGATGTTGATACGTCCCAAACGTATCTATAATTTCTGCTTGCTCCATGCATGTTTTGGGTGATATTGCTATGCTTTTGATACACTTTCATACACTTTTGATCATATTTGGACTAACCTATTAACTCAGTGCACCCCAGTGCCAGTTCTATTTTCTGCTATTTTTCTATTTCAGGTTTCCCCATATTAAAAGTGCCCCAAAAATTCCAGGAAAAATACAGGAAAAATCAGCGTACAGGAAGCTTCGCGAATAACCAAAGCAGGGCCAGAGGGGAGCCAGGGGGCCCAGGCGGCCACCTGGCGCGGCCCCACCCCTGGCCGCGCCGGGGGGGGCGCCTGGGGCCCCAGCTCCGCCTCTGGTTGCCCCCCTTCGCATATATATTCCTCCCGTCGCGAAAACCCTGATTCCAGAACCCTTTTCTCCAGAAGCAATTCCGATCTCCGCCGCCATCGCCACCAAGTTTCGGGGGACCAGAATTCCTGTGCCGGCATCCTGCCGGGACGGGGAAGTGCCCCCGGATTCATCTCCATCGACGTTGCTTCCTTCCTCCATGATGCGGGAGTAGTTCCTCCTCGGGGCTGAGGTTTCTACCAGTAGCTATGTGGTCAATTCTCTCTCCCATGATGCGATCTTCGTTGTGATCATAGGCTATGTTAATCTAGGGTGATCCCATGATATTTCCCTTTCCCCTATGTATTGGATTGATGTACTCACTTGTCTTTATCTAGTATAATCCCCGAGACCAAGGTGACAGCGGTCTATTGGACATGGATTAGAAAAATATTTTCATGAGTGATTTTCTCTTTTGTGTGTTGATTAAAGATTGAGAGTCTCTTGGTGCTTGTCTTTGACTATCCTTGAGATATGTTGTGGTGATTGTGGTACTCTCTTTGGATGGCCGCGGTGACATTGGGAAATCCATAGATTGAGAACTACGAACTTTGAGGTGTGCTTTTGTAGCCCTACATAATTCTCGTCCTCTATTGACCACAAAGGAATGACCTCCGAGTGCGTCTCCATTACATGTTTTATGGGAAATATCATGTGATTAGATTATGCTAATGTTATTGGGAGTTGCCACTAGTGAAAGTATGAAGCCTAGGCCTTGTTTCCACCATTGCAATACCATTTGTGCTCACGTTTACCACTTGTTTGCTTGCTGCACTTTTTATTACAGATTTATATTACTTTGCTTTGCCACTCCTATCATCCATATTTTACCATCTCTTCGCCGAACTAGTGCACCTATACAACTCCTAGTTGTATTAGGTGTGTTGGGGACACAAGAGACTTCTTGTATCTTAGTTGCAGGGTTGCTTGAGAGAGACCATCTTCAACCTCCACTTCCCTGAGTTCGATAAACCTTAGGTCATCCACTTGAGGGAAATTGCTGCTGTCCTACAAACCTCTGCGCTTGGAGGCCCAACATAGTCTACAAGAAATAGAAGCGTGTGTAGACATCAAGCTATTTCTGGCGCCGTTGCCGGGGAAGTAAGTGTTTGAAGGTATATCTTTAGATCTTGCAATTAAATCTTTTCGTTTCTTGTTTTTAGTTTCACTAGTTATGTTTATGGAAAACCGCACTCTTAGTTCGCTGCTTGGGGAAGGCCGCTTTACCACACCCGTGGTAGAGAAGTCTCCTCCACCTACTGAATGTATCCCGTTCCAAATACCACTTGGGATAACTGAAATAATTAGGAATGATTGTTATGATGGGACAATTAATCCTAGTATTCATTTGTTGAAACTTACAGAACTTTGTGAGTTGTTTAAGATTTCAGGTTGGACAAGAGAGGGAGTCATGAGGAAATTATTTGCCTTGTCACTGAAAGGAAAAGCATTGGAATGGTATAGGCTATTAGATGACTCTCACCTGCTGGATTGGGAAGAGATCCAGGCTCTCTTTTACTCCAAGTTTTATCCTCTTCATGAAGTCCATGAGAATAGGAATTATGTTTATAATTTCTATCCTCATGACGGAGAGAGCATAGCTCAAGCTTGGGGGAGACTGAAAACGTTAATGCTAAAATGTCCTAACCATGGGCTCCCCAAAGATATGATTATTACTAATTTCTATGCGAGGCTCTCTCGACAGGATAAAGATTTGCTCGATGCTTCCTCTATGGGTTCTTTCACAAACGAAAAGATTGATGCTAAATGGGAACTCCTTGAAAGAATTCAACGCAACACTGAAGATTGGGAGATCGACAAAGGTAAAGAGTCAGGTATAATTTATGAGTATGATTGCATTAAGTCCTTTGTTGAAACTACAAGTTTTTAATAAGTTTAGTGCTAAGTTTGGGCTTGATTCTCAACTCCTTGTTGATTTCCTCAAATCTTTTGCTTCACATCTTAATATGCCTAAGGAGGATTGGATCAAGCATCATGAACCTTTTAAAGAGATTTGCAAAGAAAATGAAATTGTTCATGATGATTGCAACATGCATGATCCAATTCCTAAAAATGAAGTTTTATGTAAGCATGTTAATTTTTGTGGAGTGGATAGACCTTGTGAAAGGCCTATGATTGAAGAAGAGAAGTATTGTAAGCAACATAAGCATGAAAGAACAATCACTTGGGTCAAAGATTTAAATGAAATTGCTAGAGAATTGTGTGACCTTTATCCTTTTACTTGTGAACTTTGCTGTATAGAGGGTCACTTTAATTTTCAATGCGTGCACTTTCAAAACATAACTGTTAACCAGTTGTGTGATAACATGATCACCCCTGATCTTTATGATGAGCTTATGTTATTTTTGATGTGTGAAGAGTTATCAGAAAAGACTTCTTGGCTAGATGTTAATGCCATAGGAATAAAAAACACTTTGCAAAATTGCCATCTCTATTGTGTTGTTAATTGCCATAAAAATGATTACATAAGTAAGATTAGAAAGGAGGGAACTTTACCAAAGTATAAAAATGTCTCTTATATTTCTGCTAATAAAAAGGAGAGTTTCTCCCAAGTTTCCCCTATTGTTTCTAATGATAAACCAGGATATGTGGAGAAGCTTCATCTCCAACCACTCCCTCCTAAGGTGAAGAAGAAGAAAAAGAAGAGGAGGAGGAAGAGGAGCAAGAAGGAAGAAGAATGGGTATCAACCTGGCCTGAGCATATTCCTCCCATCAACTTTTATCCTAACGGTTGTAAGTTTAAAGAAGAAGGTGAAGTTTATTGCCTTAATTATCATCTTGATGATACGTCCGTAGGTACTATTGAAGATGATTTTGATTATGATATGCATGTTACTTATTGTGATTGGGAAAATGATGATAATGTTACTTATGATCTTGAAAATCTTTTTGGTACCAACTCTGGAAGTGATGATATGGAAAGCTCTAAGCTTGGGGATGATAGGATTGCAAATCATTTACCCACTAGTGATGTGATAATTTATAATTCTTTTGCTAGTAAGAATAAAGACAACATGTTTACAAATATAGTTGCTAGCAATGATAATGCTCTTCTCTACTATGACGATGTTATAACTCCAATCTATAGTGATTATAAAGGTACCTATGACATAAGGAGAAATTATCCTTATGAAACTTGTCATAATCATGGAGGGAATTACTCCCTTGTTGAACACCATCTTCCTAATACACAATTAATCTATAGTGTTCAAGTTGTTTATGATAGTCCTGCTCCCACTATTACCAATGAGAAAGATTATGCTTATGAGGAGAGTAAGAGTACCTTTTTGCATGTGGATCATGGTAACAATGCTTTATGTGATGCTTATATTGTTGAGTTTATTCATGATCCCACTGAAAATTATTATGAGAAGGGAACATATGCTTATAGATATTTCAATAATATCAAGTTCCCTCTCTTTACGTTGAAGGTTTTGAAGCTGCACTTGTTTTGTCTTCCTATGCTTATTGCTTTGTGCTTCAATGAATTATTCTATTGCAATATTCCTATGCATAGGAAGCATGTTAGGCTTAAATGTGTTTGGTATTTGCTTCTTGATGCTCTCTTTTGTTCTTGAACTCTTATTCCTACGACAGCATCATTAAAGTCTTAAGCCTATCTTTATGGCTATAAAGAAAGAGCTCTAGGGAGACAACCCTTGTTATCTTTGCTTTCGGTTTGTTCTTTCAGTTTTTAGTGGTCTTGATGTTTGTTACTACTGTAGCAACATCATTGTATCTTTTCTTTTCAGCTTTGTGCCAAGTTTAGTATCCGATTGCAAGAAAGTTCAAAAGTTGTGACTTGCTGTCCAGAAAACAGATTCTGTCCTTGGACAGACAAATTCGTATAAAATCACCAGATCATCTTTTTGTTCTGAATTGTTTTGACAGCGTGCTCTATACAATTGTCTTTCGAGCGTCTGTTCTGAGTTTTTTGATTTGAGTTGCAGAAGTGCCCCAAAAAAATTATTTACTACCTGCTGGTCTGTTTTTCACAGATTCTGTCCTGTTTTGCCTTTTCTTCGTTTTGCAAACCTTGAGATTGCTTTTTCTTTGCAAAAACCTTTTGGCAATCTTGAGAAATAGTAGCTCTTCAAGATTATCCTTATTTCCAGTAGGGAAAAATTATTTTATTGTGGGTACTAACCTCGCTAATCAGATTATGATGAGTTATGTATGAAGGGATTTTTCAAGTGTGCGAGGGAAGATGATAAAAGAAGATTCAGGAGGGTCAAACGCTCAAGCTTGGGGATGCCCCCGTGCACCCCCAAGAAATATTCAAGAAGACTCAAGAGTCTAAGCTTGGGGATGCCCCCATGCATCCCCTTCTCCATCAACAATTATCAGTTTGTCTTTCGTTCCACTATAATTATCACTTCATGTGTTATGTGCTATGCTTGGAGCGTCTTGCTTTTTTTCTTTTTAGTTTATTTAGTTTTACTTGCTGTTCTTAACAAGTTGGATCCTAGCCTTCATTGTTTGGGAGAGAAACACGCTCCACTCCACTGTAGAACACAACATAGGCTTGCATGCGTATATTCTTGTGTGTGTTCTTTATCTTTTCATAGCTGCTGTCATGCTTAGCTCTTAGTTTTCATGCTTATCTTTTTAAGAGCTTTTGTTTAGGTTGTTGCTTCTGGAACTCTCTTGAGTTATCATGCTTATCTTGTTTAGAGAGTTGGCTTCTGTGGCACTGGTTGATATGGCTATGATAAAAATGCTATGTGCATAATGGTGCTTAGTAGTTCATGTTTTCTTATGGTTAGTCTCAAATAGCTGGGGGTTCTTAATGTGTTATTGAAGTACCAGCATGATTTGTTTGCCTATGATGTGGTATGGTTTAGTGATATCTTCCTCCAAGAATTTATTTTGATTGACTTGGCATATGCTCACGCATATTTAAGACTGTAAAGAAAGTCTATCAAGCCTTGATGATCTTTAATTTCTGAGTAGTGATATAACTTCCATGCCCGATTCAATGTTGCTTTGTCGCTCTGCATGATTATGGCCATCATTGCTCTCTTAGTTGGTCGCTCCCAGTCTTTTGCTAGCCTTCACCTGTACTAAGCGGACTGACTGCTTGTGCATCCAAAATCCTTGAAACCAGTTATGCCATATGAGTCCACCATACCTTCCTATATATGGTATTTACTTGCCATTCCTAACGAAGACTTTCTTGTACCATCTCAAAATTATTCAAAAGCATTTCTCTTTTGTGCCTCTGTTTTAGCTCATGAGGAAGTAGTAGGTAATTCATGATCTTCTTATGTTGGAAAAATTTTACCCCGGGATTGCATGTCTAATCTGCAAACCCCTAATACGAGGAGGAACTGGCATGAGTGCGCCCGGCTCATAAAAGATAATACAACAAACAAACCCTCCTTCACGCTTTGTTCATGAGAAATCAGAAAACTTTTGGCAGTGATAAACAAAGGAGATTAAGGGGATGTGATCGTCCCCGTGCGGGAGCCGTTCCTCGAAACTTGTCCAGTTCGAGAAGTGATTGGGTTGTCACCTCCCAAAGGCTTTTTATCTCTGTTTTTAAAACCACGAGCTCTGGTACTTGTTTAGTCTTTGCTTCCAGCCACGGGTTTTCAACCTTGCCATCAAAATCCACGGTTCAAGAGTCTCCACCTTCTTTCTTCAAAGCACCAACTATTGAGAGCATGATTGTCATTCTGAGTGTAATGTGCATTGTCCCAAAGTACCATTGTCTTCTGCATGATTGTGATATCGCTTATTCTGAAATCATTGTATCTAGTCGTCACTTAAACTTCGGAGGTGCTCCTGCATTTATGTTTTGCTTCACTAAAGGGGGAAAGCGAGGTATCACTTTGTCATGTTTGCACACCATGCTCACTACAAATCTATTGGGTGTTTCAGTATCATATTGTAAACTTTCAGTTCTTTGTGATATTCTCATGAGGCAACTTAATTACTAAAGATTCATTATCTCAATAAGCATTTGTCATGTGATTGTGAAAGACTCTTTGGTAGCATGTCACCACAGAAATTATGCTTGTTATCATTTACCTACTCGAGGACGAGCAGGAATTAAGCTTGGGGATGTTGATACGTCCCAAACGTATCTATAACTTCTGCTTGCTCCATGCATGTTTTGGGTGATATTGCTATGCTTTTGATACACTTTCATACACTTTTGATCATATTTGGACTAACCTATTAACTCGGTGCACCCCAATGCCGGTTTCTGTTTTCTGCTGTTTTTCTATTTCAGGTTTCCCCCATATTAAAAGTGCCCCAAAAATTACGGGAAAAATACAGGAAAAATCAGCGTACAGGAAGCTTTGCGAATAACCAAAGCAGGGCCAGAGGGGAGCCAAGGGGGGCCCAGGCGGCCACCTGGCGCGGCCCCACCCCTGGCCGCGCCGGGGGGGCGCCTGGGGCCCCAGCTCCGCCTCTGGTTGCCCCCCTTCGCATATATATTCCTCCCGTCGCGAAAACCCTGATTCTAGAACCCTTTTCTCCAGAAGCAATTCCGATCTCCGCCGCCATCGCCACCAAGTTTCGGGGGACCAGAATTCCTGTGCCGGCATCCTGACGGGACGGGGAAGTGCCCCCGGATTCATCTCCATCGACGTTGCTTCCTTCCTCCATGATGCGGGAGTAGTTCCTCCTCGGGGCTGAGGTTTCTACCAGTAGCTATGTGGTCAATTCTCTCTCCCATGATGCGATCTTCGTTGTGATCATAGGCTATGTTAATCTAGGGTGATCACATGATATTTCCCTTTCCCCTATGTATTGGATTGATGTACTCACTTGTCTTTATCTACTATAATCCCCGAGACCAAGGTGAGAGCGGTCTATTGGACATGGATTAGAAAAATATTTTCATGAGTGATTTTCTCTTTTGTGTGTTGATTAAAGATTGAGAGTCTCTTGGTGCTTGTCTTTGACTATCCTTGAGATATGTTGTGGTGATTGTGGTACTCTCTTTGGATGGCCGCGGTGACATTGGGAAATCCATAGATTGAGAACTACGAACTTTGAGGTGTGCTTTTGTAGCCCTACATAATTCTCGTCCTCTCTTGACCACAAAGGAATGACCTCCGAGTGTGTCTCCATTACATGTTTTATGGGAAATATCATGTGATTAGATTATGCTAATGTTATTGGGAGTTGCCACTAGTGAAAGTATGAAGCCTAGGCCTTGTTTCCACCATTGCAATACCATTTGTGCTCACGTTTACCACTTGTTTGCTTGCTGCACTTTTTATTACAGATTTATATTACTTTGCTTTGCCACTCCTATCATCCATATTTTACCATCTCTTCGCCGAACTAGTGCACCTATACAACTCCTAGTTGTATTAGGTGTGTTGGGGACACTAGAGACTTCTTGTATCTTAGTTGCAGGGTTGCTTGAGAGAGACCATCTTCAACCTCCACTTCCCTGAGTTCAATAAACCTTAGGTCATCCACTTGAGGGAAATTGATGTTGTCCTACAAACCTCTGCGCTTGGAGGCCCAACATAGTCTACAAGAAATAGAAGCGTGTGTAGACATCAGCCAGAGCTCAAGTTTTTAAAACAGAGGTAAATGAAATTTCGAGAGGTACACCCTTCTCATTCACTTCACAACTATCAATTATCAATACCTTCCATGCTAAGCAGACTAGTGGCGGTTCCCAAGCGATAAAAGTAAAGGTTTACTCCCCCTCCACCAACAATCACACTCCACGGCTTGTCCGAAACAATGGGTGCCGTCCATACCAACAACAATCCTGGGGGAGTTTGGTTTAATTATTTGCATTTTTAAGTTCGGGACTGGGAATCCCTTTTACCGCCCTTTTCTCGTGCAATGGCAAGTGAATAAACACTCAACCTGAGAATAACCTGCTTAGCAAGGAAGATACCGACCACCTCCTGTTGTTCCATGAACGATCCAAGCACACAAAAAGGATATTTATTTGAAATTTTTAGAGGTGGCGCATGCAAATTTACTTAGGACGGCAGGGTAATACCGCATATAGGTAGGTATGGTGGACTCATGTGGAATAACTTGGGTTCAAGGTTTTTGATGTACAAGCAGAGTTTCCACTTAGTACAGGTGAAGGCTAGCAAATAGGTTGAGAAGCGGCTAGCTAGAGAGCAACAATGCTCATGAAGATACATTACGCATAGCAATCATTGAACATCAGCATGAGTAGGATATGGACATCATGAACATAAATATCATAGAGGCTATGTTGGTTTTGATTCAACTACATGCATGAACATGTGCCAAGTCAAGCCACCCGAACATTCAGAGGAGGATACCATACCATCATCCTACATCACAACCATTTTAACACAATGTTGACATCAAAGATAACTCATTATCACTCCTAGCTACTTATGCATGGCATGAGAAACTATAATCTCTAATTATCATTGCAAACATGTTTAATCATAACGAGCTGAATCATGGGTACTAGATTAGACATATTTACATAAATAGAACAAGTCGAGTCCATACCCGTTTCTCCATGCCACGGCCAGTTCATCGAATATCGTCATTATTGCCTTTCACCTTCACGACCGAACGATATGAAAATACTAATAGTGCAAGAATGTCGTGGACTAAGCTGGAATCTGCAAACATTTTATTCAACAGGGGAAGACAAGGTAAAATGGGCTCTTTATCAGATCACAATTATTCATATGAGAGCCACTCAACATTTTCATCGTGGTCTTCTCCTCGGTAAGACTTGAATAAAAAGAAAAGAAATTCAGAGAAACACACTCGAATATTTTTGGAGTTTTTGGTTTCCTTAAGCAAGCGAACGAAAAAGAGAAAAGCGAAAACGAGAAAAACTATTTACACAGGAAAGCTCCCAACAAGCAAAAGAAGAACAAGGAAATATTTTTGGGTTTTCTTTTGTGCTACTACCAATTACTCTAGAAAGAAAAATAAAAAAGAAGCAGGAAATATTTTTGCATTTTCTCAAAGTTTATCGAACACACAAGAAGAAAGTGAGAAAATAAAGCTAACATGCATAATACAATGAACAAGTGTGAACACCGACAACTGACAATGAAATGAATATGAATGTAATGTCGGTGAGAAACACGTACTCCCTCAAGCTTAGGCTTTTGGCCTAACTTGGTAATCACTCAGTAGCCTGGATAGTAGTCAGCGTGGTAGCTCATTGAGGCTCTTGGTGCATATGCCTCAGCTTGCCGCGCTGCCTCCACTGCTGCATTGTGAGCTCGAGCCTCGCTCTCAAGAACAAAGTACCTTCTTTTGTTGTGATAATCAAAAAGAGCAGGCGCATGCAAATATGTGTGCACGGTAGATGTTTGGTTAAACAACAGATTGTAAGTAAAGTTATGAGCTTTTCCTGAGAGGATATTATGGTCTTTTAAACAGTCAAAATCTAACTACTGCTTGGGTAGAATAGGGTCAAAGGGCAAAAGTGAAACACCCAGCCCTTGTGCTAAACGAGTGGCATATATTCCACCATAGAAGTAGCCAATGTTAGAATTGAGCTGAAGTCTGCGTGCGGCAATTGCTCCTAGGTTATAATGTTGGGAAACGTAGTAATAATTCAAAAAAAGTCATATGTGTCACCAAGATCAACCTAGGAGATGCTAGCAACGAGACAGAGGGAGTGCATCTTCATACCCTTGAAGATTGCTAAGCGGAAGCGTTACAAGAACGCGGTTGATGGAGTCGTACTTGCGGCGATTCAAATCGCGGAAGATCCGATCCAAGTGCCGAACGGACGGCACCTCCGCGTTCAACACACGTACAGCCCGGGGACGTCTCTTCCTTCTTGATCCAGCAAGGGGGAAGGAAAGTTGAGGGAGAGCTCCGGCAGCACGATGACGTGGTGGTGGAGCTTGCAGTTCTCCGACAGGGCTTTGCCAAGCTCTACGGAGGAAGAGGAGGTGTTGGAGAGGGGGAGGGCTGCGCCAGGGGAAGGGTGCGGCTGCCCTCCCACCCCCTCACTATATATAGGGGAAGGGAAGAGGGGGTCGGCCCCTCTAGATCCAATCTAGAGGGGGCGGCGGCCAGGGGGTTGACTTGCCCCCCAAGCAGGTGGGAGGCGCCCCCACCCCCTAGGGTTTCCAACCCTAGGCTCCTTGGGCCCTTGGGGGGCGCACCAGCCCACTAAGGGGCTGGTTCCCACCCATATTCAGCCCACTAGGCCCTCCGGGGCAGGTGGCCCCACCCGGTGGACCCCGGAACCCTTCCGGTGGCTGAAACTGGACTTCCCATATATAAATCTTTACCTCCGGCCTATTCTGGAACTCCTCGTGATGCCCGGGATCTCATCCGAGACTCCGAACAACCTTCGGTAACCACATACCATTTCCCATAACAACTCTGGCGTCACCGAACCTTAAGTGTGTAGACCTTACAGGTTCGGGAACCATGCAGACATGACCGAGACATCTCTCCGGCCAATAACCAACAGTGGGATCTGGATACCCATGTTGTCTCCCACATGTTCCATGATGATCTCATCGGATGAACCACGATGTCGGGGATTCAATCAATCCCATATACAATTCCCTTTGTCTATCGGTATGTTACTTGCCCGAGATTCGATCGTCGGTATCCATATACCTTGTTCAATCTCGTTACCGGCAAGTCTCTTTACTCGTTCCGTAACACATGATCCCGTGAATAACTCCTTAGTCACATTGAGCTCATTATGATGATGCATTACCAAGTGGGCCCAGAGATACCTCTCTGTCATACGGAGTGACAAATCCTAGTCTCGATTCGTGCCAACCCAACAGACACTTTCAGAGATACCTGTAGTGCACCTTTATAGCCACCTAATTACGTTGTGACGTTTGGTACACCCAAAGCATTCCTACAGTATCCGGGAGTTGCACAATCTCATGGTCTAAGGAAAAGATACTTGACATTAGAAAAGCTCTAGCAAACGAACTACGCGATCTGGTGCTACGCTTAGGATTGGGTCTTGTCCCTCACATCATTCTCCTAATGATGTGATCATGTTATCAATGACATCCAATGTCCATGGTCAGGAAATCACAACCATCTATTGATCAATGAGCTAGTCAACTAGAGGCTTACTAGGGACATATTACGGTCTATGTATTCACACATGTATTACGGTTTCCGGTTAATAAAATTATAGCATGAACAACAGAAAATTATCATGAACAAGGAAATATAATAATAACCACTTTATTATTGCCTTTAGGGCATATTTCCAACAGTCTCCCACTTGCACTAGAGTCAATAATCTAGTTACATCGTGATGAACCGAACACCCATAGAGTTCTGGTGCTGATCATGTTTTGTTCGTGGAAGAGGTTTAGTCAACGGATCTGCGACATTCAGATCCATATGTACTTTACAAATAACTATGTCTCCATCTTGAATATAGCCACGAATGGAGTGGAAACGGTGCTTGATGTGCTTGGTCTTCTTGTGAAACCTGGGCTCCTTGGCAATGGAAATAGCTCCAGTGTTGTCACAGAAGAGAGTCATCGGGCCCGACGCGTTTGGAATAACTCCTAGGCCGGTGATGAACTCCTTCATCCAGACTCCTTCATGTGCTGCTTCGGAAGCAGCTATGTACTCCGCTGCACATGTAGATGCTATCACGGCGCTTTGCTTGCAACTGCACTAGCTGACTGCCCCACCATTCAAAATATACACGTATCCGGTTTGTGACTTGGAGTCATCCGGATCTGTGTCGAAGCAAGCATCGATGTAACCCTTTACGACGAGCTCTTCGTCACCTCCATAAACGAGAAACATATCCTTAGTCCTTTTCAGGTACTTCAGGATATTCTTGACCACTGTCCAGTGTTCCATGCCGGGATTACTCTGGTACCTCCCTACCAAACTTACGGTAAGGTTCACATCAGGTCTGGTACACAGCATGGCATGCATAATAGACCCTATGGCTGAGGCATAGGGGATGACACTCATCTTTTCCCTATCTTCTGCCGAGGTCAGGCATCGAGCCGTGCTCAATCTCACACCTTGCAACACATGCAAGAACCCCTTCTTGGACTGATCCATATTGAACTTCTTCAATATCTTGTCAAGGTATGTGCTTTGTGAAAGACCAATGAGGCGTCTCGATCTATCTCTATAGATCTTGATGCCTAATATATAAGCAGCTTCTCCAAGGTCCTTCATTGAAAAACACTTATTCAAGTAGGCCTTTATGCTTTTCAAAAGTTCTATATTATTTCCCATCAACAATATGTCATCCACATATAATATGAGGAATGCTACAGAGCTCCCACTCTCTTTCTTGTAAATACAGGCTTCTCCATAAGTCTGCATGAACCCAAACACTTTGATCACTTCATCAAAGCATATGTTCCAACTCCGAGATGCTTGCACCAGCCCATAGATGGAGCGCTGGAGCTTGAATACCTTGTCAGCATTCTTAGGATCGAAAAAACCTTCCGGTTGCATCATATACAATTCTTCCTTAAGGAAACCATTAAGGAATGTCGTTTTGACGTCAATTTGCCATATCTCATAATCATAGAATGCGGCAATTGCTAACATGATTTGGACGGACTTCAGCATCGCTACGGGTGAGAAAGTCTCATCGTAGTCAATTCCTTTAACTTGTCGATAACCCTTAGCGACAAGCCGAGCCTTATAGATGGTCACATTTCCATCCACGTCAGTCTTCTTCTTAAAGATCCACTTATTCTCTATGGCTCGCCGATCATCGGGCAGGTCCACCAAAGTCCATACTTTGTTACCATACATGGATCCTATCTCGGATTTCATGGCTTCAAGCCATCTGTTGGAATCTGGGCCCGCCATCGCCTCTTCATAGTTCGAAGGTTCACCGTTGTCTAACAACATGATTTCCAGGACAGGGTTGTCGTACCACTCTGGTGCGGAATGTGTCTTCGTGGACCTACGAAGTTCAATAGCAACTTGATCCGAAGTTTCATGACCGTTATCATTAACTTCCTCTCTAGTCGGTGCAGGCACCAGAGAAACATCTTCCTGAGCTGCGCTACTTTCCGGTTCAAGAGGGGTCACAATCACCTCAGCAAGTTCTACTTTCCTCCCACTTACTTCTTTCGAGAGAAACTCTTTCTCCAGAAAGGATCCATTCTTGGCAACAAAGATCTTGTGTCAAGACCGGATTTTCGGGATATTAATTCCCAAAAGCGGACCTTGTGCTCACCAGCCCCAGGATTACTGTTAGCTGATGACACACCAACTTGTTACAGAAACTCCAAGCAAAAGATACAAAATATGTAGTACAAGACCATTCTGGCCTATGAGTACAACACAAGGTTTCTAGTGGCTGATGGCGGAAGCGGTTAGTGGTTCACTTGTGACTATGGGACTCCATTTCCCACAGGAACAGCTGACCAGGATAATTCCTATCTTCGCGAGGCAGCTATCTCCATATACGTAGATTCCGGGGCTGTCATCGCATCGTCCTTTCCCGCGCAAGGAATCTGGCCAAGACAATAGCCAGGGACAAGCCAGTGAGTACTTGGAATGTACTCGCAAACATTCAGAACATGGGTGAGTCGTAATCATACTCAAGATTAAAATATGATCACTATGATGGTAATGATATGACAGTCCTTAATGCGAGCAGGTCATTCGAATAAAAGGCATATGAATTCAAAGAGTGATAAATAAATATATAATGATCATGCCACAGTCGGGCGTCATGAGCGACACCACATAAAGGGCTTATAAAGAAGGTAAATAACAAGCATGCCACAGTCGGGCGTCTGAGCGACACCACAGAAAGGGCTTATAAAGAAGGTAATTAACAAGCATGCCACAGTCGGGCGTCTGAGCGACACCACAGAAGGGGCTTATAAAGAAGGTAAATAACAAGCATGCCACAGTCGGGCGTCTGAGCGACACCACAGAAAGGGCTTATAAAGAAAAGTAAATAAATATCCGGGAGGTAGAACCGTCCCAAGGAGACTCATTTAACCCAAAGGGAACAAAAGGTTAGTCCACAATATCATCCCAATCACCATATATCACATATCATACTCAATGTTCTGGTTTAGTAATTTCTCCTCCGAAGACCGACACTAAGACCGACACTCGACCCATCCCAGACTGTAGTCCTTAACCATGGACACGGCTATTCGAATAGGTTTTATATCTCTGCAGAGGGTGTACTCTTTACCCACGAGTAGCGGTTTTCTTTAGTCCATCGGACTAATACCGCCTACGGTCTTTTAGTCGAAAACCCGCCTGTCTTGCACACACCAGCTTAACTTACTAGTGTCTGGAATCACCCACGACACTTGTCAAGCAAACTCTGAGTGGGGAGGCTACAACCTCGCGTAGCATGGGATCACATTTCTATCGCGCGCTCTAAGGGGTGCCCTCCTCTCGGTCCCAACCGGAAACACCCATGCCCCCGGACCAGGTGGCCTGCCTACCGGTTGCAACCGGTATCTTCCACACTGGCCTCTATGTACGGTGTGTGCTAGGACAGGGGTCAACACTTACTGAACCGTACCCTACCCGAGGCAGGGACAAGTGGTAGCACAAGCAAGTATGGGGGTTACTGGAGCAAGACTCGATCTACGGTCGACTTAGGAGGTTTCAGCATTACTTGCATGATTAATCCTAAACGATATTTATTTGCCACAACAGCCGGAAAACACCATCCGTCCTGCCTTACCAAGCCGTACCGGATTCCACCGTCCCGACGGGGAGCTAGTGACAAGCTCGCGTCTACACAAGACCGCGACTTTCACGACTTCTTTCCGTTAGGCATGAAAGGCATACGGAGGGGATCACCGTCATGCAAACAAATATTATTCTCAGCAAGGGCTTTACCTCATGCCCTTATTGGTATTATCATATCACCACACATGAAATAAAAGAACGCCTTCGTGTCCATACAAACGTGTCAACAACAATCATATGTGCTAAACCAGGGCTCAAAAATGCTTGCCTTCAAGTAGAGGGGAGGAGAAATGCATTCCAATACTTTTTGGAAGTTTCTCCCTCTTCAAAAACCCTATTTAAAATAATACCAAATCAATACATAGACTAAACGCAGCACAAAAAAAGTTGCTTGGAAATTTTTGCAATAAATATGAAAATAAACTAGGCAATATTTGGGGAACAACAGAAAAAGAATCAAATCATTTGGATTTATATTTAAAAAGATATTGCCAGTCAAAGTTTAGTCAAATCTGGTTTTAGAATAAAAACAGAAAAAGAAAACGTTTCGGTTGGAAATGCGCTTTCGAGAAGGTGGAGACGTACTCTGTGGATTGCGCCTCCACTTATGCGCGCGCGGGTGGGCGCTGGCTCGCTGACAGAGGGGCCCGGGGGCCCACTGGTCAGGTTTGACCAGTCGCCCCCGCCTCCTTCCTCCTCTGGCCGAACGGGGGCGCTGCTCCGGCGATCAACGCCGGCGAATGGTGGCGCCTTGAGGGTGTTCGGGTGCGGGGATGGATCCGCCAGACTGGGGCGGTCCTCCCGGTGGTCGAGGAGGTGACGGAGGTGGAGGAACGCACCGGCGACGAGCTTCGCGACGGACGGCGGTCTCGGGTGGAAGAGGGGCTCCGACCTGCGGTGGCTCTAGAGCTTGTTTGAGACGTCGGGCAGCTCCGCAAGGTCAAGTGGAGTCGGATGACGACGCTGAATGGAAGGGAGGGGTTCGGGCTGAGGCGTATCGAACGGGACAGCGGCGGCGGCTGTACTCGCCGGAGTTGGAGAAGAGACCTCCTCGAGGCGATTTGCTGCTGCGGGGGGCGCTCTGAGAGGTGGCTGGGGGTCGTCTGAGGCTGCGGAGGAGCTCGGGGCAGCCTTAAATAGGCGGATGGAGGCGGTTCCGCGGCGGCCGTGGATAAGGATGCCGGCGAGCGGCGTTCTGTTGCTCAGGGCGACGTGGCGGCGACGCACGCTCGGGGACAAGCTCACTGACGCACTCGGGCTGTTCCAGGGGGGCAGGTGGCGGGCGATGGTGGCTTGGGCGGCTCTGCCCGCTGCAGGAGCTGCCGGAGCTGCCCGCTAGCCGCCGCGGCCGACCTGACGGCGGCCCTGTGGAGTGTCAGGGCTGTCGCTGCGGCAAGGGATGAGGATGGCGTGCTGCTGGTGCGAGGGGAGCGGCCAAAGCGTGCGCGAGGCGTCGGCAGAGGGACGCGGTGGCTCGGTGCGCGCGCGTGCAAAACGTGCGCTCTGGGCGCGCCCAGAGCACGCGCACGAGTCGCTCGACGAAATGCCTCTGCTAGCTAGAGAGTTTGGATGGAGCTAGGATTTAGCAGGTGTGGTTTAGGGGTTGAGGGGAGGTTAGTGGACATGGTATTAGGCACTGAGGGTCAAGTTCACAGTGTAATGCAAAACTCATGTCAAAACTGTCCATGCATACCAAGTGCTCGACAGAATGCCATGAGCATGTGGGCACTTCCTCTGGTGGCCAAAATTTCCAGATCAGGGTTTCTTTAGGTGAATGTTATGATGGCAAAGTTAGTTGAGCAAGACCAGAATCTTGCCTGTGCAAGTTTTGCAAAACTACAATTCTGCACAGGAAATGGGAGGCACTGTTCCATGAACTAAAAATGTCCCAACGGGTCCACTCTTCTGGACTTAAGGGTTTTGCAAGATGGGCTACAAGCAGGAGGAAACTCAAGAGCACTGGAGCAAGATAAACTAGGGTTGCAGTGCAACATGCCAAACTAGACCAGAACAGAAAAGAGGTTGATTCACTCAATTTTTCCAAAGGACTCAAAAGGGTTTTTGCATAAAGTTGAATAACATACTCCTATGAACATCCCATAATTTTGGTGGAATCATTAGGGAAATAATTAATGGGGTTGTAGTGTAATTTGGCTCATTGGATCAGATTGGGAAACATGTTGTGGAGCTCAAAATATTAAATCAAACAATTATATTCCTGCATAAAAGTGATCTAATAGCATCACATGACATCCCCAAATTTTAGTTGGTATTTTAGATAAACCTATCCAAGGGTTGCAGACTTGCAGTTCAAATGGGGCCTTATATTAAGGGAAAACCATTTGTAGAGTGAAGGAGATCTAGGGAGAAAGTCATATTATTAATTTATATTGATAACAGAAAAGTTTTAATAAGAGAGCAAGAGAGTCAAATAATAAATAGAGAGCTACCACTTGAGGTAAAAACTCCAGCATAAAAGGAAAATAAGGTCCTGAAATCAAAGGAAAGAAGCTAGCAAGTGGAAATTTTAATTCTTGGCAAAATTTTAATTTATAAAACATTGTATAAATTTTGGGGTGTTACATCTTGCCTTCGGATCTGAGGTAGAAGGTATACCCAATAGTTTCTTTAGGGTATCCAATGAAGACGCATTTTCCCGATTTGGGTTCGAGCTTTTCAGGTCGAAGTTTCTTGACATAAGCATCACATCCCCAAACTTTCAGAAACGACAACTTGGGTTTCTTCCCAAACCATAGTTCATACGGAACCATGAATTCGGAACCGAATACGGTCGGAAAATATCCGTACCATTTTCATCCGTACTTCCTTCTCCTCTCCACCCCTCTCTTCCTTTTGAGGGAATTTTTATGGGATTTCTGGGGAAAATTCGACGTTTTATAGAGGTGGGAGAGCCAATCGCCAGTTCAAATGGCGGTTCGGCCAACCGCCGTTTGCAGCGGCGCTTCGGGGCGCCAACCGCCGTTTGCAGCGACGGTTGGGCCAACCACCATTTGTTGCAGCAGTTGCAGCCTGCCATCAGTCAACCGCCATTTGCAGCGGCGGTTGTTGTGTGGGGCCCGCGTACGCAGGCCAGCCGCCGGGTTAAACCGGCGGTTGCGGCAACACCCGTTGGAACTGGCAGCTGGGGTTCAACCGCCGTTTGAAGCGGCGGCTGCGCCCAGCCGCCGTTGACAACAGCGGCGATGGTATAGTTTTGACAAAGTTTTGAAGAGGCATTTATTTTTGAAAAATCGTGAAAAAATAATATATAAAAAATTCCGCGCGGCGCGATGGTCATGTGCCAAAGGCCTTAGGGCCTTTTTGCACAGCCCAGCGGCTCACTTGAGGTCCATCCGCATATGCACGAACGGGAAGCCGAGCAACGTCAAGCAAGTATTTTACCTGGTCTAAAAAAAGCAAGTACCTTACCAATATTTTGAACTTTACCAATTATATCACCAACCTAGTTGTACAAGTTGGTTTTCCTTTCCTAAGAAAAAAAGATTGTAGAAGTTGGTCGTTCGACATGTCTTTACGGGTTTTTTTTTCAAAAACTTTGTTTTGGAAGAAGAGAGATTTTATTTATTTATTTATTTTGCGAGGAAACTTTCAATCTATTCATCTTCAATCATGGCAGTACAACGAACACAAGAAATAAAAATTACATCTAGATTCGTAGACCACCTAGCGACGACTACAAGCACTGAAGCGAGCCGAAGGCGCGCCGCCGTCATCACCCCTCCATCACCGGAGTCGGGCATACCATGTTGTAGTAGACAGTCGGGAAGTCGTCGTGCTAATGCCCCATATGACCAGCACCCCAGAACAGCAACCGTCGCCGATGAAAAATAGCGTAGATCGATAGGATCCAAACCGAAGACACACGAACGTCGACGAACAACGACGAGATCCGAACAAATCCACCAAAGATAGATCTGCCGGAGACACACCTCCACACGTCCACCAACGATGCAGACGCATCACCGGAACGGGGGCTAGGCGGGGAGACCTTTATTCCATCTTCAGGGAGCCGCCGCCGTCTCGTCTTCCCGAAGAGAGATTTTATTTATTACCAGAAGTTAAGTTACATTTTCGAGCAATAAGTTTCTCAACACACTCATCGAGGTAGCAAAACGCCAAACTGTAGAATGTTTTGTTTGCTTTGCGCCTTTGCCAATTGTGTGAGCTCATATGCAACGCCGTTACTCTATCTTCTCGTGTGAGCAACCTTCCACTCTGGAAGCCTTCCTCCAGCATCACGGACCTTTTTTTTTAGAGTTGGCATCACGGACTTGCAGGGGCGGAGCCAGCGTACTGGCATTGGGTTCAGCTGAACCCAATGAATTTCTCTGGCCGCGTATACTATACAGTTCAGACTACCCATAGTGGGAGTAACATAGGTAGTAACATCACACATATCTAGATAAAAAAGATGATGTGGCAAGCAATAAATGAAGAAAGAGAGGCATGTGGTAACATAGCTAGTTACTACTAGTATGAGTAACATCACACATATCAAGGTAAGATGAGTCTATGGCCTAATAAATGAAGTCTTCCATGTTACCACACATATGTTACTCCCCACTATAGAGGTAGTAACATAGAGTAGTAACATGGGCATGTTACTACTCTATGTTACTACCCATTATGGCTAGTCTCAGTACTTGCTTTGACCCCATTAAAAGATGCGGACTGACCCCATTAAAGTTAAATTCGCTCAATGCAAGCCCAAGAGCCCACAAGGGAATTGCCACCGTAAAAGCCTCTTTGTGGCTTCCTGTTCGTTTTTCTGCATCGAGACCTCCAGATCATTGTTTCGATCCCTCATTCTAATATATTCTCCTGTATGTATACACGGCAATCGCATGACCTTTCACCCCTGCTGTTGGCTTCCTCGACTCTGCGACCAGTTATGAATGTTGTCAAGAAAAAGTTATGTACCAAATTCGATTCATGAGTGATTCTTTAAATTGTTATATGGAAAAGACAATATTGTCTACCATTAGTAGATATTTTGTTTGATCTTTTTAGATGATAAAAAATAAAAATGAGGAACTGTCATTTGATTCAATGTTTTCTGGAATACAAGAAACCGCAGCTAAGGCCTGAATTTATGAAGCTATTTTACTACAACTCTATTTATAATATGTAAAAAGGAGGTTTCATGATTTCATTCAACAAGTATGTGCGCTTCAGTTTGTTTTACTGTAACACTTTATGTTATAAGTGATATTATAATTCTATTTGGTATCTTAGCTTTGAGTTTTATACTCTTGTTAGAAGAGTGCAAAAGTAGGCTTTACACGTAATCAACTTGCATCAAATTCTTACAAGTCAGTGAGTGAACCCAACGGCTACATTTTCTGGCTCCGCCCCTGCGGACTTGTACGTGGATGAAGTTCATGTGGGATGGTTGGTTTGCATGATTCGCCAACATGCACGCACGCCACTAAACTACACCCTACATTTGAAACTGCCTTATGGTGATACCATTACGCAGTTAGCTGAAGGCCATCTCTACCTGTTCTTCTGCATCCCTTTGCTTATGTTCCGCCAAGTCACGGCTCGCAAATTTTGAAGAAAAAAAAAGTAAAGGCAAAAATACCGAAAAAACTAATATCAAAGTTTGCCGGTGCAACATTAGGTATCTTATATAGAAGTTGGGTGCTTTTGCTGCCTTAGGTGCTTATCACATAGAAAAGGTCATACGTGTACGTATTTGTATCGTAGAGGTGATGGTGCGTATTGGTAGTTGTACGTGTATGTATGTACTCCTAGTATGTATGTATATTATACGTATGTGTATCACACGTGAATACTCGGTTGGACAATGCCGGATGGGGACGGACATGTCAACCCAGCGCGTGGCCCGCGCCTCCCTGGCACGTACGGAGCCCGGACCAGCGGGCCCAACACCTCCCCCCGAACCCTAGCGGCAGCCCGATCCCTCGCTCTCCCTGTTTCCCTCGTTCACCGCCGCCACTCCTCCCTCTCTTCCCCTCGTACGACCGCACCCGCATCTCCCCATCGCTCTCTGTCCCGCGCCCCTCCTTCCCTTCGCTCCTCCCCCTCTCAAGCCGAGCGCCTCCTGTGAGCCTCCCTCCTCCAGCTTCGACCGGATCCCGCGACGCCCGGCCGCCCCGAGCGCCATGGCCCCAGCGCTTCGACCAGGCCCTCTGGCCTCCTCCTCAGGCCTCTCCTCTGTGCGCGCCTCGGGGCCCTCCTTCCCCGTCGCCGCATCGTCTGAGTTCCCAGCGCCCGACGCCACGGTCGCCTCGTCGACCGTCCTGCAGCGCCGTCCGCCCTCTGGCCTCCCTCCGTCACCGTTCCGGCCACCGAGCGCCTCCAGGAAGGCCCCCGCTCCGAGCGACGCCGTGGCCTTCCTCTGGCCTCGGGCGACCGCATCCCCTCGACCAGGCCGGCCCTCAGTGCCGCTCCGACGCCTTTCCTTCCAGCGGCCAAGGCCAGCGCCGCCTCCCCTTCGTCCCTCCCCGAGCGACGCCGCGGCCAGGACTCACCGCGCCATGGCCTCTCCAGCTTCGAGCCGCCCCGCGCGCGGGCTCCCTTCCGCCGTGGTCGCCTTCCCGTCCTTCCAGCAAGGGCCGGCCGCCCCGAGCGCCGCGACCCCTCCTCGTCCGCGACCAGCCAGAGACCGCGCCTCCACCACGTTCTGCGGCGCACCCATCCTCGCCTCCAGCGCCGGACGTCGAGCGCCCAGGCTTCCCCTTCGCGCGCCAGCAACAGTCCAGGGCCGAGCCCCTGTAACCCCTCGTCCCGCGCTGCTGCTGTTTTTTTTTCGTTTTCGTCAAGTGCAGAGGACCACAAGTATCGGCAAGTTCGACTACACGATGAAACAACAAGTACCCCTCCGGATATGAGTACATCTACGAACGAGCTCCGTGAACATCTACAAAACGCCCCATGTACGACTACCGACGCCCGGAGACACCAAGTACCACTACGGAATGTGAACGTCTACCGTCGCCCGTGTACCTACTTCCCTCTACGGCATGTACCACTACCGTCGCCCGGAAACGAGGATTCGCCAAGTACCACGACACGATGACGTGAACCACTACTTCCTCTACGAGTTGCGAGAACAACTACTTCCCTCTACGGAACGACTTCTTCCTCGTCGGACACGTGAACGCCTTCTTCCTCTACGCTCTCGAACCGCCCCGTGAACGTTTGTTCTGAAGGTATAACCGCCGAGCCGATGACCCGTGTGTTGCTTGTTGTGGTTGTATGAAATGTTTCCTTGTGTGCATCGTGCCCGTTCCACCTTTTGTCACGTTCCTCGGTTGCCTCGTCACCGACTCGTGGGAACCCGGTAACGGGATCGCCCCACCTTTCATCTCGCTTGACTCACCCACGCCATCTTTCTTTTGCACCGGACTCTCAACGAGTTACCGGAACCGAGTTGTTGCCTTTGCATCATTTCGGATCGTTGCCGTGGCACCCGTTCTTTCCACCACGGTGACAAATGCTTCTTATCTCTTTTAAGTCAACCTTTTAATAAAATTGCATAAACTTGATCATGTCATCCGCATCATGTTAACAACACTAGAATGCTTAATTGTTGTTGCTTTATAATTATTAAACATGCTCATGGGGATTTTTTCCGGATATGTTGTTGTTTCTTCCGGCCTCATTTAAAATGTCTTAATAGTGTAGTTTCTTATGCTTCACCTCTTGCCATGTTAAAAACATTTAATCTTGTCTTGTAAATAACGAGAGTCAACTAAATAATAAATGTGGTGTTTCGTCAATATGCAACTCGTTGCATATTGATCTCCACTTAACTTGTAGTATTTGTTTGTGCACTTTGCCATGCCATGCATATTTAAACCGGACATGCATCATACTTGTTTGTGCATCTTATGCCATGTTTATGCTTGTGAGTTTATCGTGTTGTTTTCTTCTTTCCGGTTGCTTCTCTTGTTAGCTTCGGTTTCGTTCCGGAGTTGTGAGGATTCGCTCGACTGTTGCTCCGTCTACTTCTTGGATCCGTTCTTCTCCCTTGTGGATTCCCAGGCAAGATGATCATACCCTTGGATACCTTTACTACCATTGCCATGCTTAGTTGTCTCGATGCTATCGTTACATGTCGCGCTACCCATTTTTATGTCAGCCCTCTCCTTGTTGCCATGAAACCTCTAACCTTGACACCTTCCTAGCAAAACCACTGTTTGGCTATGTTACCCGCTTGCTCAGCCTCGCTTGCTCAGTCCTTCTTATAGCGTTGTTAGTTGCAGGTGAAGATGAAGATCGTTCCAGGAGGGAACTTGTTGTTGGTATATCACAATATCTATAATTATTATTAACACACCTATATACTAGGCATGGGTGGAAGGCTTGGCCTTTTGCTCGGTGTTTTGTTCCACTCATGCCACCTTAGGCGCCGATAAACCGGCATTATGTTCCTTGATTTTGCGTTCCTAACACGATGGGTGTAATGGGGACCCCTTGACAGTTCGACTTTGAATAAAACTCCTCCAGCAAGGCCCAACTTTGGTTTTAATTTGCTCATAATAACAACTTAATTAAATAATTAAATTTGCATAGGGAGTTAGCGCTACCCGAGGATTCTTAATTCTACATAGCAGGGGGGGGCCAGTGCTGATGGTGTTGGTCCCAAACGGGGAGACTGCGGGGCCGCCTTGGGGAAACCCGAGGTATTTGGTATAACCTGTAGGATCACCCATCCGGTAGTGTCCTGAGACGAGATACGCGCGGCTACTATCAGGGTGTCGACACACCGGGAGGTCTTGCTGGACTTGTTTTACCATTGTCGAAATGACTTGTGCTACTGGGATGCCGAGCCTGATCGAATTTTCCCTAAGATAAGGGGTGATGATATTATATTTATCACTTCAGCTAATCGTGAGAGCTTGTGATGGGCTAAGTTGGAACACCCCTGCAGGGTTATGAACTTTCGAAAGCCGTGCCCGCGGTTATGTGGCAGATTGGAATTTGTTAATGTCCGGTTGTAGAAAACTTGACAGATGATCCGAAGTAAAACACACAACTGTGTGAGTAACCGTGACTGTCTCTTTTCACTTTGAGAAGAGAACACGGTGGGGTTATGTTTGACCGTATGTAGTTAGGATCTTTAGCGATCACCTCTTTTGCGACCGTTTGCGTAGATGCTCTTCTCATTCTGGTACTCGTAAGGTAGCCACCATATATTGCTTAGCCGCTGCTGCAGCCTCACCATTTTACCTCTTCCTACCCATAAAGCTTTGCTAGTCTTGTTACCCATGGTTATGGGATTGCTGAGTCCTCTGTGGCTCACAGTTACTTCACCACACCAGTTGCAGGTTCAGCCGAGTTTGATGCAGGAGCTGGTTCAGTGCTTCACCAGGAGCTCGTTGAAGAGTTTGGCTGTTTGCTCGTGACGTTTCGATGTTCAGTAGTGGTTTCTATTAGGATTCGATCCTGACCTGTGGCTTTATGTTGTTTTGGTATCTTTCTTTTGGTTCTTCACCCGTAGTTGGGTTGTGATGTTTTGAATGTTGTTATGCTTATGTAATGTATTGTGTGAAGTGGCGAGTGTAAGCCAACTATCTCCTTTTGCAATTTAATCCCTCTTTACATGAGTCGTGCAAAGATACCAAACTTGAGATCATTCTAGGATGGACTTATGCCTTTAAGTTGTGCCTCGACACGTAGGAGGTATAACTCCATCCTGGGCATAAGGAATTCCTTCTTTTCCGGGAGCCCATTCGGATAGAACTCCAAAGTTAAGCGTGCTCAGCTTGGAGTAGTTTCAGGATGGGTGACCGACCGGGAAGTTGCTCCCGGGTGCGCACGAGTGAGGACAAAGTGCGCAGAAAAGCCTAGTATTGATATGTGGGGCCAGTCTAGATCCCGCCAGGAGTAACGACCACCGGCGGGTGTGTCCGGGGCGTTACAAGTTGGTATTCAGAGCCTTCTCCGACCTAGAAGCCCCCACTGATTGATCGAATCATTGACGGTTGAGTCTAGGCACACACTTGAAAATGTTTTGAGTCCTATATATATCGGAGAGTAGGATTTCTTTGCTCCTCATCTCTTTTCACTCCGGTGAGGACTCCTGACGTCTACTCTTACCTCTTCTACTTTCAAAAATTGCACCAAAATTTTTTTTTAGGATCCCGCGAGTATTCTGGGATTGTTTCGATGTTCTTGTGACAAGGATATTGTTCTCGATGCCTCCTGTTACTGAGGAGTTGAGCTTCGGGGTATCATTGTAACAAGCATATCGCGGCAGTACTAAATACTTAAGACGACCGACATCGAAAATCTCCCCTATACGGCCAGTGGCAAGATAACCCTGACATCACCCAGTACTGGGGAGGTAGTTCGAGAGTATTGCCATAGCTTGTTATAGTGGATGCTTTTCGAAGGTCCGAGGTACACAGTTTCCGAGAAAGACTGGTTATGTGTTGAAGGATGGATACACCTGGATGTAGGTTTAGAGTTGATTGCGCGGTGCTTCCCGTGTATCCCCAACACCTGATTGCATAACTGGAAACTTTCGGAAATCTATAGGTGGGTTTATCTAGTAGTTCTAGGCATTCTTCCAACGGATGCACGATATGAAGTTCGGGGTTCTACATTGAGTGAAGTGGTTTTATGGACTTGTTCTGATCGGGAGTTGCATCTTAAAGGGTCCTTGGCTATGCTGATCCGGGGATTGCAAAACCCTTTTGTAACACGTTCCATGAGCTTTCAGCACGAAGATGTGGAATGAAGCTTCTATCTTGTGTTTGTTCCATCTGTACCTTGTTCCTTTTTATTTTACCTTTTTGTTCTCCAAGTGGCTTCTCGACCAGTTGATGTACCTGCGGAATTCATTCGTTCAATTCTCTGTTCGGATGATATTGTGAAGATCATGCTGGGACTTATCTATCCTTTGTTTTGTTTTGATTCTGGTATTCGAGTTGCTTCGATGTCAAATGTTGATTCCATACATTTCTTAATCGGTATTCTCATATTTCTATGGGAGTGCAGGTCCTTCTTGATCATCAAGATGGTCATGTTAATTCTTTTCCAACCGGTGCCCATTTTGTTCATACCAAGTTGTCCTTGTTTTCCCCACCCTCCCACCCTTCTTCTTCTCAGAGCAAGAATTCTCAAATGAAATATCCATTTTATTCATGTGATGTTTCTTCATTCTTTTCCTTCAATGTTCTTATCCGGTGATTATCGTGAAGATGCTCAAGAGCTTCAAGTTCATCATTCTTTTGTTCTCAAATTCTGCCGGTGGATGTAATTCAAGTTTTCGGTGTTGATCTTATCCTTTTTTCTCTTTTCACAATTCTTTCTTATTCCGGTGCACCAATTATTCATTCTCCTCTTGCTATTCATATCCGGAGTGCTGAAGATTCATAATTCCATTCTTATCCCGTCCAACTATTTTGAGGATTGTTATCTTACTCAAGCCATTTAATTCAACCGGTGCAATATCTCTTAAGCAATCTATTTCAACGGTGATTTCTTTGAGTGGGCCCTAACCCACAGGTTTTTTCCCAGGATCTTACCTGACTCTTCTATTTTCTGGAGTTATACTCAAATTCTTTTCAAGTGTGACGTAAGAATGATTTCCATCAGTCACAGTCCTTTCTCCAAGATCGCTTTCAAATTCTTTTCATCGTTGGTTCAACCTTTTTAATTCTTCATTCCGGAGTGCTCAACAATTCTCATGGCATTTCTCGTCTTCACTCTCTACATCTGAAGACCGGAGAAGTGTTTCTCTTAATTCTTGGCCCTTCTCTTGAAGATTCATGGTTCTAGCTTCATGCCTTCCTCATTATTGTTCAGATTATGAGGAATTCTTTTTATACCCATCCGAAGCATTTCATCAATTCTTTTATTTGTGATCCTCCGAAGGCCATCATTTCAGAAGATTCTTCGTTCTCAGTTTTCAACTTCGTCCTCCAATATTCTTCATTGATGCCTCTTCGTTCGTCTCCTTATTCTTACGGTGGTTCTTTCAAGTTTACTCTTCCGTTGTTATCGTTTTAATTCATTTGTTCTTTTCATTTATCCTACCGGTGGTTCGTTGAATAATTATCCGAGCTTGTGCTAGATCCCTCTTTAATTCCTTGCAACGAGAATAAGTTGTATGCCAAATCCTTTGGTTGTCATCAATTTAAATTGGTGAAGGATATGCATAACATAAATCTTATTCTAGTTTCTTCCAAGAGGTTAATCTCTTTCTTCACAGCTTGTTCATCATATCATATTCTCGGTTCTAAGTTTTCATCTTCTTTTCCGGAGCTTCAAGTTATTTCAATTACATCATTTCAAAGCTCCATCTAATTCATCGCAGGCCTTGAATCTTATTCTTTTCATCTTTCACTTCTCATGCTTTCATTACCGGAGTTCTTCATGGTGGTTCATCATCATTTAATTCACCCTCGAAGTCTTCATCAAGATTCTTGTTGGAGCTCAAGCATTCTTCATCATGCTTCCAAGTGCAATTCTTTCTACCTTATCTTTTCAGGTGGTGTTATGTCATTCTTGTCAATTTTTCCTTCATGTTTTATGATTCACAAGTTGTCAGGAATGAGATATTTAAACCCATCATTTTCCTTGTTCAAGAGATCTTTCCAACCCTTCAATTTATTCATTGGAGTTACCTTGGGTGGTATTTCACCTAAAAGCTTTCCCTGAGAATTGCTGATATTGTGGTGCTTATAAATGACCCAAGTTCTTCATTTTTCATTCCGGTGAAATAAGTTTATCGTCTCCTTGTTTATCTCAATGCAATCAAATATTTCTGTTAGTGGCTGGTTGTCACCTCTTAATTTTGAGATGTTTTCCATAAGCCCACATCAAGCTTATTCATTTCGTGTTGATTTTTCCATCAACTCCGTTCAACCCTTCTTCGTAAAGATGCTCTTTCAAATTCAATTTTGAGAGAAGTTGTCTTTTTCTTCTCCATTCTTTTCTTTCATTGATTTATATGCTATTCTTTCATTCCGGAGGCATTGTGTTATTGCTCTCTTTGACCATCATCTCGTTTTATCAATATCATGTTCTTTCCCTTGCTTATCATTTAACCGGAGTGTTGTATTTTTCATTCAAGTTCCCTCATCTTATCAAGTTTTGCCTATCTTTTAACCGGAGTGCTGTCTGAATCTTTCTTACCCCTTGTGCCATTCTTTAATTGTTCCGGAGGCTGTGTTCTGTTGATTTCATCAAGTATCACTCCATCTCCTCAAGTTCTTGTTAATTCCTTCCATTTTCAGACGGAGTGCTGCCCAAATTCTGTCATTCTTATTCCTTGGCTATACCATTGCGGTTTCATATTCCTTGGTTCGTAAGCTCTTGTTTCATGTCTTTCAACCTACAAGGTTCTCATAATGCTCCTTGTCCCTCTTTGCTAACGGAGTATTTCATATTCGTTCATCTCCGTTGTATTCTTTTTTCATTTTGTTCAACCTCTCAAGGTTCTTTGGTTTCACTCGTTCGTCTAAGAAGCAACTTTGTTTTACCTCTTCCTCTTCCGTTTTTACCCGGTGATATCTCTAGGATCTCGGGTCGAGATCCTCTGTTAGTGTGGGAGAGTTGTGACGCCCGAGACCGACGTCCCAGAAGATTCCAGATGTTCCGGGTTGCCCGTGTGTTTCAGTTCTGCTTGTGTTATTTATTTTTGCATTGCATCATGTCATCATGCCATCATGTCATATTTATTTTTGCATCTCAACTTAAATAAATCGTGTGGGCCTTCGGTCCATTTAAATCGAGGGAAGGTGACTTCTCTTTATAACATATCCTCCAAATATTAGGGAGCTATATTAATAAATATTCCATTGTTGGAATTACCCCAACACACTTGCAAATTCCCCATGTTTATTTCACTTCGAGTTTCTACTTCTAAACCTTCCCTATATTCTTTTCTCAATTTTCGAGGCTCCTCCAAATATCTAGACTCCGTTCAAACTCCTTTTATTTTTGCAACCTAAATGTTTTAGTTTGCACTTCCCTTTTGTTGGAACTATTTTTGTTGGGTTGGTAATAACCCGTAAAGCCTTACAAAAATGTCCCATCTTTTATTTTCCGTTCTTTGCCTCTTTTCTTTTTATTTTGGCTCTCTCCTTTTATTTTATTTTCTGCTAAGAAATAAAAATAAGCAGAGCAGCCTCTAGGCCTCTTGGGCCTCTCTCCAGCCTTTCCTGGTCCATCTCCTCCCTTCCCAGGCCTCAAGGCCCAAGTCTCCCCCACCAGGCCCACCTTTCCCCACCTAACCCTAGCCCGCACTTCGCTCCTTCCCTCGTCCCTCTCAGCCGCCGCACTCAAACCCCATCGACCCCGCACCCCGCTCCCTCGCTCGCTCATCCCCTTCTCCTCTTCGCCCCGACGGCCTCCTTCTTCGCCCCTCTGTCCGCTTCTCCCATCGCCCCGACGCCCTTCCTCCTGCGCCTCGCCAAGTCCCAGCGGCAGAGCTGCTCCCTCCATTCTCCCGCCTCTGCTCCATCCTCCAGGGCCGCTGCGCCCCTGCCCCGTCTTCCAGCTCGCCCTGCAGCACCGAGCGGAGTCGCCGTCGCCCGTTCCGCGCCGGAGCTCCCCGAGCTCTGCCTCCTCCTCGCGTCGACAGGCCGCCCGTGGCCACTGCCTCGCGCCGCGCGGGCCCTTCCGCCCGTCCCCTGCCTCCCCTTCGTCGCCAAGCTCGCCGTGGCCTCCCTCGTCGTCTCCCTCCGGCCGTCCCAAGCTCGCCGCGGCCAGGCTTCTTCCTCACCGCCCCGCGGGCCAGGACCGCCGCATCCGGCCTCAGTCCATCAAGCTGCGGCCCGTCCTCAAGCAGCGCCCGAGGCCCTTCGCCTCGCCCGCCAGCGACATCCTCAGGCCGCGCCCGCCCCCAAGCCGAGCGCCTCCCGAGCGCCTTCTCCTCCTCCAGCAAGGCCGAGGGCCCGGCCCTCGTCCCCCCCGTCCTCCGTCCAGCGGGCTCCCTCCTCCGCATCAGCCCCAAGCTCGACGCCCCTGCCTTCGAGGCGTCCCGTCTTCGCCGCGGCCAGAGGCCCTGCCGCCTCGCGTGGCCTCCCTTCCCGTCCTCCAGCAACAGCGGCTGCAGCGCCGGCTTCCAAGGCCCTGTCCTTTTCCAGATCGGCGTCGTCCCGAGCAACCCGCAGCCTTTTCCCTTTTTTTTTTTTGTTGTTTTGTTGCTGTTCTTGTTATCTCAAGTGCCAGGAGCGCCAAGAAACACTAGGTCGGACCCGAGTACAACTACATAACGATGACCGAACGACTACGAGCTCGAGAACGACTACATGAACGACTACTCGGAGACCCCAAGTACCCCTACCGTCGCCCATGTACCTCTACGAACGGGAACACCTACACGACATGACGGATGAACATCTACAAACGTTTACCACGACGACCGAGTACATCTACGGCCCGAACGTCTACCGTCGCCCGAACGACTACCGTCGCCCGAACGTCTACCGTCGCCCCGTGTACCTCTACGGCAAGTACCTCGACGACATGTACCACTACGGCTCAAGTTCCTCTCCGATACGTCCAAGTTCCACGACGTGACAAGTACCTCTCCGAACGGGATGTGAACGACTACACGCGTACCTCTACGGGAACGACTACTTCCCTCTACGGCCGTGTACAACTACTTCCTCTACTTCCACTACGTCCCTCGACGATCTCGAACCGTCCCGAAACGAGTGTTTCGAAGGTATAACCCGAGACGATGACCCGTGTGATGCTTGCTTGTTGTGTTGTATGAAATGTTACCCTTGTGTGCACCGTGTCCGTTTCGTCCGTTTGTCATGTTCCACGGTTGCCTCGTCGCCGACTCGTGGGAACCCGGTAACGGGATCGCCCCACCTTTCATCTCGTTTGACTCACCTCTGCCATCTTACCTTTTGCATCGGACTCTCAACGAGTTACCGGTACCGATATGTTGCCGTGGCATCATTTTCGAAATCGTTGCCGTGGCACCCTTTCTTTCCACCACGGTGACAATACTTCTTATCTCTTTTAAGTCAACCTTTTAAAAAGTGCATAAAACTTGATCATGTCATCCGCATCATGTTAACAACACTAAAATGTTTAATTGTTGTTGCTTTATAATTATTAAACATGCTTATGGGGATTTTCCGGGAATTGTTGTTGTTATTCTCCGGCCTCATTTAAATTGTCTTAATAGTGTAGTTTCTTTATGCTTCACCTCTTGCCATGTTAAAAACATTTAATCTTGTCTTGTAAATAACGAGAGTCAATTAAATAATTAAATGTGGTGTTTCGTCAATATGCAACTCGTTGCATATTGATCTCCACTTAACTTGTAGTATTTGTTTGTGCACTTTGCCATGCCATGCATATTTAAACCGGACATGCATCATACTTGTTTGCGCATCGTATGCCATGTTTATGATTGTGTATTTACCGTGTTGTTGTTTCTTTCCGGTTGCTTTCTTGATAGCTTCGGTTTCGTTCCGGAGTTGTGAGGTTTCGCTCGACTGTTGCTCCGTCTTCTTCTTGGATCCGTTCTTCTCCCTTGTGGAATTCCAGGCAAGATGACCGAACCCGGATACCATTACTATTTTTGCCTATTGCTAGTAGTCTCGATCTATAGTTTTGCCTCGATGCCCATGTCTTCTTGTCAGCCTCCTACTTGTAACCAATTGCCATGTTTAACCACCCTACCTATGCAAACCGTTGCTTGGCTAAGTACGCTTCGCTCAGCCCCTCTTATAGCATTGTTAGTTGCAGGTGAAGATTGAAGATGCTTGCTTCATGTTGAAGTTTGGTTGGGTTATATCACACTATATAAATGCTTAAAATGAAATCATCTATATACTGGCAAGGGTGGAAGGCTAAGCCTTTTGCTTTGTGATTTGTTCCACTCATGCCGTTAGGAACCGTATAAACCGGTGTTATGTTCCTTGATTATGCGTTCCTAACACGGTTGGGGTGTATGGGACCCCCTTGATAAACCGCTAAGTGCTAAGTCTTTTCCAGCAAGTCCCAACATTGGTACTATTCGCCTAATAACTAATAAAACATGCATAAGGGCCTTGCAAACCCTCTTTTATTCTTAATTCTACAACCCCGGGCCAGTGCTCCACATGAGTGTTGGTCCGAAACGGGGGTCCTGCAGGGCCACCTCGAGGAAACTCAAGGTCTGGTAAAAACCTGTAGCATCACCCATCCGGTCGTGGCCTGAGACGAGATACGCGCGGCTACTATCAGGGTGTCGGCACGCCGGGAGGATTTGCTGGATTAGCCTTACCTTAGTTCGGTTTAACTTGAGCACGGGATTCCGAGGATACTCGGGTCTTCCCACTTTGGAGTTGCGACTCCGCGGATCGTGGGCTTGTGATGGGCCAAGTTGGAACACCCCTGCAGGGTTTGAACTTTCGAAAGCCGTGCCCGCGGTTATGTGGCAGATGGGAGCTTGTTAATTCCGGTTGTAGATAACTTGACACAATGTTTCAATACACCACCAGCGTGTGTACCGTGACTGTCAATTTCCGAATAGGGATTCGGGAGTTGAACACGGTGGGGTTATGTTTGACCGGCTTTAGTTAGGATCACTTCGTGATCATCTCTCGACCGAGGCACTTCTCTTCTCGCTCTATTTACGTAAGTTAGTGCTAGTTGCTGCTGCAGACTCTTGTTGTTCCTTCACCTCTCGTTCTTTCTTCAGCCTTGTCCTCACCCAAGGTTTAAATAGTCGTGTTACCCGGGAACGGGATTGCTGAGTCCTCGTGGCTCACAGTTACTACAACACCAGATGCAGGTTCAGCCGAGTTTGATGCAGGAGATGGTTCAGTACTTCACCAGGAGCTCGATGAAGAGTTTGACCGTTTGCTTGTGACGTTTCGATGTTCAGTAGTGGTTTCTACTAGGATTCGATCCTGACCTGTGGCTTTATGTTGTTTTGGTATCTTTCTTTTGGATCTTCACCCGTAGTCGGGTTGTGATGTTTTGAATGATGTTCTGCTTATGTAATGTATTGTGTGAAGTGGCGAGTGTAAGCCAACTATCTCCTTTTGCAATTTAATCCCTCTTTTACATGAGTTGTGCAAAGATACCAAACTTAAGATCATTCTAGGATGGGCTTATATCTTTAAGTCGTGCCTCGACACGTAGAAGATATAGTCTCATCCTGGGCATTACAAGTTAGCGTCGTCGCCACCAACACGTACGCTCTTCATCGATGGGCGTTGGGCGAGCATGCAAGCAGCGAGCGAAGTGTAGCAAGGCCACCAGGGGACGGGACCGGAGGTTCATTCTCGGCGGCGCCGCCGCACAGTGTAAGGTTCTCGAACGTGGCGTCGAGCAGGCCCCAAAGTCGCCGTCGCATGCATCCACGTTCCCGTCGCCTATCTCTCTGACTGGTGGGTGAGTCTTTCTCTCCCAGCGAGCGGGTGGACGTGTTAAAGAAGATACTAGGAAAGATGAGCAGTCTTTGTTTGCATTTGTTAGCTGCAGTGTCCAAATGCATCTAACAAAACGAGCCAACCCAGACCAAAGCAAGCACTAACAAGTGATCTTGGGTCCGTATGGTGGGCGCCTGGGCGGTCCAACACCGTGGACTAACCGATGGACGGGCCACGAGCACCCACACACGACGGCATCGGGCGTCCTCGATCGTGCCGCCAATCGAACCGTGTACCGCCTCGATCGATCCCTGGGCTGCTGCACGATGATGTGCGGCAGACCGTGCATGGTCCGTGCCTGCCTACCTTACTTTGACACGGTGCGACCGAGCCGATGTCCCGTGCGTGAGTGATCGATGGCCCTGATCGACGACGCATGGATGACCCGGCGTCGGCCGCGTGCATTGCACGGAACACCCCGGCCTTCCCCTGCCGGCCATACTAGCACACGCCCGATGTCGTTGAAACGAATGAATATTCAACGACCATGGCAGATGCGGCGAGGGCGGACATGAACGGACCCGACCAGCGCGTGTCCGGCCGGCATCGAGACCGACCGACCGACCGGTCAGGCAGCGAGTTGGCGTTGGCCGGCCACGAGCACGACGCCATCGGCCGAGTGTGCTCGATCCAGCCGGCGATCCAACCGTGTACCCCCACCGATGCGCATGTCTCGTGTTCCGTCCTTTGCACGGAACCAGCGAGCGAGCCTAACGGAGGGAGTAGTACGCCGCAGTCTCCTACCCCAATTCCAAATTCAAAATCGAAATCCCCCACCTCTCCGCCCAGCCCTCCCCGAGCACCAGAACCTCCACTGGCCACCCCAGAGCTCGTGGTCTCCCATGGCGGCCCCGGCCCGCCTCACCGTCGATTCCTTTGGCGCGGCTCTCGAGGCGTTCATGAACGAGCCCACCGACCGCCGCGTGGTGGTCGTCTCCTCCGTCGAGGTCGCCCACTCCGCCTCTCTCCACGCGTTCCTCGACTTGCAGGAGGACCGCGACCTCTGGGAGATCGAGAACGGCGCTCGCCTGCACGAGCTCGCCTGGATCGACAGCCTCTTCCGCGCCATCGTCGTCGATGAGCTCCCGTACTCGTCGCCGACCCCACCTCGCCGACCCTCTCGCTGCTGTCCCGCTACGCCGTCTACATCCAGTCCTCCTCCCCCGCCGTCGGCGGCGACTTCGAGCACAGCGCCACGCTCATCTGCCAGGACATGATCGCGTACGCCGACAACACCAGCCGACACCCCCTGCGACTCTCCGCCGCCGACCTGCTCCGCCGCCTCAAGATGTTCCGATTGGAGAGAGTCACCATCGCCGACTCCAACCCCAACAGCAACGACGGCGGCGGCGTGTTGGCGGGGATGATGGGCCTCGACCACATCCACGTGAACTCCTTCCGCCGCCTCGCGAGCCATAGGGAGGAGGTCATCGACGGCCGCCCCGCCGAGCGCCGAGTGACCATCGACGCCCTTCCCCGCCTCCCACTCCTCCGCCCTACGTCGAGGTCAACGCATGGATGACCCGGTGCCGGCGGCGTGCATTGCACGGAACCACCCCCCGCCTTCCCCTCCCGGCCATACCAGCACATGCCCGACGCCGTTGAAACGAATGAATATTCAACGGCCATGGCAGATGCGGCAAGGGCGGACATGAACGGACCCGCCCAGCGCGTGTCCGGCCGGCATCGAGACCGACCGACCGACCGGTCAGGCAGCGAGTTGGCGTTGGCCGGCCACGAGCACGACGCCATCGGCCGAGTGTGCTCGATCCAGCCGTCGATCCAACCGTGTACCCCCACCGATGCGCACGTCTCGTGTTCCGTCCTTTGCACGGAACCAGCGAGCGAGCCTAACGGAGGGAGTAGTACGCCGCAGTCTCCTTCCCCAATTCCAAGTTCAAAATCGAAATCCCCACCTCTCCGCCCAGCCCTGCCCGGGCACCAGAACCTCCACCGGCCACCCCAGAGCTCGCGGTCTCCCATGGCGGCCCCGGCCCACCTCACCGTCGATTCCCTTGGCGCGGCTCTTGAGGCGTTCATGAACGAGCCCGCCGCCCGCCGCGTGGTGGTCGTCTCCTCCGTCGAGGTCGCCCACTCCGCCTCTCTCCTCGCGTTCCTCGACTTGCAGTAGGATCGCGACCTCTGGGAGATTGAGAACGGCGCCCGCCCGCACGAGCTCGCCTGGATCGACAACCTCTTCCGCGCCATCGTCGTCGACGTGCTCCCGTACTCGTCGCCGACCCCACCTCGCCGACCACATCCAAGTGAACTCCTTCCGCCGCCTCGCGAGCCTTAGGAAGGAGGTCATCGACGGCCGCCCCGCCGAGCGCCAAGTGACCATCGACGCCCTTCCCCGCCTCCCACTCCTCCGCCCTACGTCGAGGTTAACGCATGGATGACCCGGCGCCGGCGGCATGCATTGCACGGAACCACCCCCACCTTCCCCTCCCGGCCATACCAGCACACACTCGACGCCATTGAAACGAATGAATATTCAACGACCATGGCAGATGCGGCGAGGGCGGACATGAACGGACCCGCCCAGCGCGTGTCCGGACGGCATCGAGACCGACCGACCGACCGGTCAGGCAGCGAGTTGGCGTTGGCCGGCCACGAGCACGACGCCATCGGCCGAGTGTGTTCGATCCAGCCGCCGATCCAACCATGTACCCCCACCGATGTGCACGTCTCGTGTTCCGTCCTTTGCACGGAACCAGCGAGCGAGCCTAACGGAGGGAGTAGTACGCCGCAGTCTCCTTCCCCAATTCCAAATTCAAAATTGAAATCCCCCACCTCTCCGCCCAGCCCTCCCCGAGCACCAGAACCTCCACCGGCCACCCCAGAGCTCGCGGTCTCCCATGGCGGCCCCGGCCAGCCTCACCGTCGATTCCCTTGGCGCCTCTCTCGAGGCGTTCATGAACGAACCCACTGCCCGCCGCGTGGTGGTCGTCTCCTCCGTCGAGGTCGCCCACTGCGCCTCTCTCCTCGCGTTCCTCGACTTGTAGGAGGATCGCGACCTCTGGGAGATTGAGAACGGCGCCCGCCTGCACGAGCTCCCCTGGATCGACAGCCTCTTCCGCGCCATCATCGTCGATGTGCTCCCGTACTCGTCGCCGACCCCACCTTGCCGACCCTCTCGCTGCTGTCCCGCTACGCCGTCTACATCCAGTCCTCCGCCCCCGCCGTCGGCGGCGACTTTGAGCACAGCGCCATGCTCATCTGCCAGGACATGATCGCGTACGCCGACAACACCAGCCGACACCCCCTGCGACTCTCCGCCGCCGACCTGCTCCGCCGCCTCAAGATGTTCCGCTTGGAGAGAGTCACCATCGCCGACTCCAACCCCGACGGCAACGACGGCGGCGGCGTGTTAGCGGGGATGATGGGCCTCGACCACATCCAAGTTAACTCCTTCCGCCGCCTCACGAGCCTTAGGGAGGAGGTCATCGACGGCCGCCCCGCCGAGCGCCGAGTGACCATCGACGCCCTTCCCCGCCTCCCACTCCTCCGCCCTACGTCGAGGTCGACGCATGGATGACCCGGCGCCGGCGGCGTGCATTGCATGGAACCACCCCCGCCTTCCCCTCCCGGCCATACCAGCACAGACCCGACGCCATTGAAACGAATGAATATTCAACGACCATGGCAGATGCGACGAGGGCGGACATGAACGGACCCGCCCAGCGCGTGTCCGGCCGGCATCGAGACCGACCGACCGACCGGTCAGGCAGCGAGTTGGCGTTGGCCGGCCACGAGCACGACACCATCGGCCGAGTGTACTCGATCCAGCCGCCGATCCAACCGTGTACCCCCACCGATGCGCACGTCTCGTGTTCCGTCCTTTGCACGGAACCAGTGAGCGAGCCTAAAGGAGGGAGTAGTACGCCGCAGTCTCCTTCCCCAATTCCAAATTCAAAATCGAAATGCCCCACCTCTCCGCCCAGCCCTCCCCGAGCACCAGAACCTTCACCGGCCACCCCAGAGCTCGCGGTCTCCCATGGAGGCCCCGTCCCGCATCACCGTCGATTCCCTTGGCGCGGCTCTCGAGGCATTCATGAATGAGCCCACCGCCCGCCGCGTGGTGGTCGTCTCCTCCGTCGAGGTCGCCCACTCCGCCTCTCTCCTCGCGTTCCTCGACTTGCAGGAGGACCGCGACCTCTGGGAGATCGAGAACGGCGCCCGCCTGCACGAGCTCGCCTGGATCAACAGCCTCTTCCGCGCCATCGTCGTCGATGTGCTCCCGTACTCGTCGCCGACCCCACCTCGCCGACCCTCTCGCTGTTGTCCCGCTACGCCGTCTACATCCAGTCCTCCGCCCGCGCCGTCGGCGGCGACTTCGAGCACATCGCCACGCTCATCTGCCAGGACATGATCGCGTACGCCGACAACACCAGCCGACACCCCCTGCGACTCTCCGCCGCCGACCTGCTCCGCCGCCTCAAGATGTTCCGCTTGGAGAGAGTCACCATCGCCGACTCCAACCCCGACGGCAACGACGGCGGCGGCGTGTTGGCGGGGATGATGGGCCTCGACCACATCCAAGTGAACTCCTTCCGCCGCCTCGCGAGCCTTAGGAAGGAGGTCATCGACGGCCGCCCCGCCGAGCGCCGAGTGACCATCGACGCCCTTCCCCGCCTCCCACTCCTCCGCCCTACGTCGAGGTCAACGCATGGATGACCCGGCGCCGGCGGCATGCATTGCACGGAACCACCCCCACCTTCCCCTCCCGGCCATACCAGCACACACTCGACGCCATTGAAACGAATGAATATTCAACGACCATGGCAGATGCGGCGAGGGCGGACATGAACGGACCCGCCCAGCGCGTGTCCGGACGGCATCGAGACCGACCGACCGACCGGTCAGGCAGCGAGTTGGCGTTGGCCGGCCACAAGCACGACGCCATCGGCCGAGTGTGTTCGATCCAGCCGCCGATCCAACCGTGTACCCCCACCGATGTGCACGTCTCGTGTTCCGTCCTTTGCACGGAACCAGCGAGCGAGCCTAACGGAGGGAGTAGTACGCCGAGTCTCCTTCCCCAATTCCAAGTTCAAAATTGAAATCCCCCACCTCTCCGCCCAGCCCTCCCCGAGCACCAGAACCTCCACTGGCCACCCCAGAGCTCGCGGTCTCCCATGGCGGCCCCGGCCCGCCTCACCGTCGATTCCCTTGGCGCCGCTCTCGAGGCGTTCATGAACGAGCCCACTGCCCGCCGCGTGGTGGTCGTCTCCTCCGTCGAGGTCGCCAACTGCGCCTCTCTCCTCGCGTTCCTCGACTTGTAGGAGGATCCCGACCTCTGGGAGATTGAGAACGGCGCCCGCCTGCACGAGCTCGCCTGGATCGACAGCCTCTTCCGCGCCATCGTCGTCGATGTGCTCCCGTACTCGTCGCCGACCCCACCTCGCCGACCCTCTCGCTGCTGTCCCGCTACACCGTCTACATCCAGTCCTCCGCCCCCGCCGTCGGCGGCGACTTTGAGCACAGCGCCATGCTCATCTGCCAGGACATGATCGCGTACGCCGACAACACCAGCCGACACCCCCAGCGACTCTCCGCCGCCGACCTGCTCCGCCGCCTCAAGATGCACCGCTTGGAGAGAGTCACCATCGCCGACTCCAACCCCGACTGCAACGACGGCGGCGGCGTGTTGGCGGCGATGATGGGCCTCGACCACATCCACGTGAACTCCTTCCGCCGCCTCGCGAGCCTTAGGGAGGAGGTCATCGACGGCCGCACCGCCGAGCGCCGAGTGACCATCGACGCCCTTCCCCGCCTCCCACTCCTCCGCCCTACGTCGAGGTCAACGCATGGATGACCAGACACCGGCGGCGTGCATTGCACGGAACCACCCCCCGCCTTCCCCTCACGGCCATACCAGCACACACCCGGCGCCGTTGAATCGAATGAATATTCAACGGCCATGGCAGATGCGGCGAGGGCGGACATGAACGGACCCACCCAGCGCGTGTCCATCCGGCATCGAGACCGACCGACCGACCGCTCTGGCAGCGAGTTGGCGTTGGCCGGCCACGAGCACGACGCCATCGACCGAGTGTGCTTGATCCAGCCAGCGATCCAACCGTGTACCCCCACCGATGCGCACGTCTCGTGTTCCGTCCTTTGCACGGAACCAGCGAGCGAGCCTAAAGGAGGGAGTAGTACGCCGCAGTCTCCTTCCCCAATTCCAAATTCAAAATCGAAATCCCCCACCTCTCCGCCCAGCCCTCCCCGAGCACCAGAACCTCCACCGGCCACCCCAGGGCTCGCGGTCTCCCATGGCGGCCCCGGCCCGCGTCACCGTCGATTCCCTTGGCGCGGCTCTCGAGGCGTTCATGAACGAGCCCACCGCCCGCCGCGTGGTGGTCGTCTCCTCCGTCGAGGTCGCCCACTGCGCCTCTCTCCTCGCGTTCCTCGACTTGCAGGAGGACCGCGACCTCTGGGAGATCGAGAACAGCGCCCGCCTGCACGAGCTCGCCTGGATCAACAGCCTCTTCCGCGCCATCGTCGTCGATGTGCTCCCGTACTCGTCGCCGACCCCACCTCGCCGACCCTCTCGCTGTTGTCCCGCTACGCCGTCTACATCCAGTCCTCCGCCCCCGCCGTCGGCGGCGACTTCGAGCACTGCGCCACGCTCATCTGCCAGGACATGATCGCGTACGCCGACAACACCAGTGACTCTCCGCCGCCGACCTGCTCCACCGCCTCAAGATGTTCTGCTTGGAGAGAGTCACCATCGCCGACTCCAACCCCGACAGCAACGACGGCGGCGGCGTGTTGGTGGGATGATGGGCCTCGACCACATCCACGTGAACTCCTTCCGCCGCCTCGCGAGCCTTAGGGAGGAGGTCATCGATGGCCGCCCCGCCGAGCGCCGAGTGACCATCGACGCCCTTCCCCGCCTCCCACTCCTCCGCCCTACGTCGAGGTCAACGCATGGATGACCCGGCGCCGGCGGCGTGCATTGCACGGAACCACCCCCCCGCTTTCCCCTCCCGGCCATACCAGCTCACGCCCGACGCCGTTGAAACGAATGAATATTCAACGGCCATGGCAGATGCGGCGAGGGCGGACATGAACGGACCCGCCCAGCGCGTGTCCGGCCGGCAATGAGACCGACCGGCCGACCGGTCAGGCAGCGAGTTGGCGTTGGCCGGCCACGAACACGACGCCATCAGCCGAGTGTGCCCGATCCAGCCGCCGATCCTACCGTGTACCCCCACCGATGCGCACGTCTCGTGTTCCGTCATTTGCACGGAACCAGCGAGCGAGCCTAACGGAGGGAGTAGTACGCCGCAGTCTCCTTCCCCAATTCCAAATTCAAAATCGAAATCCCCCACCTCTCCGCCCAGCCCTCCCCGAGCACCAGGACCTCCACCGGCCACCCCAGAACTCGCGGTCTCCCATGGCGGCCCGGCCCGCCTCACCGTCGATTCCCTTGGCGCGGCTCTCGAGGCGTTCATGAACGAGCCCACCGCCCGCCGCGTGGTGGTCGTCTCCTCCGTCGAGGTCGCCCACTCCGCCTCTCTCCTCGCGTTCCTCGACTTGCAGGAGGACCGCGACCTCTGGGAGATCGAGTACGGCGCCCGCCTGCACGAGCTCGCCTGGATCGACAGCCTCTTCCGCGCCATCGTCGTCGATTTGCTCCCGTACTCGTCGCCGACCCCACCTCGCCGACCCTCTCGCTGCTGTCCCGCTACGCCGTCTACATCCAGTCCTCCGCCCCCGCCGTCGGCGGCGACTTCGAGCACAGCGCCACGCTCATCTGCCAGGACATGATCGCGTACGCCGACAACACCAGCCGACACCCCCTGCGACTCTCCGCCGCTGACCTGCTCCGCCACATCAAGATGTTCCGCTTGGAGAGAGTCACCATCGCCGACTCCAACCCCGACAGCAACGACGACGGCGGCGTGTTGGCGGGGATGATGGGCCTCGACCACATCCACGTGAACTCCTTCCGCCGCCTCGCCAGCCTTAGGGAGGAGGTCATCGACGGCCGCCCCGCCGAGCGCCGAGTGACCATCGACGCCCTTCCCCGCCTCCCACTCCTCCGCCCTCCTCGGTGTGGTTTACTTCGAGTGCAACGCCAGCGAGTGGGTCGTTCGCAACCTCGCTCGCCTCACTGCCCTGGCGAACGTCGAAGTCTCCTTCGAGCTCATCGGCCTCGGCCTCCTCCCCTTCCTCCACAACAACCCCACCAGCCAGCCCGCGGCGTCAGGGAGAAGGTCGGAGCCATGGGCGGCGAGTTCGTCACGTACGCCACCGACATGTGCGACAATCTCATTGCGAACGGCACGCGCCCCCTCCCGCCCCCGGAGATGAGGATGGTCACGGAGCAGCTGCGCCGGGATCTCGATGTCTTCAGATCCCGCGACCTGTCCATCCACAAGTCCGACTCCACCGACGACTCCTCAGGTTCGTCTAACGCCTCCAACTCCACCGGCGAGTCCACCTCAGGTACGCCTCCGACTCCACCGACGAGTCCACCTCATGTTCGTCTGATGCCTCCGACTCCACCGATGAGTCCACCACAGGTTCGTCTTAGGCACAGATGTATAGTGTTTGCCTGCGTTCCTTATGTGAGGGAGAATTCTGGCTTAACGAGTTGCTGTTAATACTTGGCCATGGCGAGTTTTGGATGGCGAGACTACTGATGATATGTACCCGAATTATATTGCCTGTTAATCAATACTCTGAATACTCTGTTAATATGTACTTCGCCATAGAGTACTGATGATATAGGTCGTGATTGTTTGTGTTGATTGTTTATATCCTTGTAGGATGTGCAATTGCTTCTCTGAAAGATATATTTTACTAGAACAGTAGTTCCTTCTGATATGCTCTGTAGATATTGCATTGTTGCTCATCAGTCTTTTGTCCATTTAATTGTTGCTCTTTAAAACTTACAGTAGCACCATTTCCATTTGAATGGAATGATTCCAAAATGCAATTGACTATTTTCAAGGAACTATATTCACTACCTGTGAGTTTGAAAAATAAACGATGCGGTATGTATACTCTGTCCGAAATGTGAAAGACTCTGCATAATACAACTTGTCCTAGTTTATATCATTATAGTATATGCTATAATAATTCCATCATCTGAAATAATAAAATTGGAAAGGTTCAGATCTGAGAATAATTGTTTATTTTGGATGATCATAGGATTCAATACTATATTAAGCTTGATGGCCATTATTTCTCATGGTTACCATATCAATTCGACCTTGGAACTGTCCTCCTGCGTGTTTGAGGGAAAGAGTGGTAACACTCGCTCATAGATCTAGTGGTGCCATTACTCGTTCTTTGCATAGATGGTCGGCCCTGTTGTCATGACAAGACCTCACTGACAGCCAATTGTTGGGCACAAGCACAACAAACAAACTAAGTTTCATCTCAAATTAAAACTAAAAAGGGTTCCACATTTGCTCAACTGCAATAGCTTGATCAAGAAACACATCATGGTACATTAAATTAAATTAGGAATATCATACATGATGCAAGTGATTATGACTAGTTATGGCATCGGCTACAAGGCTCCACAACAGTAAACTTAACTCTTTCAGGAACTTTATTCTCAATGTATGTTCTAATAGCCCGAAGCACTCTACCTGCTTCCCTTAGACCGTTTCCCTTGGAGGGGCACCGCCCAATTCCGTTGTCAAAACACCTGCTAGTAGAACCACAATTGGTGTCCAATGTAAGAAACTCGAGTGACACTGCGTTCTTGAGGATATAACAGGTTAGCTCAACCAAGCCTTTTGCAGAGCTGAACCCTGTGATCTCCACATTCTTGAGGTGGCAATGCTGATCTTCAGTCATCTGCCTCAAATGTGGGGAATGTCCAAAAACTGTTTCATTATCCATAGGTTTCTTCAACACCTATAAAGACAAAAAAAAAACCATAATTAACTGAGCCAATAGACCGATTAGTCATCTTTGCAGGATAGAACGAAAAACATCTTACATCCAAGCTCAAAGTCTCCAAGGAAGGAGATGCTTCAAGGAAAGAAACCAGAGAAAAATAGTCATAAGGCGAGGGTCCTGATATCAGATAAATGGTCAGGTGCTTGAGGCAGAGGAATCTGGTAGGAAGCATTGGTGTATCGACCACCTGCATAAACAAATACGCCACATGTCATATTAAAATTATTATTCACAAGCTATGACTACTCAGATGTGCACATACTGCTAATCATCTACCACAAAAAGTTTTAGATTACCTCGTCACTGGAACATAAGTAAAGAGTATCAAGATTTGGCATAATGGATGGCAGCTCAGTACGAGCATAACAGATAACACCTGAACGTGACATGCGTAATGTCTTCATTTGCAAAGCTTCTCCAAGCAATAGTTTTGGTTTTCCGCAAAAGACTAAAGTGGAGAGATTTGGAGCTTTGCACTCTATCAATTTCAGGCTCATGCATCCCCAAGTCCTCAGGCAGCTGAAGTGCTGAAGCTCACAAGGTATCCTCAGGCAAATTATTCCCTTGCACCCAATCAGTTCCAACTTCTCTAAAGCAAGAGAATTCGAAAGAAGACCCTGTAACTCATCCTCCGTAATACGCACATGTGTAAGATATTGTTAGGTTTAGAAAGGGGCCGAGTTCAGCTGTGGGTTGGAAGGTACAACGACCAAGTTTAAGACACCCAAGTGAGTTCCTAACCCCATCCGATAAAAGCGATCTGGGAAACTTGCAGTTCTCTTTTACTGGATGCCAGATCGTAAGGTTGAGTTCTTCAATCCCTGGTTTAACAGCAACCCGAAGCCACCTTTTAAGATTGTCATAGGCGATACAAAATGGTCGGAGCTCCAATATCTTCACACCAATGCCTCAGTGTTGGATTTTATTTTTTTATTTTTCCGCACGCGCTTTCGGCTTATTAAACGGGGTTTTTTCGACGTTTTGGTTTCCACCCGTCTTCATCAACATTTCGAACAAAAAAAAATGAATTTTTTTTCCCGCGAAAAACCGCTTTTTTTTCGCGAGAGTCTTCTTCCGCAAGAGTCACGGCCGTGCCTCTCGGAAAGGAAAAAAATGTGTTTTCTGTTTTTTCTTCTTCTTTCGCGAGAGTCACGGTTTTACTTCCGCGAGAGGCACGGCTGTGCCTCTTGGAAACGAAAAAAAACGTGTTTCCTGTTTTTGTCCTTTCGCGAGAGTCATGCTTTTGCTTTTCGCGGGAGACACGATTGTGCTTTCGCGAGAGTCACGGCCGTGCCTCTCGGAAAGGGAAAAAACGTGTTTTTTATTATTTTTTTCTGTCGCGAGAGTCACGGTTTTGCTTCCGCAAGAGGCACGGTTTTGCTTTCGCTAGAGTCACGGCCGTGCCTCCTCAGAAACGGAAAAAAATGTGTTTTCTCTTCTTCTTTTTTCCGCGAGAGTCATGGTTTTACTTCCGCCAGACGCACGGTTGTTATTTCACGAGAGGCACGGGCGTGCCTCTTTCGGAAAGGGAAAAAACCAATGCGTCCGGTTCGATTTTTGCGGCCAGTTTTTTTCGTCCGGTTTTTGTGTGAAAAAAAGTTCGTCAAAACCTATCGACATCGGACCTAGTTTTGAAGATCTCGATGCGAGGAATTCAACGGTGAAAACAGTTCGAGATTTGGACATACGGTTTAAGAGATACTTTTTTTAATAAACGAATCTACGAAAAAAAAGGAAAACGCCCATTGCGACAAGTGGCACGCAACATGGGATGATTTTTGCGACGAGTACTCCTCAATTAGTGATTTTGGACGGACAGACGAACAAACAAACGAAACTTACCATCACCGGCAGAGACTCCTCCTTTTAAGAGTACAGATATTTATTTCCATGTCCTAGTTCTTTATTTTTTTTTGAGAAATATTTCCAAGTCCTAGTTGTAGATCTTTTTTTTTTTTGAGAAATCTCGCCATATTTATTCATCCAAAAGCATAGTCATAGGTACAAGGTTTGGGTCATGAGGATTGCCCAACCACACATGCCTACCTACGCCTAGGTTACAAGCAAACTTGGCAAGATTGTGAGCCTCAAAATTAAAGTTCCTACGCTAAAAAATAAAAGAACTAGAATTGAAACTATTACAACCGCTTAATATTTCATGTACTATAGCCGCATTTGGACCTCCTGTCCCCTTTGTAATGTCATTCACCGCTTCTTGGCAATCGGATGCAACACAAATATTTTGAGCGGCCAGATCATTTGCTAGCGATAATGCTTCACGACATGGCAAAGGTCTCCGGATTAAAGGGTCAGCGATCCCTTTGAAGACCACAGCCGATGATCCCAGGTATTGGCCCGTTTGATCTCTGCACAATGCCGCGACAACTCCTCCATGTTGTGATCTTACAATAGCAGCATCTACATTAATCTTCATAGAACCATTAGGTGGAGGTAGCCAACGTTTAGGCTGAGCCGTTGTTGGTGTTCTTTCCTCCCTACGTCCCTGTCCACTTTCAAGTTGTCCCAGTTCAGAAATAAAATTATCCACAAAGCGGACGGTTTGCTGGGGCTCTGGAACAATGACTCATACACTGCCTTGCGTCTAGCATATCAGATTGACCACAGAGTGACAGCCATCCTTGTGAAACTCGCCTGATCAAGTTCGTCGCTGAGCTCGAAAAGCCAGAGTCTTGCATTAGGTTCTGCATTAGCTGTCATGCGAGAGACAAGATCGTCGTCGGTCAGCGCCCATATGCACCTGGACATAGTGCAAGAGACCAGGGCGTGCCTCCAAGAATCCTGACATCCACAAAGCGGACAAACATCCTGTACTGACGTATTGCGCTTCTTCAAGACATCAGTGGTGGTGAGTGAGTGGTGTGCAAGTCGCCATAAAAATATACGGACTTTGGACGGTACCTTCAATTTCCACAAAGAATTCCAAGATTTTTCATCCCTGTGAGTGTTAGATGATCCACCACGTCCGTTTAACCAATCCTCTCGCTACAGTTTCGTGTTGAGTAGAAACTTATATGCCGAAGCCACTGAGAATTTCCCTTTCTTGTCCGGGTACCAAGACCAGAAGTCCTCAGTATTATTAGTGCATGTGGGTATGTTTAGTATTGCATTCGCATCTATGGGTAAGAAGACCGAACGCACCAAAGTTTCGTCCCACCCTGCTGTTGCTGGTGACAGCAGTTCTGAAACCATTCTTGGTGGATTCGCCACCAAAGAAGTGATCGGTCTTGGCGTAGTTTCCTTCGGGATCCAGTTGTCGGTCCAGATGTTCGTGCTTTGACCATTGCCAATCCGTCTAATTATCCCCTGCTTAAGCAGGTCGCGTCCTTCGATGATCGCCCTCCAGATTTGGGAAGGCCTGGAACCCAACTCAGCATCAAGAATATTACTTTCTGGAAAATATGCCCCTTCAGGATCCTTGCACTTAGGGTATCCGGTTCTTGCATCAATCTCCAAGCCTGTCTTGCCAATAGGGCTAAATTGAATATTTCAAGATCTTTGAACCCGAGACCACCCAAGTTCTTTGGTCTAGTCATCAAATCCCAAGAAACACATGCTGGTTTGCGTTCACCTTGCTTGCATCCCCACCAAAATTTCCGTATGATTGACTTTATGTGATATTTCCTAGTTGTAGATATTTTAGGCTTTTTTCCGGGTTTTATAGACTGGACCATCAGGCCGAAATCTGGAACCCAAGCCGACCTGACACACCTTCGGGCTTCCCAGGCCTAATTTGACTTCTACTGGTAGCCCAATCGATCCAACAAACCAACGGTGGCCCAACTCAGCGAGAGAGAGCGACGAGGGTTTCTGAGAGAAGGCGAGAGAGAAAGAGAGAGAGTGTGGGTGTGTTTGGTTTGAGCCCAAACTTGCCCCACCAAAATTTTGGCACGACCAATGCAAGGGTATGACCAAAATTTTGGCTAGCTGTTTCTGTTTGGTTTGTAGCCATCGTATGTCCGAAAAGTTGTTAGAATAGATCAACAATTGGTTTCATTCGCAAATAAAAACATCAACAATTCGTCTGCAACATACTGATTTGATAAAAATATTTGTCTTCCCTAACTTCCTAACATGACGAAAGCGTGTTTTGCTGTCAAATAGGAATTAAAAAAAAGAACTGACACGCGCAGCAAGTCCCTACAGAAGCGGCTTATTCCGGTGCATGCGCTCGCTAATTCTGTGGGGACATCGATTAATTACAATCTTAGAAACCAAAACACCAGCTTGCATGCACCAGGTATATAGAAATAAAAAAGCAGAAAGTACATGGGACCCATCGATCAGAGGGGGCAAGTCGCCCTGCCAATATTTTGGCGCAACTTTTGATCGCCCTGGAATCGCCCGCTCGTTGGCGAGAAATACATGGGCGCGGCGCTGGCGGACTGGCAAGCCAATTCGTTGGCAACCATCCAAATGACCGGCAAAATTCAAGGGCGGGCCAATATTTTGGTAGGGTCGGCTTTGGGTATAATCCAAACGCACCCTGTGTCCCCCATCCCGCCGCCGCCGCTGTGTATTCCCCTCCCCGCTCTCTCCCCCTAATTGTGACCTATCCATCCCAATCACCAGCGATGATGAATGCCTCCTGCGTGTTCTCCGGCGAGGCCGTCGACAAGAGCTCCGGCACGGCGGACCTAATAAATGTCTCCGTCATGGCCTCCGACAAGGGGAATGGCGTGACCGCCCGCAAGTCCTTCTGCCTGCCGGAGTATCCGCGCGTGGCGCGCCTTCGTCACCGGCGCCTCATGGGCTACCTCTGGTGCCAAGACTTCAGCGACTCCTACAAAGAGTACACGCATCATCTTCATATGTACACGCTTCTCTTGAAAAGGGTAAACCAATATCTTTCCTAACGCACCGCCCGATCTATGCGATGCCATGCCCATGCTGCAGGCTCATGAACAAGACGCGCGCGTACATGGATCTGCCGCACCTGCGCGGCCTCATCGAGGTCGGCCGGTGGGCCGACGCCGTCGAGTACGTAAACAGGTTCCTGCCGCCGGCCACCTGTTACAAGAGCCTTCACGCCATTACCCTCCGTCACTTCCTTATGATGCTCCACGCGTTGGCCGACGCCGCCGCCATCGGCAAAGGGGACAAGTTGCTGCCCAAGAACTACCTCAAACTGAACCACAAAAGATCCGTCAGCCACGCCCAACTGAGGCTCCGCTCCATCTGCTCGGACGCAATGGCGTGCGTAGTCAACAGTTCCAGGTATCTCTCTCGATCGATGATCCACCAATTTCAGCATCCGCAGAGCATGCATTCTACTAGTAAGTAGTTCAGAATCAGGATAGATTCATGCAGAGTCATAATCTCATGTCCACTGGCAGAGAATGCAGGGACAGCATGAACTGGCAGAGAATGCAGATAAAGGCATCGTCTCTTGTCCATAGGCTGGCTCATCGCGTTCCAGAGCTGCGAGGCCTCTTATCGCTGCCGTATACCGGCTTCAACCCGAGCCATGTACTTCCCATTGCTTCCGGGTACGTACGTAACCCCATCATCCAAACTTTATCCTGCTCCTCCATGCATGACCTACCACTACTTTGTACTCCCTCCGTCCCAAAATAAGTGTCTTGAGCTTAGTACAAATTTGCACTAGAGCTAGTACAAAGTTGAGACACTTATTTTGGGACGGAGGGAGTACTACTTACTACAAATAATAGCAAAGTCTCGGTCGGGCTTATCTCCAAAGGTTCAAGTGGATTTGGGATCTATTATGCCCGGCGTAGCCTTGAATTAATTGTGATATCGCCACTGTCGCTGGGCGCAAAGGGACTAGCGTCCTACGCTTCCGTCTTCGTTCGATGATTCATCATGACCGAAATATGGTATGGTGGATTTTGGCCACCATCCAAACATACCCATAGCCTTTGGCATCCACAGAAAATTGATCCATTCATGGAACTAGCTACTAGTAGTAGTCCAATATGTAAACATTTCAGTGATCTGAGTAATCTTGGTTATTGATATGTATTTTTTTCCTCAGAAGAAATCAAGCAATGGTCTTGTAGTGATGATGATTTCCTTTTCTCTCTTCTGTTTGCTCAGGAAAATCTTCTTGCTTCTACCTGTGCATTGATATAAAATCAGAATGGCGTACAATACAATAGCTGGCAACAAATCGAACTCTTGTGCTCGTGTCATTTGTGGGTTGGACATTGTTCGCTTCTTGATTCATCAATTAAATCCACACCAACTGTGACAAGTACAAACCAATTAGTTAATCGCTTGTTCAGTTATCGTTGTTTTTATTTTGTTCTTGCGTGGTTCTGAGTGGGCGATTCAGAAAGAACGAGATAAGGAAGAAGGTGTGTATGTGTGTGTGTGTGTGTGTGTGTTTTGCAAAATATGATGAAGTGGAAGTAGTTGAGTTCTTTTTAAATGCAATACAACCAGAAAACGAAGGGGTATGTTAAGACTTAGATGTCCATTTACTTGTGAAGTTGCTTGTCTGAGCTACTCGATCCAGTCCAGTGTATCACATGAGTCCCAGTTTCAGTAGTCATAATTCTCAATTTCCTTACTGTATTTGATCTCTCTGCTAGTTTGAGGAGTTAGAGGCATTATGTGAAGCAGAAAAATACAGGATCAGCAAAACAAAATGCTGTCATCCATGCCTTGAAGAGGACCTTGAAGAGGTAATTTTACATCTTCACTAGTCTGAACTAGACCTTTCCTCAATCCTGCTCTTACTGGTTCTTGCTCACTTCTGAACATATCCACATTGCTTGCATTTTACAGACGTCGTATGAGTTCAGAAATTGGTATGATAACCCCTCTACTTGCAAAGATCGTATATATGATTAAGCACATCTGTGATAGTTATTAACTATGTGTTCCAATCAATGGGCAGAGTCGGATGACGAAGCAAGGGAATTGCTGGCGGATCTCCTTGGTAAACACCAGTGTCTCTTCATGGTCTTTTGTTCATTATTAGGACCTTGTAGCTCAAAAGCTTCCAGAATAGAAGAGATCTGATCTACTTATATATGGTAACTGATGAAATTTTGGTGTGACCTTCAGATGAAACTATACGATCTGGCATACAAAAGTTATCCTCTGATCCGAGCCGTCCACTTGAAAATGAAGGTAAAACCTTGCTTGTGTTTTGTTCACCCGTAACAAACTTCATGGTCAAAGTTGTGGTTTATATTTTGCTTTCTAATATCATAAAACTGATTGAGGTTTGGGCGTGCTGTTGGATTTTGGTCGAGTGAATTGCAAAAAACATCGACATTGAAGGCTATATTTGCAGAAACCACTGTTCTACGAAATTATGCCCAAAACCACTAATTCCAAGACTAATTTTTTACAAAAAACACTAGTCGCCCTGTTTGCTAGTTGTAAGCTTGTTTATGACATGCAGGGCCCGCTGGACAGGCTGATGTGGCACGAAATAATAGATCACAAATAGACAGAATTGTATAGACTAAATTGTAAAAATGCAAAAGAGGATAAGGTTATCTTTTCGATCCGAAAGAAAAATGAAAGAAGGAGGATAAGATCACGACGCCGCTCAAAATCTCACAGGATTGAGCGACGAGGAGCTCTGCCATCGCCGCTGGACCATGCCAAGCTCCGCCGCCAGTAGGAATAGGACGAGATCCGTCGCGCCGTGCACATCCGCTTCCTCCCGGCCTCGGAAGCTGGGCCGCCGCCAGCCGCCGCCGTTGACTGATTTCCGAACCGGTGAAGCACGAGAGCGCCGGCGTGCGAGCCGAGGCCGTCGGGCCACGAGCAGCAGCTCCACTACCAGCTCCAACCCACCCCCTCATGCACGGGACAAGCAGCAGCGGCTCCCTGCGCCGCCTGAGCAGCAGCTCAATGCGTCTCGCCTACGCGGCCGAGCAACGGCAACTCCCCTACGCCGGCCGAGCAGCAGCTCCCCAGCGCCGGCTGAGCAGCAGCTCCCCCTCAACGCTGCCCGAGTTCAAACTTCGCGAACGTCGGCACATGGACATTTTCTGCAGCGGCTATGGGGACGGCGGCGTAATCGGGCGCAGAGGACCCGATTGCTTTTTTTAGGGGCCTTTTTACAAAATAAAATTGTATCGGGATGTCATTGTCTTTTTTTTTCGCCATGTCATCTGTCCAGCAGGACCCATCTGTCATAAATGAGCTTAAAACGATCAAAGCAGGCTACTAGTGTTTTTTGCAAAAATTTAGCCTCGGAATTAGTGGTTTTTGGCACAATTCCGCAGAACTGTGGTTTCTGCAAACCTAGCCTTCAATGTCGATGTTTTTTGCAATTCACTCATTTTGGTCTGAATCAATGGTGTTTGAATTTCGAAGTAATAATTCTGCGCTGCAAATTATAGCAGCAAAGTTCATAGTCAGATTTTTGATTTTATGTTATGGCCCTTGCTAATAATATACCAAATGCATGTACATGCAATGGACGCCTTCTGGCGTGCACTGATAATGCTTTCCATGCTTTTGATTCCTATGCACATTGTGACCACCTTTTTTTGTGCAATTTGTCTCTAAAAGATCAATCATTGGAATGTCTTGCTCTTATGTTCCATCATTCATGTGTTTGGTTGCTTCACATCTAGTGGCTTTTATCTTTGCATACTAGCTTAAAACTGCAGCAGCCGTTTCAAACTGGCAAACTTTCCATGACATAGGTTTTAATTATGAACTCGAGTTCATAATTGCAGGCACTGTTACTGACTCCCAAACTCAATGCAGGTGCTCAATTCTTCCAACCCATGTCTCGTACCTTGACAGAGGCTAAAACTTCTGGGCCATCGACAAATGCAGGTAAATTAGTTGAACCTCTGCTTGGTTGATCTCTAACACTACCGCTAGGGACCATTCATGGACTAATCAAAGTAAATGTTCACCTTTGGCCCTGAAACATTCGCTGTTAAGAGAACATTGTCATATTATGTTGTCATAATACTTAATCGGTCTTCATTCTGGTGCAGGCACGAGTAAGCATGAGGGCGAAGTAGGTTGTCACAGCATCGCTCCATGAAGCGTTTGGCTGACCGTTTTACCTGTTGCTTGAGGCCTGCAAGTCTCCTGGAACTTATCACAGTGTTTATGATGCAACTCTGTTACCAACTACTAGTGCTTGTGTTGGGACTAGTGTCCGTCGATCACTTATGCCACTAAAGTATGTAAGCTGCTGAGTAATGGGTGATGCTATGGTACTGTAATGATCAGGATTTATTGCCGCTGGAATAGGAAGATCTGTGTTGCGTCCCTCCCAGGTTCCTGCTGTTGCGAGTCCGCTCTTTAGATTTTGGTTAGCTGCTTCTCTTGGAAGTAAAGGAAATCGGGGGATCTTTTACTAAAAATACGCCAGTTTGTTCAGAGTTTCACTCAAGATAGACTGAAGCACGCCCTGTTTGTGTGCCCTTTCCCGCACCGACTTGTAGTGGGCGCCATCCCGGTCTCGTCTAAACTTGAGCATGCATGCACCATTCCCACATACTGTAGTACTCCCTCCGATTCTTTTTAGTGTGCGCATAAGCTTTCTAAGTTTTTCTCATATTAGTCTGCGCGTTCCACATTTATAGCATCTATTTCCATCTATGCCCCCATTAACTATGCCAGTTTCCCATGAAAAGCGATCACACAGGCAAAGCATGCAGGGCTGCATGCGGGCTGACCGCGTGAGGAAGCTAACCGAGGTGAAAAAGTAAGGAAGACCAACCAACCATTGCATGCATATTTACTCCGGATACTCGAGCAGATTACTCACGCCCAGGGGCAAATTGATCAGAAAAATCGAACCATTGCTTTCCTTGGTATGCGAGTCGAGAGTTATGCGCACGGTAAAAAGAATCGGTGGGAGTATGTAATTGCTCTTTTCTCAATTGTTCAGATCCATAGTCTGGCAATGTAGAGAGAAAATTTTGTTGGATAATACTCCCTCCGTCCCAAAATAAGTGACGCAAAAGTGACTCAACTTTGCACTTTGCGTCACTTATTTTGGGACAGAGGGAGTAATATATTGGTGGTCGACTGCTCGGACACATCCCACACACGAGGCAGCCTCACCTACTCCTCCATCTTTACTCGAAGTCATGGCCACCATGGCTAGATGCAACGTCAGCTCCCACGAAATAATTTCTCATCTAATTATTTTTGCTTGATAAGAAGAAAATACATAATTATGTGTTTTGTAGACTGTACAAACATTTTTTAACAAATACATGAACATTTCTTAAAATGTGCAAGCAGTTTTTAAAATTCTTCGTACATTTTTTAAAATATGCGACCAGTTTTTAACATTGCATGAACAGTTTAAAAATAGGTGAAAACATTTCAAATTACATGTACATGTTTTTCTAAAAAATGATTAAACACATCTTTTACATTAGGATCGTGATATTTGACACACGTGTGGTGGATAGCAAAATTATCACACTCCTCCTTCCTCCCATATAAATACATGCACTCATGCATTAGGATATAGATTAGGATGTGACTAACTCTTTTTCCTCGTCCATCCCTTTCTCTAATTACATACATGCACTAGAGGACAAAAAAAGCTGATGTCATTCTAGATTCTCTCCTATTTCAAAAATTCAAAATGTTTTGTAGCTTAAACCGTTGGTCCGATGCAAAACCCGATTTCACATAAAAGATTCGTCGCGATGAGATCTTCGAAACTAGATCCCATGTTGGTATGTTCTGACGAATCTTTTTCCCGGGTCAAAAGTTACCACGCCTCGGCTACATAAATTACCAAGCCTGTGATATGCAACTTACCATGCTATTTCCACATACGTTACCGGGTTATATTTT
>LR738712.1:57942206-58000173 GCA_902687465.1 Secale cereale
CCCCCCCCCCCTTTTCAAAAGTTACCGCAGGTGTTTGTACTTATTTTAATAGGTACGTGGTTCATATATTGCCGTGCTATTTTCACATAAGTTATCGGGGGATGTTTCTCAAAAAAAAAAATGACCCTTGGTTAAAAGTTCCCGCGGTATTTGTACATAAGTTATAGGGTTTGCGGTTCGTATTTACCATATTATTTTCACATTACTTATCGGGCTATGTTCTCCCGGTCAAAAAAGTTATAGCGGTGTTTCTGGTAAGTCGTCGGGTATACGGTTCACATATTGTCGTACAAGTTACCTTGAGGATTGGAGTATCTTTTTTAACAATTTTGTTTTCCGTTGGTCAAAATTATTGCGGTGTTTATTCGTAAGTTATCGCACATACAGTTCATATATTACCGTGTTATTTTCAAACTAAATAAACTAATCGTTTTGACACTTTTTTTAGGTTGTGTTAATATAAAAAATTATCATGATTTTCTCTCAGGTCAAAGTTACCTCAGATGCAAGTTATCAGGCCTGTGTTGCATAAGTTACCGTGCTATTTACATAAAACTTACCAGGTACTATGTTTCAATAACTACACCCTTTCAAAGTTGTCACTGTGTTTTGTACACAAGTTATAAGGTCTTTGATGTGTAAAATACCATGATACTTACACATAAGTTATCATGGTATGTTTACATCAACCTTACCACGGTCAAAGTTACCAAGTGGGGTTGTACATGAGTTACCGGGTCTACAGTTCGTATATTATCATGGTACTTACACCTAAAAACCTGGGTGTGTTTCGGTAGCTATTTTCGTAGGTCAAAAAATACCATAATGTTTTTGCGTAACTTATCACGCCTATAGAGGGTCAAAGTGGGTCGTTTTTCTAGGGCAACCCACGAGCACGTGTGCCCCTCATGACACTAAACATTATGTGATTTTCCCGAGGCATGCCATGTGTTGTGTTCATTCAAGAGGCCCCGCGACGCGAGTGTATGTTATCATTTTATTTACACAAAAATTATCGGGGATGTTTTGAACAACTTTTTCCCAGGACAAAAAGTTATCATGGTGATTCTAGGTAACCTATCAAACCCGCAGTTCTTAAATATCATGCTATTTACACAAAATTTATCAAGGGTATGTTTCAGCAAAATCCCCCCCTTTCCATGGGTCAAAAACTTATCGCGGTGTTTAGTTATCGCAGTGCATATGTTTTTCGTGCTATTTACACATAAAAATGTCAGGGGAGGGAGGTATACTACCGTGCTATTTACACAGAAGATACCAGAGTATCTTTCAAAAAAAAAACTTCCCTATGGTCAAAGTTACCATGGTGTTTCTACCTCAGTTATCAGATGTGCGTTGTGTATATTACCATCTATTTACACATAAATTATCGGGTATCTTTTCACATTTTTCTTCCTCAATGGTTAAAGTTACCACGATGTTTGAATCTAAATTATCAGCTCTATGGTGTGAATGTTATCATGCTATTTACAGGAAGTACCGGGGGGTGCGGATGGGGGCGGGTTCAACAAATTTCTTCCCAATGATCAAAGTTACCGCGATGCTTTCACCAAAGTTATCACGCCTTCAGTGCTTATGATCATGCTACTTACACATAATGTACCGCGTGGTATACAAAAGTTATCATGTTGGTGGTACGTCATTTATCGTGGTGATGATGAAGAATTTATCATGGGAAAAGTTTGTGTGTCAGGATTGATAGGTGAAACAAAAAAAATTCAATGCTGACATATTAAACAAAAAACATGTCAAAAACAATATTTCCCTTTGCTTGTTCAACAATGAATGTTATAGGTGAGGTGGTTAGCTCTCTTTGTTGATTACTTGTAGACCAGAGAACAAATCCCAATCCAAGCATCATTTTTGCCTGAAAATCGGGAAGGCGCGTGGGGCCTTAACTGATGATTACGAAAATTAGGAAGGCACGAGGAGGTGCGAGAAAGGAAGGAAACCGGAAGGATCTATTTTTACAGCATAATATCTGCTCCTGCCATAATTTATGATTACGAAAATTAGGAATATTTGATGGGTGTGGCAATTTTGCAATCTGCCACACGGTTGCCACATACATATGTCCTTTACGTTATGCACAGACAATTTTTCCAAATGCGTGAACACTTCTTAAAAATAAGTAATACTTGTAATTATGTGGGTTTTTTAATACGTGGACACCTTCAGGCGTTGGAGTCCATTAAGGAGCGGATGGCAGGAACTCACGACTGCTAGAAATTCTTTTCTTACGAGATTTTTTTATCTATTCATCTTCAATCATGTCGGTACAAAGAACAACCGAAATAATAAAAGTTACGACCAGATTCGTCGATCACCTAGCGAAGACTACAAGCACTGAAGCGAGCCGAAGGTGCGCCACCGTCATCGCCCATCCCTTGCCAGAGCCGAGTAAAACTTGTTGTATCGTGCATGATAAGTGTGATGCACAATCAAGTCCAAATACTCTCCAAGAAGACGCTCCCTTGTAGTTAGGGTAAATTCTTCCTTCCAAACTTTACGGACGAGCCAATGGATTCGCTTTCCCTCTGCCTGCCGCTCCGGTGGCCGATGGCAGGGGGAGGGGGGATCCCGGTGCCTCCGCTTCGGTTAGTAGTTAAGATTGTGGTTTATTGTCCTAGCAGGTGCGACACTCGGGTCGATTGCGACTTTCTTCTTAGGGTCAAGTGCACGAAGACTTTCCGGTTTCCTCGTGACGCGCCCCCGCTTCTTCAGCGCCACGTCGACCTGAACGCCCTGCCCGGCTCCTACTTCGAGCTGTGCTATAACAGAGACGTCGGCCAGGGCGAGCTGAGGGTCCGCTCCATCACCTTCCTCGTGCTCGGCTTCCCCCATACGGCGTGGCTTGGATCTCCCAACTCTTTCGCGGATTTGGGCCTCCAGGCAAACCAATAGTGTTTTCTGGGTGAGATTTGCTGCTCTGTGTTGGGCGTTGTGGGATACTAGAAACAAGTTCACAGTGAACTTGTATTTCCTAACAAGCATACTGATTTTCTCTTTAAAACGTGTATCTTCTTGCAGCACTGGAAATTAATTACTAAGGTTACAGACCGTGTTGCGTCGGAGGGGCTGATTTTCAAAGTTCGGGTGTCAGCTCCAAGGCGTGAGGCCCAGATTTAATATCGTCGTCTCCTGCAGTTTGTAGGAGTAGGTTGTTGGCCTGCATGCCTAATTTGGTCCGTTTCTTGGGCTTGTATGTCCAATACTTATTTGGCATACATGTCGTGGTTGTTGGCATGGACTCTTTTATCTTCTCCTATGTTTGTTTACCTTCGTTTTTACGGAACCGGTTTTACAAGTTGGGCGTACGTCTTTTCTCTTAAAAAAAACTCCTCCCCATCTATGGATGGGCTGTGAAATTTCAAACACCCGAACCGAACTGACCCGATTCGACAATCCACGTTCCCGACATGAAAGTAAAAGCAGAACTTGACGGGCCAGTGCGTTTTCTACCCCCTGAAACTGGGTCTTTACTAGTCCAACTAGAACTAGGCGGAGGAAGATCGGGAAAGGCAGAAAAACGGCCGAGAGAGGGCGGAAATTAAAACGGGGGAGAGAAGCGAGCGAGAAAATGGATTGGGGATTTGGGTCCCGCGTCCGACCGCTGTCCATATATATATTCGTACTCCCTCCGTCTTCGTGTCCCAAGCGCCCAATCACAAACCGCCAGCGCCCGCGTCGTCCTCATGGATTGCTCCTCCACTGCCGAGAAGCCGTCCGGCTCGGCGGAGTACCCCTGCGTGGCGCGGCTCCGGCACCGGCGGCTCCTCGCCTTCCTCCGGGACCAAGGCTTCCACGGCGCCTACGCCGAGTAATTACTAATTAAGCGACCGACCTCCTTCAAAGGCAGCTATATCCTTTTCCTTCATTCCTTCCTAACTGCGTGCATGCCTGTAGGGTGACGCGGGATACGGGCGTGCACATGAGCCTGCGCCACCTGCGCGGCCTCGTGGAGCGGGGCAGCTGGGCGGACGCCGTCGCCTACCTGGAGCTCCACCTGCCGCCGCCGCCCCGCCCGCGGAGCTCCAAAGCCGGCCTCCTCCACGACTTCCTCGTCGCGCACCGCCGCTTCACCGTCGCCGGCCACGTCGACCTCAGCGCCCTGCCCGGCTCCTACTTCGAGCTGTGCCATAACAGAGACATCGGCCACGGCGAGCTGAGGCTCCGCTGCATCACCTTCCTCGTGCTCGGCTTCCCCCATATCAGGTACGTACCTGATCGACCGACCCGCCGGTGCACGTACGTACGGAGAGTGGTTTTTTGTAGGCCGAGCTTCATGGTACCTTCTATCATGTCCGTCGGTCTTTCATCGAGATCTGAGCCATTCTATGTTATTGAGTGTTGATTTGGTAGTGATTAGCGGAAGCAACAGTGGACTGTGGACATTTGTCATTTTCCGAATGGAGTGTTGCAGTGGAGTTGATGTGAGGGAACTATTCATGACATGATGTTGCATATGCTCTCGCTCTCTCGTTCTTCCGGCACAATTCTTCTCTCTCTTCCTCTATGCTCTCTTCTCTGCTAATCTCTCTCTTCTTTAACCTTCTGCAAACTCATGTTATGAACAGTACTACAACATTCTCGCCCTGGCAGTCAGGCCTTTTCATGAGAGAGTTGTGAGAGGGAGGGTGAGGAGAGAGAGTATGCCTGCGCATGCATATCAGATAACTTTTTTTTGTCAGATAACTTCAGTTAGAAAAAAGTCGAAGTATGAAAAATGTCCAGATTTAAAAAAATGTAAAAACATCAAATCGACCCCTTTAGCACCTCCGGGAGTAAACAGTGAAAGTTTAATAAACATGCTAGACAGAGCTTCTCCGGTGCATGCGAATATTGATGAGAGGGTGAGAAACAGGACGATGAGGATAAAGAGAAATGCCAGGCGGATGTTGCATGTGCATGCAGAATATTTAATGTGGGGATGAGACAGGACGTGATGGGAGAAAAATGTCCAGCAGAGAGGATAAGACAGCTACAGCTGCTAATTATCTGACCTTGTCTCTGACCACTGCACATATCTCAAAGTGAACCGACGTTGGTGATAGTGGGCACCGTGTAGCTCGGCCTAGGAAGGAACTTTGCGGTACGTACATAGTAGGCATCCTCAAATAGCATGCATTCGTTCATGACATTCATAACCGGGCGCGTGCGCGCACACAGGGCCGACATGAACTGGGAGAGGGTGAGGAGCAAAGCATCGTTTGTGGTCTGGAGGTTGGCCACCGCCACCCCGGAGCTGCAAGGCCGCATCTCACTGCCGGCCGCCGCGCCGCACCAGCTACTTCCCGTCGCTCCTCCCGGGTAATGTTATGTAGTATCCCCAAGTCTCATTACCCCCGACCACTTAGACAGAGACTTCTCCATCGATCGGCTTCAGTAGCAACCAGCAAGTATGCTAACGTTGCTTCTAATTGATCTTCCTTCCTTCATATAGTTTGTGCCACCGGCGGCCTCACGTGAAGAAGAAGAAGAAGCAAGGCTCCCGGCCGTGACCAAAAGCTATCATCAGGGCCATGAGGAGGTATAGCTCAAATTGTTTCTAGTATTGTTCACAAGAGGTAATCGGTTTTCGCCCACATCTGAGTATTCCCTGCCTTTTGTAGCTACCTCATTGATCCTGCGGACGAAACAAAAGGTACGTATACTTAAGCAGCGTACATCTGAAATTTCTAAATCCCACACCTGCGGCATGCACGCAGTTATTCACCATGTCTTCCAATTGATGCGCGGTGTCTGATGAAAAAGCGCGTGAATCGCTGGCGGATATCCTTGGTAAAAAAAAGCACTAGCCTCTGTTCATTTGTTTACATTTGTGTAGTAGGAGTATTAATTATGACCGGATAGATTAAAAGCACATCTCTCAAAGAGAAGCAGCATCCACATAGCCAGAGCAAAAGAAAGATTTTGATTTTGATGTTCGACAACAAACCAACTGTTGATTAGTCGGCCACATCCAGAATATATATATAGATCCGGTCAATCTGCTTAATTATACTCTACTGTTGCCTGTTGGATTGGATGGGAACTATGTATGCGTACGTGGAAATTAACTGATGAATTTGTGTGACTTTCAGATGAAACTTTAAAAGCTAGCATAATTCCCACGGAACGTGATCCGGTAGGGAACCAAGGTAAACTCACATTTGTTTCGTTCCCATATCTGTCTCTCTCTCTCTTTAGCTTAGTCATTTTGACAGTGCCTTAACTTAGAGCATCTCCAACAGGCGCGCGACGCGCCGCGTTCAAAAAAACCATATAGCGCGCGCGCTTAGGCTGTTTTTCCGCGCCGCGCAGCGCTGGCTCCAGCAGCAGCGCAAAAATGCAGCGCGCGCGCCGCTCCAGCGGTGCGCAAAAATGCAGCGCGCGCAAAGCACATATACAGTTCAACAAATAGAAGAAAAACGATTAAACAAACAAATAAATCAACAATAAATACAACTTGCGGCGGCGCGAGCGGCGGCGGCGGCGCGGCCGGATGGGGGGAGAGAGCGGGAGAGCAACGAGCGCGGTAGAAGAAATGAGAGTTCGCGCGCGCGCGAGAGTGTGCCGCGCGCGGAAGTGAACGCACCAAATCAACAGCGCGGGATGGGGCATTCACCAGCGCGCCCAACTCGTTTTAGCGCGCGCGCGTTTTTTGGGCGCCCGCTGGAGCTGTGCGACGTGTTGCGCGCGCGCTAAAATGGCGTTTTTTCCGGCGCGGCGCTAGTATAGCGCGGCTGTTGGAGATGCTCTTACTATCTATAGGCTCTTTACTGCATCTGTAATGTATTGGGTTATTTTGGGCCACATCGGCACGCTATTTTTCTCTCAAACAACTTGAACATAACCATTAAATAAGGTGGTTAACTACGAGTTACTAGGAGACTATGTGAATGGGCTTGCTGTTGAAATTTCATACAACTGACTTTTGCTAAAAACCGCTTCACAAATACGCATCATAGTTGTGGTTAAATTCGAAGACCCTTGCTAAAATACAGTACTAACTCATATGTATGTAGGTATGTACTTTCTATGAGTGCCCTGTGGCCTATATTACCTTTCCATGCTTTGATTTCTTGCCTTTGTGGTTAGATGATCTACGGTGGAAACGTCTTTCTCGTATGTCCACGATCTTGTGTTGATCGCTTCACATTAAGTGCCGGTTATCCTTGCATGCATGCTAGCAGTTCGTAGCTAGGCACAGCTTATTATGCTACCTTGATGTTGTTTGTTCATCCGAAATGCAATTCATCAGCACTTGGCTACCTGCTGCAGGAGTGTCTGGTCCTACACCCTTGCAGCTGCTGAGTAATGGGTGATGCTATGGTACTGTAATGATCAGGATTTATTGCTGCTGGAATGGGAAGATCTATGTTGCGTCCCTCCCAGGTTTCTGCTGTTGCGAGTCTGCTCTTTAGATTTTGGTTAGCTGCTTCTCTTGGAAGTAATGAAAATCGGGGGATCTTTTACTAAAAATACGCCAGTTTGTTCAGATTTTCACTCAAGACAGATTGAACCACGCCCTGTTTGTGTGCCCTTTCCTGCACCGACTTGTAATGATGGTGGGCGCCATCCCGGTCTCGTCTAAACTTGTCAATTAACTAGCGATGACTACAAGCACTGAAGCGAGCCGAAGGTGCGCCACCGTCATCGCTCATCCCTTGCCAGAGCCGAGTAAAACTTGTTATAATACAGTCGGAAAGTCGTCGTACATGATAAGTGTGCTGCACAATCAAGTCCAAATACTCTTTTCGAGGGATACTCCCTCCATTCCTAAATATAAGTCTTTCTAGAGATTTCAAAATGTCAACTTGTGTGTTCTAGGGTGCCCTAGTAATGGGAATCGGATGATCTTTTACTAAAAACTAGTGGTTGAGGCGCCATCCTGTTGCGTCACTTGAGAGGAAATTCTGCACTCCCTCCATTCCTAAATATAAGTCTTTCTAGAGATTTCAAAATGTCAACTTATGTGTTCTAGGGTGCCCTAGTAATGGGAATCGGATGATCTTTTACTAAAAACTAGTTGTTGAGGCGGCACCCTGTTGCGTCACTTGAGAAGAAATTGTGCGCACGTTTTTCCAATAGTGCCATCGAGAAAATAAATACATATTTATTTAATCACTGTAATCTATAATCATATCATCGATCGTCCTGAGTCTTAAGTCGCGGCAATTCTCGCGAGCGCACGCGCTATACGGTGCCTCTTTCTCTTACCACCTCATCCAAACATACAATGAGGAGTTCCTTATATGCAGGTCTAGGTTCTTGTGAATTGCCGAGGTGGGACTAAACACCTCATACATCTACCATGTGCCTTCCACTTGCACACTGGAATATATTAGTGGGCCTGGTACAAGGACATATGTTGTATCGTTGAAGCCTTGTTTGACCAAACCCATGGTGAATCGAGAACCGAATATCTCACGGCCTGCTTTGCCCACATGAATACTTATCAAATCTTTGTCACACAATCCTAAAAAAAATCAACAGAAAATCAAATCTTTGTCACGACTTCCCAGTATACTCTACTTCTTTTTCTGTATGATTGTTTTTTACCACAGAAAAGAGATAGATATCTTCATATTTTTTAGTTCAAGTGAACTAATTCTCTGAAAAGAAATCTCACGCTCTCACTTCTGGTTTTTTAACTTCACAAAGATTTATTATGCACATCTACCCACTGTGAAAAAGGTAATTAGAACAAATCTATTTTACGTATTACATTTCCTGGCTTTGGTAGAATCAGGAAACCAAAACTATTTTTTTACCTTTGTTTGGTCTATTTCTAGCTTTTTCCAAGCAGGCTGGTGGCAACGTGCCCACCGATCACAGATTCATATGTGAAATTTCCCTCAAACTCCCCTCTCTGAATCCATATTCGTCAACAAAATAATCAAAAAAAGAGGGAAATGATCTCTCTGTTGTTGCATTTTCTCAAACTGAAATGACAGGTTACATACCTACATAGTTAATGCCAATCTGAGGATTAATTAATTGACGACTACCTGAGACAATAAGGCACTAAATATATACACTGTTTCTACAAATCAATCCATCACATCATATGCATTTGATTCCCAAACTTTTTACATGAGCAGTCAAAAGAAACACATTCGATCGAATGCCAAGCACGACGACGACCTTGCAGTCCCCTCCTCTTCTCCAAAATGGCATCAGAAGAGCAGCATGCTACTCTACAAGAGTCGCGGGCAGCCCAATGAAACATCATCTTTGACAAATGGGTGCCATAGCTTGCTACAAACATCATCACAAGGGCATGTTACACACCACTGCTGTGGCTACAAGGAAAACAAAATATTAGAGCACAGTAGCAACAAAAAGACAACGTGTGCAGTGTACGATCAACCTAGAACACGATGTACAATAAAAATCATGCCATTTTAAACAAGAAAAAATAGGTTCTTAGTTAATGCATCACTTCATAGGTACATGGGTCCGTCCCATCCGGTTGCAAATTAGAGGTGGAAATTTTGAGAAAACAAAGAAGAGGCGACCTGCACATTTTGAGGAAACAATGTGTCATGAGAAAACATTAGGTTCTTAGTTCAAAGCCAACCTGCTATATACTCCCTCCATTCCGATTTACTTGTCGTGGTTTTAGTTCAAATTTGAACTAAAACCATGACGAGTAAATCGGAACGGAGGGAGTACATACTAATTAAACACGTCTCAATAAACATGTGTATTTCCAAACAATCAACATGTATGAATTTAAATGGAATGCACACGAGTATTAAACTAAGTCTGTGTGGGCCAAAAATATAACAATGCGCTAAACATGAGTAAAAAAATTAGTTGCACTCAAATTCTGAAAACTTGCCATTTCGGAAATAACATGGTTTAGTTTTCAGTTCTCACACAGAAAAATTATATAAAAGAACTTCAACCCTTCCACATTCTGTCTCAATATTTGTTTCATTCAAATACTGCTCTAATAAACTACACTTCAATTTAAGATTAATCGCTTGAGAATGATAAACTACACTTCAGTATGTATTATTTATGCATATTCCTAGCATGACAACTCGCTAATATTTCTCTCGACTTGGTCCGTATTAGCACATAACTCTGCATCTAACAGAAAAATGAGGGATGCCCGTTTGGGTGAATATATAGGGAGTCTTTTGGCCATGTACCCATAGTACATAACTCTGCATCTAACTGAATGTAAGTTTTCTCATTAGGGTTCTCATCCAAAAGAAAACCATAGTGTTCAAGAAGTTCCAAGTTTGTGTATGTCCCGTACCCCAGAAGTACCTGCATGTTTTGTTGACCAAGTTTACGAAAGCAGAGAGAACACAACATAATCCTATCAGAATGCAAGAATATTAGAGCATACCTGCTCCCCTTTCCTATATCTTTTTCGGGCATACAAACAGTAGGCATTAGAATCTTCATATCCCCCATCTGTCATCCTTTCCGATGAACTATCCAACTTTATCTCTTCCAACATAACATTTCTCGCCTGGCATTTCATGGCTTCTTCCGTATCTTGCTCTTCAGACGAAGTATCATCATCAGGAGCAGCATAATTAAATAAATCACCTATCGGACATAGGCAACCAGCATCATCCCATGCTACATGCAATGTCCGTGAAGATACCTTCAGGTGGACAAATGAAAACCTCAGAGATCTCATCAATAAGTCATATCTGAAATGAGGCTAAGGAGCCGACAAAATCGCTGATTCTACACAAGAACTTAAAATTGCTGAAAAGGGTAGCATACAAAATAAAAAGAATGCTGACATAAATTGAGCTAAAAATAATTTTGAAAATAATTATACCGTTGCAAAGGCCCAGAGCCACGTTTTAAACATCAAAAGTTTAGGTTTGAAATTCAATTCTCTCATTAGCGGTGCTGCTTCTTCCCACTCAGATCTAATGGCAGAAACAGCCTTTTGTGCAACCCAAATAGCATCATCCACCTGACAGCCAAAGCAGAAACCATTTAATGTTTTTGTAGGATGGAGCAAACGATAACCAAAAACAGTTCTGTTGACAAATCTGTCAGAGCCATACTTGGAGAGCATCAATTTCAAAATTGTTGAAGGTAGCCAAGATTGTGTAGTAGCTAGGCAGCTGAGACAAATAGAGGTACCAACTAGAACTCTTCCCCTTTCCCACTTCAGCCAATAAGCATACGATCAGTCTCTGTTGAAGCACAAATAGGAGAGCAGAGGAATCATTCAAAGAATGTTCAGGTTCAGAAGAAGTACAAGAAAAGACATTGATCAAGAATGAGTTTACACTTAGAAGGTGAACACTACAAAACTAATATCTAAGTCGGTGAAGTTACTTGTGCAATATTTCTGTGATAAACCCAGAATATTTTGATTTTCCCTCCATCAAGCACACTGCTACATATATGGGGGGATTTTTCAATCTCCTGACAACTGTCGGATTCATGTAATCATATTAGCAAAGTTGAACATATAAATGTATAACAGTTGTACCAGAAGAAACAAACTGCATGGAAAAACAACCCCCTGCGGCAATGGAAGAAAGCCAATGCATCAAGTGGCGGATAATTATCCATAGGAATTAGTTTGCCGACATATCCCTCTTGGTAAAATCTGTTCCACCAGACTGACTCAGAGAGGCAGATGGTTAAATAGATGTTAAATGCGGGCATGGTCCCCCGAAATTCCTATCGAAGCTTCTGCAAATGCTTCAGTGACTCCAGAACTAGTATGTCACGGTCCACCAGGCACCACCATAAGTATTGCTTGTGCTTCCAGTCCTCGTTTATCGCGGAAATTTAGTAAATTCTAGAGCAATTTCACATGAGCATGTTTTAGTGCATCATGAAACTGAACTGTTGCCTGAAGATATGGCATTACCTGGATGCTAGAGAGGCGAGGGCGATGGGCATCTACGCAGGAAGCAATCCTGGGGTCGTCGGCCATGACGCGGTCGCTGGTGAGCAGGGCAGCGCGGGGCACGCGCAGCACCAGCTCGCCGCGCCGGAGGTCCCGAGCCGCCGCGAAGCCCCTCCTGAGGTGGCAATAAAGAAAATCCGTGAGCGCGGACGGGGAGTCGGAGACGCCCAGCTCAGCCGCCCACCGAAGGAGCGCCTCCATTTGCGGCGGCAGAGAGAGCCTGTTCGGTTTGTTTTTTTTTCTTAGGGGAAGCGTTCGGTTGGTGGCATGGGCTCTATGCCTCTATGCCTTATTGGGCTGGAAAATGGATCTTCTTTTCCTGCTGCATGATGATGAGTTTGTACTACCTGGGCCTAAACGAGTACTACGCTCAAGTGTTCGCTCAAGAAAAAAACTAGGCAAAGAGTTAAGTAAGCAACTAAAAAGACGAGGGAGATCCTCGACGTATGTACACTCTCGCTTAGGGTTTACTTTCCTCTGGCGGCGACCCCATCGCCACTACGAGTTTTTACCAGCCGCTATCCTCTCCCTCCGGCGGAGCTCCTGACCGCTGCTGGTGGTATTGAGGGGAGGCGGGTCTGCTGTAGTCCAGATGGCGGGCTCTTCATCTTCAGGGGGGTGGAGCGGGAAGAATCTTGAGGAGATGCTTCAGCATCTGGATCTATAGGATGACGAATTGGACGACGTGGTCGTAGGTGAGGAGGACGTGAAGAGGTTTGAGGCAGATGCCAGATGGCTCGCAGTTGGTAGATTGAACACATCTCGCCCCTTCAGTTCATCGGCAATGTTCGAGAAGCTCAAATCGGTATGGAGTCTGGCTCATGTTCCAAAGTATAGGGAGGCAGGACCCAATCTATTTGTCTTCCAGATGTTATGTCTTGGAGATTGGAAGAGGGTCGTCCATGGTGGCCCCTGGCTGTTCCGAGGTATGGGGTTGATGGTGGAGGACTATGATGGGATTATGGGAAGTCGGATCCTACTAAGGTGGTGTTCAACGGTTTGTATGTCTGGGCTCAGATTCATGGGACCCCGGACATGTATCGGGATGCAGGGATAGTTGATCAACTTGCTCATCGCATTGGTCGCGTTAATGAGGTCCAGCTTGCTCCAAGGTTGTTCTACGAGGGAGACTATGTCGGGGTTCGGGCACTCGTCCTTGTGGCTAAACCTCTCACGAGGATTACACCTCTCAATGTTACCGGCGAAGGGCGTCGTATGCTCGTGGTCAAGTATGAAAAAACACCTTACTTCTGCCAAGTTTGTGGGTTCATGGGGCACAACCATGAAGAGTGCGGCGACGACGTGTGGGAAGGAAAGCACAAGCAATGGGGGGGTTGGCTTCTGGCTCAGAGAAGGGAAGAGGCATCGGAACAGCAAGGTGGAGGACGTGCACCCCGTGGTGGCCGTTCTGGGGGTAGGGGTAGAGCAGGCATGGCTGGCCGAGGTGCCCCGCCTCCTTGCCAGCGGTCACCTCCCCGTAAGAGATCATCCCAAGATGCCGGGCTGGATGCAGAAAAGATGGGGAGGAGGACGTGACTAGCCCTCTAAAACCAAATGAGTCTGGCGAGATTGTGAAGGAGACTGTGCCTGCAGCCCGCCGTAATCTAAACTTGGCTCTATCAGCTAGTGTGTCTACGCCTGGGCAGCAGAAGCATTCAGTGAAAGGTGCATCAAGCAGTAACCCGAATCTTGTACTTGCAAAGGAAAATACACCAGGTGGCATGCCAACTTCTCATAGCCAGACCTGTGACACGCCGCCGCTACCGTCGGCGTATTCGGCTAGCACCACTTTTACGGGGCAGGAGCTGATGGTTACACCTCCACTGCCACCGGCATATGTTTCTCCAAGAGAGATCAAGAAGGCTAAGAAATCGGCGTCACCGAAGAAGCATGATAATCTGGCACTATTGGCGGGCTCTGACACGGAGCGCCGCTAGGCCCAATGAAAACATTATGCTGGAACTATCATGGGATTGGCGATCCCGCGACGGTTCGAGAACTCCGCAATCTCGTGCAGATGAGTTCGCCGACGATCCTCTGCTTGGTGGAAACTCAGCTGCAAAAAGATCATGTAGAGGGTCTTTGTTTTTCTCTTGTTTATGATTTTATTTTTGGCGTTGGTAGTAGTGGCCGCAGTGGCAGTATTTGTATCTTTTGGAAGAATTCTCTTGATGTGTCAATAAAAAATTATTCGCAGTATCATGTGGATGCCTGGGTCAAGGAGCTAGGTAGAGAGCAGTGGCGTCTTACATGTTTCTATGGGGAAGCAACTAGAAGTCTTCGCTACAAAACCTGGGACACGATGAAGAGATTGCGAGGTGAGAGCACTCTTCCGTGGGTCTGTATTGCGGACTTTAATAAGATCTTAAGACCAGAGGAGCAGATTGGACCAAACGAGCGGGACAATGCACAAATTGATGCGTTCCGGGAGGCGGTGGATATCTGCGAACTAGCGGACCTTGGCTACAAAGGTCTGGATTGGACATGGGGAAAAGAAGGTAGCGGGGGGAAACTACTGCAAAGTATGTTTGGACCGTGCCCTCGCTACCTCGTGCTGGTCTGCAATGTTCCCTTTCGCTAGCTTGGAACACTTAGGGTACGTTTGGATCCTTGGCAAAATCAGTTATAGCCTTGCTAGGCTAGGGAACACGTTTGGTATAGGCAACAAAGTATGGCTTTTGACGGCAAGTTAGCCTCACGGGGCAAGAAAAATCTCGCCAGCCTGGGAGAGCCAATTTGGCTCGCTCTCAACGGCAAGACACATCACGCATAAAAAATTGCTTCAAGCCAAACGTGCAGCTAGTCAAGGCTAGCAAAGCTGACTTACGCTGGCTGGGCTAGCTAAGGCTATAGCCCGCCGAGGCAAGGGAACCAAACGCACCCTTAACGGCGGCAAAATCAGATCATTGTCCGATACTACTGGAGACGGACCGTACAAACACAAGTGTGCGTGCGACTCAACGGCCTTTCCACTATGAATGCATATGGGAACGAGATGCGAGCTTTGGTGATGCGTTGCAAGAATTCTGGAGCTTGGCTGGACGTGCTCATTCTTTGACCGAGCTCACTAGCAAGCTCTCAAATGTAGCTAGTAGCCTTCAGCGTTGGGGACGAACCACTTTTGGTTCGGTTCATACGGACCTCCGGCAGCTTCGTCGGCGCCTTGAGCATCTCCGGTCAGCTGTAACACGAGTCGGCCCATGTGATGAGGAAAAGGAACTTGAAGCAAGAATCGTCGAGCTTTGTTACAGAGAGGAGATTATGTGGCGCCAACGAGCAAGAATCCAGTGGCTTGCAGAAGGAGATAGCAACTCAAAGTTTTTCCACGGGAAGGATAGTGCTCGTAAGGCTAAGAACCGAGTGGCCGAGCTACAGCGTGATAACCCACAAGTGTAGGGAATCGCAACAGTTTTCGAGGGTAAAGTATTCAACCCAAATTTGTTGATTCGACACAAGGGGAGCCAAAGAATACTCTTAAGTATTAGCAGCTGAGTTGTCAATTCAACCACACCTGGAAACTTAGTATCTGCAGCAAGATAGTTTAGTAGCAAAGTAATATGATAGTGGCGGTAGCAGCAATAAAAGTAACGATAGTGTTTTTGTAGTTGTTGTGATAGTAGCAACGGAAAAGTAAATAGGCAACTAGCAATATAGGTAAAGCTCGTAGGTATTGGATCGGTGATGGAAAATTATGTCGGATGCAATTCATCATGTAGAAGTTATAATCTAGGGTGACACAGAACTAGCTCAAGTTCATCAATGCAATGTAGGCATGTATTCCGAATATAGTCATACGTGCTTATGAAAAAGAACTTGCATGTCATCTTTTGTCCTACCCTCCCGTGGCAGCGGGGTCCTATTGAAAACTAAGGGATATTAAGGCCTCCTTTTAATAGAGTACCAGATCAAAGCATTAACACACAGTGAATACATGAACTCCTCAAACTATGGTCATCATCGGGAGTGGTCCCGATTAATGTCACTTCGGGGTTGCCGGATCATAACACATAGTAGGTGACTATAGACTTGCAAGATAGGATCAAGAACACACATATATTCATGAAAACATAATAGGTTCAGATCTGAAATCATGGCACTCGGGCCCTAGTGACAAGCATTAAGCATAGCAAAGTCATAGCAACATCAATCTCAGAACATAGTGGATACTAGGGATCAAACCCTAACAAAACTAACTCGATTACATGATAGATCCCATCCAACCCATCACCGTCCAGCAAGCCTACGATGGAATTACTCAGACACGGCGGTGAGCATCATGGAATTGATGATGGAGGAAGGTTGATGATGACGATGGCGACGATCTCCACTCTCCGGAGCCCCGAACGGACTCTAGATCAGCCCTCCCGAGAGAGATTAGGGTTTGGCGGCGGCTCCGTCTCGTAAAACGCGATAATTCCTTCTCTCTGATTTTTTCTCCCTGAAACGGAAGATATAGGATCTGGGGGTACGTCGGTGGAGCATCGGGGGGGCCTCGAGACAGGGGGCGCGCCCCCCACCCTCGAGGACAGGGTGTGCGCCCCCCGGTGAGGATCTTCTTGCAGATATTTTTTATGTTTTCTGAAATAATTCTCCGTTGATTTTCACGCGATTCCGAGAACTTTTTATTCTGCACAAAAACAACACCATGACAGTTCTGTTGAAAACAGCGTCAGTCCGGATTAGTTCCATTCAAATCATGCAAGTTAGAGTCCAAAACAAGGGCAAAATGGTTTGGAAAAGTAGATACGTTGGAGACGTATCAACTCCCCCAAGCTTAAACCTTTAGAGTCCAAAACAAGAACATGTTTTAGTGCATCATGAAACTGAACTGTTGCCTGAAGATATGGCATTACCTGGATGCTAGAGAGGCGAGGGCGATGGGCATCTACACAGGAAGCAATCCTGGGGTCGTCGGCCATGACGTGGTCACTGGTGAGCAGGGCAGCGCGGGGCACGCGCAGCACCAGCTCGCCGCGCCGGAGGTCCCGAGCCGCCGCGAAGCCCCTCCTGAGGTGGCAATAGAGAATATCCGTGAGCTATGATGAGTACCCGAGAGATCTCAGAATCGCAAGCGGCTGGGGTGGGGGGTTGGGCTTATTACCCGCCCGCGTCAGGAAAATCAGCGACGACGAGGGAGCGGCCGAGGCAGGAGGAGGAGGCGGTAGAGGGGGCGGGCACGGACGGGGAGTCGGAGACGCCCAGCTCAGCCGCCCACCGGAGGAGCGCCTCCATTTGCGGCGGCGGAGAGAGCTTGTTCGGTTTGTTTGTTTGTTTTTTCTTAGGGGAAGCTCGGTTGGTGGCATGGGCTCTATGCCTTATTGGGCTGGAAAATGGATGTTCTGCATGAGCATGTACTTCCTGGGCCTAAACGGGTAGTAGGCTAAAAGTGTGTTACCACCACCTTCTAAAAAAAATCTTAAGAAAAAACCACCTTCTAAAAATAAGTGTGATACCACCACCGAGAAATGAATTATACGTGCAATCTTCTGTGACATCTTATGGTTTTATAGAGAACAGGCCCGGAACGAGCTTGAGTAAGGTTCGATCCTCCCCGATTTCGAATTAATAAAATCATCAACCGGCTAGGATTACAGTGAAACACAACATACAACCAAAGAAGGGATGGAAATCAGGGATGCAGCCCCAAAACAGCTGATACAACACGCTGAAAGAAAGCTAAAATGCTACAAATAGAGAAGAAGTGGCTACAGCTAGAGGGCCTAACAGAGGACTTGATGGGGAACAAGAGCTCGCCTTCGATACCGTCGGGCGTCGGCAATGTTGAGCTGCTCACCCGATAGCAAGCAAGAATACAAGAATAGCAAGCAGGAGTTGCAACGTGCACTACCACCACACCAAGCAAATCAATGAGGCCCCTAGACATCGTCCAAATCATAAAAGTAAGCCGAAAGCACTAGCTACATATTGGGAGAGACCCAGGAAGACACGACAAGGAATGAGCAGCGAAGCCACCAAGAGGAGCCAAACCTCGCCAAGACAACCGTCTCTCTACCGTCAACGTGTCTGAGACACCATAGATGTACCACTATCCCCTCTCGCCCAGGCCGAGGGCCTCTACCCAACGAACATATATACCGGACCACGCGGAGATGAGAGTACAAAGCCTTGAGGAGGACACTGACTATCCACGCGCAAGGCATCATCGTTAGAAGAAGAATCCGCTGCCACTAGGAGCACACAGAGCCTGCTTGATAGCACATCCACTCCCTTGGTGGTTTTGGTAATTCATGTCAATATACATATTGTAGGAGTAATGTTTTCCTTGGGTATATTTCAGGAAAAGTTCAACTTAGGCAAACCATTGGAATGTGAAGTGGGCCTGGTATATTTCAGTCTTAAGCCGCGGCAATTCTCGCGAGCGCACGCGCTATACGTATACGGTGCCTCTTTCTCTTACTACCTCATCCAAACATTCATTGAGGAATTCCTTATATGCGGGTCTAGGTTCTTGTGAATTGCCGAGGTGGGACTAAACACCTCATACATCTACCAGGTGCCTTCCACTTGCACACAGGAATATATTAGTGGGCCTGGTGCAAAGACATACATTGTATCGTTGAAGCCTTGTTTGACCAAACACATGGCGAATCGAGAAACGAATATCTCACAGCCTGCTTTGCCCACATGAATACTTATCAAATCTTTGTCACACAATCCTAAAAAAAATCAACAGAAAATCAAATCTTTGTCACAACTTCCCAGTATACTCTACTTTTTCTGTATGATTGTTTTTTACCATAGAAAAGAGATAGATATCTTCATATTTTTTAGTTCAAGTGAACTAATTCTTTGAAAAGAAGCTACCTGGCTGTGATAAATCATGGCAGACAAGGAATGAAATTTCCATTCGCAAGAATTTCTCCAAAATCTCAAACTTCCTTCAAATTTAGCACAAGACTGTACCAGAAATCTCATGCTCTCACTTCTGGGTTTTTTTAACTTCGCAAAGATTTATTATGCCTTCGAGACACACATCTACCTACTGTGAAAAAGGTAATCAGAACAAATCTATTTTACGTATTAGATTTCCTGGTTTTGGTAGAATCAGGAAACCAAAACTTTTTTTACCATTTTAAGTCTATTTCTAGCTTTTTCCAAGCTGGCTGCGACAACGTACCCACCGATCACAGATTCATATGTGAAATTTCCCTCAAACTCCCCTCTCTGAATCCATATTCGTGGACTAAATAATTAAAAAAAGAGGGAAATGATCTCTCTGTTGTTGCATTTTGTCAAACTGAAATGACAGGTTACATACTTACACAGTTAATGCCAATCTTAGGATTGATTAATTGACCACTACCTGAGACAATCAGGCACTAAATATATACATTGTTTCTACAAATCCATTCATCACATCATATGCATTTGATTCCCAAACTTTTAACATGAGCAGTCAAAAGAAACACATTCGATCGAATGCCAGGCACAACGACGACCTTGCAGTCCCCTCCTCTTCTCCAAAATGGCATCACAAGAGCAGCATGCTACTCTACAAGAGTCGCGGGCAGCCCAATGAAACATCATCTTTGACAAACGGGTGCCATAGCTTGCTACAAACATCATCACAAGAGCATGTTACACAGTACACACCATTGCTGTGGCTACAAGGAAAACAAAATATTAGAACACGGTAGCAACAGAAAGACAACGTGTGCAATGTACAATCAACCTAGAACATGATGTACAATAAAAATCATGTAATTTTAAACAAGAAAAAAGAGTCTTAGTTAATGCATCACTTCATTGGTACATGGGTCCATCCCATCCGGTTGCAAATTAGAGGTGGAAATTTTGAGAGCAAAGAAGAGGCGATTAATTAACACCACTTGATAGATAACAGCTATGCTACTCCACTTGCAATCCTAGAGAGGAACCTCCATACTGAATCTTGCATTTCTACATGGAGGCAGGAGAAAAGTTTAAATAGTACTGTTGCTAAGGATCAACATTACTATTGCAGAAATTAATTACAACAGAGAATGGCAAGCATAAAGGTACCATTAGCAACAGGGAATGAGTAACTATCATACACCATGGTTCAGGTGAAGGAAAGAGAGCAGTGTAGTGGTGTAGGCTCTACTCAGTTCAGTTATAAACAAATAATGCAAAAACGAACTCGGCACAGAAAACATCGAGTACCTTCCGTGCATTGTGTCTCTCGTTGCTTTTTGGCAGAAGATTCTCCGACAACCCAAGTTCCAAGTCTTGCGTGTGTCCTGAACTTGCTTTCTATCTACAAATTCTTCTCCAATGACCCACGTGTCCTGGACCTGCCAAAGCCACCTACGACGGGTCACATGGCTCCTTTCTGTGCTGTTTGTTTTGCATATTCCTTCCCATTGAAATCCTTGTATCCTGGAGACAAGCAAAATAGTGAGCGGCAAGCAGAAGTAACCATAAACATGTAGTTACTACACCATGCCAATTCAAGAAATAAACAAGCTATACCAAGACCAAGTAGATCGGCCTTGTTCTTGGACATGGCAACCAAGAAAAGCATGCCAATTGGTTCATTTCAGAAAAGTAACCAATTTCCACTTATAAACTGAAACCATGATGATACAGTGAGGAAATCAACTTAACTAATCATTGTAAATGAGAAAACCAGCCAAGAGCTAGCACCCAGCAAAATAAGAAACCATACAGGCCTCGCCGGAACTGATCCACACCACCAGAATAACATTACATTCAATGGACTCAAATATGATAAGGGAAACCAATTTCCTAGTGCACAACACATGATATCTTCATCAGGAGTACCATTTCGCTGAAAATGGAGACTCCGCAGAAAAGAAGAATGATGTAAAGCATACTATGGCCTTCATCAAGCCAAACCAAAAAAGGTAACTATCCTCTCTGCATGTATTTTTCCTTCACAAGTCAGCCTCCAATACATAAATTGGGGCTTTAATTAACTTCAAAGTAAACACATAAGATGCTCTCAGCAGCAAAGAGAACATGGCATGAACTCAAGAACGAAAACATGGCTTGACTCAAACACACGAACATGGTTTGGATCAACGGAGAGGGGAAATGATCCTCACCTGTACAGGGAGCCACCTGGTGCCAGTCGAGGCAATACGAACACTGTGTCCTCTCCTGCCATGCGCCTTTGGAGGAGGCAGGCTTGGTCTTGGGCGGCAGTGGCCACCTCGAGCACATTCCAAGGCGGCTCGTTCTTGTGGACTGGCCCGTGTCCGTAAACAGCTTACTAGAACAAAAAGTTCCCTCGGCCTGTAACAACCAAGTCAGGACTCTCTTGAACAGACACAACACAAAATGATATTTCGAAATCAAACAATAGCATGATTTATAACAAGGTCATGTCCAACAATACATTAACCAGTTTCTCAAATTCTAGTCTATCAGCACAAAAAACACTAACCCCTGCTTGATGGCTTTCACAAGCATATATAACATGCATTGGTAGAAGGGCTCGAAAGCTAGGTCCTAGAGCAAGGTGGGGTAAAGGGGTCATCGGGGAAAACCATGAACTTGCCGAAACCGTTGTAGCCGAGGACGTACAACACTGCGGTTGTCGTCAAACAGCAGGAGGCCCACTACAACACCATCTTTGACAAACTGATGGCATAGATTTGCCGGAAAAGTACTTCCACTTGCATCTGGTTTTCAACAACAGTTGGAAATACCTGCAATTCAGACCATACATAGCTTAGTATGCTCCCAAAATAATATGGACATAGCAAGTAATCTAATACAGATCAGTTGAACAACAATTGCAGATTAACAAACAATCATGACTATAACAATGAGCCATCGCCATCGCCATCTAGCAATGACTCAACACAAAGCCATTACATAAACATCTCAAGTAAGAAAATGATAGCAAACAGAGTAACATATGTGGTATGCCACCAACAAAATGAAAAGAACATGCAACACTGTGGGAACAACCAACATCATAGTACTTCAAAACCGTTATTATACTATTTCATGATTAGACAGGAAAAATACATTATTCAGGCATGCAACAAAAAAGGCACACATTTACAACTTTGCTGCCAGCAGAAAGTAGGGCTACTACTACTAGTCCCTTGGATCAACTTCAGGCATCAGGTTATATATCCCATCACTATGAAAGATAAGATACGTGCAGCAGACCAGACCCACTCGACACGGAGAACATTAAAGGGTGCATCGCATTTATCTATCACAGCCATGACTATTCAATTCTAATGCCGTCCAAATAATGAAATGGCAGTAAACCCTAAACCGTTGCAGGGCATCGGTTGACTGGCCTGGCCCAGATCAGTTGAACATTAAATGGCAGTAAACCCCAAATAATGAAAGATAAGATTCTAACTTGAAGCTTGCAGTGTTAGGCATGAACCAACACACAGCTAGGGTGGCGCACAAGGGTGCCAAAATCGTCGCGGGGCATCGATTGACCGGCCTGGCCCAGAAAACAGCTTGCAGCAGATATAGAGTGACAGTCCGATACTAATAATTAGTAAGGTATAGTTTTTGTTGATCTTCTTTTACAACTACTCTGAACACTTGGTACACCACAAAGGCACACCACAATCCAGACTGAGGTCAAACCACAAACATGGACAGAACCGAGCTATAGAGGTGGATGATTCACTTCATTATCACACCCTCACAGGCAAAAAGGTATATATCATACCAGGCAATGATAAAAACCCAAGAGGAAAACTGAACAATCTGGTACATACCCAGTCCTTAAACATGTTGAGAAAAGAGCATCCCAGCCATATTTCAAAATGCTACTCTAAATGATAATAGAAACCAAGATTTTACAAACAATGGCCCACCTTTCTCACATGGGAACACACAGGCAGTTCCAAAACCTTTACGCCACCTCGGCAGCCTCGGCATCGTAATGCCTAAGTTCAAAGAAATTCCAAATCAGCAAGGTATGAGTACAAATGTATGTCAGAAACAAGCACCATGAACAATGTTTGACCTTAATTTAAATCAACCATCAAGAAGACGCGCCACATCGGTACAACTGATAGCTAAAGAAGATTTGAGGGTGTATCTGATTGATTTTGGTTTAACTAATGCACTCTTGACTATTACTGCTACCAGGGGGAATTTAGGTCCAGTGAAGACTAGACTACTTGCTACTAATTCACTGTTTGATTAAAGGGGTACAAGCGTATAAGCGCTTGAAGTTCTACACGTACATTGAAATTAGAATAGAGTAGAATACCATAGTTTGACAGATCAAGCTGAGAAATAGTACATAATTTACCAACAGAGCAAACGTCCAGAATGCATGCTCCAATATCTAATTCATCATAAAGAGCAGTTCAAGTGATGAAAGCTGCACTTAACTACCTAAACGCTTTTGCCATCCAACATATGGCAAAATCACAACAGCACAGGGTGCCTAGTAGTTAGGCTAATGCACATGCATCACTTTCTAGAGCACCGATTCCTGGATGTGGAACATGTTCAGGTTCATCCAAATGTATATATTGTAACAACGCTGAGCACATGTATGTATTAACAAAGTGCTGCAAGTATAAAAAATACATCATCATTTTTTATTTGACCAAATAGTGACACTTGCAGATATGCTTGAGCAAGTTGCAGCATGCACGGGTTCAGTTCTGTTAATGTTCATTTATGTAGCATATCAATTGTTTTTCTTTCTAAAAAATCATGCTATTCAGTTAGTAGACGACGATTAGTTGTTCATGCTACTCAAACCAAACAGCCCCTAAGTGTAAAATACTTTTCTTTTTTTTGCAAGGAAAGTGTAGAATATTCAGCATCAACACAAAGTTCAGTTCCAAGTGTTGAACTAACCAGTGAAACTTGTATGGTCGCAGAACTAAACGCATATTGGTGAACAAAAGAGAAAGCAGGGAAGAAGAACCTATTGGCTTACCAGTCGAAGAAGAAGAGGTCACCAGAGGGGCAGGGTGGGAGGCATCGCATGAGAACCGGTGTAGGCCGAAGGACTCGCTGACGCTGGTAATGTTGGGTGCCTTTTCCGCAGCGCACACCACACTTACCTTGTGCACCTGCGCGAGGAAATTGCATCAAGAAAGAAGAACGAAAGAAATCAAATAATATCAAACCATGAAGAAACCACACATACGGTGTAAATTTTCTTATGGATAAAATACTGTTAGTACTCCACCATGCACCAAAAAAATCCACAACAGGGCAGATAGTTCCACTAAATCAAATAATATCAAATACGTGGTGTGGATCTGCTCAACAAAAATAAAAAAAGTCTATGGGTGTGAAACTGAATACCATTGTAAAAGTTCCACCCGGCATATAACCAGGACAGAGGTAAGTGCAGCATTGTGATTCAATTTCTGGACTGCATGCATGTGAGTATATCACCATACATACAGAATATAAAGAAATCACTTGTATGGATAAAATGAAAAGTACAGGATGCATATGCACAAGCAGGAGCAGCGAGATTTTAAACGATGAAAGGAACATATGTCCGACGATGATAAGAAGCCAAGAGGTTAAAAACTGAAGACTCGGTACATCTCTAGCAATTATTTAAACATGTAAAGAGAGCTTTCTGCTCTGTGAGCTACCCTGGAAGATGTTGTGGACCAGCCCATGCCCATGCCCATCAACAACTTACAAGAAGAGCTTGGGTCGGTCATGGATTGGATGGAGTGGGTTGGTTGGTGGATCTCACTTGACAAACACTGGTGGTATATATGCAGTTTGTATTAGATTTACGAATCCCAGGAGGTATACAATACATACGGATGCAAATGCGTCAGCCCATGGTTTGAGCTGAATCTGTACTGAACTGAATACGCGTACGCATGCAAATGGGGGAATTGATGGAGTGGATCTGACGAGAAGAGAGGAGGAGAGGGAGGGGTTGGTTAGAGCATCTCCAGCCGTTGGCCCCCCAGGGCGCGCCGAAAACCGCCGCCTGGGGGCGAGCCGGCGCTAGTTTCAGCTTGGGTGCCAGTTCGTTCCCAATCGCCGGCCCCCAGGTCGCCCTCAGGCGCCGATATCGACCCATTTTCGGTGCTTTCAGCTCATTTTCGGTGCTTTTCAGCCCATTTCCGGCGCAAAACGGCCCAGGCTCGACGTTCTCGTAGATAGTTATTAAAATAACACAAATAGGTAGATAGTTCACATATATAGATAGATAGATATTTCATACGATAAATGGATAATAGATAGTTCACACAGTCTTCTCCTACGACCTACTACTAGTCATTCTCCGACTCGGACTCTTCCTCGGTGATGTCCTCCTCCGACGTCTCAGCATAGGCGTCAAGGAACCGCTCGTCGGTGAAGTCCCAGGAGGACGCATCTCCTTGCTCGACGTTGGACTTAGCGACCGTCCTTCGCGCTCGCTTGTCCTCGCGATAAGCCGCTCGCTCCTTCCTCCTCTTCTTCCTCTCCGCCCTCCTCTCGGCCAAGAACCGGTGCTCGTCGATGAAGTCTTGCGGGAAGTTTTGGAGCCACATCGCCATGGCTTCCTCATCCATCTCGTCCAAGTGGAGACGGTGCGCCCGCCTACGGTTTTTCCGACGATCTTCGTCGGTTCTAAGCCGTGGGGGAGGCGCCAGCTCCAGAGTCGGCACGTCCGTGAAGTTCATGTCCCAACGGGAACGCCGGAGGCGCCACGCCGCAGCGTCGTACGCGCGGGCGCCCTCCTGAGCGGTGTCGAAGGTTCCGAGGCGGAGGCGCACGTCGCCCGACTGAATCTCGGCGGAGTAGGTGCCAGAAGGACGAACCCGGACGCCGCGGTAGCCCGCACCTCCCCGGCGGCGAGGCGGCATGGGGGTGCAGTGCGTGTCGGCGATGAAGCAGCCAGCGGCCGGAGGGGCGCAGTGCGTGGCAGTGCGGAGGAGAGTGCGGTGGGCGATGTGGCTGCGGTGTGGGCGTTCACCGACGAGGTAGGATGCTTTTATAGCCGGAGCTCGCGTGGCGAGAGGCGCATGCCATGCGACGCGTGGCGGTCGCCCGTGGTGCCGGGCGACGCGATGGGTCGCTGGGGGCGGCATCAATGGCAGGCGATGGCTCGGCAGTGCGGCAGCTTTGGCATTGATTCCCGCGGGAACCGAGGTGATGAGGACGACGAAGCAGCACGTCGCTGATAGGGCGGGCCCATCCCATTCGCGCTGAAAAATGCCTCGCCTGGCGCCCCCAGGTGGCCCCCAGCGCCCCGGGTTCGGGTTGGGTCCGCCGGCGCCAGTTTTGTCCCAATCCGGCGGTTTTCGGAGTCCTGGGGGCGCGACTGGGCCATTTTTTCGGCGCCGGCGCCTAAAAAGTGGCCTTGGGGGGGCCTGTTGGGGGCGCGGCTGGAGATGCTCTTACCTTGGGAATGGAATGGATCGAGTCCAGCACCTCGCTCGTGTTGGGGAACGTAGTATTTTCAAAATTTTCCTACGATCACGCAAGATCTATCTACTAGATGCATAGCAACGAGATGGGAGAGTGTGTCTACGTACCCTCGTAGACCGAAAGCGGAAGCGTTTATCAACGCGGTTGATGTAGTCATGCACCTTCACGATCCGTCCCGATCTAGTACCGAACGTACGGCACATCCGCGTTTAGCACACGTTCAGCTCGATGACGTCCTCACCTTGTTGATCCAGCAAGACGGGCGAAGTAGTAGATGAGTTCCGGCAGCACGACGGCATGGTGACGGTTGTTGATGAAGAACAATCTCTGCAGGGCTTCGCCAAGCACTGCAGAAACTAGACGGAGGATAAACTAGAGGGTCGGGGTTGCTGGCACACGTCTTGGTGTATCTTAATGTGTCTTGGGTGCTAGCCCTACCCCTCTATTTATATGTTGAGCCCTGGGGTCGAAACTTGGAGCAAAAGCCTTCACAAAGTCGGTTTCACCCGAAAGGCAAGAGTCCTTCTCGGACTCCAAGGCCAGACGCCAGGGTTCCCGGCGTCTGGACCAGATGCCAGGGACCCTGGCGTCTGGCCCCTGGACTCCGCAAAACTTCCTTTTGCGCCTTCCAAAAACCTTGTGTGCTTTCCCTTTTGGCCCAAATAAAGTGTTCTCGTACCCAAACACTTCGGGAAACATCCGGAACCCCTTCCGGTGAATTCCGGAACCCTTCCGGAGGTCAAACACTATTATCCCATATATTAATCCTTATCTCCGAACCATTCCGGAGTTCCTCGTCATGTCCGTGATCACATCCGGGACTCCGAATAATATTCGGTCACCAACATACATAACTCATTAAATACTATATCGTCAACGAACGTTTAAGCGTGCGGACTCTACGGGTTCGAGAACTATGTAGACATGACCGAGACACTTCTCTGGTCAATAACCAATAGCGGAACCTGGATGCCCATATTGGCTCCTACATATTCTACGAAGATCTTTATCGATCAAACCGCATAACAACATACGTTGTTCCCTTTGTCATCGGTATGTTACTTGCCCGAGATTCGATCGTCGGTATCTCAATACCTAGTTCAATCTCGTTACCGACAAGTCTCTTTACTCGTTCCATAATACATCATCTCGTGACTAACTCATTAGTCATTTGCTTGCAAGGCTTATTATGATGTGCATTACCGAGAGGGCCCAGAGATACCTCTCCGACACTTGGAGTGACAAATCCTATTCTTGATCTATGCCAACACCACGAACACCTTCGGAGACACCTGTAGAGCATCTTTATAATCACCCAGTTAAGTTGTGACGTTTGATAGCACACAAGGTGTTCCACCGGTATTCGGGAGTTGCATAATCTCATAGTCATAGGAACATGTATAAGTTATGAAGAAAGCAATAGCAGTAAAATTAAACGATCATAGTGCTAAGCTAACGGATGGGTCTTGTCCATCACATCATTCTCCTAATGATGTGATCCCGTTGATCAAATGACAACTCATGTCTATGGCTAGGAAACATAACCATCTTTGATCAATGAGCTAGTCTAGTAGAGGCATACTAGGGACACTCTGTTTTGTCTATGTTTTCACACATGTACTAAGTTTCCGGTTAATATAACTCTAGCATGAACAATAAATATTTATCATGATATAAGGAAATATAAATAACAACTTTATTATTGCCTCTAGGGCATATTTCCTTCAGTCTCCCACTTGCACTAGAGTCAATAATCTAGTTCACATCGCCATGCGATTTAATACCGATAATTCACATCGTTATGTGAATAACACCCATAGATCACATCGCCATGTGACCAACACCCAAAGGGTTTACTAGAGTCAATAATCTAGTTCACATCGCTATGTGATTAACATCCAAAGAGTACTAAGGTGTGATCATGTTTTGCTTCGTGAGAGAAGTTTAGTCAACGGGTCTGTTACATTCAGTTCCGTATGTATTTCGCAAATATCTATGTGTCTACAATGCTCTGCATTGAGCTACTCTAGCTAATTGCTCCCACTTTCAAAACGCATCCAGATTGATACTTAGAGTCATCTGGATTTAGTGTCAAAGCTTGCATCGGCGTAACCCTTTACGACGAACTCTTTATCACCTCCATAATCGAGAAACATTTCCTTAGTCATCCAGTTACTAAGGATAATTTTGACCGCTATCCAGTGCTATACTCCTAGATCACTATTGTACCTCCTTGTCAAACTCATGGCAAGGTACACAACATGTTTGGTACACATCATGACATACTTTATAGAACCTATGGCTGAGGCATATGGAATGACTTTCATTCTCTCTATGTTTTTCTGCCGTGGTCAGGCTTTGAGTCTTACTCAACTTCACACCTTACCAATCAGGCAAGAACTCCTTCTTTGACTGATCCATTTTGAACTACTTCAAAATCTTATCAAGGTATGTACTCATTGAAAAAACTTATCAAGTGTCTCGATCTATCTCTATAGATCTTGATGCTCAATATGTAAGCAGCTTCACCGAGGTCTTTCTTTGAAAAACTCCTTTCAAACACTCCTTTATGCTTTCTAGAAAATTCTACATCATTTCCGATCGACAATATGTCATTCACATATACTCATCAGAAAGGTTGTAGTGCTCCCACTCACTTTCTTGTAAATACAGGCTTCACTGCAAGTCTGTATAAATCTATATGCTTTGATCAACTTATCAAAGCGTATATTCCAACACCGAGATGCTTGCACCAGTCCATAGATGGATCGCTGGAGCTTGCACATTTTGTTAGCACCTTTAGGATTGACAAAACCTTCTGGTTGCATCATATACAATTCTTCTTTAATAAATCCATTAAAGAATGCATTTTTGTTATCCATTTGCCAGATTTCATAAAATGCGGCAATTGCTAACATGATTCGGACAGACTTAAGCATCGCTACGGGTGAGAAAGTCTCATCGTAGTCAACTCCTTGAACTTCTCAAAAACCTTTCGCAACAAGTCGAGCTTTGTAAACAGTAACATTACCGTCAGCGTCAGTCTTCCTCTTGAAGATCCATTTATTTTCGATGGCTTGCCGATCATCGGGAAAAGTCAACCAAAGTCCACAGTTTGTTCTCATACATGGATCCCATCTCAGATTTCATGGCCTCAAGCGATTTTGCGGAATCTGTGCTCATCATCGCTTCCTCATAGTTCGTAGGTTCATCATGGTCTAGTAACATGACTTCCAGAACCGGGTTGCCGTACCACTCTGGTGCGGAACGAACTCTGGTTGATCTACGAAGTTCAGCAGAAACTTGATCTGAAGTTTCATGATCATCATCATTAGCTTCCTCACTAATTGGTGTAGGAATCACTGGAACTAGTTTCTGTGATTTTCCACTTTCCAATTCGGGAGAAGGTACAATTACCTCATCAAGTTCTACTTTCCTCCCACTCACTTCTTTCGACAGAAACTCCTTCTCTAGAAAGGATCCACTCTTAGCAACAAAGACCTTGCCTTCGGATCCGTGATAGAAGGTGTACCCAACAGTTTCTTTTGGGTATGCTATGAAGATTTACTTCTCCGATTTGGGTTCGAGCTTATCATGTTGAAACTTTTTCACATAAGCATCGCAGTCCCAAACTTAAAGAAATGACAGCTTAGGTTTCTCGTCAAACCACAGTTCATACGGTGTCATCACCACGGATTTAGATGGTGCCCTATTTAACGTGAATGTAGCTATCTCTAATGCATAACCCCAAAAGCGATAGTGGTAGATCGGTAAGAGACATCATCGATCGCACCATATCTAATAAAGTACGGTTATGACGTTCGGACACACCATTACACTGTGGTGTTCCAGGTGGCGTGAGTAGTGAAACTATTTCACATTGTTTTTACTGAAGGCCAAACTCGCTAACTCAAATATTTTACCTCTACGATCATATCGTAGACACTTTTATTTTCTTGTTATGATGATTCTCCACTTCACTCTGAAGTTCTTTGCGGGCGGCTTTAGCAGCCCCGGCAAGACCCTTGCCGCGGCAATTCGCCCCACGCCTACGGAGCGGATCACCCTTGAGTCCACTACCCCCATGGGGCAAGGATTCGGGAGGCATCCCCGTAGTGGCATGCAGATCTTTGTGAAGACATTCAAGATCGGATACACGCGCTAAGAAGACGACGACCCTTGGCGGGATCCCAGCCAAGGAGGACTACGAGACCCCCGGCAAGCACCTTGCCGGGGATGACAGCAGGCGCCGTGGCAAGACCCTTGCCGAGGAGGTCCGCAGGGCCACCATCAGGCCAACGCCAACTAAGCTTCCACCGCCCCATACAGCTGCCGACCCAACCAGCTGGGTAGGCACCTACGTGGCGACATGCAGACCTTCGTGGAAGACCCACCATTGCGCCACCTCAGCTGCCTGCCTACCTACATGGCATCTCAGGCAGCGCTGGCCAGGGCGCGTGTCGACGCAAGAAGGGGCGGCGACGGACAAGACGGATGTCTTCCCCGTCCTCGATAAAGCAAGGTCACCTGTGCAAGGCGCATTAAATGGACCTTGTCTTGTAATACGAGGGATAACCTCGCATCACTGTACCCTTTCCACCTCCCGTGTGCCACTGTGGCAACCCCTTTTCCCTATAAAAGGAGGCCCGAGGCGACCAGGAGAAGGATTCGGCTCTTTAGAACTCCTCACGATTCGGCCTTTTGGAGCTCCTCACGCCCCATAGCTAGCTGAAGAACACAAACATATAATCCACCAAAGCAGGAGTAGGGTTTTACGCATCTTTGCGGCCCGAACCTGGGTAAAGGAACCGTGTGCTAACTGTTGGATCCGCTCTTCTCTCAACCCCGCGCCCGACAACCGTAGTAGGGATTCTTGTGATCCCATAGGTGTCGATCCAAATACACCGACATCTTTGGCACGCCAGGTAGGGGGCGCAGTTGTTGGAATCGACTTTAGCAGTTAGTTCGACGCATCTTCATCATCATGGCGCCCAAGAAGAAGACGACGGTGGCGGTTGGCCAGTCGGAAGCCGGACAACCCGTCCCGACGCGGGCGAGCAGCGGACCGGTCGCGGAAAGGACCCGGGGCGCTGCTCGCGAACACCAACGCCGTCGCAGCAGCCGGAGTTTGGGAGGTGGCGATGTTTGTGCGCCTGGTAACGGGCCACACACTGCCAGTTCCAAAGATGGAGCCAGGCCCTCCGCGAGTGGCGCGAGGCCTTCCAAGGTCGCTGCCGCATCACCCGAAGGCGACGCAAGGGCCTCCAGAACTCCCACGCCGGCGCCAACAGCGCGCTCCTCTCAAGCAGCGCGCGACGAACGGCGTCTTCACGCCGAAGATCCCAGGCGTCGCCATGGGAAGAGCCCCGAGCGCCACTCCCGGGACGTAGAAGAACTGCCCGCCCGCCGAAGCACTGGTGGAGACGGCATGCGACCGCGGGGTCGTGATGGGGCTCCTCCTAACATGGTCAGGGGTCGAAGCGCGTCGCGGTCCGTGCAGGTTTCGCTACCGTTAACCCCAGCCGAAGCCCTGGCGCGCGCGTAGTTGCTCCTCGACTTTCCTCCCTTTACGGGGAAACTCGACAAATGGAGAGCCACCATCCGAAGCCTTGTCGCAGTCGCCAACAAGGATGAACCAAATCCAGCGGAGCTCCCAGGTCGACGCTCCGATGGAGTCCCACGCACCGGTGGCGGGAGGGCCGACAGCGCCGTGGCTACGGTGCATTCGCCTCCTCCTCGCCCGGTACCGCGTGTGTCGACTCGTCGGGACATCGCGGGCGACGCCATCTCCATAGCGTCGTCCGACCCACGGACCGACGGCGACCAGCGTCAAGTTCTCTAGGAGCGAGCTCATGAAGACGCTCGAACCACCATCGAGCGCCGACGCGGAGCGCACCACCAGTCAGACAGGCGAGCGGGGCTTGCTGTGGACCGCCCAGCGCCGGAGAGCCCTGGAGGTCTACCTTACGAGGTAGGCTGTCCGGCTTTTACCCGTGAGCTGCGGCAGTTCCAGTGGCCCTCTCACCGCACCTTCAAGCCTGACGTTGGCGAGAATTACAACGGCAAGACCCACCCTTCGCAGTTCCTCAGCATCTACACCATCACGATGCAAGCTGCCGGAGCTCGCGACGATAAGGTGCTTGGGAATTATTTTCCGTTGGCTCTTAAACCTAACGCCATGTCGTGGTTGATGCACTTGCCGGTAGACTCTATTTCCTCCTGGTCGGACTTGTGCCATGAGTTTGTTGGCGCCTTTACTGGAGGTCACCAAGCCCATGGCCAAGCGAGCGACCTGCACGTCATACCCCAGAAGGAAGGCGAGAGTCTGCGCAAGTATATACAGAGGTTCAACCGGGTGCAGTACAACATCCCTGATGTTCACCCTGCTGCCATCATCAGCGCGTTCCATCAGAACATGCGTAACCGCAAGATGCATGAAGAACTGGCGATGACCAAGGTGAAAGATGTGGCGGAACTATATGTTCTTGCTGACAGATGTGCCCGGGCTGAAGAGGGAAGGAAGTACCCCGGCGAAGACGCCGGTGCAGAAACCGACTCTTCAGACGAGGATACTGCCGCCCCGGCGAAGAAGGGCCGGCACCGCAACAGGAAGCGCAAGGGTAAAGCTGTGCTTGCCGTCGAGGGATCTGATGACGCCGGCTCCGCCAAGAAAACCAGGGCGGGTGACCCCGGCAAGGAGATTGCCGGGTGCGTCGCCTGCCGGGCCTTGGCGGCTGCCGAGAAGCCAGGAAACTCCGGCAAGCGATACTGCAAGATCCATCGCACCAAAGGCCATGACCTCCAGGACTGCCACCAGGTTGAGCTCCTTGCTGAGATGCAAAGGGCTGAATACAAGAGGCGGGACAAGGAGAAGGGCTAGGACGGTGCTGAGGGGTCCGGTAAGAAGCATGACGGCCAAGAAGAATATCGCGGCAAGGATAAACAGCAGGAGAGGCCCGCCCGGGGCCGTGACAGAAGGCCAGAAGACGACGATCACGAAGGGGACGACGAGTCCGGCGACCAAGAGTTTCAGAAAGCCACAGAGGCCATGTGCGTCGATGGCGGCGCCTCGCTGCATACTTCTCACCGCCAGCTTAAACAGTGGGTGCGTGAGATTATGGCGGCGGAGCCGTCGTCTGGTGCCCAAAAGCCGCTGAAATGGTCTAGCATGCCTATCATTTTTTACGCTGAGGATCACCCTGATCGCACTACTGCGGTCGGGTGCTTGCCATTGTTGGTTTCACCAACAATACGCAACCTCAAGGTGACAAAGATGCTAGTCGATGGCGGGGCCGGCCTAAACTTAATCTCACCTACCGTGGTCAAGAAGCTGCAGATTCCTGATGGAGACCTCGAAGAAACGGGCACATTTCAGGGGGTCAACCCAGGAAGAAGTCAACCAAAGGGGAAGGTCACGCTGCCCATGACTTTTGGAAGTGATCTGAACTACAGGACGGAGAGGATCGTGTTCGATGTTGCCAAGATCCCCTTGCCTTACAATGGGATCCTTGGCCGCCCAGCGCTGGCCAAGTTCATGGCAGCGTCACACTACGCCTACAACACCCTGAAGATACCAGGACCTATGACGATCATCACCATCCCCTCCGATAAGAAAGATGCGCTGATTTGCGCTGACCAACTATACTAGCAAGCGGTTGCAGCAGCTGCCGCCACGAGGGCACTTGCTCCTGCCGCTGGAGCCCCGGGAGGGAAGAAGAAGAAGGAGACCGGTGAGACCTCGGGCACCCACTCCGGCAAGCGCAACTCTTCGGAGTGTTGTGCTCCCGTCGAGGACGTGCCAGAGAGCTCCACCGGCAAGAAGAAGACCGGTGAGACCTCGGACACCCACTCCGGCAAGCACACCTCTCCGGAGTGTCACGCTCCCGTCGAGGACGTGCCAGAGAGCTCCACCGACAGAAACAAGAGGTCCAGGGCCACACCGCCGGGAACCAAGAAGGTTTCCGTCAAGGAGGACGGCACGGGAGGGGCTTTCACCATAAGCTCCACCCTTGACGACAAATATGAAGACACGCTCGTCACCTTCCCGCGGGCGAATGTCGACGTGTTTGCATGGCAAGCATCCGACATCCCCGGCGTTCCCAGGGAGGTGATTGACCACCACCTTGCTGTCTGTCCTCATGCGCGGCCCGTCAAGCAGAAGGTCATGAAGCAAGTTTTGGAACGACAAGAGTTCATCACAGAGGAGATCCGGAAATTGGAAGCAGCGGGTTTGGTAAGAAGAGTGCTCCATCCAACGTGGTTGGCCAATCCAGTGGTAGTACGCAAGGCAAACGGGAAGTGGAGGCTATGTATTGATTACACAGATATCAATAAAGCTTGTCCCAAGGACCCCTTCCCGTTGCCGCGCATCGACCAGATTGTTGACTCTGTTGGGGAACGTAGTATTTTAAAATTTTCCTACGATCACGCAAGATCTATCTACCAGATGCATAGCAACGAGAGGGAAGAGTGTGTCTACGTACCCTCGTAGACCGGAAGCGGAAGCGTCAAGTGACGCGGTTGATGTAGTCGAACTTCTTCGCGATTCAACCGATCAAGCACCGAACGTACGGCACCTCCGCGTTCAGCACACGTTCAGCTTGATGACGTCCCACGAGCTCTTGATCCAGTTGAGCTTCACGGGAGAGTTTCGTCAGCACGACGGCGTGGTGACGGATATGATGTATTCACCGGCGCAGGGCTTCGCCTAAGCACCGCGACGGTATGACCGAGGTGTGTTTCTGTGGAGGGGGGCACCGCACACGGCTGGAACAATTCAACTTGTGTGTCTTTGGGTGCCCCACTGCCCCCGTATATAAAGGAGCAAGGGGGAGGCCGGCCGGCCCTTCTATGGTGCGGCTAGGGGTGCAATCCTACTAGGAATAGGATTGCAATCCTATTCCTAGTAGGAACTACCAAAGAAGGAAGAGAGGGAAAGGAAAAGAGGAAGAGGTGGCGCCCCCCAATCCTAGTCCAACTAGGAACCCTAGGTGGGGCGCCGGCCAGCCCCTATGGGCTGCCTCTCTCTTTTCCATAAGGCCCACTATGGACCATCCCCCTTCGTAGGGGGTTCCGGTAACCCCCTCCGGCAATCCCGTTAAATCCGAAACTTTTCCGGTGTCCGAATATAGTCATCCAATATATCAATCTTTATGTCTCGGACATTCCGAGACTCCTCGTCATGTCCGTGATCTCATCCGGGACTCCGAACTACCTTTGGTACATCAAAACTCATAAACTCATAATACCGATCGTCATCAAACGTTAAGCGTGCGGACCCTACGGGTTCGAGAACTATGTAGACATGACCGAGACTCATCTCCGGTCAATAACCAATAGCGGAACCTGGATGTTCATATTGGCTCCTACATATTCTATGAAGATCTTTTGTCGGTCAGAACCGCATAACAACATACGTTGTTCCTTTTGTCATCGGTATGTTACTTGTCCGAGATTCGATCGTCGGTATCTCCATACCTAGTTCAATCTCGTTACCGGCAAGTCACTTTACTCGTTCCGTAACACATCATCTCGTGACTAACTCATTAGTCTTTTGCTTGCAAGGCTTATTGTGATGTGTGTTACCGAGAGGGCCCAGCGATACCTCTCCGACACTCGGAGTGACAAATCCTAATCTTGATCTATGCCAACACCACGAATACTTTTGGAGACACCTGTAGAGCATCTTTATGATCACCCAGTTACGTTGTGACATTTGATAGCACACAAGGTGTTCCTACGGTATTCGGGAGTTGCATAATCTCATAGTCATAGGAACATGTATAAGTCATGAAGAAAGCAATAGCAGTAAAACTAAACGATCATAGTGCTATGCTAACGGATGGGTCTTGTCCATCACATCATTCTCCTAATGATGTGATCCCGTTGATCAAATGACAACTCATGTCTATGGCTAGGAAACATAACCATCTTTGATCAATGAGCTAGTCTAGTAGAGGCATACTAGGGACACTCTGTTTTGTCTATGTATTCACACATGTACTAAGTTTCCGGTTAATACAATTCTAGCATGAATAATAAACATTTATCATGATATAAGGAAATATAAATAACAACTTTATTATTGCCTCTAGGGTATATTTCCTTCAGTCTCCCACTTGCACTAGAGTCAATAATCTAGCTCACATCGCCATGTGATTTAATACCGATAGTTCACATCGTTATGTGAATAACACCCATAGTTCACATCACCATGTGACCAACACCCAAAGGGTTTACTAGAGTCAATAATCTAGTTCACATCGCTATGTGATTAATACCCAAGAGTAATAAGGTGTCATCATGTTTTGCTTGTGAGAGAAGTTTAGTCAACGGGTCTGTCACATTCAGATCCGTATGTATTTCGCAAATTTCTATGTCTACAATGCTCTGCATGGAGCTACTCTAGCTAATTGCTCCCACTTTCAATACGCATCCAGATTGATACTTAGAGTCATCTGGATTTAGTGTCAAAGCTTGCATCGGCGTAACCCTTTACGACGAACTCTCTATCACCTCCATAATCGAGAAATATTTCCTTAGTCATCCAATTACTAAGGATAATTTTGACCGCTGTACAGTGATCTACTCCTGGATCACTATTGTACCTCCCTGTCAAACTCATGGCAAGGTACACAACGTGTTTTGTACACAACATGGCATACTTTATAGAACCTATGGCTGAGGCATAGGGAATGACTTTCATTCTCTCTATATATTTTCTGCCGTGGTCTGGCTTTGAGTCTTACTCAACTTCACACCTTACAAGTCAGGCAAGAACTCCTTCTTTGACTGATCCATTTTGAACTACTTCAAAATCTTATCAAGGTATGTACTCGTCGAAAGTCTTATCAAGCGTCTTGATCTATCTCTATAGATCTTGATGCCCAATATGTAAGCAGCTTCACCAAGGTCTTTCTTTGAAAAAACTCCTTTCAAACACTCCTTTATGCTTTCCAGAAAATTCTACATCATTTCCGATCGGCAATATGTCATTCACATATACTTATCAGAAAGGTTGTAGTGCTCCCACTCACTTCTTGTAAATACAGGCTTCACCACAAGTCTGTATAAATCTATATGCTTTGATCAACTTATCAAAGCGTATATTCCAACTCCGAGATGCTTGCACCAGTCCATAGATGGATCGTTGGAGCTTGCACATTTTGTTAGCACCTTTAGGATTGACAAAACCTTCTGGTTGCATCATATACAAGTCTTCTTCAATAAATCCATTAAAGAATGCAGTTTTGTCATCCATTTGCCAGATTTCTTAAAATGCGGCAATTACTAACATGATTCGGACAGACTTAAGCATCGCTACGGGTGAGAAAGTCTCATCGTAGTCAACTCCTTGAACTTGTCGAAACCCTTTCGCAACAAGTCGAGCTTTGTAAACAGTAACATTACCGTTTGCGTCGGTCTTCCTCTTGAAGATCCATTTATTTTCGATGGCTTGCCGATCATCGGGCAAGTCAACCAAAGTCCATACTTTGTTCTAATACATGGATCCCATCTCAGATTTCATGGTCTCAAGCCATTTTGCGGAATCTGGGCTCATCATCGCTTCCTCATAGTTTGTAGGTTCATCATGGTCTAGTAACATGACTTCCAGAACTGGGTTGCCGTACCACTCTGGTGCGAAACGAACTCTGGTTGATCTACGAAGTTCAGCAGAAACTTGATCTGAAGTTTCATGATCATCATCATTAGCTTCCTCACTAATTGGTGTAGGAATCACTGGAACGAGTTTCTGTGATGTACTACCTTTCAATTCGGGAGAAGGTACAATTACCTCATCAAGTTCTACTTTCCTCCCACTCACTTCTTTCGAGAGAAACTCCTTCTCTAGAAAGGATCCACTCTTAGCAACAAAGACCTTGCCTTAGGATCTGTGATAGAAGGTGTACCCAACAGTTTCTTTTTGGGTATCCTATGAAGATTTACTTCTCTGAATTGGGTTCGAGCTTATCATGTTGAAACTTTTTCACATAAGCATCGCAGTCCCAAACTTAAAGAAATGACAGCTTAGGTTTCTCGTCAAACCACAGTTCATACGGTATCATCTCCACGGATTTAGATGGTGCCCTATTTAACGTGAATGTAGCTGTCTCTAATGCATAACCCCAAAAGCGATAGTGGTAGATCGGTAAGAGACATCATCGATCGCACCATATCTAATAAAGTACGGTTATGACGTTCAGACACACCGTTACACTGTGGTGTTCCAGGTGGCGTGAGTAGTGAAACTATTTCACATTGTTTTTATTGAAGGCCAAACTCGCTAACTCAAATATTTTACCTCTACGATCATATCGTAGAAACTCTTATTTTCTTGTTACGATAATTCTCCACTTCTCTCTGAAATTCTTTGAACTTTTCAAATGTTTCAGACTTGTGCTTCATTAAGTAGATATACCCATATCTGCTCAAATCATCAGTGAAGGTCAGAAAATAACGATACCTGCCGCGAGCTTCAACACTCATTGGTCCGCATACATCAGTATGTATGATTTCCAACAACTCTGTTGCTCGCTCCACGGTTCCGGAGAACGGAGTTTTAGTCATCTTGCCCATGAGGCATGGTTCGCAAGCACCAAGTGATTCATAATCAAGTGATTCAAAAAGTCCATCACTATGGAGTTTCTTCATGCGCTTTACACCAATATGACCTAAACGGCAGTGCCACAAATAAGTTGCACTATCATTATTAACCTTGCATCTTTTGTATTCAATATTATGAATATGTGTATCACACGATCGAGATCCAACAAACCATTTTCATTGGGTGTATGACCATAGAAGGTTTTATTCATGTAAACAGAACAACAATTATTCTCTAACTTACATGAATAACCGTATTGCAATAAACATGATCAAATCATATTCATGCTCAACACAAACACCAAATAACACTTATTTGGGTTCAATACTAATCCCGAAAGTATAGGGAGTGTGCGATGATGATCATATCAATCTTGGAACTACTTCCAATACACATCATCACTTCATCCTTTAACTAGTTTCTGTTCATTATGCAACTCCCATTTCGAGTTACTACTCTTTAGCAACTGAACCAATATCAAATACCGAGGGGTTGCTATGAACACTAGTAAAATACACATCAATAATCTGTATATCAAATATACCTTTGTTCACTTTGCCATCCTTCTTATCCGCCAAATATCTAGGGCAGTTCCACTTCTAGTGACCATTTCCTTTGCAGTAGAAGCACTTAGTTTCAGGCTTGAGTTTAGCTTTGGGTTTCTTCACGGGAGTGACAACTTGCTTGTCATTCTTCTTGAAGTTCCCCTTCTATCCCTTTGCCCTTTACTTGAAACAAGTGGTCTGGTTAACCATCAACACTTGATGCTCTTTCTTGATTTCTACCTTCGCCGATTTCAGCATCGTGAAGAGCTCGGGAATTACTTTCGTCATCCCTTGCATATTATAGTTCATCACGAAGTTCTACTAACTTGGTGATAGTGTCTAGAGAACTTTGTCAATTACTATCTTATCTGGAAGATTAACTCCCACTTGATTCAAGCAATTGTACTACCCAGACAATCTGAGCACATGCTCACTGGTTGAGCTATTCTCCTCCATCTTGTAGGCAAAGTACTGTCAGAGGTCTTATACCTCTCGACACGGGCATGAGTATGAAATACTAATTTCAACTCTTGGAACATCTCATATGCTCCGTGGCGTTTCAAAAACGTTTTTGAAGTCCCGGTTATAAGCCGTAAAGTATGGTGCACTAAACTATCAAGTAGTCATCATATCGAGCTTTTGTCAAAACGTTCATAACGTCTACATCTGCACCTGCAATAGGTCTGTCACCTAGCGGTGCATCAAGGACATAATTCTTCTGTGCAGCAATGAGGATAATCCTCAGATCACGGAACAATTCCGCATCATTGCTACTAACATCTTTCAACTTGGTTTTCTCTAGGAACATATAAAAAATAAACGTGGAGCAACATCGCGAGCTATTGATCTACAACATAGATATGCTAATACTACCAGGACTAAGTTCATGATAAATTGAAGTTCAATTAATCATATTACTTAAGAACTCCCATTTAGATAGACATCCCTCCGGTCATCTAAATGATCACGTGATCCAAATCAACTAAACCATGTCCGATCATCACGTGAGATGGAGTAGTTTCAATGGTGAACATCTTATGTTGATCATATCTACTATATGATTCACGCTCGACCTTTCGGTCTCCAGTGTTCCGAGGCCATATCTGCATATGCTAGGCTCGTCAAGTTTAACCCGAGTATTCTGCGTGTGCAAAACTGGCTTACACCCATTGTATTTGAACGTAGAGCTTATCACACCCGATCATCGCGTGGTGTCTCGGCACGACGAACTTTCGCAACGGTGCATACTCAGGGAGAACACTTATACCTTGAAATTTAGTAAGGGATCATCTTATAATGCTACCGTCGAACTAAGCAAAATAAGAAGCATAATAAGATAAACATCACATGCAATCAAAATATGTGACATGATATGGCCATCATCATCTTGTGCATCTCCATCTCCAAAGCACCTTCATGATCACCTTCGTCACCGGCGTGACACCTTGATCTCCATCGTAGCATCGTTGTCGTCTCGCCAACTATTGCTTCTACAACTATCTCTACCGCTTAGTGATAAAGTAAAGCAATTACATGGCGATTGTATTTCATACAATAAAGCGACAACCATATGGCTCCTGCCAGTTGCCGATAACATTACAAAACATGATCATCTCATACAAAAAACCGTATAACTCATCATGTGTTGACCATATCACATCACAACATGCCCTGCAAAAACAAGTTAGACATCCTCTACTTTGTTGTTGCAAGTTTTACGTGGCTGCTACGGGCTTAGCAAGAACCGTTCTTACCTACGCATACAAAACCACAACGATGTTTCGTCAAGTATGTGCTGTTTTAACCTTCACAAGGACCGGGCGTAGCCACACTTGATTCAGCTAAAGTGAGAGAGACAGACACCCGCCAGTCACCTTTAAGCAACGAGTGCTCGTAACGGTGAAACCAGTCTCGCGTATACATGTTCCTATGACTATGAGATTATGCAACTCCCGAATACCGTAGGAACACCTTGTGTGCTATCAAACGTCACAACGTAACTGGGTGATCATAAAGATGCTCTACATGTGTCTCCAAAAGTATTCGTGGTGTTGGCATAGATCAAGATTAGGATTTGTCACTCCGAGTGTCGGAGAGGTATCTCTGGGCCCTCTCGATAACACACATCACAATAAGCCTTGCAAGCAAAAGACTAATGAGTTAGTCACGACATGATGTGTTACGGAACGAGTAAAGTGACTTGCCGGTAACGAGATTGAACTAGGTATGGAGATACCGATGATCGAATCTCGGACAAGTAACATACCGATGACAAAAGGAACAACGTATGTTGTTATGCGGTTCTGACCGATAAAAGATCTTCATAGAATATGTAGGAGCCAATATGAACATCCAGGTTCCGCTATTGGTTATTGACCGGAGATGAGTCTCGGTCATGTCTACATAGTTCTCGAACCCGTAGGGTCCGCACGCTTAACGTTTGATGACGATCGGTATTATGAGTTTATGAGTTTTGATGTACCGAAGGTAGTTCGGAGTCCCGGATGAGATCACGGACATGACGAGGAGTCTCGGAATGTCCGAGACATAAAGATTGATATATTGGACGACTATATTCGGACACCGGAAATGTTCCGGAAAAGTTTCGGATTTAACGGGATTGCCGGAGGGGGTTACCAGAACCCCCTATGAAGGGGGATGGTCCATAGTGGGCCTTATGGAAAAGAGAGAGGCAGCCCATAGGGGCTGGCCGGCACCCCACCTAGGGTTCCTAGTTGGACTAGGATTGGGGGGCGCCACCTCTCCCTCTTTTCCTTTCCCTCTCTTCCTTCTTTGGTAGTTCCTACTAGGAATAGGATTGCAATCCTATTCCTAGTAGGATTGCACCCCTAGCCGCACCATAGAAGGGCCGGCCGGCCTCCCCCTTGCTCCTTTATATACGGGGGCAGGGGGGCACCCAAAGACACACAAGTTGAATTGTTCCAGCCGTGTGCGGTGCCCCCCTCCACAGAAACACACCTCGGTCATACCGTCGCGGTGCTTAGGCGAAGCCCTGCGCCGGTGAATACATCATATCCGTCACCACGCCGTCGTGCTGACGAAACTCTCCCGTGAATCTCAACTGGATCAAGAGCTCGTGGGACGTCATCAAGCTGAACGTGTGCTGAACGCGGAGGTGCCGTACGTTCGGTGCTTGATCGGTTGAATCGCGAAGAAGTTCGACTACATCAACCGCGTCACTTGACGCTTCCGCTTCCAGTCTACGAGGGTACGTAGACACACTCTTCCCTCTCGTTGCTATGCATCTGGTAGATAGATCTTGCGTGATCGTAGGAAAATTTTAAAATACTACGTTCCCCAACAGTGGCATCAGAGCCAGGTCTATGCGTAGATGATATGCACGAGTAGAACACAATGAGTTGTGGGCGATACTAGTCATACTGCTTACCAACATGTCATACTTTGCTTCGGCGGTATTGTGAGATGAAGCGGCCCGGACCGACATTACGCGTACGCGCATGAAGAAAGCAATAGCAGTAAAACTAAACGATCATAGTGCTATGCTAACGGATGGGTCTTGTCCATCACATCATTCTCCTAATGATGTGATCCCGTTGATCAAATGACAACTCATGTCTATGGCTAGGAAACATAACCATCTTTGATCAATGAGCTAGTCTAGTAGAGGCATACTAGGGACACTCTGTTTTGTCTATGTATTCACACATGTACTAAGTTTCCGGTTAATACAATTCTAGCATGAATAATAAACATTTATCATGATATAAGGAAATATAAATAACAACTTTATTATTGCCTCTAGGGTATATTTCCTTCAGACTCCACGGCTGGGTGTGACCTGTTGTCATTCCTCGATGCCTACTCCGGCTACCATCAGATCTTCATGGCAAGAGAAGACGAAGAGAAGACATCATTCATCACCCCATGTGGTACGTACTATTTTGTACGAATGCCTTTCGGGTTGAAGAGTGCTGGCTCGACGTTTGCAAGGGCAGTCTAGATTGGTTTTGAACCCCAGCTCCATAGAAATATGGAGGCTTATATGGATGATATAGTGGTCAAAACCAAGAACAGGGCAACTCTTATACAGGATTTACAAGAAACATTTGGGAACCTACGCAAGATCAACCTCAAGCTGAACCCTGAGAAGTGCGTCTTCGGCGTCCCGTCCGGCAAGCTTCTCGGGTTCTTTGTGTCGCAGCGTGGGATAGAGGCCAATCCAGACAAGATCAAAGCTATAGAGCATATTGAAGCACCCAAACGGGTCAAGGATGTGCGTCGGCTTGCTGGCTGCGTTGCTACCATGAGCAGATTCATTTCCAAGTCTGCCGAGCGCGCCCTCCCCTTTTTCAAGATTTTGAAAAAGGCAGGCCCGATGGAGTGGACACCAGAAGCTGAAGCAGCATTACAAGATTTAAAGAGGTATCTTTCCTCCACGCCAATACTAGTTGCTCCTAGGCCACAAGAACCATTGCTGCTATACCTGGCGGCAACAAACCAGGTGGTCAGCGACGCACTATTGGCGCAGAGAGAAATTGATGATGAGGTGATAGCAGCGACAGAGCCTGATGCCACTGGTGTAGAGACGACATGGCCGGTTGGAGTGCAGCCAAGGAAGAAAATGATGCAGCACCCGGTCTACTTTGTTAGCTCCCTCTTGCAAGGGCTAGATCAAGGTACTCCGGTGTGCAGAAATTGCTCTTCGGTCTTCTTATGGCCTCGAGGAAGCTGCGTCACTACTTCCAGGCGCACGAGATCACTGTCGTCACTCGCCTCCCTCTAGAACGGATATTACACAATCCAGATGCAACGGGAAGAATTGTAGAGTGGGCACTGGAGCTGTCCAGCTTTGGCCTCAAGTTTGAAAGTACCTCGACGATTCAAAGCCGAGTCCTGGCGGAGTTCATTGCAGAATGGACCGCAACGCCTGATGAAGAAGTCCAGGAAACTGCTCTCCCCGGCAAAGAGGCGAGTTGCAACTGGATCATGTACTTTGATGGAGCTTTCTCCTTACAGGGCGCCGGGGCTGGCGTACTGCTGGTCGCGTCCACTGGAGAGCACCTCAAGTACGTGGTCCAGATGCACTTCCCCAGGGAGGTATCAACGAACAATACTGCTGAGTATGAGGGGCTGCTTGCTGGTCTTAGGATCGCGGCAGACCTCGGAATCAAGAAACTCATCGTCGGGGGCGATTCGCAGCTTGTCGTCAAGCAAGTCAACAAAGATTACTAGAGCCCGTTGATGAAGGCCTACGTCGATGAAGTGAGGAAGCTGGAAGAGCGCTTTGATGGTATACAGGCGGAGCACGTTCCCCAAGCGGAGAACGACATCGCCGATTACCTGTCAAAGCGCGTCGCCCTCAAGCTACCTGTGGAACCAGGTACCTTTGTGCTTCAGCTCTCTCAGCCATCCGTTGATCCATCAACAGAGCAAAACAAGAGGAGGAAATCAGGACCCGGCAAGTACTTTCCCGCCGAGCTCCCCGGAGCCGTCGGCAAGGATGTTGCCGGAGACACTGAGCCCGCCACCGGACGGCTAGCTCCGGCGAAGCGTCAAGCTCTTGCCGTCGAGACAGCCGCTCCCATGGCGGAGGAAATGCCTTTAGTCCTCGCCGTCGAGCCTCAGGCTCCAGTGTGGGCACACCATACCGTCCGACTTCTCCAGAGCGGGAACTTCTTGATGAGCAGGAAGAAGCGAAAAAAGTAGCCCGTCGGTCTGCTATGTACTAGTTCGTCGATGACGTCATGTATAGAAAGAGACCGAACGACGTGAAATTGAAGTGCATCCCCCGAGAGGAAGGACTGGGGCTGTTGGCGGAGATACATGGAGGCATATGTGGATCCCACATAGGGTCAAGAGCCCTCGCCGGCAAGGCATTCCGGCAAGGCTTCTTCTGGCCCACATCCCTCCAGGATGCGACGGCACTGGTCACCAGGTGTGAAGCATGCCAGTTTCATTCAAAGAAACTTCATCAACCAGCTCAAGCCCTTCAAACCATTCCTCTCTCCTAGCCCTTCTCGGTCTGGGGGCTCGACATACTGGGCCCTTTCCCCCGCACTGTCGGGGGCTTTGAGTACTTGTACGTTGCAATCGACAAGTTCACAAAGTGGCCGGAGGTGGAGGCAATGAGGAAGGTCACAACTCTGTCAGCCGTCAAGTTCTTCAAGGGACTAGTGTGCCGTTTTGGTGTACCCAACAGGGTCATCACTGACAACGACACGCAGTTCACAAGCCATACCTTCATGCAATATACCCAAGACCTCGGCAACAAAATCTGTTTCGCTTTCGTTGCTCACCCCCGAAGCAATGGTCAAGCTGAGAGGGCAAACGCTGAAGTGCTACGAGGCCTAAGGACAAAGACCTTTGACAGGCTGCACAAGAGTGGAAGGCGCTGGATTGATGAGTTGCCGGCGGTTCTTTGGTCGATCAGAATGACACCAAATCGAGCCACCGGCCAGCCGCCCTTTGTCCTGATATATGGGGCAGAAGCAGTTCTCCCCACTGAACTCATATACGGGTCACCTCGAGTGCTCGCTTATGATGAGCTTGAGCAAGAGCAACTGCGGCAAGACAACGCAATGCTCCTTGAGGAAGATCGTCTTCGGGCGGCTGTGAGAGCAGCACGCTACCAGCAAGCCTTGCGCCGCTACCATAGCCGCAAGGTCCATGCCCGAACCTTTGAGGAAGGCGACCTTGTTCTTCGGTGCGTTCAATCGGCCAAGGATACAAACAAGTTGACGCCGAAGTGGGAAGGCCCTTATCGGGTAGTATGAGTCACCAGGCCTGGCGCAGTCCGCCTGGAGACCGAAAATGCCATTCCGGTGAGAAATTCCTGGAATATTGAGCATCTTCGCAAGTTCTACCCATAAGGCGCGGCTTGCCGGGCCCCCCGGCAAGCCACCCTTTTGTACAAGTCTTGCGGGCAAGGCATGTAACCCTTTGTACAAAGCCAGGCGCAGACCCTGAGCAAAAATAAATGAAGCGCTGGCGCCCTAAGTTATAGCATGCATGCTAAGTCGAGTCTCGTCCTTGGTTAGGGTTGATAGTGCTTAGCGGCGGCTAACCCCTAGCTTAGAGGTCGAGTTTGCATCTCTTTGTCTTTCCTCTATCTCCTTTGGTTCACAGGACGCACAGATATCCTTGCCGAAGCCACTTGGGGAGAAGAAAGATGAATAGACTAGCACCTAGACCCCCGCAAGCCAGTGTTGCCGGGGGCTACAAGAGCAAAGCTGCAGCTTCATATAAGTTCTTCATCCCTTATCATGCATTCCATTATGGACTGAGGTATGTGAAACCTCGTTTCTTTTCCTTAAGCTACCGTGCTCCCATAACTCTAGGCCCTAAGACTCGTTCCTGGGACTAAGTTTGGTCATAGTCGCGGCAGCGAAAGGATGAAACGAGGAGCCTAAGCCCACTTCATCCCTGCCTCCGCCAAAGGCGTGAGAAAGGTCGAGCGAAGTAGGGAGACGGCAAGGCCTGTTGCCGGGCGAGAAAATGTTTATCTTAGAGATATCAGGGATTTGTTCCCTGTTGTGGGTTCTACCCTGCGAACAAATGACCCGACAAACATTCCTTTTTCATTAAAAACATTCCATTCAGGTACAATCTGTAGGGAATGAAAAACATGAACAAGGAGATTACAAGTTTTAAATTTAACAGATGCCCGAAGGCTTACAAACTAAAAAGAGATAACATGCCCGTAATGCCTTTCTTGTCCCTCTCCTGAGGAGGTAGGTCAAGGAGGCGAGAAGGGCAAAAGGAGCGCCTAGGCGAGCTACGGGTGGCAGAAGACACCAAGGGGACATATTGGTGGCCGCCCAAAGGCTGGATGGTGATGGCGGCGCCGGAAGCAGAGCTCGAAGACGAGGCGGTAGGACGTCAGTACGCGACGAAGGCATCGGTGCCCGCGTACTCCGACATGACGACCTTGCCGCCCGCCCTCTTCCTCTTCCGCAGCCTCCCTACGCCAGCCACCAAGGGGACAGCCCTGAGAAGTTCAAGGAGCCGGCGACGTGGATGATGGGGTCGCCGGTGCCACCAGAAGCGGCGCCCGACACCTAGTCGACCCGTCATCCTGCCGCCTACCGCCCTCGTCGTTGTTGCCGCTGTCCTCCTCGTCACCCTCGTTCGAGGAGGAGTCTTCGTCATCGGAGGAGCTCTCCATGCAGCACCTTGCACGAGTCCCGAAGAGACCGAAGACTTTGACGGAGAGATGGCCATCCTCCATCAGCTTGAAATGGAGGGTGAGCCCATCCGTCTGGCTGTGGATATGAGCAAAAGTCTTCCATCCTTGACAAAGGTACATCGCATGAGGAGCAGGGAAGTCGACGCAGACCCGCATGCCACTGATCCCGTAGCCCCTCATGTGCAGCCGCAGCGACTCCGGCAGATCCAGCTCCATCTCTCACGCAAATGGGGTCGGGAGACGAAGGCGATGGCGCGGCGGCCGCCGTAACCTGACGAAGAACTCGCAAGGGTCATCCCCAATATGGCCCTCCACTGGAGGAGGTGCTGCTGGCGGGGGCGAGGCCGGCGGGCCGCCCCGTCCTCCTCTTCCCCGAGCGCCCCGGCCTCGCCCACGGCCTCGCCCCCTCCCCCTTCCCCCCGCGTCCGGCTCTGCCACCACGGGTGCCGGAGAAGCAGGGACGCGTTGTCGAGCGGCGACCCTCGCCACCATCATTGAAGGGCCGGAACTTCCTCTCTCCATGGCGAACGGAAGAGAGGAGCAGAAGCTGAAGGATAAAGAAGATGAAAGAGTGCGAGGCGCCGTCCCTCCCCTCCTACTCTTTATAAAGGGGCGGGGCTGGGGCTCAACCGCCCCGCTCGGCCAATCAAGACACAGAGGGCGCAGCGAGCCGGGACCGACCCGCCGCCCCAACCAGCGGCGGCCCGGTTTCCCGCCTCCACCGTTCGCCACCCCAAGCACATGGGAGGCACGTGGCAGACGTGCAGAACCGAGGGGACGGGTGAGGCGACCTCCCCCACCCCGTGATCGTGGGGAGTGGAAGCCTTGAGGACCGCGCCTCGGCCCCATTCAGTAAATGGGCCGCGTCTCCACACCTCCCCCCGGTTATGGGGAAGGCGCGAAGCCGCCTCTTTACTGTGACGTGACGCATGCCTGCGGAAACCGCCTCGCGCATGCCGCCCACGTCACGCACGCCCCTCCACCCCGCGCCATGCGCGCGGGTCGTGGGAGGCGCAGCGCGCGGAAAATCTTACCTCGGTAAAAACCGTCCCGCCTGCCCGCGCACCGTTCTGGGCCTAGCCCAACAATGCGTCGCGCTTATGTGTGGCCCAGGCCCGGGGGCTCCTGTCGGTGTACAAAAAGAGGGGTACACTTTCTGTACCCCTATGACCGTGCACGGGCAGTCTGAGCCACGGGCACCACCACACCAAGCACGTCAAGGGAGGTGAGCCAGGGTAAGACCGAAGCTCGATGGAATTGAAGCCCAAAGCCAAGACCACAAAGAGCAAAGGGACGAAGCGGATTCCCCCGGCAAGATCCTTGCCGCGGGCGGCTTTAGCAGCCCCGGTAAGACCCTTGCCGCAGCAATTCGCCCCACGCCTACGGAGCGGATCGCCCTTGAGTCCACTGCCCCCATGGGGCAAGGATTCGGGAGGCATCCCCGTAGTGGCATGCAGATCTTTGTGAGGACATTCAAGATCGGATACACGCGCTAAGAAGACGATGACCCTTGGCGGGATCCCAGCCAAGGAGGACCACGAGACCCCCGGCAAGCACCTTGCCGGGGATGATAGCAGGCGCCGCGGCAAGACCCTTGCCGGGGCCCCCGGCAAGGCCCTTGCTGAGGACGTCCGTAGGGCCACCATCAGGCCAACGCCAACTAAGCTTCCACCGCCCCATACAGCTGCCGACCCAACCAGCTGGGCAGGCACCTGCGTGGCGACATGCATACCTTCATGGAAGATCCACCATTGCGCCACCTCAGCTGCCTGCCTACCTACATGGCATCTCAGGCAGCGCTGGCCAGGGCGCGTGTCGACGCAAGAAGGGGTGGTGGCGGACAAGACGGATGTCTCCCCCGTCCCCGATAAAGCAAGGACACCTGAGCAAGGCGCATTAAATGCACCTTGTCTTGTAATACGAGGGATAACCTCGCATCACTGTACCCTTTCCACCTCCTGTGTGCCACTGTGGCAACCCCTTTTCCCTATAAAAGGAGTCCCGAGGCGACCAAGAGAAGGATTCGGCTCTTTAGAACTCCTCACGATTCGGCCTTTTGGAGCTCATCACGCCCCATAGCTAGCTGAAGAACACAAACATATAATCCACCAAAGTAGGAGGAGGGTTTTACGCATCTTTGCGGCCAGAACCTGGGTAAAGGAACCGTGTGCTAACTGTTGGATCCGCTCTTCTCTCAACCACGCGCCCGGCAACCGTAGTAGGGATTCTTGTGATCCCATAGGTGTCGATCCAAATACACCGACGTAACATGACACGGATGAAATGCACACACGCACGCAACAAAACGAAGAAACCCGAAATGAAAGAAGAGCCCAGAATGGAATTGATGAAGTCAACGTTTCATATAATGCCATAAATGGAAGGTAACACATATGGGGTGTTACAAACTCTCCTACACTACGAAAAGATCTCGTCCCGAGATCTAGGACTGGAAGAAGGAGGATACTCGGAACGAAGGTGATCTTCTCGTTCCCACTTAGCTTCTCGGTCGGTATGGTGTGACCACTTCACTTTCAAGAACTTGATGGACTTGTTGCGGGTTTTGCGCTCAGTTTCTTCAAGAATAGCAACAGGGTGCTCACGATAAGACAAGTCTTGTTGAAGATCAATCTGCTCGAACGGAATGGTGCGTTCAGGTGTCTTGAAGCACTTGCGGAGTTGAGACACGTGAAACACATCATGAACATTTGCAAAGTTGGAGGGAAGCTCGAGTTGGTAGGCTAGATCGCCTCTCTTGCCAAGAATCTTGAGAGGGCCCACGTATCTAGGAGCAATCTTGCCTTTGATACCGAACCTCTGGGTGCCCTTCATAGGAGAAACACGGAGATAGACATGGTCTCTAATGTCGAAAGCCAAATCACGATGCTTGCCGTCATAGTAGCTCTTTTGACGCGATTGCGCGGCATTGAGATTCTCACGTATGACTTTGCACATTTCTTCGGCTTCTGAGATCAAATCATTTCCAAGAAGTTGACGTTCACCAGTCTTGGACCAGTTGAGAGGGGTACGACACTTTCTGCCATAGAGGATTTCAAAAGGAGCTTTGCCGACACTTGCTTGGGAGCTGTTGTTGTAAGATAATTCGGCAAACGGGAGACAATCTTCCCACTTCATACCGAAAGATATGACACAAGCTCTCAACATGTCTTCGAGGATCTGGTTCACTCTTTCGACTTGACCACTAGTATGAGGGTGAAACGCAGTGCTGAAGCGAATTTTTGTGCCCATGGCTGACTGAAAGGAGTCCCAGAACTTGGATGTGAACAAACTTCCACGGTCTGAGGAGATGACTTGAGGAGTGCCATGCAAAGAAACAATTCTGGAGGTGTACAGCTCTGCCAGCTGAGCTGTGTTGATGGATTCTTTGACGGGGAGAAAGTGAGCTACTTTAGTTAGCTTGTCAATCACTACAAAGATAGCATCATTTCCCTTCTTGGACTTAGGAAACCCAGTGACGAAATCCATTTCAATGTGATCGAATTTCCACTCGAGAATAGGTAGAGGTTGAAGGAGACCGGCTGGACGTTGATGCTCTGCCTTCATTCTTCTGCAGACATCACATCCATTCACGAATTGGGCAATCTCCCTTTTCATTCGAGTCCACCAGTATGATTGCTTGAGGTCTTTGTACATCTTCGAACTTCCGGGATGAATCGAGAGGAGGGAGTCATGTGCTTCGTTCATTATGAGTTTTCTGAGATCACCCTTGGGAACGACAATTATGTCCTCAAAGAACAAGGTGTCTTTCTCATCGACGCGGTGGCACTTATATTTGGGAGAACCCTTAGCGATACCATGTTTCACTTTCTGCACCATAGCATCACTGAGTTGGGCCTCACGGATTTCATCTTCCAAGGTAGGAGCAACTTGAAGGTTTGCAAGAAAGCCTTGCGGAACAACTTGGAGGTTGAGCTTCCTGGATGATTCACAAAGTTCAGGCTGGAACGGTTTGAGAAGGAGACTCTTGCAATATGCCTTTCTGCTCAAGGCATCTGCAATGACATTGGCCTTGCCAGGTGTGTACTCAATGCTTGGATCATACTATTGAATCATCTCAACCCAACGAGCCTGGCGAAGGTTAAGGTTTGGCTGTGTGAAGATGTACTTCAAGCTCTTGTGATCGGTGAAGATGTCCACTTTTCTGCCCAACAGAAGGTGTCTCCACATGATCAAGGCGTGTACAATTGCTGCTAGCTCGAGATCATGTGTGGGGTAATTCTTCTCATTTGGTTTCAACTGACGAGAAGTGTATGCCACAATCTTCTTGTCTTGCATGAGAACACCACCAAGACCTTGCAATGAAGCATCACAAAAGACTTCATAAGGCTTGGACTCATCCGGAGTAAGAACCGAAGCAGAAATGAGCTTCTCTTTGAGTGTTTTGAATGCCACATCACAATCAGGAGTCCAGGAGTACTTGACATTCTTCTGCAACAGGTTGGAAAGAGGCTTTGCAATCTTGGAGAAGTTCTCAACGAACCTTCTGGAATAGCTAGCGAGACCAAGGAAGCTTCGGAGTTGCTTGACATTCTGCGGGGGTTCCCAGTTGACAATAGCTTCAACTTTCTCGGGGTTCACAGAAATGCCCTCGGCAGAGATAATATGGCCAAGATATAAGACTTTATCAAGCCAGAATTCACATTATGAGAACTTCGCATAGAACTTGTGTTCACGGAGCCTGTCCAGGACCAAACGGAGGTGCTTGGCATGGTCTTTTTCATTCTTGGAGAATACCAAGATGTCATCCAGATAGACGAGAACAAATTCATTGGTGTAGGGGTTGAATATGAAGTGCATCATTCGAGAGAAAGTGGGTGGAGCATTTGCAAGGCCGAAAGACATGACCGTGTATTCATAGGAGCCATAGCTTGTTCTGCATGCGGTCTTGTGAATATCTTCTTCACGGATACGAATCTGAACGTAACCCATCCGGAGATAGAGCTTCAAGAACACCTTTGCTCCTTTGAGCTGCTCGAACAATTCATTGATATTGGGGAGAAGATACTTGTTCTTTATTGTCTTCTTGTTCAATGGCCGGTAATCAACGCAAAGGCGTTCCGTGCCATCCTTCTTCTTGACAAATAGAACACCATAGCCCCAAGGAGAAGTACTAGGCCTGATTAGACCCATACGTTCTTGCTCATCGAGTTGTTTCTTTAGCTCCTTCAACTCATCAGGGGAAAGCTTGTACGGACGCCGACATGCTGGCTCGGTACCGGGCTCGAGTTCAATGACGAATTCAACTTGACGATGGGGAGGCATGCCTGGAAGCTCTTCAGGGAAAACATCTTCATATTCATTGACCACCAGAATCTCAGAAATTGCATTAATCTCGCCCTTGTCATTGAGAGAGAATAGCCTGATTGTGTTATCTCGAGAGGCGAAGATAACCATGTCTTCGTCAGGATGAGTAAGCTTGACTTCCTTATTTGCATAATCAATGTTTGCATCATGCTTGGAGAGCCAATCCATCTCAAGAATAAGATCAATGTCGGAGTTGCCGAGAATGATCGGAGAAACCAGAAAACTGTAATCACCCATGTGAATAGATATGTCCGGAGCCATTGAGGTTGAAGTCATGTGTTTGCCCGGAGAAATAATTGATAACTTCTGTGGTAAGTCCACTGTGCCCACGTTGTGCTTAGATGCAAATGGACATGACATGAAGGAAAGTGATGCGCCCGAATCAAACAAGACTTTTGCAGGAATTGAGTTAACCGAAAGATTACCAATTATCACATCTGAAGAATTCTCTGCTTGAGCTGCATTCATCAAGTTCACTCTTGCATGCTTGGGATTGTTCTTGACAATAGCATTGCTGACAGGTGGAGGAGGCGGAAGGCGCCTTTGAGTACACTTATTGGCATAGTGACCCTTCTGGCCAAACTTGTTGCAAGTAACTTCTGAAAGAGGCCGATGATAAGGACCACTTGATCTTGAAGCTTGAAACTGAGGCTTGGACTGATTACTTGGGTTGGGTGGGTGGGTGGGAGAAACCACGTCCACCTGAGTGCTTGTTGTTGTTTGGAGGACGGAGCACTGGAGGAGGCGGTAGCCAGAACTTCTGCTACTTGGCAACCACTTGGGAAGAAGAGGAGGAGTGAACAGCATCTCTGATCCTCCTTTTGGAAGCTTCAATCTTGAGCTGGGCTTCCTCTTGCTTAAGAGCCATATTGTAGAATTGGTCAAATTCATCCGGCTCGAACAAGGTGAGAGCTAGTTGGAGTTCATCCTTTAGACCACCACGGAACTGATAAATCTTGCTCTTGGCATCTGGGATGTCTTGCTTGGCATAGCGGGCAAGATTCTAGAACTTGACATTGTATTGATAGACAGACATGGTGCCTTGCTTTAGGTTGCGGAATTGCTCACGCATGCCTTCAATGACACTGGTTGGAATGTGGTGAGAGCGGAAATCTTTGCAGAAGTCAGCCATGAGATCTCACGTCCACCTCTTGAGTCTTTGTACTGTTGCCACCAATCAGCAGCTTGGTCTTTGAGTTGGAAAGTGGCAAACTTGACATAATCCTCAGGTCTCACGTTACTGCATTCAAAGTGCTTTTTGATGTTTGTGATCCAGTCTTCAGCATCTAGCGGATCCACACAGTAACTAAACGACTTCGGTTGGTTTGCTAGGAATTGATTGAGAGTCGCAAAGTGAGGTTGATTGAACAGATTGCCTTGGCCTTGGTTCCCATGACCACCTTGATTTGCTTGGTTGGCTTGAAAGTTCTGCATCATTTGCATAAGCATCTGGGTGTTCTGGTTGGTCGCTTGCATAATTGCTCTCCATGCCTCAAACGGAGGAGGAGGGCAAGGAGGACGTTCAGGAACACGCTCTTCTTCACTCTCTGGGTTAGCGTTGGGAACCTTCTTAGGAGCCATCCTGAATGAGATGACAACTATTAGCCATTGATGGAAAAATATATAAGCTGAATCAACGGCTAGAAATTTGCAACATAAGTCTTCACAATAAACATTCAAACACAATGAACGAATGAATTCCATAGTTTAATGGTACAACAATCTTCTCGAGAAGCCACTTGGGAGAACAAAAGGTAAATAAAAACAACAAGGAGCAGATGGAACAAATACACGATAGAAGCTTCGTCCCACATGTTTGTGCTGAATGCTCATGGAACGTGTTACAAAAGGGTGTAGCAATCCCCGGATCAGCATAGCCAAGGACCCTTTAAGATGCAACTCCCGATTGGAACAACGCCCATAAAACCTCTTCACTTGATGTTGAACCCCGAACTTCATACCATGCACTCGTTGGAAGAGTGCCTACGAGCTATTAGAAGAACCAACCTATTAATTCCCGAAGGTTTCCGGTTATGCAATCGGTTGTTGGGGATACAGGGGAAGCACCGTGCACTCAACTCTAATCCTACATCCAGCTGTATCCATGCTTCAACACATAACCAGTCATCCACGGAAACTGTTTACCTCGGACCTTCGAAACGCATCTGCTATACAAGCTGTGGCAATACTCCCGAACTACCTCCCCAGTACTGGGTGATGTCGGGGTTATCTCACCACTAACAGCAAAGAAGAGTTTTCGATGTCGGCCGTCTTAAGTATTCCAGAACCACTGCGATACATTTGTGACGACAACACCTCAGAGCTCAACTCCCCGGGACACTGCCTGTGACGCCCGAAGACCGACGTCCCAGAAGATTCCAGAAGATTCCAGAGGATTCCGGGTTCTCCCGTGTGTTTTTATTTGTGCTTGTGTTATTTATTTTTGCATTGCATCATGTCATCATGCCATCATGTCATATTTCTTTTGCATCTCAACTAAATAAATTGTGTGGACCTTCGGTCCATTTAAATCGAGGGAAGAATGACTTCTCTTTATAACATATGAAAGCCTCCCAATAGTAGTAGGGAGCTATATTAATTATTCCATTTGTTTGGAATCAACCAACACACTTGCATATTTCCCCATGCCTCCCCTTTCTCTTTCTTTGCCTCAAACCTTGCCAATTATTCTTTTCCCGTTTATCGAGGTTCTTCCAAAAACCCTCCAGCCATTTTAATTAAATTCCTCACATTTTTGTGAGTCTAGGGAATTTTACCCTATGCCCTAAGCCTTTTCCTAACTTCTCTTTTCTTTCTTTTCCTCTTGTGGTTTTCTGTTTTTTTTGGAAAACAACTTTGTAGATATCAGCAAGAGAGAGCCCAGACGGCCTCCCTGTCCCTCCTAGGCCCTCCAGCCTCCTGGGCCTCCCTCCCACCAGCCGCACCTGCTCTCCTCCCAGCCTCCAGGCCCACGGCCCATCAACTCCATCCCAAGGCCCGACTCCAGCCACTTCCTAACCCTAAGCGCCCTGAGCCTGACCCCATCTCTCCTCCCCCGTTTTTACCTCAGTCACCGCCGCCACCCCTCGTGCCCAGCGTCGCAGCGCCGCTCGTCCCATCGCTCGGTCCCTGTTTCCCTTCCCCCGCCGCCGAGCCCCAGCGCTTGATCCCGCCCCTCCAGCCTCGCGGCCTCGCGCGCCCCTCCTCTGCATCTCCAGGCGAGTCCCGGCGCGCCTCAGCCGCCTCCCTGCGCCTCGCCCCTTGGCGCCCCGCGAGCCGGCCGCCTAGAGCCCCGCTTCCACCCTCGACCAGCAAGGCCCGTGGCCTCCCTTCCTCGCCTGGCCCGAGCCAGGACGACAGCCGCGCCAGCCAGCGCTCGCCATCTCCAGCGCCCAGCGCCTCCCTTCGCCAGCTCCGCCAGGGCGCCCGCTCAGCCCCGAGCGCCCGTCCTCTGGCCCCGAGCCAGCGCCGCAGCTCCGTGGCCTCCAGGTCGCCAGAGCCAGCAGCCGGACACCTCGCCAAGGCCTCCCTCCATCGCCAAGACTCCGTCCCTGCCTCGCCTCCATCGCCTCTCTGCCATGGCCTCGTCGCCAAGCTTGCTGCCGCTGCTCTGCCTTGCTGCCTTGTGTAGGTGCCATGACCGAGTCCAAGACGATCTGTTTTCACCAAGACCCGCAAGTTCACTACGTCGCCAAGTCCCGAGACCGCCATGTTTATTTTGTGGCTGTGGTTTTTCGCCAAGTGCACCGCAGCCGCAAGAACCGTGTACGACTACAAGGAGAAACGCAAGTACCACGACGTCGACGACCCTCAAGTTCGACTACATGGCGTAACGTCAAGTACCACTACGTCGCGAGAACCGAGTCCGGCAAGACCGCTACGAGAACGACTACCGATGCGTCAATGTTCATCTCCGGTGTCCCGAGGACCGAGTACCCCTACCGATGCGTCAAGTACCTCTACGGAACGAACGTGTACAATTACTTCCTCTCCAAACGGAACGTCTACTTCCACTACCGTCGCCCCGTGTACGACTACGAACGAGAACAACTACTTCCTCTACGGCCGTGTACAACTACTTGCTCTACGTCCCTCTACGATCTTGAACCCCTCCGAGAACGAATGTTTCGAAGGTATAACCCCGAGACGATGACCCGTGTGGTGCTTATGTTGTATGAGATGTTTGCCCTTGTGTGCTCCGTGCCCAACTAAATAAAATAAATGTGGTGTTTCGTCAATATGCATATTGAGCTCCACTTAACTTGTAGTTTTGTTCGTGCACTTTGCCATGCCATGCATATTTAAACCGGACATGCATCATGCTTGCTTGTGCATCGTATGCCATGTTTATGCTTGTGTGTTTACCGTATTGTTTGCTTCTTTCCGGTTGCTTCTCTTGTTAGCTTCGGTTTCGTTCCAGAGTTGTGAGGATTCGCTCGACTGTTGCTCCGTCTACTTCATGGATCCGTTCTTCTCCCTTGTGGTTTCACAGGCAAGATGATCATATCCTTGGATACCTTTACTACCATTGCCATGCTTAGTTGTCTCGATGCTATCGTTACATGTCGCGCTACCCATCTTTTATGTCAGCCTCTCCTTGTTGCCATGAAACCTCTAACCTTGAAACCTTCCTAGCAAAACCACTGTTTGGCTATGTTACCCGCTTGCTCAGCCCCTCTTATAGCGTTGTTAGTTGCAGGTGAAGATGAAGTTCGTTCCAGGAGGGAACTTGTTGTTGGAATATCACAATATCTATAATTATTATTAACACACCTATATACTGGGCATGGGTGGAAGGCTTGGCCTTTTGCTCGGTGTTTTGTTCCACTCATTCCACCTTAGGCGCCGATAAACCGGCATTATGTTCCTTGATTTTGCGTTCCTTACACGATGGGTGGATGGGGACCCCTTGACAGTTCGACTTTGAATAAAACTCCTCCAGCAAGGCCCAACATTGGTTTTAATTTGCTCATAATAACAAATTAATTAATTAATTAAAATTGCATAGGGGGTCGCATCCCCGAGGATTCTTTTCTACATAGCAGGGGGGGGGG
>LR738712.1:58000239-58037325 GCA_902687465.1 Secale cereale
TGATGGTGTTGGTCCCAAACGGGGAGACTGCGGGGCCGCCTTGGGGAAACCCGAGGTATCTGGTATAACCTGTAGGATCACCCATCCGGTTGTGGCCTGAGACGAGATACACGCGGCTACTATCAGGGTGTCGGCACGCCGGGAGGTCTTGCTGGACTTGTTTTACCATTGTCGAAATGTCTTGTGCTACCGGGATGCCGAGCCTGATCGGATTTCCCTAAGATAAGGAGTGATGATATTATATTTATCACTTCAGCTAATCGTGAGAGCTTGTGATGGGCTAAGTTGGAACACCCCTGCAGGGTTATGATCTTTCGAAAGCCGTGCCCGCGGTTATGTGGCAGATTGGAATTTGTTAATGTCCGGTTGTAGAAAACTTGACAGAGGATCCGAAATAAAACACACAACTCTGTGAGTAACCGTGACTGTCTCTTTTCATTTTGAGAAGAGAACACGGTGGGGTTATGTTTGATTCATATGTAGTTCAGGATCTTTAGCGATCACTACTTTTACGACCGTTTGCGTAGATGCTCATCTTATTCTGGTACTCGTAAGTTAGCCACCATATTATGCTTAGCCGCTGCTGCAACCTCACCACTTTACCTCTTCCTACCCATAAAGCTTTGCTAGTCTTGGTACCCATGGTTATGGGATTGCTGAGTCCTCGTGGCTCACAGATACTACAACACCAGATGCAGGTTCAGCCGAGTTTGATGCAGAAGATGGTTCAAGTACTTCGCTGGGAGCTCTTTGAAGAGAGTGGCTGTATGCTTGTGACGTTTCGACGATCAGTAGTGGTTTCTACTAGGATTTGATCCTCACCTGTGGCTTTATGTTGTTTTGGTATCTTTCTTTTGGATCTTACCCTTAGATGGGCTATGATGTTTTGAATGATGTTATGCTTATGTAATGTATTGTGTGAAGTGGTGAGTGTAAGCCAACTATCTTCTTTTGCAATTTAATCCCTCTTTTACATGAGTCATGCAAAGATACCAAACTTGAGATCATTCTAGGATGGGCTTATACCTTTAAGTCGTGCCTCGACACGTAGGAGGTATAGTCCCATCCTGGGCATTACAAGTTGGTATTCAGAGCCTTCTCCGACCTAGAAGCCCCCACTGATTGATCGAATCGTTGACGGTTGAGTCTAGGCACACACTTGAAAATGTTTTGAGTCCTATATTTATATCGGAGAGTAGGATTTCTTTGCTTCTCATCTCTTTTCATTCTGGTGAGGACTCTTGACGGCTACTCTTGCCTCTTCTACTTTAAAAAATTGGACCAATTTTTTTTTAGGATCTCGCGAGTATTGTTTGGATTGTTTCGATGTCTTTGTGACGAGAACATTGTTCTCGATGCCTCCTGTCATTTAGGGGTTGTGGCAGTGTCCCGGGGAGTTGAGCTCCGAGGTGTTGTCGTCACAAATCCATCGCGGCAGTACTAGAATACTTAAGACGGCCGACATCGAAAACTCTCCTATGCGGTTAGTGGCAAGATAACCCCGACATCACCCAGTACTGGGGAGGTAGTTCGGGAGTATTGCCATAGCTTGTATAGTGGATGCGTTTCGAAGGTCCGAGGTAAACGGTTTCCGAGGACAACTGGTTATGTGTTGAAGGATGGATACAGCTGGATGTAGGTTTAGAGTTGAGTGCACAGTGCTTCCCCTGTATCCCCAACACCTGATTGCATAACTGGGAACTTTCGGAAATTAATAGGTGGGTTCATCTAGTAGTTCTAGGCATTCTTCCAACGGATGCATGATATGAAGTTCGGGGGTTCTACATTGAGTGAAGTGGTTTTATGGACTTGTTCCGATCGGGAGTTGCATCTTAAAGGGTCCTTGGCTATGCTGATCCGGGGATTGCAAAACCCTTTTGTAACTCGTTCCATGAGCTTTCAGCACGAAGATGTCGAACGAAACTTCTATCTTGTATTTGTTCTATCTGTTCCTTGTTACTTTTTATTTATCTTTTGTTCTCCCTAGTGGCTTCTCGTCAAGCTGATGTACCTGCGGAATTCATTCGTTCAATTCTCTGTTCGGATAGATATGTTGCAACATAATCTTCTTCATAAACATATCTATCCGTTGTTTTGTTTTGATTCTGGTATTCGAGTTGCTTCGATGTCAAATGTTGATTCCATACCTTTCTTAATGGTGTTCTCATATTTCTATGGGAGTGCTAATTCTTCTTGACCATCGAGATCTCCATGTTAATCCTTTTCAACCGGTGTGCCTTCGTTTCAAGTTATTCCATACGGACGTCGTTGAGAAATCCGACGATTTGTCTGTTTCATTCATCCCAAGTTGTCTTTGTTTCCCCACCCTCCCACCCTTTTTCTTCATGGAGCTAGAGTCCATGAAGTATCCATTTTATTCATGTGATATTTCTTCATTCTTTTCCTTCAATGTTCTTATCCGATGATTTATCGTGAAGATGCTCAAGAGCTTCAAGTTCATCATTCTTTTGTTCTCAAATTCTGCCGGTGGATGTAATTCAAGATTTCGGTGTTGATCTTATCGTTTTCCTCTTTTCACAATGCTTTCTTATTCCGGTGCACCAATTAATCATTCTCCCCTTGCTATTCATATCCGGAGTGTTGAAGATATCTCAGAAGATTCATAATTCCATTCTTAATCCGTTCAAGCTATTTTTGAGGATTATCATCTTATTCAAGTCATTTAATTCAACCGGTGCAATAGCTCTCAAGCAATCTTTTCCAACGGTGATTTCTTTAGTGGGCCCTAACCCACAGGTCTTTTCCCAGGATCTTACCTGACTCTTCTAATTTTTCCGGAGTTATACTCAAATTCTTTTCAAAGTGTGACGTAAGAATGATCACCATCAGTCACATGCCTTCTCCAAGATCGCTTTCAAATTCTTTTTCATCATTGGTTCAACCTTTTAATTCTTCATTCCGGAGTGCTCAACAATTATTCATGGTGGTGTTTCTCATCGTCTTCTCACATTTGCAGACCGGAGAAGTGTTCCTCTTAAATCTTGGCCCGTTCTCTCAAGATTCTTCATGAATTCTTTTCTTTGTGATCCTCCGAAGGCCATCATTTCAGATATTTCTTCGTTCTCTGTTTGCAACTTCGTCCTCCAAATATTCTTCATTGATGTCTCTTCGTTCGCCTCCCTATTCTTCCCGGTGATTCATTCTTTTATATTCACTCAATTTCAATTCTTACGCTGGTTCTTTCAAGTTTACCCTTCCGTTGTTATCGTTTTAATTCATTTGTTCTTTTCACAATCCTACCGGTGCTTCGTTGAAGACTTATTCAAGCTTGTGCGAGATCTCTCTTAATTCTTTCCAACGAGAATAAGTAGTATGCCAAATCCTTTGGTTGTCATCAATTTAAATTGGTGAAGAAGATGCATAACATAATTCTTATTCTTATTCCTTCAAGTGTTTAATCTCTGTTTTCCGGAGCTTGTTCATCATATCACATTCTCGGTTCTAAATTCTTCATCTTGTTTTCCGAAGCTCCAAGTGATTTCAATTATATCATTTCAAAGCTCCATCTAATTCATCACAGGCCTTGAATCTTATTATTTCATCTTTCATTTCTCATGCTTTCATTACCGGAGTTTTCATGGTGGTTCATCAAGATTTAATTCATCCTTGAAGTCTTCATCAAGATTCTTGTTGGAGCTCAAGCATTCTTCATCATGCTTTCCAAGTGCAATCCTTTCCACCTTATCTTTTCAGATGGTGTTATGTCATTTTGACAATTTCCTTTCATGTTTCATGATTCACAAGTGGTCAGGAATGAGATATTTAAACCCATCATTTTCCTTGTTTAGGAGATCTTTTCAAACCTTCATTTATTCGTTGGAGTAATCTTGGATTGTATTTCACCAAAAAGCTTTCCCTAAGGATTGTTGCTAATTATGGTGCTTATAAATGACCCAAGTTCTTCATTTATCCTCTCGGTGAAATAAGTTTATCGTCTCCTTGTTGATCTCAATCCAATCAAATGTTTTCGTTAGTGGCTGGTTGTCACCTCTTAATTTTGAGATGTTTTCCATAAGCCCACAACGAGCTTATTCTTTTCGTTGTTGAATTTCCAACAACTCTATTCAACCCTTCTTTGTAAGGAGGATTTCCTAATTCATTTTGGGGGAAGTTGTCATTTTCTTCTCCATTCATTTCTTTCATTGATTATATGCTATTCTTTCATTCCGGAGGCTTTGTGATTTTGCTCTCGTTGACCATCATCTCGTTTTTATCAAGATCATGTTCTTTTCCTTGTTTATCTATTTAACCGGAGCGTTGTATTCGCCATTCTAATTCTCTCATCTTATCAAGTTCTAACTCTCTTTTAACCGGAGTGCTGTCTGATTCCTTCTTACCCTTGTGCCATTATTTTAATTGTTTCGGAGGCAATATGCTGTTGATTTCATCAAGTATCATTCCATCTCCTCAAGTTCTTGTTCAATTCCTTCCATTTTCCGACGGAGTGCTGTCCAAATTCTGTCATTCTTATTCCTTGGCTATACCGTTGCGGTTCATATTCTTTTGGTTCGTAAGAACTTGCTTCATGTCTTTAACCTTCAAGGTTCTCATAATGCTCCTTGTTCGTCTTTTCTAACGGAGTGTTTCATCTTCGTTCATGTCCGTTGCATTCTTTCTTTCAACTTGTTTAACCTCTCAAGGTTCTTTGGTTTCACCCGTCTATCAAAGAAGCAACTTTGTTTTACCTCTTCCTCTTCCGTTTTTTTACCCGGTGCTATCTCTAGGATCTCGGGTCGAGATCCTCTGTTAGTGTGGGAGAGTTGTGACGCCCGAAGACCGACGTCCAAGAAGATTCCAGAAGATTCCAGAGGATTCCGGGTTCTCCCGTGTGTTTTTATTTGTGCTTGTATTATTTATTTTTGCATTGCATCATGTCATCATGCCATCATGTCATATTTCTTTTGCATCTCAACTAAATAAATTGTGTGGACCTTCGGTCCATTTAAATCGAGGGAAGAATGACTTCTCTTTATAACATATGAAAGCCTCCCAATAGTAGTAGGGAGCTATATTAATTATTCCATTTGTTTGGAATCAACCAACACACTTGCATATTTCCCCATGCCTCCCCTTTCTCTTTCTTTGCCTCAAACCTTGCCAATTATTCTTTTCCCGTTTATCGAGGTTCTTCCAAAAACCCTCCAGCCATTTTAATTAAATTCCTCACATTTTTGTGAGTCTAGGGAATTTTACCCTATGCCCTAAGCCTTTTCCTAACTTCTCTTTTCTTTCTTTTCCTCTTGTGGTTTTCTGTTTTTTTGGAAAACAGCTTTGTAGATATCAGCAAGAGAGAGCCCAGCCGGCCTCCCTGTCCCTCCTAGGACCTCCAGTCTCCTGGGCCTCCCTCCCACCAGCCGCACCTGCTCTCCTCCCAGCCTCCAGGCCCACGACCCATCAACTCCATCCCAAGGCCCGACTCCAGCCACTTCCTAACCCTAAGCGCCCCGAGCCCGACCCCATCTCTCCTCCCCCGTTTTTCCCTCAGTCATCGCCGCCACCCCTCGTGCCCAGCGTCGCAGCGCCGCTCGTCCCATCGCTCGGTCCCTGTTTCCCTTCCCCCGCCGCCGAGCCCCAGCGCTCGATCCCGCCCCTCCAGCCTTGCGGCCTCGAGCGCCCCTCCTCTGCATCTCCAGGCGAGTCCCGGCGCGCCTCAGCCGCCTCCCTGCGCCTCGCCCCTTGGCGCCCCATGAGCCGGCCGCCTCGAGCCCTGCTTCCGCCCTCGACCAGCAAGGCCCGTGGCCTCCCTTCCTCGCCTGGCCCGAGCCAGGACGACAGCCGCGCCAGCCAGCGCTCGCCATCTCCAGCGCCCAGCGCCTCCCTTCGCCAGCTCCGCCAGGGCGCCCGCTCAGCCCCGAGCGCCCGTCCTGTGGCCCCGAGCCAGCGCCGCAGCTCCGTGGCCTCCAGGTCGCCGGAGCCAGCAGCCGGACGCCTCACCAAGGCCTCCCTCCATCGCCAAGACTCCGTCCCTGCCTCGCCTCCATCGCCTCTCTGCCATGGCCTCGTCGCCAAGCTTGCTGCCGCTGCTCTGCCTTGCTGCCTTGTGTAGGTGCCATGACCGAGTCCAAGACGATCTGTTTTCACCAAGACCCGCAAGTTCACTACGTCGCCAAGTCCCAAGACCGCCATGTTTATTTTGTGGCTGTGGTTTTTCGCCAAGTGCACCGCAGCCGCAAGAACCGTGTACGACTACAAGGAGAAATGCAAGTACCACGACGTCGACGACCCTCAAGTTCGACTACACGGCGTAACGTCAAGTACCACTACGTCGCGAGAACCGAGTCCGGCAAGACCGCTACGAGAACGACTACCGATGCGTCAATGTTCCTCTCCGGTGTCCCGAGGACCGAGTACCCCTACCGATGCGTCAAGTACCTCTACGGAACGAACGTGTACAACTACTTCCTCTCCAAACGGAACGTCTACTTCCACTACCGTCGCCCCGTGTACGACTACGAACGAGAACAACTACTTCCTCTACGGCCATGTACAACTACTTCCTCTACGTCCCTCTACGATCTTGAACCCCTCCGAGAACGAATGTTTCGAAGGTATAACCCCGAGACGATGACCCGTGTGGTGCTTATGTTGTATGAGATGTTTGCCCTTGTGTGCTCCGTGCCCGTTGTGCCGGTTCGTTCTTTTGTCGTGCTCCTCGGTTGCCTCGTCGCCGACTCGTGGGAACCCGGTGACGGGATCGCCCCACCTTTCATCTTGTTTGACTCGCTCACGCCATTTTTCCTTTTGTACCGGACTCTCAACGAGTTACCGCAACCGATATGTTGCGTGGCATCATTTTCGGTTCGTTGCCGTGGCACCCTTTCTTTCCACCACGATGACAATACTTCATACCTTCTTCATGTCAACTTTTAATAAACTTGCATAAAACTTGATCATGTCATCCGCATCATGTTAACAACATTGATATGTTAAATTGTTGTTTGCTTATAATTACTAAACATGCTCATGGGGATTTTCCGGAATTGTTGTTGTTATTTCCGGCCTCATTTAAAAATGCCTAAATAGTGTAGTTTTATTATGCTTCACCTCTTGCCATGTTAAAAACATTTAATCTTGTCTTGTAAATAACGAGAGTCAACTAAATAAAATAAATGTGGTGTTTCGTCAATATGCAACTCGTTGCATATTGAGCTCCACTTAACTTGTAGTTTTGTTCGTGCACTTTGCCATGCCATGCATATTTAAACCGGACATGCATCATGCTTGCTTGTGCATCGTATGCCATGTTTATGCTTGTGTGTTTACCGTATTGTTTGCTTCTTTCCGGTTGCTTCTCTTGTTAGCTTCGGTTTTGTTCCGGAGTTGTGAGGATTCGCTCGACTGTTGCTCCGTCTACTTCATGGATCCGTTCTTCTCCCTTGTGGTATCCCAGGCAAGATGATCATACCCTTGGATACCTTTACTACCATTGCCATGCTTAGTTGTCTCGATGCTATCGTTACATGTCGCGCTACCCATCTTTTATGTCAGCCTCTCCTTGTTGCCATGAAACCTCTAACCTTGAAACCTTCCTAGCAAAACCACTGTTTGGCTATGTTACCCGCTTGCTCAGCCCCTCTTATAGCGTTGTTAGTTGCAGGTGAAGATGAAGTTCGTTCCAGGAGGGAACTTGTTGTTGGAATATCACAATATCTATAATTATTATTAACACACCTATATACTGGGCATGGGTGGAAGGCTTGGCCTTTTGCTCGGTGTTTTGTTCCACTCATGCCACCTTAGGCGCCGATAAACCGGCATTATGTTCCTTGATTTTGCGTTCCTTACACGATGGTTGGATGGGGACCCCTTGACAGTTCGACTTTGAATAAAACTCCTCCAGCAAGGCCCAACATTGGTTTTAATTTGCTCATAATAACAACTTAATTAATTAATTAAAATTGCATAGGGGGTCGCATCCCCGAGGATTCTTTTCTACATAGCAGGGGGGGCCAGTGCTGATGGTGTTGGTCCCAAACGGGGAGACTGTGGGGCCGCCTTGGGGAAACCCGAGGTATCTGGTATAACCTGTAGGATCACCCATCCGGTTGTGGCCTGAGACGAGATACGCGTGGCTACTATCAGGGTGTCGGCACGCCGGGAGGTCTTGCTGGACTTGTTTTACCATTGTCGAAATGTCTTGTGCTACCGGGATGCCGAGCCTGATCGGATTTCCCTAAGATAAGGAGTGATGATATTATATTTATCACTTCAGCTAATCGTGAGAGCTTGTGATGGGCTAAGTTGGAACACCCCTGCAGGGTTATGATCTTTCGAAAGCCGTGCCCGCGGTTATGTGGCAGATTTGAATTTGTTAATGTCCGGTTGTAGAAAACTTGACAGAGGATCCGAAATAAAACACACAACTGTGTGAGTAACCGTGACGGTCTCTTTTCATTTTGAGAAGAGAACACGGTGGGGTTATGTTTGATTTGTATGTAGTTCAGGATCTTTAGCGATCACTACTTTTACGACCGTTTGCGTAGATGCTCATCTTATTCTGGTACTCGTAAGTTAGCCACCATATTATGCTTAGCCGCTGCTGCAACCTCACCACTTTACCTCTTCCTACCCATAAAGCTTTGCTAGTCTTGATACCCATGGTTATGGGATTGCTGAGTCCTCGTGGCTCACAGATACTACAACACCAGATGCAGGTTCAGCCGAGTTTGATGCAGAAGCTGGTTCAAGTACTTCGCTGGGAGCTCTTTGAAGAGAGTGGCCGTATGCTTGTGACGTTTCGACGATCAGTAGTGGTTTCTACTAGGATTCGATCCTAACCTATGGCTTTATGTTGTGTTGGTATCTTTCTTTTGGATCTTACCCTTAGATGGGCTGTGATGTTTTGAATGATGTTATGCTTATGTAATGTATTGTGCGAAGTGGCGAGTGTAAGCCAACTATCTTCTTTTGCATTTTAATCCCTCTTTTACATGAGTCGTGCAAAGATACCAAACTTGAGATCATTCTAGGATGGGCTTATACCTTTAAGTCGTGCCTCGACACGTAGGAGGTATAGTCCCATCCTGGGCATTACACTGCCACAACCCCTAAATGACAGGAGGCATCGAGAACAATGTTCTTGTCACAAAGATATCGGAACAATGCAAACAATACTCGCGTGATCCTAAAAACAATTTAGTGAGTTTTTGAGAGAAGAAGAGATAGAACATCGTCAGGAGTCCTTACTAGAGGGATGAAGGGGTGAGGAGTAAAAATAAATCCTCACTAAAGCCAACTACTCTTTTATATAGGACTCAAAACATTTTAATGTGTGTGCCTAGACTCAACCGTCAACAGTTCGATCAATCAGGGGGGCTCCTAGGTCGGAGAAGGCTCTGAATACCAACTTGTAATGCCCAGTATGTGACTATGTCTCCCACGTGTCGAGGCACGACTTAAAGACATAATCACATACGAGAATTATCTCAAGTATGGTATCTTTGCACGACTCATGTAAAATAGGGGATGAAAATGTAAAAGAGTAGTTGGCTTACACTCGCCACGTCACACAATGTAATACATTAACATACATCATCCAAATAACATCAGAGTCCGACTACGGACGAAGATTGTCACATCCCTAGTTTAGCACTTGCATTAGGACTAGCTAGAGTGTGCATCATGTTTACTTATCAAGAAACTTGAAATGGGAATGACAGAAACCCCAGTACCCCTCTTCTAACAACTAGGGTTTGATAAAATCTTTTCCAATGTACCCAAAATGCCCTTCAAAAATGTCCATCTTTTCTGCCTTGGTCTTAAACCTCTGCCAAAAATGGTGCACAATTTTCTAGGACATCCAAGGTCTCTGGATTAAATCATATGGTATTTGCATTTGGGCATTTTAATGCTATAAAATATTTTATGTGCCCAAATAATCATAAACTATAATGTTCCATGCTGTTCATATTATATACAGTGGGCATGACAAGTTTTATGAGTTATAAAAATTTTCTGGCATTTTTATTAATTAAACAAAGTTGCAAAAGAAATGAAACAGAAAAGAAATAGGAAAAGGGAGAGAGAGACAGGTTACCTGACGCCCAACCGGCCCACCTGCCGGCCCAGCCCAGCTGCCGCTCCAGCGGGCTGCTTGGCTCGGCCAGGCAGGCAGGCAGGTGCTCGACGGCGGCCGCAGCGCGTGCCACGCAGCTGTCCGCCGCCCTGCTTCCTTCCCTCGCCGCCCTGGAGGCCTGGATCGAACGTTCACCTCGCCCCCGACCTCGCAGACACTCTCCCCTCTCCCCAGCTCCTCTCCTTCGCCCTCCCCGCACCATGGCCGACGCCGCCGTGCTCGCACCGTCGTAGTATCCGCGCCCACCGTCGTCCCTGAGCCATGTCGTCGTGTCCGTCGTCTTCGCCGTCCTCGACTACATCGAGCAGGCCGAGCCCCGAGCGCTCGCCCATCCTGGAGACGCCCCGACCTCTTCTTCCCCAACTCCGGCCGCGGAGACCCCCCTCGCCGTCCCGCTCAGCTCCGACCGCCCCCAAGCTCGCTCCGGTGTCTGCTGCAACCTCTGTGAGCCCAGCTTCGTCCTCCCCCTCTCTGTTGGCTCTCTCCTACCCTGGAACGCACCGCACGTAGCTCACCTGCACGCACCGCCGCGGAGCTCGTCGCCGACGAGGCTCCGGCCATCCAATGGTCCGGCCACCGTGCCTGTCAGCTTCACTGTCACGCGTAGGTGCTGTAGGACCACTTCACGCACCTCTCCGAGCACCGCAGCGTCGTTTTTGACTTCGCCGAACTCCGGCAGCCGCTGGACTCGTCGCCGGCGTCATCTCCGGCGACCTCGAGGCCAGCCACCACCTCCATTCGATGCGGTTTGCCTCCAGCTACCCGTAGGTGTGCTCCGCCGTCGATTTGGCAGCCGGAGCACGAAACCCGCACCTCACCGCCGTGTTTGGCCTCGCCGGCGGCTAAACGCCGGCGAGTTGGGCCTGTTTGACCACGGGTTTGACCCCCCTGGGTCACTGACATGTGGGCCCTGCCTGCTAGTCAAACCTAGTTTAAGTGTTAATTTAATTCTAATTAGTTAATTAGTTAAAAGTGACACTGACCAGTGGGTCCCACTGGTCAGGTTTGACCTGGGCCGCCCTCTTGACTGACTAACGTCAGCATGATGTCATGCTGACGCAGTAAAGGATTTTCTGGGATTTTTAGATTTAAAAATAATTCACGAAATTCCAGAAAATGCCTAAACTTCAAAAAAATCATATAAATTCAACAGTAGCTCAGATGGAAAAGATTTATATATGAAAAATGATCAGAAAAATCCAATCTTTCCAATGGCACTGGTTTCCTGCATGTTTGAGCAAGTTAACCTTGCTGTATACATTAAAACATGATAATGCACTTAATTAAATAATAGTTTGAATTCCAATTTGAATCTTTGATTCAAATAGGCTCAAACCCTTCTGGTTATAGTTGAATTAGCCAAAACACATGCATCTTGCCATGTCATGAGCATGCACCATATTGTTGCAATTTTTTTTCTATTGATTGTATCGCCGGTATTCTCCGTGTTAGGTCCTGCTCCCGAGGATACTTCTGCGTATCCAGCTGAAGAGCAGTACCCGACAACCACTCTGTCAGGCAAGCAATCATTGATCATTCCGATACAAACCCATCTTCTCGCTCCTACTCTCTTTTACTGCATTAAGGCAACAGCGTGTGAACTGCTACTTGCTGCGGTAGTTGAACCCTATTCCCTTGCATGACCTGTCATTGCCACAGTAAATAGTTGAAACCCACTAGCATGTGTAGGAGTTGATTGAGCCATGTGATGTGTGATCCACCATGCTATTTGTTTATGTTGCCTGCTATGCTTAGAGTTGTGTCAGGTCTGGTTCATCTGGGTGATGGATCAGAGTGAAATGATCATGCCGATAAAGAGAAGGAAGTGTGGAATATGCTTGGTAAAGGTATCGACGAAAGGCCATGTAGGAGTACATGGTGGGTTGTTTCATTGGAATCGTCCATAGGACCCGAGATCTGTATGTGTGGTTCAAGTTTCAGCTACTACCACACATTGGGATCCTTAATTGACCCTCTCGGCTTATTAATTACCCTCCATCTCTGTCCAGGAGTTGCAACTAGTTTCTGGTGTTTATAGTTTACTGGAGGTCGTGCATAGCGCTGACCCTCGGGGTGGGTTGTGATGCGACAGGTACGTGGCACGGTGTACCGGTTGCCCGTTTGGTGACTCGGGAAACCTGTACACATTGTTTGGGGCCGTGAGCGACACCCCGGCCGGATCTCCCCACGGATGGAACCCAAATAGGCGATAAACCTGGACGAGAGACTTGTGTAGTTAGTCAGGTCGTGGCCGACACCCACGCTGGGCTTCCGCTTGAAGGTTGCCGAGTACACGTCGAGTAAACGGCGATAAGTGGTGGGAGCGTGTGTGAAGAAGTACACCCCTGCAAGGTTATCAATCTATTCGAATAGCCGTTGTTCGCGGTATGGACTACTTGGTTACTCTTACAGTTCATAGACAAGTTGATGGTTACTACTAAACGCCTCAAGATAAGTGTGAGTACCGTGGATGGCCCTTCCGTAGGATGACGGAAGAGGATCCTCGGTGGTGTATTGTTGTGGTGAGTAGAGGACTCGTGTACGTAATAATATCTTGCAATCTGTTGAGAGTTGTAGTATAGGTTAGCCAAGAGTCAAAGCTGGCATTCTGCTATGAGCTCCACTACCCCTTTGATAATGTTGCATGTATGATAGGTTCTGTTGTAAGACTTGCTGAGTACCTTTGTACTCATGTTTGCTTAATAACTGTTGCAGAGGAGAACCCTGCCCCTTCTGATGGGTTCTACATAGACGTTGACGTCGACGAGTAGCTTGTCACCCAGACGGAGATCTGGAGCTTGTGAAGGGCCTTGTAGATAGTCACGCTACACCAAGCCTGTTTTATTTTCTAAGTTGTCTGTACTCAGACATTTAGCTTCCGCTTGTGCTTGTATGACTGTATGACTTGAGTGTTGGGTCATGTGACCCCTACATGTATGGATATGTTATGTATGGCTCTTGGAGCCTCTTAAATAAAGTACTTGAGTCATAGAGTTCTGTTGTGATGCAATGTTGTATTTGCACATATTGTGCATATTGTGTGTATGATTGAAATGCTTGGTATGTGTGGGATCCGACACCTAGTTGTTTTCCTTTGGTAGCCTATCTTACAGGGAAATGCCTCCTAGTGTCTCCAATGAGCCTTGGTAGCTTGCTACTGCTCGGAACACGTAGGCTGGCCAGCATGTGTCCTTCTTCGTTCCTGTGTCTGTCCCTTAGGGGAAATGTCACGCGTTGTCCCTTTAAGTCCATGTAGCTTGCTACGACTTGGCTTCATACGTTGATGACCGACACGTTCGTTGCTGGGTCATGGATGCCTGTCTCTGTAATTTAGTGCCACTTTTGGTTTATAACTAGCCATGTCGGCCCGGGTTCTCTATCATATGGATGCTAGCGACAATGTCATATACGTGTGCTAAAATGTGCAAACGGTCCCGGGCCAGGTAAGGTGGCACCCGTGGGGTTACCGTGCGTGAGGCCGCAAAGTGATATGACGTGTTACAGCTAGATCGGTGTGACTTAGGATCGGGGTCCTGACAGCGTTGGCATCAGAGCTGGACTGCCTGTAGGTTTCTCAAGCCAAACTGGTCGATGTTGAGTCTAGAAAAATTCTTAGTTATATGTAGGGGAATTGATTGTGGAAGGGAACGTAAGGCTCTTTTTACTCCTTTACCTTATGCCCTTCTGATCCGAGTCAGTCTATTCTTTCTACGGGGATTTAGGACTAGGCCTCTCATACTTACTAGGTTCACGTGTTACTAATCCGTAGACTCTTTGGATTGTTGGTTTCAAGCCTCAGTTCAGTTTCTATCCTTTTAGTATGATGATTGTTGGACCCGGAACCTTGATATGGAATTGTTGAGTGGCTATGCTATCATTTGTCTGATGTCTCCAATCTTCTTTGAGCATTTACAGTTGTTATGCTGCCCGATTTCTTCCAGAAACACTAATGCCTTTGCATTACTTCGTGTTTCAGATGTCTGGCCGCACCCCTCACCAAGTGGTTCGTTTGACGCGGTGCATTAGTGTGCCCGGACACACGGCCATGCTAGTCCGTGTGCTGACTGAGACCGGTTATCGCTGATATCCTGAGTACACCATGGAGGAACAGTACCAGGATTTCAATCAGAGTCAGTATTTCTGCATAGTCCGGATATACCCCTCATATCCCGGAGCTAACGACCCCATCCATTGGTCTTATGGACTCGGGGTTACCATCGAGATGGCAGTGCAGGATGCCGCCTATTCGATGATGACCATTCTCCGGGCTAGGCATGCCCTATTGCTGAACACTGAGTTCTGTTACATGTCAGCCTCACTTCCCGGAGAGGAAGGCTACTACACTGGTCTGTATACTGATGCTGCTCATGAAGAGCCACTGCTTCAAACTACTGTTCAGATGCTGGAGGATAGGCACCATGAGGTCCGTGCCCTCCGAATGGAGCTGTATAACACTCGAGCCGCCCACTGGACTACTTTGACACGGCTTGCACCTGCTGTGCACGCCGGATATCTGGACATGCGGGATTTGTACCCCGTGCGGACTCGTCTGCCTGATCGCATGGATTGGCGTGACGTTGGGGGTATTACACCTCCACATGGGCGTCGGTTACCACCAGCATCGGGACCGAGGCCACATCCATGTCCTTATGGTCCACAGCCTTCGAGTGCTCGCGAGTTTCAAGATCCTTCTGTTCCACTTCCAGGCTACGGTGGTAATCTCTACGAGGATTACTACGGGAATGTCTGAGCTAGACCGTGGTAGTAGTAGTATTGTAGTAGTTGTATTCCCACAGTCCTGCGCGTCTTGTGGAATATGACTTAGTGTGTACCGAGTTCCGGAAGTGTAGTTAAATAATGTAATAGGAGCCTGGGATGCCTCTGATGGGATGTATCGTCTTTCACCGCAGTTGTACTTTAGCCTTGGCTTGTACTAAACTATGTATGGTGTGTATGACCACTGGTGTATATATAGCAGTTTCTATATTACCATGTCGTACGGATGAACATCTCTGCATTCCGTGTCATCCATTACATTCTGCACTCCTATGTCAAATTTTTGCCATCCTTGTCTAAACCGTTGTCTTGTTTTCTTAGGATGGTCAACACTCGCAACACTCCTGCTGCCCAGGAGCAGGGTGAGGCTAGTGGGGCTAGAGATGGGAATCTGCCCCAGCCACCCTCCTTGGCGGAAGTTATGCTCGAGGCAGAACGGAACAAGAGAGAGACCAACCGTCTGCTGGAACGCATAGAGCAGAACACTGGGTTCCGCCAGAGGAATGACGTGGTGTTAATCAATGACTTTATCAAGATGTGCCCATCGAAGTTCCATCACTCCACTGAACCTCTGGATGCGGATGACTGGCTACGTAGTATCACCCACAAGCTACACTCTGCCCGTGTGGCCGAAGCTGACAAGGTTACCTACGCCGCCTACCATCTTGAGGGCCCTGCCAGTCTTTGGTGGGAGAACTTTGAAGCTATGCGTCCTGCTGGCCAAATCACTACTTGGGTTGAGTTCAGTGCGGCATTCCGTGAACATCACATTCCGGAAGGTCTCATGGATCGCAAGCGGGAGGAATTCTGCAATTTCACCCAGGGCCGGTTAACTGTGGATGGCTATAGTCGCGAGTTTGGCAACTTGGCACGCTATGCACCTGAGGAAGTATCCACCGATGCCAAGAAGCAGGAGAGGTTCCGCAAGGGACTCAGCCCTGAACTCCGCCGAGATCTACGTCTGCATGAGTGCACTTCCTTCCAGAAGCTGGTAAACAAGGCTATCAGTGCTGAGACGGGCCAGACCGACTTCGAGGCCACACGCAAGCATACCCGAGACTTTGGTTCCTCATCCGGCTCTGGCTCTCACAAGCGCCGTGTGTGGGTTCCTAACACTGCTCTGCCACCCAAGTACACACCGAGGCCATCCTATGAGGCGCCTCGCCCAACTCAACAGTTTGCACCTGCTAAGACCTATGGAGGACCACCTTCCAACTTTGCTCCACGCACTAGCACTGTGACATGCTTCAAGTGTGGAGAACCGGGACACTACATGCATGAGTGTCCTCAGAACCAACCAGGAAAACCCGTTGGCCGTGGTAAGCCAACCGGCAAGGTGAATTATGTCAAGCCAATCCCCACTGCACGTGGTCATGTCAACTATGTCTCTGCTGAGGAAGCTTATGAGGATCCTAACGTCGTCCTTCGTACGCTTCTCGTAAACTGCCATCCGGCATCTGTTCTTTTCGATACTGGAGCATCACATTCGTTCGTATCTGAGAGCTATGCTCGAATGCACAACATGACTTTTTGTGACATGCCTACTTCCATGGTTATTCAAACTCCTGGTTCAAAGTGGCAAACCTCTAGGGTAAGCCATGGAAATGAAATCCTTGTCGATAGACTTGTTTTCCTAGCATCTCTAATCGCTCTCAAGTCCTCGGACATAAACATCATTTTGGGTATGGATTGGATGAAAACTCATTACGCCAAGATTGATTGCTATACTAGGACCGTTCAACTTACACATCCATCCGGCAAGATAGTCAATGTCTTGACCCGAATGGCTGAGCGTCAGCTCTACTCTCTTAATGCCAGCCCTCTACCAGAACTCGAAGATATCCCGGTAGTCCGTGACTTTCCGGATGTTTTTCCAGAAGAACTGCCAGGAATTCCACCTGACAGAGATGTCGAGTTCGTGATAGATCTTATCCCTGGAACTGTCCCAATCTCTAGGAGACCCTATAAGATGGCACCCCTAGAATTAGCTGAGCATAAGAAACAACTCGATGAGTCCTTGCAAAAGGGTTTCATCCATCCTAGTTCCTCCCCTTGGGCTTGCCCCGTCCTCTTCGTCAAGAAGAAGGATGGAACGGAGCGGATGGTTGTAGATTACCGACCTGTCAATCTGGTCACCATAAAGAACAAGTATCCGCTCCCCAGGATCAACGACCTATATGATCAGCTCGCTGGATCCTCAGTCTTCTCTAAGATGGATTTGAGGTTGGGTTACCATCAAATCAAAATCAAGAACGGGGACATTCCTAAAACGGCTTTTGTTACTCGTTATGGCCAATATGAGTACACCGTCATGTCCTTCAGATTAACCAATGCCCCAACCACCTTTTCCCGGCTAATGAATTCTATATTCATGGAGTACTTGGATAAATTCGTCGTGGTATACCTCGATGATATACTCATTTACTCCAAGAACAAGGAGGATCATGCCGAGCACTTAAGGCTGGTATTGACGAAACTTCGAGAGCACCGCCTTTATGCCAAATTCTCTAAATGTGAATTTTGGTTGCCGGAAGTAACCTATCTAGGTCATGTGATCTCTGGCAAGGGTATTGCTGTCAATCCCGAGCGAGTTCAAGCCATCCTTGATTGGACTCCCCCTGAATCGGTCAAGCAAGTTAGGATTTTTCTTGGCTTAGCGAGCTATTGCCGACGCTTCGTCGAGAATTTCTCCAAGGTTGCTAAACCTCTAACTAAACTCCTCAAGAAAGATAAAAAGTTTGAGTGGACCCCACAGTGCGAGTCCAGTTTTCAGCAACTGAAAAGACGCCTGACATCTGCACCTGTACTGGTACCACCAGATTTTTCCAAGGATTTTATAATCTACTGCGACGCCTCGCGACAAGGACTATGTTGCATACTCATGCAAGATCATCAAGTGATTGCTTACGCATCCCGACAGTTGCGTCCCCATGAGGATAACTATCCTACACATGATCTAGAGCTTGCAGCTGTAGTCCATGCACTCAAAACATGGCGACATTACCTCCTTGGTAATCGCTGTGAAATCTTCACTGATCATCAAAGTTTGAAGTACATCTTCACCCAACCGGATCTAAATCTCAGGCAAAGACGCTGGGTTGAGTTGCTCACAGACTACGACTTAGGAATCACTTACACCCCTGGAAAGGCCAATGTCATGGCTGATGCGCTAAGTCGTAAGTCTTATTGTAACAACTTAATGTTACAACAAGGGCAACCACTTCTCCACGAGGAATTTCGTAAGCTTAACCTTCACATTGTTCCTCGAGGATTCCTTTCCACCTTGGTGGCGAAACCTACCCTTAAGGATCAGATCATAGTTGCCCAGCGGTATGATAGAGGTATATCTCGGATCAAGGAGAACATTGCTAGCAGAGTTGCTAGAAGTTTCTCTATGGATGATCGAGGTGTTGTGTACTTCGAGAACCGCTTGGTGGTACCCAAGAAACAACAACTACGACAAATGATTCTTAAGGAGGCTCATGAATCTCCTCTCACAATTCATCCCGGTAGTACCAAAATGTATCAGGAGCTACGTCAGAGATTCTGGTGGACTAGGATGAAGAGAGAAATCGCTCAATTCATTGCTAACTGCGACGTTTGTCGTCGAGTCAAAGCAGAGCATCAACGGCCTGCTGGCACCCTTCAACCTTTAGCTATTCCTGAATGGAAATGGGACAAAGTCGGTATGGACTTCATTACCGGGTTTCCTAGGACCAGGAAAGGGAATAATGCTATCTTCGTCGTTATCGACCGCCTCTCTAAAGTAGCTCATTTCCTGCCTGTTCGAGAGAGTATTACCGCTAGCCAGCTAGCAGACTTGTATGTCTCTCGGATAGTATCACTTCATGGTGTGCCGTTGGAGATTAACTCAGACCGTGGAAGTCTTTTCACTTCACGATTTTGGGAAAGTTTCCAGAATGCTATGGGAACTCATCTCTCCTTCAGTACCGCCTTCCATCCCCAGTCAAGTGGTCAAGTGGAACGAGTCAATAAAATTCTGGAAGACATGCTTCGAGCCTCTGTCATCTCTTTCGGTATGGATTGGGAGAAGTGTCTTCCATTTGCCGAATTTGCTTATAACAATAGTTATCAAGCCAGCCTGGGTAAAGTCCCCTTCGAAGTTCTATATGGACGAAGGTGTCGAACACCTCTTAACTGGTCAGAAACCGGGGAAAGACAATTCTTTGGCCCGGATATGATCCAGGAAGCAGAAGACCAAGTTCGCATCGTTCGTGAGAAATTGAAAACAGCCCAGTCTCGTCAGAAGAGCCAATATGATAGCCATCATAAGGCTGTGACTTTTGAAGTCGGCGATAAAGCTTACCTTCGGGTTACTCCTCTTAAGGGAACCCATCGCTTTGGTATCAAAGGCAAATTGGCTCCTCGTTACATCGGTCCTTTTCGCATTCTTGCCAAACGAGGAGAAGTTGCCTACCAATTGGAACTACCTCCGCACCTTTCCAGAGTTCATGTTGTCTTCCACGTTTCTCAACTCAGGCGTTGCTTCTCGGATTCTATCCGCGGAGTGGACCACGAAATGCTTGATCTCCAGGACAATCTCACATATCGAGAATACCCCGTTCGTATTCTTGATCAAACCGAGCGCACCACTCGACGCCACAATATCAAGTTTCTCAAGGTTCAATGGTCACATCATCCCGAGAGTGAAGCTACTTGGGAAAGGGAGGATCGTCTTCGACTTGAGTACCCCACCCTCTTTCCGGAGGAACCCGAATCTCGGGACGCGATTCTTTTAAGTGGGGGTGAGTTGTCACATCCCTAGTTTAGCACTTGCATTAGGACTAGCTAGAGTGTGCATCATGTTTACTTATCAAGAAACTTGAAATGGGAATGACAAAAACCCCAGCACCCCTCTTCTAACAACTAGGGTTTGATAAAATCTTTTCCAATGTACCCAAAATGCCCTTCAAAATTGTCCATCATTTCTGCCTTGGTCTTAAACCTCTGCCAAAAATGGTGCACAATTTTCTAGGACATCCAAGGTCTCTGGATTAAATCATATGGTATTTGCATTTGGGCATTTTAATGCTATAAAATATTTTATGTGCCCAAATAATCATAAACTATAATGTTCCATGTTGTTCATATTATATACAGTGGGCATGACAAGTTTTATGAGTTATAAAAATGATCTGGCATTTTTATTAATTAAACAAAGTTGCAAAAGAAATGAAACAGAAAAGAAATAGGAAAAGGGAGAGTGAGACAGGTTACCCGACGCCCAACCGGCCCACCCGCCGGCCCAGCCCAGCTGCCGCTCCAGCGAGCTGCTTGGCTCGGCCAGGCAGGCAGGCAGGTGCTCGACGGCGGCCGCAGCGCGCGCCACGCAGTTGTCCGCCGCCCTGCTTCCTTCCCTCGCCGCCCTGGAGGCCTGGATCGAACGTTCAACTCGCCCCCGACCTCGCAGACACTCTCCCCTCTCCCCAGCTCATCTCCTTCGCCCTCCCCGCACCATGGCCGACGCCGCCGTGCTCGCACCGTCGTAGTAGCCGCGCCCACCGTCGTCCCTGAGCCCTGTCGTCGTGTCCGTCGTCTCCGCCGTCCTCGACTACATCGAGCAGGCCGAGCCCCGAGCGCTCGCCCGCCCTGGAGATGCCCCCGACCCGTTCTTCCCCAACTCCGGCCGCGAAGATCCCCCTCGCCATCCCGCTCAGCTCCGACCGCCCCCAAGCTCGCTCTGACATCTGCTGCAACCTCTGTGAGCCCAGCTTCGTCCTCCCCCTCTCCGTTGGCTCTCTCCTACCCTGGAACGCACCGCACGTAGCTCACCTGCACGCACCGCCGCGGAGCTCGTCGCCGACGAGGCTCCGGCCATCCAATGGTCCGGCCACCGTGCCTATCAGCTTCACTGTCACGCGTAGGTGCTGTAGGACCACTTAACGCACCTCTTCGAGCACCGCACCGTCGTTTGCGACTTCGCCGAACTCCGGCAGCCACTGGACTCGTCGCCGGCGTCATCTTTGGCGACCTCGAGGCCAGTCACTACCTCCATTCGATGCGGTTTGCCTCCAGCTACCCGTAGGTGTGCTCCGCCGTCGATTTGGCAGCCGTAGCACGAAACCCGCACCTCACCGCCGTGTTTGGCCTCGCCGGCGGCTAAACGCCGGCGAGTTGGGCCTGTTTGACCACGGGTTTGACCCCCCTGGGTCATTGACATGTGGGCCCTGCCAGCTAGTCAAACCTAGTTTAAGTGTTAATTTAATTCTAATTAGTTAATTAGTTAACTGTGACATTGACCAAGGGTCCCACTGGTCAGGTTTGACCTGGGCCGCCCTGTTGACTGACTAACGTCAGCATGATGTCATGCTGACGCAGTAAATGATTTTCTGGGATTTTTAGATTTAAAAATAATTCAGGAAATTCCAGAAAATACCTAAACTTCAAAAAAATCATATAAATTCAAAAGTAGCTCAGATGGAAAAGATTTATATATGAAAAATGATCAGAAAAATCCAATCTTTCCAATGGCACTGGTTTCCTGCATGTTTGAGCAAGTTAACCTTGCTGTATACATTAAAACATGATATTGCACTTAATTAAATAATAGTTTGAATTCCAATTTGAATCTTTGATTCAAATAGGCTCAAACCCTTCTGATTATAGTTGCATTAGCCAAAACACATGCATCTTGCCATGTCATGAGCATGCATCATATTGTTGCATTTGTTTGTCTATTGATTGTATCGCTGGTATTCTCCGTGTTAGGTCCTGCTCCCGAGGATACTTCTGCGTATCCAGCTGAAGAGCAGTACCCAACAACCACTCTGTCAGGCAAGCAATCATTGATCATTCCGATACAAACACATCTTCTCGCTCCTGCTCTCTTTTACTACATTAAGGCAACATCGTGTGAACTGCTACTTGCTGCGGTAGTTGAACCCTATTCCCTTGCATGACCTGTCATTGCCACAGTAAATAGTTGAAACCCACTAGCATGTGTAGGAGTTGATTGAGCCATGTGATGTGTGATCCACCATGCTATTTGTTTATGTTGCCTGCTATGCTTAGAGTTGTGTCAGGTCTGGTTCATCTGGGTGATGGATCAGAGTGAAATGATCATACCGATAAAGAGAAGGAAGTGTGGAATATGCTTGGTAAAGGTATCGATGAAAGGCCATGTAGGAGTACATGGTGGGTTGTTTCATTGGAATCGTCCATAGGACCCGGGATCTGTATGTGTGGTTCAAGTTTCAGCTACTACCACACATTGGGATCCTTAATTGACCCTCTTGGCTTATTAATTACCCTCGATCTCTGTCTAGGAGTTGTAACTAGTTTCTGGTGTTTATAGTTTACTGGAGGTCGTGCACAGCGCTGACCCTCGGGTGGGTTGAGATGCGACAGGTACGTGGCACGATGTACCGGTTGCTCGTTTGGTGGCTCGGAAACCCTGTACACATTGTTTGGGGCCGTGAGCGACACCTCGGCCGAATCTCCCCACGGATGGAACCCAAATAGGCGATAAACCTGGACGAGAGACTTGTGTAGTTAGTCAGGTCATGGCCGACACCCACGCTGGGCTTCCGCTTGAAGGTTGTCGAGTACATGTCGAGTAAACGGCGATCAGTGGTGGGAGCGTGTGTGAAGAAGTACACCCCTGCAGGGTTATCAATCTATTCGAATAGCCGTTGTTCGCGGTACGGACTACTTGGTTACTCTTACAGTTCATAGACAAGTTGATGGTTACTACTAAAAGCCTCAAGATAAGTGTGAGTACCGTGGATGGCCCTTCCGTAGGATGACGGAAGAGGATCCTCGGTGGTGTATTGTTGTGGTGAGTAGAGGACTCGTGTACGTAATAATATCTTGCAATCTGTTGAGAGTTGTAGTATAGGTTAGCCAAGAGTCAAAGCTGGCATTCTGCTATGAGCTCCACTACCCCATTGATAATGTTGCATGTATGATAGGTTCTGTTGTAAGACTTGCTGAGTACCTTTGTACTCATGTTTGCTTAATAACTGTTGCAGAGAAGAACCCTGCCCCTTCTGATGGGTTCTACATAGACGTTGACGTCGACGAGTAGCTTGTCACCCAGACGGAGATCTGGAGCTTGTGAAGGGCCTTGTAGATAGTCAGGCTACACCAAGCCTGTTTTATTTTCTAAGTTGTCTGTACTCAGACATGTAGCTTCCGCTTGTGCTTGTATGACTGTATGACTTGAGTGTTGGGTCATGTGACCCCTACCTATATGGATATGTTATGTATGGCTCTTGGAGCCTCTTAAATAAAGTACTTGAGTCATAGAGTTCTGTTGTGATGCAATGTTGTATTTGCACATATTGAGCATATTGTGTGTATGATTGAAATGCTTGGTATGTGTGGGATCCGACACCTAGTTGTTTTCCTTTGGTAGCCTATCTTACAGGGAAATGCCTCCTAGTGTCTCCAATGAGCCTTGGTAGCTTGCTACTGCTCGGAACACGTAGGCTGGCCGGCATGTGTCCTTCTTCGTTCCTGTGTCTGTCCCTTAGGGGAAATGTCACGCGTTGTCCCTTTAAGTCCATGTAGCTTGCTACGACTTGGCTTCATACGTTGATGACCGACATGTTCGTTGCTGGGTCATGGATGCCTGTCTCTGTAATTTAGTGCCACTTTTGGTTTATAACTAGCCATGTCGGCCCGGGTTCTCTGTCATATGGATTCTAGCGACACTGTCATATACGTGTGCCAAAATGCGCAAACGGTCTCGGGCCAGGTAAGGTGGCACCCGTGGGGTTACCGTGCGTGAGGACGCAAAGTGATATGACGTGTTACAGCTAGATCGGTGTGACTTAGGATCGGGGTCCTGACAATGATCCAAATGAAAGATACCATAAATAAAGCAACACAAGGTCCCGATCATCCAAGTAAGAGCTCTACTGATCCTCGGGATAAGACACGTAGTAACGTCCATGCTCTTCATCGAACTCCCAATACAACTTTGAACCACCGCCTGTGTAGTTCTTATCGGTACCTGCATCTGGTGTTGTGTAGAATCTATGAGCCACGGAGGACTCAGCAATCCTGTTCCCAGGTAGCAATACTATCAAAGCCTTAGGTGTGGGAAAGGCTTACAAACAAGGTTGCAACAGCACTAGCACTAACTTACGGGTTTAGAGCGAGAAGAGAACAAGTGCCAACGATCGTCAAAGTGATAACGAAGTAATCCTAACTACTCACGGTCAAACATAACCCCATCGTGTTCACTTCCCGAACCCCTTCGGAAGAGACCATCACGGTTACTCACGCAGGCAGTGTATTATGAACATGGTGTCAAGTTATCTACAACCGGATATTAACAAATTCCCATCTGCCACATAACCACGGGCGCGGCTTTCGAAAGATGAAACCCTGCAGCGGTGTCCCAACTTAGCCCATCACAAGCTCACGATCTGCGGAGTCGCAACTCCAAAGTGGGAAGACCCGAGTATTCTCAGAATCCCGTGCTCAAGATATTCCGACAAAGGTAAAACTAGTCCAGCAAGACCTCCCGGCGTGCCGACACCCTGCTAGTAGCCGCCCGTATCTCGTCTCAGGCCACGACCGGATGGGACAGCCTACAAGAAAATACCAAATACCTCGGGTTTCCCCAAGGCGGCCCTGCAGTCTGCCTGGTTGGACCAACACTCAGGAGGAGCACCGGCCCGGGGGTTGTTAATTAAGTCCACGGGATAGCTAGTCCCTATGCAAATTTTAGTTATTAGGCAAATGTAAAACCAATGTTGGGCCTTGCTGGAAAAGCTTTAGCACAAAGCGAGTTATCGAGGGAGGCCCATAAACCCCAACCGTGTTAGGGACGCAAAATCAAGGAACATAACACCGGTTTATCGGTTCCTAGGGTGGCATGAGTGGAACAAAACACCAAGCAAGAGGCTTAGCCTTCCACCCATTACCAATATATAGATGATTTAGTTTAACATTTATATATTGTGATATCCCAACAATAACTTCATCACGAAGCAAGAATCTTCGAGTCTTCACCTGCAACTAAAAATGCTATAAGAGGGTTTGAGCGAGGCATACCTAGCCAATCAACGGTTTGCTAGGAGGGTGGTTAAAGAGTTTCATGTAAACAATAGGAGGGCTGACAAACAGACATATGCATCGGGGCAATATCTAAAGAGCGAGACATCTAGCATAGGCAAAGATAGTAGTGATATCTGGGGATGGTCATCTTGCCTGTTGATTCCACGGAGGGATCGTAACCTTGCTCCTCAAACTCAGCCTCGGTAGGAACCTCGTACTCCGAATCGCCTCCTGTCTCTACTCAACACAAGAACACAATGCGGCACAACATCAAACATGGTACAATGCACAAACAACATGATGCAAGTCATAACAAGGGATGCGAGTATGATGTGCGTATGCATGTGGAAGCACTTGAGCCTAAGGAGAAGATGATGGAAAAGGCCTCATCTTGGAAAACCAAGCAAGCCACTAGATAGAGGGGAAAATTTCGGTTGAAATCGATATAAAGATCACCGGAAACGAACGCACGGTTTGCAAATGGCAAGCAAAACAATATTCACCCAAAACTGCAGTTTATAGCAACAAGGCATCTTTGGAGCAAGAATTAACTATGCTACAGCACCCAAACATGGAGACAAAGTGCATGGATGTGAAATAGACATGATACTTAACAAGCATGAACTTAGAACACACCCAAAAACCTACTGGAACACAATTAACCAAGCATGGCAAGTTGCAATAAATTTGCAGAATTCTCAGACTTAGTGAAAATTACAAGGCATGGCAGAAGTACAACGGAATGACATGTTTACAAGCTTGTGCAACTCAACTCAAAGCATGGCATGGCAACTTAAGGTAACACACAGCAAGAATACATATTTGAGAAGCTACTCAAAGCAAGAACATGCTTATAGGATGCATAGAACACTAGCTACACTCGTGGCAAAACTGAACTTGTTGATAACATGCTGACAGCTACATTTTATAGCCTCTTGAGAGCATGAAAACAACAAGTTACAGCAAGCTATCATGCAAACAAAGGCATGGCAATAACATACATAACATGCTCTTCAAGAATAACCACATAGCTATTTCTACAACATCCTAGAACATGTCCCAAACACCATGGCAAAAGAGCAAAAGTTTATCCAGACTTAGCAAAATCTGGGCATGCTGACAGATAAATTTTATAGCAACTTGAGGGCCTCATAATAACAATCTATAGCATGGCATAATGGCAAACAAGTGCATGGATAGCTAGAGCATGACAAGTACTTCAAGGAACATACATTGGACAACCCTTAACATGCACAACAAAGACGGTGGTGACATGGATACATGGCAATAAATTTTACAGATTCACACTTAGCATAAATTTATAAACATGATGACATATTAACAAGCTTGTTGCACTCATATCAAGACATATCATGACATGAAAATGGATCTAACATGTAGAGCACATACTCAAGAGCAAAACTCATGTTGACACCTAGCTCATATGACACATGGATGAATAAGCACAAGCATGGCAAAACATGATCTCATAACAAGTACAGAAACTTATCAGCCAAATGCACTCTTGCAACAGAGATATACATTGCAATATGACCTCTAACAAGAATGCTAGAGTAACCATCATGTAGAGCATTTCACAACGAAGATCTGGACATATCATTCACTCCAATCGGACTAACATGCACAAAGTTATCAACTCACGAACATGGCAACAAATTTACACAGACAACAAGTTACAGCAACATGCACTCTTGACACAAAGATTAAGTCAACTAGATGAACTATAACATGCATGAAACTGATACTAACATGTAGAGCACGACAAGACGAACATTTTGACATATCATACGCGCAAAACGGAGCAACGAGCACGAAGTTATCACATGGCAAAAGAGGCAACAAAATTAACAGATCTGGGGACTTAGAGAAAAATCACCTCCGCGAAAGTCAACGAGGGAAGGGGATATCCCGGGACGGAACGGTGCGGATCAGCGAAGGCGTTTGGTTCCTCGAACGGGTGGATCTGATCCACCCTCCTGGTGGATCCGGATCTGAAGCGGATCTGGGTTGGGCGGACCCGACCGGAGCGGCGGCGGTGGCGATGCCCGGCGGCGGCGAGGGCAGTCGCCGGCGGTGAGGGACGGCCCGGCCGGCGCGGGGCTCGGCGGAGGTGGAGCCCGCGGCGGCGGAAGCGCGCGCCGGAGCCTCGGAGTGCGCCGGCGGCGGCGAGAGCCGGCGGGAGGCGGTGGAGATGCGGGGGCGCGGGCGCGCAGGTCACGGCGGCGCGCGGCTGGCGGCGAGGTGGAGCACGGCGGCGCGGCGGAAGGAACGCGGCGGCGGGACCTCGGGTGCGGGGGCGAAGGGCGGCGGAGGCGTCGTGGGCCGGGGGGGCCCGGCTCGGGCCCCGGCTGGCCGATGGCGCGTGCCGATGGAGAGGCCGGCGGGCGACACGTGGCGGCGACCGAGTGGCCGGGTGCTCGGCGGCGGTCGTGTCCGGCTGCGGCCGGACGCGTCCGGCGGCGCGGGGAGCTCGGGCTAGGGTTTTTACCCGAAAAATGGAGGGGTGTGGACGTTTTATAGGCATAGGGAGCTAGGAGACTCCAAATGAGGAGCGGTTTTCGCCCACACGATCACGATCCGACGACCGAGAGGATGGGAGTGGTTGTGCTGGGTTAGTGGGCTGTTGTGGAGCGGGTCTTGGGCCAAAAGGAAGAGGAGCTTTTAGCCCAGTAGGTTAACCGTTGGAGTACCAAACGAACTCCAAACGCGACGAAACTTGACAGGCGGCCAACACGTACCAAAACAACAACGCACGACAAGTCTCACCTCATTCCGAGAATGTTACATGGCCACACACGAAAGAAGGACTCGGGGGTGCCACAGGCACATGTGTGAGTGTCAGAACTCGAAACGGACAACGGGAAGAGACGAGTGGGACCGGGTGCAAGTGACAACACGAAAACAATGCAATGCACATGATAATATGACATGGATGAAATGCACACACGCACGCGACAAAACGAAGAAACCCGAAATGAAAGAAGAGCCCAGAATGGAATTGATGAAGTCAACGTTTCATATAATGCCATAAATGGAAGGTAACACATATGGGGTGTTACACATGCTGTGTACCAAACCTGTTGTGTACCATGCCATGAGTTTGACAAGGAGGTACAATAGTGATCCAGGAGTAGATCACTGTACATCGGTCAAAATTATCCTTAGTAACTGGATGACTAAGGAAATGTTTCTTGACTATGGAGGTGATAAAGAGTTCGTCGTAAAGAGTTACGCCCATGCAAGCTTTGACACTAATCCAGATGACTCTATGTATCAATCTGGATACGTATTAAAAGTGGGAGCAATTAGCTAGAGTAGCTCCATGCAAAGTATTGTAGACATAGAAATTTGCGAAATACATACGGATCTAAATATGACAGACCCATTGACTAAATTTCTCTCACAAGCAAAACATGATCACACCTTATTACTCTTGGATGTTAATCACATAGCGATGTGAACTAGATTATTGACTCTAGTAAACCCTTTGGGTGTTCGTCACATGGCGATGTGAACTATGGGTGTTATTCACATAACGATGTGAACTATCGGTATTAAAACACATGGCGATGTGAGCTAGATTATTGACTCTAGTGCAAGTGTGAGACTGAAGGAAATATGCCCTAGAGGCAATAATAAAGTTATTATTTATTTCCTTATATCATGATAAATGTTTATTATTCATGTTAGAATTGTATTAACCGGAAACTTAGTACATGTGTGAATACATAGACAAAACAGAGTGTCCCTAGTATGCCTCTACTAGACTAGCTCATTGATCAAAAATGGTTATGTTTCCTAACCATAGACATGAGTTGTCATTTGATCAACGTGATCACATCATTAGTAGAATGATGTGATGGACAAGACCCATCCGTTAGCTTAGCAACTTGATCGTTTAGTTTTATTGCTATTGCTTTCTTCATGACTTATACATGTTCCTATGACTATGAGATTATGCAACTCCTGTTTACCGGAGGAACACTTTGTGTGATACCAAACATCACAACGTAACTGGGTGATTATAAATGTGCTCTATAGGTGTCTCGAAAAGTACTTGTTGGGTTGGCATATTTCGAGATTAGGATTTGTCACTCCGATTGTCGAAGAGGTATCTCTGGGCCCTCTCGGTAATACACATCATAATAAGCCTTGCAAGCAAATGACTAATGAGTTGATAACGAGATTAACTAGGTATAGTGATACCGACGATCGAATGTCGGGCAAGTAACATACCGATGACAAAGGGAACAACGTATGTTGTTATGCAGTTCGACCGATAAAGATCTTCGTAGAATATGTAGGAGCCAATATGGGCATCCAGGTTCCGCTATTGGTTATTGACCGGAAAGATGTCTCGGTCATGTCTACATAGTTCTCGAACCCATAGGGTCCGCACGCTTAAACGTTCATTGACGATATAGTATTTAATGAGTTATGTATGTTGGTGACCGAATGTTGTTCGGAGTCCCGGATGTGATCACGAACATGACGAGGAACTCCGTAATGGTCCGAAGATAAAGATTGATATATGGGATAATAGTGTTTGACCTCCGGAAGGGTTCCGGAATTCAACGGAAGGGGTTCCGGATGTTTCCCGAAATGTTTGGGTACGAGAACACTTTATTTGGGCTAAAGGGGAAAGCCCACAAGGTTTTTGGAAAGCGCAAAAGGAAGTTTTGCGGTGTCCAGGGGCTAGACGCTAGGGTCCCTGGCGTCTGGGTCCAGACGCCGGGAACCCTGGCGTCTGGCCCTGGAGTCCGAGAAGGACTCTTGCCTTTCGGGTGAAACCGACTTTGTGGAGGCTTTTACTCCAAGTTTCGACCCCAAGGCTCAACATATAAATAGAGGGGTAGGGCTAGCACCCAAGACACATCAAGATACACCAAGCCGTGTGCCGGCAACCCCGACCCTCTAGTTTATCCCCCGTCTAGTTTTTGTAGTGCTTGGTGAAGCCCTGCAGAGATTGCTCTACATCACCAACCGTCACCACGCCGTCGTGCTGCCGAAACTCATCTACTACTTCGCCCGTCTTGCTGGATCAAGAAGGCGAGGACGTCATCGAGCTGAACGTGTGCTGAACGCGGAGGTTCCGTACATTCGGTACTATATCGGGATGGATCGTGAAGGTGTACGACAACATCAACCGCGTTGATAAACACTTCCGCTTTCGGTCTACGAGGGTACGTAGACACACTCTCCCCTCTTGTTACTATGCTTCTAGTAGATAGATCTTGCGTGATCGTAGGATTTTTTTTGAAATACTACGTTCCCCAACAGTTTAGACCTTATATTGTTGATTCTAAAGTAACTATTCACACTGATCATGCTGCTATCAAATACCTTATGGAAAAGAAAGATGCTAAACCTAGACTTATTAGATGGGTTCTCTTGCTGCAAGAATTTGACTTGCATATTATTGATAGAAAGGGAGCTGAGAACCCCATGGCAGATAACTTGTCTAGGCTAGAGAATATACTTGATGACCCACAACCTATTGATGATTGCTTTCCTGATGAACAATTAGCTGTCATAAATACTTCTCGTACTGCTCCATGGTATGCTAATTGTGCTAATTATATTGTTGCTAAGTTTATACCTCCTAGCTTCACATACCAGCAAAAGAAAAAGTTCTTCTATGATTTGAGACATTACTTCTGGGATTACCCACATCTTTATAAAGAAGGAGTGGATGGTATTATTAGACGTTGTGTACCTGAGCATGAACATGAACAGATCCTATGCAAGTGCCACTCCAAAGCTTATGGAGGACACCATGAAGGAGATAGAACTGCACATAAGGTATTGCAATCTGGTTTTTATTGGCCTACTCTCTTCAAGGATGCCCGTAAGTTTATCTTATCTTGTGATGAATATCAAAGAATTGGTAATATTAGTAGATGTCAAGAAATGCCTATGAATTATTCACTTGTTATTGAACCATTTAATGCTTGGGGCTTTGATTATATGGGACATATTCCTTCCTCTAATGGGTACACACACATTCTAGTTGTTGTTGATTACGTTACTAAGTGGGTAGAAGCTATTCCAACTAGTAGTGCTGATCATAACACCTCTATTAAGATGCTTAAAGAAGTTATTTTTCTAAGGTTTGGAGTCCCTAGATACCTAATGACTAATGGTGGTTCACACTTTATTCATGGTGCTTTCCGTAAAATGCTTGCTAAGTATGATGTTAATCATAGAATTGCATCCCCTTATCACCCACAGACTAGTGGTGAAGTAGAACTAAGTAATAAAGAGTTGACATTAATTTTGCAAAAGGCAATTATAGGTCTAGAAAGAATTGGTCCAAGAAACTTGATGATGCATTATGGGCCTATAGAACTGCATACAAAAATCCTATGGGTATGTCGCCATATAAGATGGTTTATGGAAAAGCTTGTCACTTACCTCTTGAGCTAGAACATAAGGCATATTGGGCTATTAAAGAGCTCAACTATGATTTCAAACTTGCCGGTGAGAAGAGGTTGTTTGACATTGGCTCTCTTCATGAATGGAGAACCCAGGACTATGAGAATGCCAAGCTGTTTAAAGAAAAACTTAAAAGATGGCATAACAAAAGGATACAAAAGCTTGAGTTTAACGTAGGTGATTATGTTTTACTATACAATTCTCGTTTAAGATTTTTTGCAGGAAAACTACTCTCTAAGTGGGAAGGACCTTACGTTATCGAGGAGGTCTATCGTTCCGGTGCCATAAAAATCAACAACTTCGAAGGCACAAATCCGAAGGTGGTGAATGGTCAAAGAATCAAACATTATTTCTCAGGTAACTCTATAAATGTTGAAACCAATGTCATTGAAACCGTAACCCCGGAGGAATACATAAGGGACACTTTCCCGAATGATTTAGACTCCGAACAGGAAGAGGTATGTGGTACAGTAAGTAAACCGACTCCAAAATAGTTCTAAAGGCAAATTTTCACCGTTTTGGAATATTTAGAAAAATAGAGAAACAAGTGGCAGTCTGGAAGAGACACGAGGAGTCCACGAGGGTGGAGGGCGCGCCCCCTGCCTCGTGGGCACCTCGTGTGCCTCCCAGACTCCAATTTCTTGTATGTTACTCCTTTTGGTCGGTAAAAATTCATTATATATTCTCCCGAAGATTTTGACCTTTGTATCATGCAAAAATCCTTTGTTTTCGTTTCGAGCTGTTGTTTTTGACAGATCAAGATCATCATGGCGTCTTCCAACATCCCCAAGGACAAGTTCTTCGAGAAGGTCATCAATCCCTACCTTGCGGAGGTGCTGCATCACCCTCAAACCATGGAGTTGCATGGGGGGGGGGTGCTGCACATCCGCGATGTTGAGGGGCCAAGGAGGACCGGAAGCGTGGAGACAAGACTCAAAGCAATGGAGTAGCAAGTTTTCAAGTTCCAAGGTATGGTGGAACGAGGTCTCAACGCCAACCACATGATGATCACGGAGCTCGCTAACAACCTCAAGCTGGACTCAAGGATCTTCGGGGAAGCCATCTCCAACCTCCAAGAGAAAATCGAGCACCTTCAAGCCCAGATCTATGACCTGCAAAACCAAAACTGTGAGTATGAATATAGATTCAAGAAGATGAGTTTGGCTGCAGATTTGAGTATCCCGGAGACTCGATCATCCTTCTACGACGGTGAGCCCATGCCTTGGAAGGTGGACAACAAGTCTACATCATCAACAACTCCATCATCACCACCCCCGAACAAGGAGACATAATCATATGGGTATGGGCACTCCCCTTGGCAACTGCCAAGCTTGGGGGAGTGACCCCGGTATCGTATCACCATCAGTCCAATCTTTACCGTTTTTCCTAGTTTGATCTTTTTGGTAGTATCTTGATCTAGTTGAATAAAGTTAGCATGATCTAGTTGTGAGTTTTTGCTTTATTCTCTTTACCCTTTGTAATCGAGTCCGTGAGCTATATAATAAAGATTAGTGTTGAGTCAAGGGCTTGATTTCCTCACTTTGGTCATGATAGAGTAAAAGAAAACATAAAAAAAATATCAAGAGATCATATTGTTCTCATGAGAAGTAATGACTTCACAAATAAAGAGTATGATGAATAAAAGCTGTTGGGAGTTGACAAGCATAGTTTTGTTCATCGTTGCAATTAATAGGAAGTAATAAAGAAAGAGAGGCTTCACATACAAATATACTATCTTGGACATCTTTTATGATTATGAGCACTCCTTAAAATATGACATGCTAAAGAGTTGATGTTGGACGAGGAAGACAACATAATGGGTTACGTTTTCTTATATCCGAAATAAAGCATATCGTCATGGATCATCCAACATATTGAGCTTGCCTTTCCCCCTCGTGCTAGCCAAAACTCCTTGCACCAAGTAGAGATACTACTTGTGCTTCCATACATCCTTAAACCCAGTTTTGCCATGAGAGTCCACCATACCTACCTATGGATTGAGTAAGATCCTTCAAGTAAGTTGTCATGTTGCAAACTCGCTAAAATATGTATGATTTATTAGTGTGGAGGAAATAAGCTTTATACGATCTTGTGATATGGAAGTAATAAAAATGACGGACTGCATAATAAAGGTCCTTATAACAAGTGGCAAATATAAAGTGATGTTCTTTTGCGCTAAGACTTTGTGCATCCAACCATAAAAGCACATGACAACCTCTGCTTCCCTTTGTGAAGGGCCTATCTACTATTCTTGCCTTATAAGAGTCAAGGTGAAATTCACCTTTCCTTTTTACATTTTATCCTTTGGCAAGCACATTGTGTTCGAAATATCCTTACATATATACCCACTTGGATGTAAGTTTTCATGGTCTATTACTGTTTACATTACCCTTGAGGTAAAAGGTTGGGAGGCAACACCATAAGGCCTCATCTTTCTCTGTGTCTGATTAAAACTCCATACCCATAAGTATTGCGTGAGTGTGAGCAATTGTGAAAGACCATATGATAGTTGAGTATGTAGGCTTGCTGAAAAGCTCTTATGTTGACTCTTTCCAAAGTTATGATAAATTGCAATTGCTTCAATGACCGAGATCATAGTTTGTTGGGTTTCAATGAAGTTTCTGGTTCATACTTGACATTGTGAATGAATTGTTACTTTAGCATAACAATCATATGACAATATATATATATGTTGCTATTATGAGAATGATCATGATGCCCTCGTGTCCGTATTTTATTTTTATCGACACTATCTCTAAACATGTGGACATATTTTTCGATATCGGCTTTCGCTTGAGGACAAGGGAGGTCTAAGCTTGGGGGAGTTGATACGTCCATTTTGCATCATGCTTTTATGTTGATATTTATTGCACTATGGGCTGTTATTACACGTTATGTCATAGTACTTATGCCTTTTCTCTCTTATTTTACAAGGTTTACACGAAGAGGGAGAATGCCGGCAGCTGGAATTATGGGCGGAAAAGAAGCAAACTCTGGAAACCTATTCTACACAACTCAAAAAGGCCCGAAACTCCACAGGACACCGTTTTAGAAAATGTAAAAAAAATCTAGCGAAAGAAGATCACTAGGGGGGCCACCACCCGTCCACGAGGGTGGGCCCCCCTCTCAGGGCGCGCCCCTGCCTCGTCGGCCCCCCGATGGCCATCTTCTCCTATATGAGGTGTTTTGACCTGGAAAAAAAAATCAGAAGGAGGCTTTCGGGACCAGACGCCGCCGTCTCGAGGCGGAACCTTGGCGGAAACCAATCTAGGGATCCACAGAGCTGTTCTACCGGGGATACTTCCCTCCGGGAGGGGGAAATCGTCACCGCCGTCATCACCAACAACTCTCCCATCTTGGGGAGGGCTATCTTCATCAACATCTTCAACAGCACCATCTCCTCTCAAACCCTAGTTCATCTCTTGTATCCAATCTTTGTACCCAAACCTCAGATTGGTACATGTGGGTTGCTAGTAGTGTTGATTACTCCTTGTAGTTGATGCTAGTTGGTTTATTTGGTGGAAGATCATATGTTCAGATCCAATATGCATATTAGTACCCCTCTGATCATGAACAATATTATGTCTTGTGAGTAGTGACTTTTGTTCCTGAGGACATGGGAGAAGTCTTGCTATAAGTAGTCATGTGAATTTGGTATTCGTTCGATATTTTGATGAGATGTATGTTGTCTCTCCTCTAGTGGTGTCATGTCAACGTCGACAGCATGACACTTCACCATTATTTGGGCCTAGAGGAAGGCATTGGGAAGTAATAAGTAGATGATGGGTTGCTAGAGTGAAAGAAGCTTAAACCCTAGTTTATGCGTTGCTTCGTAAGGGGCTGATTTGGATCCATATGTTTCATGATATGGTTAGGTTTACCTTAATGCTTCTTTTGTAGTTGCGGATGCTTGCATTAGAGGTTAATCATAAGTGGGAGGCTTGTTCAAGTAAGGATAGCACCCAAGCACCGGTCCACCCACATACCAAATTATCAAAGTACCGAACGTGAATCAGATGATCGTGATGAAAACTAGCTTGACGATAATTCCCATGTGTCCTCGGGAGCGCTTTCCTTTATATAAGAGTTTGTCCAGGCTTGTCCTTTGCTAGAAAAAGGATTGGGCCATCTTGCTGCACCTTATTTACTTTTACCTTTTGTTACTTGCTACCAATTACCTTATCAAAAAACTATCTGTTACCTATAATTTAAGTGCTTGCAGAAAATACCTTACTGAAAACTGCCTATCATTTCCTTCTGCTCCTCGTTGGGTTCGACACTCTTACTTATCGAAAGGACTACGGTAGATCCCTCCGGGGTTGTCGGGTCATAGCACGTAGTAGGTGACTATAACTTGCAAGATCGGATCTAAAACATGAATATAATGATAATATCCTAAGCGGTTCAGATATGAAATCATGGCACCCGGGCCCAAAATGACAAGCATAAAGCATGGCAAAGTCATAGCAACATCAATCTCAGAACATAGTGGATACTAGGGATCAGGCCCTAACAAAACTAACTTGATTACGTGATGAATCTCATCCAACTCCTCACCGGCCAGTGAGCCTACAGAGGAATTACTCACTCCCGGAAGGGAGCATCATAGAGTTGGCGATGGAGAAGCATTGGTGATGACGAAGAATGAATATCCACCTCTCCGGAGCCCCAAACAGACTCCAGATCTGGCCTCCCGATGAAGAACAGAGGTGGCGGTGGCTCTGTCTCGCGAAACGCGATAATTCATTCTCCCCATTTTTCTCCAAATATAGGAATTTATAGTATCAGGGTTGGTGTCTGCGGGACCACCAGGTGGGGACAATCCACCTGGGCACGCCAGGAGGCGGGGGGCTCCCTGGTGGGTTGTGCCCACCCAGGTGCCCCCTCCCGTGGTTCTTGGCTCCAGTATTTTTCTTTTATTATATAATAAATCCTCACAAAGTTTCGTTCCATTTCAATAACTTTTATTTCTGCATAAAAACAACACCATGGTAGTTCTGCTGAAAACAACCTCAGTCCGGGTTAGTTTCATTCAAATCATGCAAATTAGAGTCCAAAACAAGAGGAACAGTGTTAGGAAAAGTAGATACGTTGGAGACGTATCAACTCCCCCAAGCTAAAACCTTTGCTTGTCCTCAAGCAATTCAGTTGATAAACTGAAAGTGAGAAAAAAACTTTTTCGAACTCTTTTGCTCTTGTTTGCATAAATAAGCTTAAACAACACCTAGGTTTTCAGCCAGTATTATAACTAACTATGTCGACAATAACTATTAAAAATTATATTGACTCATATCAATGACATAATCAGCTAGTGAGCAATAATAAGGTATCTCAAACAACAACACGTTATCAAAACAACCATGATATAATATGAAAATAGTGGCATCTCGCTAGCCCTTTCCGAGACCGTAAAACATAAATGTGATACGTCTCCAACGTATCTATAATTTTTGATTGTTCCTTGCTATTATTTATGATGTTTTGGATGTTTAATGGGCTTTGTTATACACTTTTATATTATTTATGGGACTAACCTATTAATCCAAAGGCCTAGTCCAGATTGCTGTTTTTTTTGCCTATTTCAGGGTTTTTACAGAAAAAGAATATCAAACGGAGTCCAAACGGAATGAAACCTTTGGGAGAGATATTTTTGGAGTGATATCTTCATGGGAGACTTGAGAACCATGGAATAGGGCACACGTGGCGTCCATGAGAGTGGGGGGGGGGGG
>LR738712.1:58037448-58144683 GCA_902687465.1 Secale cereale
GGGGGGGGGGCGCCCCCTGCCTCGTGGGCCCCATGTTCCCCGAAAACATCAGAAGAGGAGAGAAAACCCTAATTCGACCACCGCAACCTTCTGTTCCCATGAGATCCCATCTTGGGGCCTGTTCCGGAGCTCCACCAGAGGGGGGGATCTACCATGGAGTGCTTCTACATCAACACCATCACCTCACCATGAGTTCTGAGTAGTTTACCATAGACCTTCGGGTCCATAGTTAGTACCTAGATGGATTCTTCTTTCTCTTTGGATCTCAATACCAAGTTCTCCTCGGTCTTCGAGGAGATCTATTCGATGTAATCTCTTTTTGTGGTGTGTTTGTCGAGATCCGATGAATTGTGGGTTTATGATCAAGTTTATCTATGAGAAATATTTGGTTCTTTTCTGAATTCTTTTATGTATGATTATAATATCCTTGCAAGTCTCTTAGAATTATTGGTTTGGTTTGGCCTACTAGATCTATAGTTCTTGCAATGAGAGAAGTGCTTGGCTTTGGGTTCAATTGCGGTGTCCTTTCCCAGTGACAGTAGGGGCAGCAAGGCACGTATTGTATTGTTGCCATTGAGGATAAAAAGATGGGGTTTATATCATATTGCTTGAGTTTATCCCTCTACATCATGTTATCTTGCTTAAGGCGTTACTCTGTTCTTATGAACTTAATACTCTAGATGCATGCTGGATAGCGGTCGATGTGTGGAGTAATAGTAGTAGATGCAGAATCGTTTCGGTCTACTTTTCATGGACGTGATGCCTATATATAATGATCATGCCTAGATATTCTCATAAGTATTCGCTTTTCTATCAATTGCTCGACAATAATTCGTTCAGCCACCGTAGAATTTTGCTATCATGAGAGAAGCCACTAGTGAAACCTATGGCCCCCGGGTCTATTCTCAACATATCAATCTACCACCTACTTTACTTTTCCGTTTTTACTTTCTGTTCTTATATCCAAAAATACCAAAAATGTGACGCCCGAAGACCGACGTCCCAGAAGATTCCAGAAGATTCCAGATGTTCCGGGTCTCCCGTGTGTTTCAGTTGTGCTTGCTTTATTTATTTTGCATTGCATCATGTCATCATGCCATCATGTCATATTTATTTTGCATCTCAATCTTAAATAAATTGTGTGGACCTTCGGTCCATTTAAATCGAGGGAAGAATGTCTTCTCTTTAAAACATATAAAAGCCTCTCAATATTATTAGGGAGCTATATAATAATATTCCATTTGTTTGGAATTAACCAACACACGTGCATAATTTTCCCCATGTCTTTGTCACTTCGAGTTTCTCCTTCAAAAACCTTGCCAATAATTCTTCTCCGTTGTTTCGAGGTTCCTCCAAAAATCCTCAACATTTTTGGACACTTCTATAATCAAGTCTTAGTTCAAACCCATTTGAATTAAGTTCAAATATGTTTGAATTATTTTCCGATCATGCCTTTTATATTTTTCTCGGACCGTGCTCATTTTATGATGCCCGAGAAAAATAGTCCCATGTGCTATTTTTTCCCTAAGCCTCTCTTTTCTTTTCCCTCTTTCTTCTTTTTCTGTTAAAGCGTTTTTAAAAAGAAAAAGAAAAAATAGAGATCCCAGCCGCCAGGCCAGGCCCAAGCCTCCTCCAGCCTCTTGGGCCTCCTCCTCCCTTCAGGCCCATCTGGCCTCCACGGCCCAGCCTCCCGCACTCGCAACCCTAGCGAGCCTCTCATCCCTCGACCGCATACCCTCGCTCTCTCCTCCTTTTCCTCCCAGCGCCGCCGCACTCACCCTCATCCGTTTCCCCCCGACCCCAGCCTTCGATCTCACCCTCTCGTCTCACGGACCCGCATCGCCAGGGCACAGCACCGCGCCCCTGCCTCCCCACCGTCTTCGCAGAATCGCCAGAAGAGCCGTCGGCCAGCACCGCAGCGCGACCGCCGCCTCCATGCTCCTGCGCCGCTCCCCCGCACCTCCTCCTCTTCGCCCTCGCGCGACGAGGCCTCGCGGCCCCAGCCTCCGGGCCATCGCAGCTCCTCCCTCCCCGTGAGCCGGCCCGGACCGCGCCAAGTTCCTCCAGCATGCGCCCTCTTCTCCTCCCGCGCCACAGCGCTCCCGTGCTCCGCCTCGCCGGAGAAGCGGAGTCCCTTCAGCAGCCCCTCGAGCAGCCCGTGGCTCCGAGCGCCCCGTCCACCCCGACAGCGCCGGCGACCGCCCTGCCTCCTCACCCTTCGTCTCCTACGCGCCTAGGACCGTCACCTCGTCCACAGCCCCGCCTTGCTCTGGTCTGCCTCGCCACATCGCCTCAACGCCCCGCACCTTGCTGCCTTTTTTTTCCTTTGTTGTGAAGACCGCAGCGGCAAGACCAATATGGTGCCAAGTTGCCTCGTCGACCCGTGAACGACTACCGTCGACCCTCGAGGGACCCCAAGACCGTCGAGTACATCCGGAATCGCCAAGTACCACGACATGACGGCATGAACATCTACAAAACGTGTACCCCGATGACCCGCGAGTACCACTACATCAACGTGTTCCGCTACCGACGTCTACGACCGAGTACGACTACCGTCGCCGAGACCAAGTACCTCTACGAACGTGTACCCCGACGTCAACTTCGACGCGACAAGTACCCCTCCGATGAAAAGTACATCTACGAATGGGAACGCCTACACGACGTCGCAAGTACCACGACATGTAACGTGAACGTCTACCGTCGCCGAAGACCCGTGAACAACTACTTCCCTCTACGGCATGTACCACTACCGTCGCCCCGGAAACGAGGGATTCACCAAGTACTGCTTCGAAACGAGAACGACTTCTTCCTCTACGGCCCGTGTACCACAACGTCCCTCTACGTCTCGAACCGCCCCGAAAACGATCGTTCCGAAGGTATAACCCCGAGACGACGACCCGTGAGATGCTTATTGTGTTGTATGAAATGTTTGCCCTTGTGTGCACCGTGCCGTTCCATCTTTTGTCGTGTTCCTCGGTTGCCTCGTCGCCGACCCGTGGGAACCTGGTGACGGGATCACCCCACCTTTCATCTTGCATGACTCGCTCACGCCATCTTTCCTTTTGCACCGGACTCTCAACGAGAAACCGAAACTGAGATGTTGCCTTTGCGGCATTTTCGGATCATTGCCGTGGCACCCTTTCATTCCACCACGGTGACAATCCTTCATATCTTCTTCATGTCAACCTTTAAATATAATTGCATAAAACTTGATCATGTCATCCGCATCATGTTAACAACATTATAAATGTGTGAATTGTTGTTTACTTAATAATTGCTAAACATGCTCATGGGGATTTTCCGGATTTGTTGTTATTCTTTCGGCCTCATTTAAAATGCCTAAATAGTGTAGTTTATTATGCTTCACCTCTTGCTATGTTAAAAACATGTAATCTTGTCTTGTAATTAAACAAATCACTAAATAAATAAATGTGGTGTTTCGTCAATATGCAACTCGTTGCATATTGAGCTCCACTTAACTTGTAGTGTTGTTTGTGCACTTTGCCATGCCATGCATAATTAAACCGGACATGCATCATACTTGGATGTGCATCGTATGCCATGTCTATGCTTGTGTGTTTACCGTGTTGTTTCCTTCTTTCCGGTTGCTTCTCTTGTTAGCTTCGGTTTCTTTCCGGAGTTGTGAGGATTCGCTCGACTATTGCTCCGTCTACTTCATGGATCCGTTCTTCTTCCTTGCGGAATCCCAGGCAAGATGATCATACCCTTGGATACCTTTACTACCATTGCCATGCTTAGATGTCTCGATGCTATCGTTACATGTCGCGATACCCATCTTTTATGTCAGCCTCTCCTTGTTGCCATGAAACCTCTAACCTTGACACCTTCCTAGCAAAACCACTGTTTGGTTATGTTACCCGCTTGCTCAGCCCCGCTTGCTCAGCCCCTCTTATAGCATTGTTAGTTGCAGGTGAAGATGAAGTTCGTTCCAGGAGGGAACTTGTTGTTGTTATATCACAATATCTATAATTATTTTTTAACACACCTATATACTGGGCATGGGTGGAAGGCTTGGCCTTTTGCTCGGTGTTTTGTTCCACTCATGCCACCTTAGGCGCCGATAAACCGGCATTATGTTCCTTGATTTTGCGTTCCTTACACGATGGGTGGATGGGGACCCCTTGACAGTTCGACTTTGAATAAAACTCCTCCAGCAAGGCCCAACATTGGTTTTAATTTGCTCATAATAACAACTTAATTAATTAATTAATTTGCATCGGGAGTTAGCGCTACCCGAGGATTCCTTCTACATAGCAGGGGGGCCAGTGCTGATGGTGTTGGTCCCAAACGGGGGTCCTGCAGGGCCACCACGGGGAAACTCGAGGATTGGCTCCTGTAGCATCACCCATACGGTTGTGGCCTGAGACGAGATACGCGCGACTACTATCAGGGTGTCGGCACGCCGGGAGGTCTTGCTGGACTTGTTTTACCATTGTCGAAATGTCTTGTGCTACCGGGATGCCGAGCCTGATCGGTTTTCCCTAAGATAAGGGGTGATGATATTATATTTATCACTTCAGCTAATCGTGAGAGCTTGTGATGGGCTAAGTTGGGACACACTTGCAGGGTTATGATCTTTCGAAAGCCGTGCCCGCGGTTATGTGGCAGATTGGAATTTGTTAATGTCCGGTTGTAGAAAACTTGACAGATGATCCGAAGTAAAACACACAACTGTGTGAGTAACCGTGACTGTCTCTTTTCACTTTGAGAAGAGAACACGGTGGGGTTATGTTTGACTCGTATGTAGTTAGGATCTTTAGCGATCACAACTTTTGTGACCGTTTGCGTAGATGCTCAACTTATTCTTGTACTCGTAAGTTAGCCACCATATTATGGTTAGCGGCTGCTGCAACCTCACCACTTTACCTCTTCCTACCCATAAAGCTTTGCTAGTCTTGATACCCATGGTTATGGGATTGCTGAGTCCTCGTGGCTCACAGTTACTACAACACCAGATGCAGGTTCAGCCGAGAGTGATGCAGGAGCTGGTTCAAGTTCTTCACTGGGAGCTCGATGAAGAGCGTGGCCGTATGCTTGTGACGTTTTTCGACGATCAGTAGTGGTTTCTACTAGGATTCGATTCTGACCTGTGGCTTTATGTTGTTTTGGTATCTTTCTTTTGATCTTCGCCCGTAGTCGGGTTGTGTTGTTTTTAATGATGTTTTGCTTATGTAATGTATTGTGTGAAGTGGCGAGTGTAAGCCAACTATCTCCTTTTGCAATTTAATCCTCTTTTACATGAGTCGTGCAAAGATACCAAACTTGAGATCATTCTAGGATGGGCTTATACCTTTAAGTCGTGCCTCGACACGTAGGAGGTATAGTCCCATCCTGGGCATTACAAGTTGGTATCAGAGCCTTCTTCGACCTTGAAGCCCCCACCGATTGATCGAATCGTTGACGGTTGAGTCTAGGCACACACTTGAAAATGTTTTGAGTCCTATATATATCGGAGAGTAGGATTTCTTTTGCTCCTCATCTCTTTTCATTCTGGTGAGGACTCTTGACGATTACTCTTGTCTCTTCTACTTTCAAAAATTGCACCAAATTTTTTTAGGATCTCGCGAGTATTGTTTGGATTGTTTCGATGTCTTTGTGACGAGAACATTGTTCTCGATGCCTCCTGTCATTAGGGGTTGTGGCAGTGTCCCGGGGAGTTGAGCTCCGAGGTGTTGTCGTCACAAATCCATCGCAGCAGTACTAGAATACTTAAGACGGCCGACATCGAAAATCTCTCCTATACGGTTAGTGGCAAGATAACCCCGACATCACCCAGTACTGGGGAGGTAGTTCGGGAGTATTGCCATAGCTTGTATAGTAGATGCGTTTCGAAGGTCCGAGGTAAACAGTTTCCGAGAAAGACTGGTTATGTGTTGAAGGATGGATACAGCTGGATGTAGGTTTAGAGTTGATTGCGCGGTGCTTCCCCTGTATCCCCAACACCTGATTGCATAACTGGAAACTTTCGGAAATTAATAGGTGGGTTCATCTAGTAGTTCTAGGCTTTCTTCCAACGAGTGCATGATATGAAGTTCGGGGTTCTACATTGAGTGAAGTGGTTTTGTGGACTTGTTCTGATCGGGAGTTGCATCTTAAAGGGTCCTTGGCTATGCTGATCCGGGGATTGCAAAACCCTTTTGTAACACGTTCCATGAGCTTTCAGCACGAAGATGTCGAACGAAGCTTCTATCTTGTATTTGTTCTATCTGTTCCTTGTTCCTTTTTATTTACTTTTTGTTCTCCAAGTGGCTTCTCGACAAGTTGTTGTACCTGCGGAATTCATTCGTTCAATTCTCTGTTCGGATAGATATGTTGCAACATAATCTTCTTCATAAACATATCTATCCTTTGTTGTTGATTTGATTTTGGTATTCGAGTTGCTTCGATGTCAAATGTTGATTCCATACCTTTTCTAATCGGTATTCTCATATTTCTATGCGAGTGCTAATTCTTCTTGACCATCGAGATCTTCATGTTAATTCTTTTCAACCGGTGTCCATTTTGTTCGTCTCAAGTCGTCTTTGTTTTCCCCACCCTCCCTCCCTTTTCTTTTTGGAGCCAGCAATTCGTAAATGGAATATCCATTTTATTCATGTGATGTTTCTTCATTCTTTTCCTTCAATGTTCTTATCCGGTGTTTTCTCAAGAAGATGCTCAAGAGCTTCAAGTTCATCATTCTTTTGTTCTCTAATTCTGCCGGTGGATGTAATTCAAGATTTCAGTGTTGATCTTATCCTTTTCCTCATTTCACAATGCTTTTTTTATTCCAGGGAACCAATTAATCTTCTCCTCTTGCTATTCATATCTGGAGAGCTGAAGATATCTCAGAAGATTCGTGTTTCCATTCTTAATCCGTTCAAGCTATTTTTGTGGATTAACATCTTATTCAAGCCATTTAATTCAACCGGTGCAATATCTCTTAAGCAATCTTTTTCAATGGTGATTTCTTTAGTAGGCCCTAACCCATAGGTCTTTTTCCAGGATCTTACCAGACTCTTCTTTTTCCGGAGTATTCTGAAATTCTTTTCAAAATGTGACGTAAGAATGATCCCCATCAGTCACATGTCTTCTCCAAGATCGATTTCAAATTCGTTTTCATCTTTTGTTCAACCTTTTAATTCTTCATTCCGGAGTGCTCAACAATTCTTCATGACAATTCTCGTCTTCTTTCTCAACAATTGGGGACCAGAGAAGAGTTTCTCTTAAATCGTGGCCCGTTGTCTTCAAGATTCGTGGTTCTAGCTTCATGCCATCCTCATTATTGTTCAGATTGTGAGGAATTCTTTTATACCCATCCGAAGCATTTCAAGAATTCTTCCTATTGTGATCCTCCGAAGGCCATCATTTCAGAATATTTCTTCGTTCTCTGTTTGCAACTTCGTACTCCAAATATTCTTCGTTGATGTCTCTTCGTTCGTCTCCATATTCTTACGGTGGTTCTTTCAAGTTTGCCTTTTCGTTGCTATGTCATAGCCCTAGACCAGCCCTTGCTGCCTTGCTTGGTCTTAGTGTGCATCATGTTTAAATTCTGTTAAACTTGAAATGGGGAAGACTAAACCCTAGCACTAAATGAATTCAACTAGGTTCAAATAAAAATCCTTTTCAATAAACCCAAAAATGCCTTCATCAATGTGTGATAATTTTGGCAAGGGTTTTGATCCCACACCAAAAATATTGAACATTTTTAGGGAATTATTGGGCCTTGAATTAAATCATAAGTATTTGAATTGGGGCCATTTAAATGATATTTTTTTTTCTAAATTGCTCCAATAATTCTGGAAAATTGTGAGGGGCTTTGGAATAATTCTTTAAGTCCCTACAAATTTATCAGAAGGAAATAAATTGATTTAGTATTCTTTTTAATAAATCAGAAACAAATTACAGAATAGAAAAAAAATAGAAAACAGAAACTAATTTAGAAGAGAGAGAAGGAGAGAAGGAACTAACCTGGCCTTACCTGCAGCCGGCCCAACTCTCTGGCCCAGCCCACCTGGCCCTCCCCCTGTCGTCTTCCTCGTGACAGAAGGACGAGGGCGTGTGCCCGGCGCCCGCAGCCACGCGCCGGCCACCTCCAGCCTGCCTGCCTCCTCCCCGACGCCCTAGATGAACGCCACGACACCCTAGAACCCCCACGACCCTCCCCGTGCTTCTTTCCCTCTCCTCTGCTCTCTCTCCCTCTCGCGACCGAACGTAGCCGTCGCCGCCGCTCTTCACCACCGCGGCCACCATCGCCCCCTCGCTGCAGCGCCATGCCCGAGAGCTCCGCCGCGTCCTCTTGGTCCTCTCCACCGAGCTACGGGACGCCGGGAGGCTCTGCTCCGCCATCACCGCGTTCGTCCTCAACCTTCGGCCATCGACGGCCTCGCCGTCGATTCGGCACCTCCAGGACCTCCCCGGGCTCGATGACCTCCTCTTCGGCATCGCAGTGAGCTTCTCCGCCGTTTCCCGCTGTCCCCGTAGCCTGCAACTCGCCGTAGCCGTCGCCCCCTTTCTTACCGTACCCGCCGCCGCCACCGCACGTCGCCGTCGTGGCCACAGCCACGTTGGTTTGATTCTAAGCACGGCATCGTCTTCACCGCACCCGTAGAAGCCCGTAGTACCTCCTCGCTCATCTCCCCGAGCCCCGCAGCGCCTAGCTCGACGGGGCCCGAATTCCGGCGCCGCCGCGAGCTCCGTTCCGACGAGCTCCGCCGTCCCCGTGTCCTCCCGTTGCCTCCATTAGGTGCGCGAGCTCCCCAGCTACGCGTAGCACCAAGCCGCCGTCCAAATGGTCGCTGGAGGGCGATTCCCGAGCACCGCCGCCACGTTTGGCCTCGCCGGCGTTGAGCCGCCGGTGGTTTTGACCCCGTTTGACTCTGGTTGGACCCCCCCTGTGTCCATGACATGTGGGGCCGGCCGTCGTTTAGTTTTAATTAAGTTTTAATTAATTACTAATCTCTGTGCTTAGCTCTGTGAGTCACTGACATGTGGGGCCAGCCCCTGTTAATTCAGTTTAGTTTAAAACTAAACTTAATTAGACCTTGAGAGACTGACATGTGGGCCACATCCCCCCTGACACTTTAGTTAGGATTAGATTAGCACTAACTAATAGGATTAGCTACTAGTGTCACTGACCAGTGGACCCCACACGTCAGGTTTGACCCGAACAGCCCCTGTTGACCTGCTGACGTCAGCATGTGGTCATGCTGACGCAGTAAAGTGTTTCTGGATTTTAAAAATAAATCTTAAATGATTTATTTATTTCAGAAAATAGCCAAAACTTCTAAAAATCATATAAAATCAACCGTAGCTCAGATGAAAATAATTTATATATGAAAAATGATCAGAAAAATCCAAGGAATCTGTTTATGGCATTTTCATGCATGTCTGAACAAGTTAAACCTGCTGATCAGGTCAAATCAATTAAATGGCCATTTAAATAATCACATATGGAGTTTGAATTTCAACCTTTGATTCAAACCAACTTCATTTAACATGGTTGCTAATTGCATTAGCTCAATCAACAGCATATTGCCATGTCATGATCATGCATCATATTGTCGCATTGCATTGATTGTGTTCTTTCTCTGTTGCCGGTGTTTGTCCCCTTTCAGTAGACGTGTTCCGACGATGTGATCGATGACACCGATGAAGACTCATTGTTATCTTCAGAAGTGCCAGGCAAGCAAAACCCCATTGAGCATTCCGATACAATCCCACTCTCTCGCTCTTGCTCTCTTTTACTGCATTAGGACAACAACGCTTCAACTGTTACCTGCTGCGGTAGTTGAACCCCTTTCCACTGCATGACCCGTCATTGCCACAGTAAATAGTTGAAACCCACTAGTATGAGTAGGAGTTGTTTGAGCCATGTTGTGCCTACTCATTGATGCTTTCTGGTTATGCCTGCTATTGCTTAGAGTTGTGTCATGTCTGATTCATCGGGGATGAATTGGAATGTGATGAACATGTCCTACTGTGTGTGAGCTAAGTGTGTGAACACGATTTGGTAAAGGTAGCGATGAGAGGCCATGTAGGAGTACATGGTGGGTTGTCTCATTGCAGCCGTCCTCAGGAACTGAGTTATGTGTTGGTTGGTCCATGAAATAGCTACTACCACACATTGGGATCCTTAATTGACTCTCTCGACTTATTAATCAACATGATCTCTGTCCAGGAGTTGCAACTAGTTTCTGGTGTTTGTAGTTTACTGGAGGTCGTGCGCAGCGCTGACCCTCGGGGTGGGCTGTGACGCGGCAGGTACGTGGCACGGTGTACCGATTGCCCGTTTGGTGATGCGGGAACCCTGTACACATCGTTTGGGGCCGTGAGCGACACCCCGGCCGGATCTCCCCACGGATGGAAACCAAATAGGCGATAAACCTAGACGAGAGACTTGTGTGGTTAGTCAGGTCGTGGCCGACACCCTCGCTGGGCCTCCGCTTGAAGGTTGCCGAGTACATGCCGTGTAGAGGGCGGTAAGTGGCGAGAGCGTGTGTGAAGAAGTACACCCCTGCAGGGTTTTATATATAATCTATTCGAATAGCCGTGTCCACGGAAATGGACTTCTGGGTTACCTCTACAGTTCATAGACAAGTGAAAGTGGATACTCTAAAAACACGCAAGATAAGCGTGAGTGCTATGGATGGCCTTCTCGTAGGGAGACTGGAGCAGATCCATAGTGGTGTATTGATTGGTGAATATGTGGACTCGTGTGCGCCACCTCAAAAGAGTTACTTGCAGTCGTAGTTCAGGATAGCCACCGAGTCAAAGCTGGCTTGCTGCAGTCAAACTCCACCACCCCTTTGTTGATACCGATGCATATGTAGCTAGTTCTGATGTAAGTCTTGCTGAGTACCTTTGTACTCATGTTTGCTTAATTTATGTTTTGTAGAGAGACTTCAGTCTCGCTAGTGGTTCCGCGTGGACTTCGACGTTTAGCTTGTTACCTCAGCTACGATCTTGTACCCTTGGGAGGGTCTGGTAGATAGTCAGGCTTCTCAGCCTTTTTCATTTGTAGTTGTCTGTACTCAGACATGTTATGCTTTTGTTGCCTGTATGCTCTGTATGTTGGGTCATGTGACCTCTGATTGTAATAAATGCTATGATGGCTCTTCTGGGCCTTTATCTATATGAGTTGTTGAGTTATGTTGTGATGCCTTGTTGTACAGCACATACTTGCATGTTATGCGTACATGTAATGTGTATTGCTATGTGTGGGATCCGACACCTAGTTGTTTACCTTTGGTAGCCTACCTTACAGGGAAATGTCTCCTAGTGCTTCCACTGAGCCTTGGTAGCTTGCTACTGCTCCGGAACACTTAGGCTGGCCGGCATGTGTCCTTCTTCGTTCCTGTGTCTGTCCCTTAGGGGAAATGTCACGCGTTGTTCCTTTAAGTCCTTGTAGCTTGCTACGACTTGGGTTCATACGTTGATGACCGACACGTTCGTTGCTGGGTCATGTATGCCTGTCCCTGTAATTTAGTGCCACTTTTGGTTTATAACTAGTCATGTCGGCCCGGATTCTCTGTCATATGGATGCTAGCGACACTATCATATACGTGTGCCAAAATGTGCAAACGGTCCCGGGCCAGGTAAGGTGGCACCCGTGGGGATACCGTGCGTGAGGCCGCAAAGTGATATGATGTGTTACAGGCTAGACCCGTGTGACTTAGGATCGGGGCCCTGACAGCTTTGGTATCAGAGCCTGACTGCCTGTAGGATTAGCAAGCCAAACTGGTGGAAGTCGTGTCTAGAAACTCTTTAGTTATGTAAGGGAATTGTTTGTGGAAGGGAACGTAAGGCTCTTTTTACTCCTTTGCCCTATGACCTTCTGATCTGAGTCACCTTCTTCTTTCTACGGGGATTAAGAACTAGGATTCTCATTCTATTTATCAGGATCTCGTTATTGTGGATTCAACCCTCAGTTCAGTTTCTACTACTTCTGTTTGTTCAACTGTTGGTCTTAGAACCTTGACATTATGATGTTAAGTGGATATGCCACACTTTTGCTTGGATCTCAAAAGTATTTTCGAGCATCTGCAGCCGTTATGTTGTCCGAGTCATTCCGGGTTTCTAAATAATCTGATGCATTTGCAAGCCTTTCCTCCCTGTTTCCGATGTCCTATTAGGCCGGATTAATCACACTAGTCGGTGTGTGGAGGTACTCTGTTACCTCGACACATATGTTGGAGTTATTATTATGGCCCTAAGTATCTTAGAAGATCACCCAGTAATGTAGCAATACTTTGTATCCTCAGCGTGATGGTTCTGGCCGTCATTCTCAAAAGCATCTCATGATGCCATTTAGTTAGTAGGCATTATATTTCTGGGTTCTTGAACCCTAGACTCATTCTACTTACTTCATGTTGATAGTATTTGCTCGTTCCTTTAGGTTATTAGTAACCTTGTGATAGTCCTCGAGGTCCGTGGTATATCCTTCTTCCAAATACCATGGACCATCATGGCAGAAGTTCTTCTGAACCAAAAGATCACAACCCGAGTGCTCTTGAGTGGTACTCCATTCATATTGTGACTCTGCCAGTCCTACCTTTCTGCATGGGTTATCCGGAAGAAATATGTGGAACTCGTTCGACATGTTAATCTATGCATCCACAACTCACAAGTTATATCTTCCTTGAGTTGTCTCCTTTTAGTTGTATTATGACCCTCGTCTATCAATTGAAAGTCAGGAGTAGTTGTGCACTCGTGTTCATCGATGACTTTTACTCTTGTGACCCGTCAAGCCATTCTATCCTGGAATGACTAGGAGAAACAAACTCCAGTACCTTATCCATATCCAGGATTGGGTCAAAGAAGTTGTACTTCGCAGATGAAGAACGCTAATCCAGCTTCTAAACTGTTCTATCCTGGAGTATTACCATCTTTATGTCAAGAATGTCATGGGAATTGCTCCACCTCCTATGAACCTTTGATAAGGTGATACTTCTCACCATCATCGTTCATTCCTCGGTCTCCGTGTTGTTGTATCCGGAATGCTGAAAAGTGGATTGTGATGTGTGAAATCAATACTCCTAGCAACTTCGTTGCTTGGTAGTTAAAGGACAACAATTTCATTCTTAGCGTGATGATTACTGAATCACCATTCTAAGATTGATTGTGCTACCTAGTCCACTTTCCTGGTGCACTCCTTGATTGATGAGTTAGGATTTTGTTAAGTCCTTGCTCATTTGATCATATCGTCTTGCCCTGAAAAGCAAGATTGTTCTCGAGCTTAGTAACATATCGATGGTTCGTGATTTTCCGAATATCTTCTCGGAAGTATTACCAGGTTGTCCCCCGACCGTTATGTTGAGCCCGTGATCAAGCTGGTTTCTCTCTAAACCACCCTTTCTCCAAGAATCTGTGTTGGATACCCTGAGTTAGTTGGTTAAGCTAAACAACAACTTGGAGAGTTGGAAGATAAAAGCTTGCCTGACTTAGTTCCTTCCAAGGGATATCTTTTGTGTGTGTGTTGAAGATAGATGATATCTTCATCAATTGGTCCCTGTGATCAGTTGTTGGCCCTATTGTCATATCAAAATTTTTATTTGAGTATGGGCTATGATCAAATCAAATCAGAACCAACGATGTTCATAATGTTGTCTTACTCGTGGCTGATCCCTCGAGCATACACCTGTAATGCCCAGGATGGGACTATATCTCCTACGTGTCGAGGCACGACTTAAAGATATAAGCCCATCCTAGAATGATCTCAAGTTTGGTATCTTTGCACGACTCATGTAAAAGAGGGATTAAATTGTAAAAGGAGATAGTTGGCTTACACTCGCCACTTCACACAATACATTACATAAGCAAAACATCACAACCCGACTACGGGCGAAGATCCAAAAGAAAGATACCAAAACAACAAACCGCCACAGGTCAGGATCGAATCCTAGTAGAAACCACTACTGATCGTCGAACACGTCATAAGCAAAACAGTCACACTCTTCATCGAGCTCCCAGCGAAGAACTTGAACCAGCTCCTGCATCATGCTCGGCTGAACCTGCATCTGGTGTTGTAGTAACTGTGAGCCACGAGGACTCAGCAATCCCATAACCATGGGTATCAAGACTAGCAAAGCTTTGTGGGTAGGAAGAGGTAAAGTGGTGAGGTTGCAGCAGCGGCTAAGCAAAGCATATGGTGGCTAACTTACAAGTACCAGAATAAGATGAGCATCTACACAAACGGTCGCAAAAGTAGTGATCACTAAAGATCCTAACTACATACGGTCAAACATAACCCCACCGTGTTCTCTTCTCAAAGTGAAAAGAGACAGTCACGGTTACTCACACAGTTGTGTGTTTTACTTCGGATCATCTGACAAGTTTTCTACAATCGGACATTAACAAATTCCAATCTGCCACATAACCGCGGGCACGGCTTACGAAAGATCATAACCCTGGAGGGGTGTCCCAACTTAGCCCATCACAAGCTCTCACGATTAGCTGAAGTGATAAATATAATATCATCACTCCTTATCTTAGGGAAAATCCGATCAGGCTCGGCTTCCCGGTAGCACAAGTCATTTCGACAATGGTAAAACAAGTCCAGCAAGACCTCCCGGCGTGCCGACACCCTGATGGTAGCCGCGCGCATCTCGTCTCAGGCCACGTCCGGATGAGCGCTATGTACAGATACCGAAGACCCCAGCGAACTGGGTAGTATCCGCAAGTGACTCTGGTTTGGGACCAACACCATCAGCACTGGCCCCCCCTGCTATGTAGAATTAAGAACCCGAGGGTGCGACCCCCTATGCAAATTTAATTATTTAATTAAGTTGTTATTATGAGGCAAATTAAAACCAATGTTGGGCTTTGCTGGAGGAGTTTTATTCAAAGTCGAACTGTCAAGGGGTCCCCATTTCACCCATCGTGTAAGGAATGCAAAATCAAGGAACATAATGCCGGTTTATCGGCGCCTAAGGTGGCATGAGTGGAACAAAACACCGAGCAAAAGGCCAAGCCTTCCACCCATGCCCAGTATATATGTGTGTTAATAATAATTATAGATATTGTGATATACCAACAACAAGTTCCCTCCTGGAACGGACTTCATCTTCACCTGCAACTAGCAACGCTATAAGAGGGACTGAGCAAGCGAGGCTGAGCAAGCGGGTAACATAGCCAAACAGTGGTTTTGCTAGGAAGGTGTCAAGGTTAGAGGTTTCATGGCAACAAGGAGAGGGCTGACATAAAAGATGGGTAGCGCGACATGTAACGATAGCATCGAGACAACTAAGCATGGCAATGGTAGTAAAAGTATCCAAGGGTATGATCATCTTGCCTGGGATTCCGCAAGGGAGAAGAACGGATCCATGAAGCAGACGGAGCACACAGTCGAGCGAATCCTCACAACTCCGGAACGAAACCGAAGCTAACAAGAGAAGCAACCGGAAAGAAGGAAACAACACGGTAAACACACAAGCATCAGACATGGCATACGATGCACATCCAAGTATGATGCATGTCCGGTTTAATTATGCATGGCATGGCAAAGTGCACAAACAACACTACAAGTTAAGTGGAGCTCAATATGCAACGAGTTGCATATTGACGAAACACCACATTTAATTATTTAGTTGACTCTCAATTATTTACAAGACAAGATTAAATGTTTTTAACATGGCAAGAGGTGAAGCATAATAAAACTACACTATTTAGGCATTTTAAATGAGGCCGGAAAATAACAACAACATATCCGGAAAATCCCCATGAGCATGTTTAGCAATATTATAAGCAAACAACAATTAAACATTTTAGTGTTGTTAACATGATGCGGATGACATGATCAAGTTTTATGCAAGTTTATTAAAAGGTGACATGCAGAAGATATGAAGTATTGTCACCGTGGTGGAAAGAAAGAGGGTGCCACGGCAACGATTCCGAAAATGATGCCACGGCAACATATCGGTTCCGGTATCTCGTTGAGAGACCGGAGCAAAAGGTGACGGGGACGTGAGCGAGACAAACGAGATGAAAGGTGGGGCGATCCCGTCACCGGGTTCCCACGAGTCGGCGACGAGGCAACCGAGGAACATGACAAGGACGAAACGGGCACGAAGCACAGGTGGAGCACAACTCATACAACACAAGCATATCACGGGTCATCCACGGGGTCGTCTCGTTATACCTTCGAAACACTCGTTTCGGGACGGTTCGAGATCGTAGAGGGACGTAGTGGTACATGGCGACGGTAGAGGAAGTAGTTGTACACGTGTAGTCGTTCACATTCGTCGGGGATGTAGACGTTCACGTTGGTGTAGTGGGAAGTAGTTGTACACGGGTCTTGTGTAGAGGTACTTGGCGCGTCTCCGAGTAGTCGTGGTACTTGCGACATCGGGGTACACGGGATCTCCATGTGTAGTCGAACTTGACGCATCCGAAGGGGTACTTGACGCGTCGTGTAGTGTCGTCGTGGTACTTGTGTCTTCAACTCGCCGGTCTTGACAAAATGAAGGGGAACTTGATGATTCCTCGTATAGTCAAACTTGCCGAAACTTGGGGTCCTCATCCACTTGGCGAAAACAAACAAAACAAAAAAAAACAGCAGCAGGTCTTGGCGCTGCAGAGGAGGGGAACCGAGGAGCTGCGGCCACGGGGACGACGAGGAACGAGACCAGCTCCTGGCCGGCGCTAGAGGAAGGCTGGCTGGTGGCGCGGACGACGCGGAGTGCAGGGCCGGAGGAGGAAGGAAGCGCGGCGGTCTGGGCGCTGCGGAGGAGCACGGAGGGGCGACCGGCTCCTGGCGCGACTGGAAGGACGAAGGCAGGGGCGGAGGCGCACGACAGGAGAGGAGCTGCGGCTCGAGGAGGACGGGAGGGTCGCTGGCGAAGGCGGGCGCTCGGGGATGCGCGAGGAGACAGGGAGGACGAGGGACCTCCATGGCGAGCAGGAGAACGGGTGGCCACGGCGCTATGGGCCATGGCACGGCGGACGAGCTCCTCGCGACGCTCAGCGCGGGGGCGGCCTGAGGACGGAGGGAGGCAGGTCGCGCCGGAATTTTGGGGACGATGGGGGTCGATGCTGGAGAGAGGCGCTCGGGGCGCAGCTGAAGGGAAGAGGCCGCGGCAGGAGCCCTCGGCCTGGAGGACGCTCGGCGCGGGGCGGTCGGGACGAGCTCTTGGGAGATGGGGTCGAGGGAAAGAACGAGGGGAGAGGGAATCGGGGAAACGGGCACGATGGGGTTTCGGGCAGAGGCAGAGCGAGCGATGGGTTCGCTCCTTGCGGCGCACGAAGGGAAGCGAGGAGCGATCGGAGCTCCGCTAGGGTTAGCGGTCGAGGCTGGCCTCGGGCTGGAGTGGGCTAGAGGAAAGATGGGCCGCGGTGAGGCCTGGAAGGCTGAGAAGGCAGGTGCGGCTGGGAGGTTTAGAGGCCCAGGAGGGATTGGACCAAAGGAGGGAGAGGGAGGCCTGGGCCGCTGGGATCTTCTGCCTCTATTTATTCTTTAGCAGAAAAAATAGAGATAGAACAAAATATTAAGAAAAGGCCACGAACAAGGAATAAAATATGGAACAATTTTGAAAGGCTTTATGGAATAATTCCAACCCCACAAAAATAGTTCCAACAAAAATAGGGAAAAACAAACTAAAATAAATAGCTTGCCTTAAAGGAGTTTAAAAGGAGTCTAGATAATTGGAGGCCTCGATAATTGGGAAAAGAATTATTGGCAAGGTTTAGAAGTAGAAACTCGAAGTGAAAAGACATGGGGAAAATATGCAAGTGTGTTGCGGGTAATTCCAAGAATGGAATATTTTAATATAGCTCCCTAAAATATTGAGAGACTTTTATATGTTATAAAGAGAAGTCACCTTCCCTCGATTTAAATGGACCGTAGGTCCACACGATTTATTTAAGTTGAGATGCAAAATAAATATGACATGATGGCATGATGACATGATGCAATGCAAAAATAAATAACACAAGCACAAATGCAACACACGAAGAACCCGGAACGTCTGGAACTTCTGGAATCTTCTGGAATCTTCTGGGACGTCGGTCTTCGGGCGTCACAACTCTCCCATACTAACAGAGGATCTCGACCCGAGATCCTAGAGATATCGCCGGGTAAAACGGAAGAGGAAGAGGTAAAACAAAGTTGCTTCTTTGACAGACGAGTGAAACCAAAGAACCTTGAGAGGTTAAACAAACTTGAAAGAAAGAATAGAATGGAGATGAATGAAGTTAAGAGCACTCCGGTAAGCAGGAGGAACAAGGAACATTATGAGAACCTTGTAGGTTGAAAGACATGAAACAAGAGCTCATGGACGGAAAGAATATGAAACCACAATGGTATGGCCAAGGAATAAGAATGACAGAATTTGGACAGCACTCCGTCTGAAAATGGAGGGAATTAACATGATCTTGAGGAGATGGAATGATACTTGCTGAAAACAACAACACACAGCCTCCGGAACAATTAAAAGAATGGCACAAGGGGTAAGAAGGATTTAGACAGGACTCCGGTTGAAAAGAGAGGCAAACTAGACAAGATGACGGAACTAGAATGAAGAATACAACACTCCAGTTAAATGATAAGCAAGGGAAAGAACATGATCTTGATAAAAACGAGATGATGGTTAAAGAGAGCAATATCACAATGCCTCCGGAATGAAAGAATAGAGTATAACTCAATGAAAGAATTGAACGGAGAGAAAAATACAACTTCTCTCAAAATTAAATTTGAAAGAGCATCCTTACAAAGAAGGGTTGAACGGAGTTGATTGAAAAATCAACAACAAAACGAATAAGCTTGATGTGGGCTTATGGAAAACATCTCAAAATTAAGAGGTGACAACCAGCCACTGACGAAAAACATTTAATTGGATTGAGATCAACAAGGATATGAAAAACTTTCACCGGAATGATAAATGAAGAACTTGGGTCATTTATAAGCACCATAATAGCAACAATCCTTAGGGAAAGCTTTAGGTGAAATACAACCCAAGATAACTCCAAGAGATAAAAATGAGGGGTTGAAAGGATCTCCTAAAGAGAAAGAAATGATGGTTTTAATTATCTCATTCTTGATAACTCGTGAATCATGAAACATGAAGGAATTGTCAAGAATGACATAACACCATCTAAAAAGATGAGGTAGAAAGAATTGCACTTGGAAAGCATGATGAGGAATGGTTGAGCTCCAACAAGAATCTTGATGAAGACTTCGAGGATGAATTAAAACATGATGAACCACCATGAGAACTCCGGTAATGAAAGCATGAGAAGTGAAAGATGAAAAGAATAAGATTCAAGGCCTGTGATTAATTAGATGGAGCTTTGAAATGATATAATTGAAATAACATGGAGCTCCGGAAAACAAGATGAACAACTTAGAACCAAGGATATGATGAACAAGCTCCAGACAAAAGAATTAAATCACCTTGAAGGAATAAGAATAAGAATTATGTTATGCATCTCCTTCACCAATTTAAATTGATGACAACCAAAGGATTTGGCATACTCCTTATTCTCGTTGGAAAGAATTAAAGAAAGATCTAGCACAAGCTTGGATAAACCTTGAACAAACCACCGGTAGGATTATGAAAAGAACAAATGAATTAAAACGATAACAACGGAAGGGTAATGTTGAAAGAACCACCGTAAAACTAGGGAGACGAACGAAGAGGCATCAATGAAGAATATTTGGAGGACGAAGTTGAAAACTGAGAACGAAGAAATATGCTGAAATGATGGCCTTCGGAGGATCACAATGGAAAGGATTCATGAAATGCTTCGGACGGTATAAAAGAACTCCTCACAAACGGAACAATAATGAGGATGGCATGAAGCTAGAACCACAATTCAACAAGAGAACGGGTCAAAATTTAAGAGAAACACTTCTCCGGTCTTCAAACGCTGAGAATGAAGACGAGAAATGCCATAAGAATTGTTGAGCACTCCGGAATGAAGAATTAAAAGGTTGAACCAACGATGAACAATAATTTGAAAGTGGTCTTGGAGAAGGCATGTGACTGATGGAGATCATTCTTACGTCACACTTTGAAAAGAATTTGAGTATAACTCCAGAAAAATTAGAAGAGTCAGGTAAGATCCTGGGAAAAGACCTGTGGGTTAGGGCCCACTCAAAAGAAATCACCGTTGAAAAAGATTGCTTAAGAGATATTGCACCGGTTGAATTAAATGGCTTGAATAAGATGATAATCCTCAAAATAGCTTGAACGAATTAAGAATGGAATTATGAATCTTCAGCACTCCGGATATGAATAACAAGAGGAGAATGATTAATTGGTGCACCGAAATAAGAAAGCATTGGGAAAAGAGGAAAATGATAAGATCAACACCAAAATCTTGAATTACATCCACCGGTAGAATATTGGAATTAAGAATGATGAACTTGAAGCTCTTGAGCATCTTCACGATAAACACCGGATAATGGAATTGCACGAAAAGAATGAAGAAACATCACATTAATAAAATGGATATTTCAATAGAGAATTGCTGGCTCCATAAAGAAAAGGGTGGGAGGGTGGGGAAAACAAGGACAACTTGGGATGAATGAAAACAGACAATCGTTAGATTTCTCAACGGCGTCCGTATGGAATAACTTGAAGAGAAGGCACACCGGTTGAAAAGGATTAACATGACCATCTTGATGATCAAGAAGGACTAGCACTCCCATAGAAATATGAGAACACCGAATAGGAAAGGTATGGAATCAACATTTGACATCGAAGCAACTCGAATACCAGAATCAAGACAAAACAAAGGATAGAATGTTGCAGAAGAATCTTCACAATATCATTCGAACAGAGACTTGAACGAATGAGTTCCGCAGGTACATCAACTTGACGAAAAGCCACATGGAGAACAAAAGATAAATAAAAAGGAACAAGGAGCAGATGGAACAAATACAAGATAGAAGCTTCGTTCGACATCTTCGTGCTGAAAGATCATGGAACGTGTTACAAAAGGGTTTTGCAATCCCCGGATCAGCATAGCCAAGGACCCTTTAAGATGCAACTCCCGATCAGAACAAGTCCATAAAACCACTTCACTCAATGTAGAACCCCGAACTTCATATCGTGCATCCGTTGGAAGAATGCCTAGAACTACTAGATGAACCCACCTATAGATTTCCGAAAGTTTCCAGTTATGCAATCAGGTGTTGGGGATACACGGGAAGCACCGCGCAATCAACTCTAAACCTACATCCAGGTGTATCCATCCTTCAACACATAACCAGTTGTTCTCGGAAACCGTTTACCTCGGACCTTCGAAACGCATCTACTATACAAGCTATGGCAATACTCTCGAACTACCTCCCCAGTACTGGGTGATGTCGGGGTTATCTTGCCACTAACCGCATAGGAGAGTTTTCGATGTCGGCCGTCTTAAGTATTCTAGTACTGCCGCGATGGATTTGTGACGACAACACCTTGGAGCTCAACTCCCCGGGACACTGCCACAACCCCTAATGACAGGAGGCATCGAGAACAATGTTCTCGTCACAAAGACATCGAAACAATCCAAACAATACTCGCGAGATCCTAAAAAAATTTGGTGCAATTTTTGAAAGTAGAAGAGGCAAGAGTAGTCGTCAGGAGTCCTCACCAGAGTGAAAAGAGATGAGAAGCAAAAGAAATCCTACTCTCCGATATATATATAGGACTCAAAATATTTTCAGTGTGTGCCTAGACTCAACCGTCAACGATTCGATCAATCAGTGGGGGCTTCTAGGTCGGAGAAGGCTCTGATACCAACTTGTAATGCCCAGGATGGGACTATATCTCCTACGTGTCGAGGCACAACTTAAAGATATAAGCCCGTCCTAGAATGATCTCAAGTTTGGTATCTTTGCACGACTCATGTAAAAGAGGGATTAAATTTCAAAAGGAGATAGTTGGCTTACACTCGCCACTTCACACAATACATTACATAAGCAAAACATCATTCAAAACATCACAACCCGACTACGGGCGAAGATCCAAAAGAAAGATACCAAAACAACAAACCGCCACAGGTCAGGATCGAATCCTAGTAGAAACCACTACTGATCGTCGAACACGTCATAAGCAAAACGGTCACACTCTTCATCAAGCTCCCAGCGAAGAACTTGAACCAGCTCCTGCATCATGCTCGGCTGAACCTGCATCTGGTGTTGTATTAACTGTGAGCCACGAGGACTCAGCAATCCCATAACCATGGGTATCAAGACTAGCAAAGCTTTGTGGGTAGGAAGAGGTAAAGTGGTGAGGTTGCAGCAGCGGCTAAGCAAAGCATATGGTGGCTAACTTACGAGTACCAGAATAAGATGAGCATCTACGCAAACGGTCGCAAAAGTAGTGATCGCTAAAGATCCTAACTACATACGGTCAAACATAACCCCACCGTGTTCTCTTCTCAAAGTGAAAAGAGACAGTCACGGTTACTCACACAGTTGTGTGTTTTACTTCGGATCATCTGACAAGTTTTCTACAACCGGACATTAACAAATTCCAATCTGCCACATAACCGCGGGCACGGCTTTCGAAAGATCATAAACCTGCAGGGGTGTCCCAACTTAGCCCATCACAAGATCTCACGATTAGCTGAAGTGATAAATATAATATCATCACTCCTTATCTTAGGGAAAATCCGATCAGGCTCGGCTTCCCGGTAGCACAAGTCATTTCGACAATGGTAAAACAAGTCCAGCAAGACCTCCCGGCGTGCCGACACCCTGATGGTAGCCGCGCGCATCTCGTCTCAGGCCACGTCCGGATGAGCGCTACGTACAGATACCGAAGACCCCAGCGAACTGGGTAGTATCCGCAAGTGACTCTGGTTTGGGACCAACACCATCAGCACTGGCCCCCCCTGCTATGTAGAATTAAGAACCCGAGGGTGCGACCCCCTATGCAAATTTAATTATTTAATTAAGTTGTTATTATGAGGCAAATTAAAACCAATGTTGGGCCTTGCTGGAGGAGTTTTATTCAAAGTCGAACTGTCAAGGGGTCCCCATTTCACCCATCGTGTAAGGAACGCAAAATCAAGGAACATAATGCCGGTTTATCGGCACCTAAGGTGGCATGAGTGGAACAAAACACCGAGCAAAAGGCCAAGCCTTCCACCCATGCCCAGTATATAGGTGTGTTAATAATAATTATAGATATTGTGATATACCAACAACAAGTTCCCTCCTGGAACGGACTTCATCTTCACCTGCAACTAGCAACGCTATAAGAGGGACTGAGCAAGCGAGGCTGAGCAAGCGGGTAACATAGCCAAACAGTGGTTTTGCTAGGAAGGTGTCAAGGTTAGAAGTTTCATGGCAACAAGGAGAGGGCTGACATAAAAGATGGGTAGCGTGACATGTAACGATAGCATCGAGACAACTAAGCATGGCAATGGTAGTAAAAGTATCCAAGGGTATGATCATCTTGCCTGGGATTCCGCAAGGGAGAAGAACGGATCCATGAAGCAGACGGAGCACACAGTCGAGCGAATCCTCACAACTCCGGAACGAAATCGAAGCTAACAAGAGAAGCAACCGGAAAGAAGGAAACAACACGGTAAACACACAAGCATCAGACATGGCATACGATGCACATCCAAGTATGATGCATGTCCGGTTTAATTATGCATGGCATGGCAAAGTGCACAAACAACACTACAAGTTAAGTGGAGCTCAATATGCAACGAGTTGCATATTGACGAAACACCACATTTAATTATTTAGTTGACTCTCAATTATTTACAAGACAAGATTAAATGTTTTTAACATGGCAAGAGGTGAAGCATAATAAAACTACACTATTTAGGCATTTTAAATGAGGCCGGAAAATAACAACAACATATCCGGAAAATCCCCATGAGCATGTTTAGCAATATTATAAGCAAACAACAATTAAACATTTTAGTGTTGTTAACATGATGCGGATGACATGATCAAGTTTTATGCAAGTTTATTAAAAGGTGACATGCAGAAGATATGAAGTATTGTCACCGTGGTGGAAAGAAAGAGGGTGCCACGGCAACGATTCCGAAAATGATGCCACGGCAACATATCGGTTCCGGTATCTCGTTGAGAGACCGGAGCAAAAGGTGACGGGGACGTGAGCGAGACAAACGAGATGAATGGTGGGGCGATCCCGTCACCGGGTTCCCACGAGTCGGCGACGAGGCAACCGAGGAACATGACAAGGACGAAACGGGCACGAAGCACAGGTGGAGCACAACTCATACAACACAAGCATATCACGGGTCATCCACGGGGTTGTCTCGTTATACCTTCGAAACACTCGTTTCGGGACGGTTCGAGATCGTAGAGGGACGTAGTGGTACATGGCGATGGTAGAGGAAGTAGTTGTACACGTGTAGTCGTTCACATTCGTCGGGGATGTAGACGTTCACGTTGGTGTAGTGGGAAGTAGTTGTACACGGGTCTTGTGTAGAGGTACTTGGCGCGTCTCCGAGTAGTCGTGGTACTGGCGACGTCGGGGTACACGGGATCTCCATGTGTAGTCGAACTTCACGCATCCGAAGGGGTACTTGACGCGTCGTGTAGTGTCGTCGTGGTACTTGTGTCTTCAACTCGCCGGTCTTGACAAAATGAAGGGGAACTTGATGATTCCTCGTGTAGTCGAACTTGCCGAAACTTGGGGTCCCCGTCCACTTGGCGAAAACAAAAAAAAACAAAAAAAACAGCAGCAGGTCTTGGCGCTGCAGAGGAGAGGAACCGAGGAGCTGCGGCCACGGGGACGACGAGGAACGAGACCAGCTCCTGGCCGGCGCTAGAGGAAGGCTGGCTGGTGGCGCGGACGGCGCGGAGTGCAGGGCCGGAGGAGGAAGGAAGCGCGGCGGTCTGGGCGCTGCGGAGGAGCACGGAGGGGCGACCGGCTCCTGGCGCGACTGGAAGGACGAAGGCAGGGGCGGAGGCGCGCGACAGGAGAGGAGCTGCGGCTCGACGAGGACGGGAGGGTCGCTGGCGAAGGCGGGCGCTCGGGGATACGCGAGGAGACAGGGAGGACGAGGGACCTCCATGGAGAGCAGGAGAACGGGCGGCCATGGCGCTATGGGCCATGCCGCGGCGGACGAGCTCCTCGCGACGCTCGGCGCGGGGGCGGCCTGAGGACGGAGGAAGGCAGGTCGCGCCGGAATTTTGGGGACGAGGGGGGTCGATGCTGGAGAGAGCCGCTCGGGGCGCAGCTGAAGGGAAGAGGCCGCGGCAGGAGCGCTCGGCCTGGAGGACGCTCGGCGCGGGGCGGTCGGGACGAGCTCTTGGGAGATGGGGTCGAGGGAAAGAACGAGGGGAGAGGGAATCGGGGAAACGGGCACGATGGGGTTTCGGGCAGAGGCAGAGCGAGCGATGGGTTCGCCCCTGGCGGCGCATGAAGGGAAGCGAGGAGCGATCGGAGCTCCGCTAGGGTTAGCGGTCGAGGCTGGCCTCGGGTTGGAGTGGGCCAGAGGAAAGATGGGCCGCGGTGAGGCCTGGAAGGCTGAGAAGGCAGGTGCGGCTGGGAGGTCTAGAGGCCCAGGAGGGATTGGGCCAAAGGAGGGAGAGGGAGGCCTGGGCCGCTGGGATCTTCTGCCTCTATTTATTCTTTAGCAGAAAAAATAGAGATAGAACAAAATATTAAGAAAAGCCCACGAACAAGGAATAAAATATGGAACAATTTTGAAAGGCTTTATGGAATAATTCCAACCCCACAAAAATAGTTCCAACAAAAATAGGGAAAAACAAACTAAAATAAATAGCTTGCCTTAAAGGAGTTTAAAAGGAGTCTAGATAATTGGAGGCCTCGATAATTAGGAAAAGAATTATTGGCAAGGTTTAGAAGTAGAAACTCGAAGTGAAAAGACATGGGGAAAATATGCAAGTGTGTTGTGGGTAATTCCAAGAATGGAATATTTTAATATAGCTCCCTAAAATATTGAGAGACTTTGATATGTTATAAAGAGAAGTCACCTTCCCTCGATTTAAATGGACTGAAGGTCCACACGATTTATTTAAGTTGAGATGCAAAATAAATATGACATGATGGCATGATGACATGATGCAATGCAAAAATAAATAACACAAGCACAAATGCAACACACGAAGAACCCGGAACGTCTGGAACTTCTGGAATCTTCTGGAATCTTCTGGGACGTCGGTCTTCGGGCGTCACAACACCGTTATATCTTTGGGTCTGCCCAATGCTAACACCGTGTTCACTTAATTGTGGAATTCCACCTTTGTGGAAACCTGGATGAATTGTTGTTGAGCCCATCAGCAACATTGTTATCTTCTCCATGATCTATGTTGAACATTCAGCTAGTATTGGAAACTTTTATAAGCATTATCTTCATGACCCGTTCGTGAAGCATATGTACGGAAGAAAGAAGTGACTTCCTCTAATTCATGTGCATTTGATGCAAGTTGCCGCCGTGAATTCTCGAAAGCATGTTTTTACCTCCTCTGGAGTCATCCCAAGTCAGTCATGCATACGTGCGAAGTATTCTATGGTCTGATAGACTGATCATCTTCATTCTGTATGTATCCCTAGCACACCAAGCCACTGATTGATTTGTTCAAAGATAAGAAGTTCAAATGCTATTCCCGAAGGGCCCGGACGGACATTCACAAGACTTCGTTATCTCCAATGATGATTCCTAACTTGAAACTCGGTAGTATTTTATCATAAGACTACTATGTGGTCATGCTTGTCTGGGACAACGTGTTCACAGGTTTTGTAGCAGAACCCGCTCATGTTTTGGAGCTGCTATCGTAGTTCACTCCCCGAGAATTTCGCAACGCCATCTCGTCGATTTGTGTTGCAAACTTTCGTTTCCAGACATGACGTCTGGAATATCCTGACACCAACCAGAACTGAATCTCAGGCAGATATGATGGTTGGAACATTTTCCAAGAACTATAATTTTGGTCTCTCAATAATCGGTAAAGTGTATGTCGTGGCCGACACACCCAGCCGGAAGACCTATTATTGTAGTTTCTTGGTTGAAGAAGTTGACCACCTCCCCATAAGGACTTCGTAGGAATTACTCCCTAGTTGTTCCTTATGGATTTTTGTGCTCCTGAAGTCCGACCTTTTACTTGACGTTCTAGGTACCAAACCATTTTAATAAATGGGTTGCTCTAGCACATCAAGGAGAACATTAGAAGCGGAGTGCTAAATGTCTCTCGGTTGATCATCCAGATTTCGTCCCCTTGGCCTCGCCAAGGTGAAATCCGAGAAGGTGTTGTCTTCCTTTGCATCTGCATCATCCATCATTATTCATCATGGTAGTATGTGATGTTGCCAGGATCCTTGACACGGATATTGGTAAAACCTTGATGAATACGGGAATGCTCAAGTTCTTGAGAGCACGCACAAGCACTAGGTGTTATCCTCGACACTAACCGGGATTGCTCCCAGTGTTCTTGGTTATGTTGTAACCTCTCAAAGAGCAATTTACTCTCTACTGTTGGGTTTCTTCCCAGTTACTAGAATCATTCCCCACATTTGCATTTTGCTCCCAACTTGCACCGCCAATGTGCCATTTTACCATGGATCCCATCCATTTCCGGTGATATGAAAAATCAACCTTGGCTTTGTCCTTTACAAGGTAGTCCACATCATCCATTCTGGCCGAGAATGTCATTCCTTCGGACTCCGTCAAACGATTGATTGTGTTTGCCTTAGGCTGGTATAGAGAGTTCCAATGATCTCTATATCAAAAGTAATTCTTTTTGCCACTTAAAGGAATAACTCTACGAGTCACCTTCTCCAAGGTGCCCCGTCTGGTGGTATCAATCACCATCTTCTTAGGTGTGGAATTATTGCCACTAGGTGAACCTTCATCGTTTGTCTCACTCCACCCCCCTGGAGGTGTACTCCGTGTCTCAGCTCAAGAGATGTTTCAACGTCTCACTCCATAAGTTGATCTGAGTTGCTCGATCTTCAGCAAGATAGATTACCGTAGAATTACTTCTGTTATCTCTGTATTGGACAAAGATCTGGTAATCAAGGATGTCAGAATCAACATGATGCAATGAATCAGCAACTTCGAGGAGGACAGTTGAATCGAGAAGATTGTGTTAGTTAGTGTCCCCTCTGATTTCTTATCTCACGTCTTGAATCTCGGGACGAGATTCTTGTTTAGTGGGGGTGAGTTGTCACAGCCCTAGACCAGCCCTTGCTGCCTTGCTTGGTCTTAGTGTGCATCATGTTTAAATTCTGTTAAACTTGAAATGGGGAAGACTAAACCCTAGCACTAAATGAATTCAACTAGGTTCAAATAAAAATCCTTTTCAATAAACCCAAAAATGCCTTCATCAATGTGTGATAATTTTGGCAAGGGTTTTGATCCCAAACCAAAAATATTGAACATTTTTTGGGAATTGTTGGGCCTTGAATTAAATCATAAGTATTTGAATTGGGGCCATTTAAATGATATATATTTTTTTCTAAATTGCTCCAATAATTCTGGAAAATTGTGAGGGGCTTTGGAATAATTCTTTAAGTCCCTACAAATTTATCAGAAGGAAATAAATTGATTTAGTATTCTTTTTACTAAATCAGAAACAAATTACAGAATAGAAAAAAAATAGAAAACAGAAACTAATTTAGAAGAGAGAGAAGGAGAGAAGGAACTAACCTGGCCTTACCTGCAGCCGGCCCAGCTCTCTGGCCCAGCCCACCTGGCCCTCCCCCTGTCGTCTTCCTCGTGACAGAAGGACGAGGACCTGTGCCCGGCGCCCGCAGCCACGCGCCGGCCACCTCCAGCCTGCCTGCCTCCTCCCCGACGCCCTGGATGAACGCCACGACACCCTAGAACCCCCACGACCCTCCCCGTGCTTCTTTCCCTCTCCTCTGCTCTCTCTCCCTCTCGCGACCGAACGTAGCCGTCGCCGCCGCTCGTCACCACCGCGGCCACCATCGCCCCCTCGCTGCAGCGCCATGCCCGAGAGCTCCGCCGCGTCCTCTTGGTCCTCTCCACCGAGCTACGGGACGCCGGGAGGCTCTGCTTCGCCATCACCGCGTTCGTCCTCAACCTTCGGCCATCGACGGCCTCGCCGTCGATTCGGCACCACCAGGACCTCCCCAGGCTCGATGACCTCCTCTTCGGCATCGCAGTGAGCTTCTCCGCCGTTTCCCCCTGTCCCCGTAGCCTGCAACTCGTCGTAGCCGTCGCCCCCTTTCTTACCGTACCCGCCGCCGCCACTGCACGTCACCGTCGTGGCCACAGCCACGTTGGTTTGATTCCAAGCACGACATCGTCTTCACCGCACCCGTAGAAGCCCGTAGCACCTCCTCGCTCATCTCCCCGAGACCCGCAGCGCCTAGCTCGACGGAGCCCGAACTCCGGCGCCGCCGCGAGCTCCGTTCCGACGAGCTCCGCCGTCCCCGTGTCCTCCCATTGCCTCCATTAGGTGCGCGAGCTCCCCAGCTACGCGTAGCACCAAGCCGCCGTCCAAATGGTCGCCGGAGGGCGATTCCCGAGCACCGCCGCCACGATTGGCCTCGCCGGCGTCGAGCCCCCGGTGGTTTTGACCACGTTTGACTCCGGCTGGACCCCCCCTGTGTCCATAACATGTGGGGTCGGCCGTTGTTTAGTTTTAATTAAGTTTTAATTAATTACTAATCTATGTGCTTAGCTCTGTGAGTCACTAACACGTGGGGCCAGCCCCTGTTAATTCAGTTTAGTTTAAAACTAAACTTAATTAGGCCCTGAGAGACTGACATGTGGGCCACATCCCCCCCTGACACTTTAGTTAGGATTAGATTAGCACTAACTAATAGGATTAGCTAGTAGTGTCACTGACCAGTGGACCCCACACGTCAGGTTTGACCCGAACAGCCCCTGTTGACCTGCTGACGTTAGCATGTGGTCATGCTGACGCAGTAAAGTGTTTCTGGATTTTAAAAATAAATCTTAAATGATTTATTTATTTCAGAAAATAGCCAAAACTTCTAAAAATCATATAAAATCAACCGTAGCTCAGATGAAAATAATTTATATATGAAAAATGATCAGAAAAATCCAACGAATCTGTTTATGGCATTTTCATGCATGTCTGAACAAGTTAAACCTGCTGATCAGGTCAAATCAATTAAATGGCATTTAAATAATCACATATGGAGTTTGAATTTGAACCTTTGATTCAAACCAACTTCATTTAACATGGTTGCTAATTGCATTAGCTCAATCAACAGCATATTGCCATGTCATGATCATGCATCATATTGTCGCATTGCATTGATTGTGTCCTTTCTCTGTTGCCGGTGTTTGTCCCCTTTCAGTAGACGTGTTCCGACGATGTGATCGATGACACCGATGAAGACTCATTGTTATCTTCAGAAGTGCCTGGCAAGCAAAACCCCATTGAGCATTCCGATACAATCCCACTCTCTCGCTCTTGCTCTCTTTTACTGCATTAGGACAACAACGCTTCAACTGTTACCTGCTGCGGTAGTTGAACCCCTTTCCACTGCATGACCCGTCATTGCCACAGTAAATAGTTGAAACCCACTAGTATGAGTAGGAGTTGTTTGAGCCATGTTGTGCCTACTCATTGATGCTTTCTGGTTATGCCTGCTATTGCTTAGAGTTGTGTCAGGTCTGATTCATCGGGGATGAATTGGAATGTGATGAACATGTCCTACTGTGTGTGAGCTAAGTGTGTGAACACGATTTGGTAAAGGTGAGAGGCCATGTAGGAGTACATGGTGGGTTGTCTCATTGCAGCCGTCCTCAGGAACTGAGTTATGTGTTGGTTGGTCCATGAAATAGCTACTACCACACATTGGGATCCTTAATTGACTCTCTCGACTTATTAATCAGCATGATCTCTGTCCAGGAGTTGCAACTAGTTTCTGGTGTTTGTAGTTTACTGGAGGTCGTGCGCAGCGCCGACCCTCGGGGTGGGCTGTGACGCGGCAGGTACGTGGCACGGTGTACCGATTGCCCGTTTGGTGATGCGGGAACCCTGTACACATCATTTGGGGCCGTGAGCGACACCCCGGCCGGATCTCCCCACGGATGGAACCCAAATTGGCGATAAACCTGGACGAGAGACTTGTGTGGTTAGTTAGGTCGTGGCCGACACCCTCGCTGGGCCTCCGCTTGAAGGTTGCCGAATACATGTCGTGTAGACGGCGGTAAGTGGTGAGAGCGTGTGTGAAGAAGTACACCCCTGCAGGGTTTTATATATAATCTATTCGAATAGCCGTGTCCATGGAAATGGACTTCTGGGTTACCTCTACAGTTCATAGACAAGTGAAAGTGGATACTCTAAAAACACGCAAGATAATCGTGAGTGCTATGGATGGCCTTCTCGTAGGGAGACGGGAGCGGATCCATAGTGGTGTATTGATTGGTGAATATGTGGACTCGTGTGCGCCACCTCAAAAGAGTTACTTGCAGTCGTAGTTCACGATAGCCACCGAGTCAAAGCTGGCTTACTGCAGTCAAACTCCACCACACCTTTGTTGATACCGATGCATATGTAGCTAGTTCTGATGTAAGTCTTGCTGAGTACCTTTGTACCCACGTTTGCTTAATTTATGTTTTGCAGAGAGACTTCAGTCTCGCTAGTGGTTCCGCGTGGACTTCGACGTTTAGCTTGTTACCTCAGCTACGATCTTGTACCCTTGGGAGGGTCTGGTAGATAGTCAGGCTTCTCAGCCTTTTTCATTTGTAGTTGTCTGTACTCAGACATGTTATGCTTCCGTTGCATGTATGCTCTGTATGTTGGGTCATGTGACCTCTGATTGTAATAAATGCTATGATGGCTCTTCTGGGCCTTTATCTATATGAGTTGTTGAGTTATGTTGTGATGCCTTGTTGTACATCACATACTTGCATGTTATGCGTACGTGTAATGTGTATTGCTATGTGTGGGATCCGACACCTAGTTGTTTACCTTTGGTAGCCTACCTTACAGGGAAATGTCTCCTAGTGCTTCCACTGAGCCTTGGTAGCTTGCTACTGCTCCGGAACACTTAGGCTGGCCGGCATGTGTCCTTCTTTGTTCCTGTGTCTGTCCCTTAGGGGAAATGTCACGCGTTGTTCCTTTAAGTCCTTGTAGCTTGCTACGACTTGGGTTTATACGTTGATGACCGACACGTTCATTGCTGGGTCATGTATGCATGTCCCTGTAATTTAGTGCCACTTTTGGTTTATAACTAGTCATGTCGGCCCGGGTTCTCTGTCATATGGATGCTAGCGACACTATCATATACGTGTGCCAAAATGCGCAAACGGTCCCGGGCCAGGTAAGGTGGCACCCGTGGGGATACCGTGCGTGAGGCCCCAAAGTGATATGATGTGTTGCAGGCTAGACCTGTGTGACTTAGGATCGGGGTCCTGACATGTTATCGTTTTAATTCTTTTGTTCTTTTCATAATCCTACCGGTTGTTCGTTGAAGTTTACCCAAGTTTGTGCGAGATCTCTCTTAATTCTTTCCAACGAGAATAAGTAGTATGCCAAATCCTTTGGTTGTCATCAATTTAAATTGGTGAAGGAGATGCATGACATAATTCTTATTCTTATTCCATCAAGGTGATTTAATCTCTGTTTTCCGGAGTTTGTTCATCATATCATATCTTTGGTTCTAAGTTGTTCATCTTGTTTTCTGGAGCTCCAAGTTATTTCAATTACATCATTTCAAAGCTCAATCTAATTCATCGCAGGCCTTGAATCTTATTCTTTTCATCTTTCGCTTCTCATGCTTTCATTACCGGAGTTCTCATGGTGGTTCATCATCAATTAATTCATCCTCGAAGTCTTCTTCAAGATTCTTGTTGGAGCTCAAGCATTCTTCATCATGCTTTCCAAGTGCAATTCTTTCTCCCTTATCTTTTGAGATGGTGTCATGTCATTCTTGACAATTCCTTCACGTTTCATGAATCACGAGTATCAAGAATGGGATATTTAACCCATCATTTTTCTTGGTTCAGGAGATCCTTTTCAACCCCTCATTTTTATCCCTTGGAGTTAGCTTGGGTTGTATTTCACCTAAAAGCTTTTCCCTAAGGATTTTGCTATTGTGGTGCTTATAAATGACCCAAGTTCCTCATTTATCCTTCCGATGAAATAAGTTTATCGTCTCCTTGATTGATCTCAATGCAATCAAACATTTCCGTTAGTGGCCGGTTGTCACCTCTTAATTTTAAGATGTTTTCCATAAGCCCACATCAAGCTTATTCATTTCGTGTTGATTTTTTCATCAACCCCATTCAAACCTTCTTTGTAAGGAGGATTTTCCTAATTCATTTTGGGAGAAGTTGTCATTTTCTTCTCCGTTCTTTTCTTTTCAGCGATCTATATTCTATTCTTTCATTCCGGAGATATTGTGTTGTTGCTCTCTTTAACCATCATCTCGTTTTTATCGAGATCATGTTCTTTCCTTCCTTATCATTTTACCGAAGTGTTGTATTCTTCATTCAAGTTCCGTCGTCTTATCTAGTTTTGCCTCACTTTTCAACCGGAGTGCTGTCTGAATCTTCCTTACCCCTTGTGCCATTTTTTTCAATTGTTTCGGAGACAATATGTTGTTGTTTTCATCAAGTATATTCCCATCTCCTCAAGTTCTTGTTAATTCCTTCCATTTTCAGACGGAGTGCTGTCCAAATTCTGTCATTCTTATTCCTTGGCTATACCATTACGGTTTCATATTCTTTTGGTTCGTAAGCTCTCGTCTAATATCTTTCAACCTACAAGGTTCTCATCATGCTCCTTGTTACTCTTTTCTAACGGAGTTTTCATATTCGTTCATCTCTGTTGTACTCTTCTTTCATCTTGTTCAACCTCTCAAGGTTCTTTGGTTTCACTCGTGTGTCAAAGAAGCAACTTTGTTTTACCTCTTCTTTTCGTTTCTACCCGGTGCTATCTCTAGGATCTCGGGTCGAGATCCTCTGTTAGTGTGGGAGAGTTGTGACGCCCGAAGACCGACGTCCCAGAAGATTCCAGAAGATTCCAGATGTTCCGGGTCCCCCGTGTGTTTCAGTTGTGCTTGCTTTATTTATTTTGCATTGCATCATGTCATCATGCCATCATGTCATATTTATTTTGCATCTCAATCTTAAATAAATTGTGTGGACCTTCGGTCCATTTAAATCGAGGGAAGAATGTCTTCTTTTTAAAACATATAAAAGCCTCTCAATATTATTAGGGAGCTATATAATAATATTCCATTTGTTTGGAATTAACCAACACACGTGCATAATTTTCCCCATGTCTTTTTCACTTCGAGTTTCTCCTTCAAAAACCTTGCAAATAATTCTTCTCCGTTGTTTCGAGGTTCCTCCAAAAATCCTCAACATTTTTGGACACTTCTATAATCAAGTCTTAGTTCAAACCCATTTGAATTAAATTCAAATATGTTTGAATTATTTTCCGATCATGCCTTTTATATTTTTCTCGGACCGTGCTCATTTTATGATGCCCGAGAAAAATAGTCCCATGTGCTATTTTTTTCCCTAAGCCTCTCTTTTCTTTTCCCTCTTTCTTCTTTTTCTGTTAAAGCATTTTTTTAAAGAAAAAAAAAGAGATCCCAGCCGCCAGGCCAGGCCCAAGCCTCCTCCAGCCTCTTGGGCCTCCTCCTCCCTTCAGGCCCATCTGGCCTCCACGGCCCAGCCTCCCGTACTCGCAACCCTAGCGAGCCTCTCATCCCTCGACCGCATCCCCTCTCGCTCTCTCCTCCTTTTCCTCCCAGCGCCGCCGCACTCACCCTCGTCCGTTTCCCCTGACCCCAGCCTTCGATCTCACCCTCTCGTCTCACGGACCCGCATTGCCAGGGCGCAGCACCGGGCCCCTGCCTCCCCGCCGTCGTCGCAGAATCGCCAGAAGAGCCGTCGGCCAGCACCGCAGCGCGACCGCCGCCTCCATGCTCCTGCGCCACTCCCCCGCACCTCCTCCTCTTCGCCCTTGTGCGACGAGGCCTCGCGGCCCCAGCCTCCGGGCCATCGCAGCTCCTCCCTCCCCGCGAGCCGGCCCGAACCGCGCCAAGTTCCTCCAGCATGCGCCCTCTTCTCGTCCCGCGCCACAGCGCTCCCGTGCTCCGCCTCGCCGGAGAAGCGGAGTCCCTTCAGCAGCCCCTTGAGCAGCCCGCGGCTCCGAGCGCCCCGTCCACCTCGACAGCGCCGGCGACCGCCCTGCCTCCTCACCCTTCGTCTCCTGCGCGCCCAGGACCGTCACCTCGTCCACAGCCCCGCCTTGCTCTCGTCTGCCTCGCCACATCGCCTCAACGCCCCGCACCTTGCTGCCTTTTTTTCCTTTGTTGTGAAGACCGCAGCGGCAAGACCAAGATGGTGCCAAGTTGCCTCATCGACCCGTGAACGACTACCGTCGACCCTCGAGGGACTCCAAGACCGTCGAGTACATCCGGAATCGCCAAGTACCACGACATGACGGCATGAACATCTACAAAACGTGTACCCTGATGACCCGCGAGTACCACTACATCAACGTGTTCCGATGCCGACGTCTACGACCGAGTACGACTACCATCGCCGAGACCAAGTACCTCTACGAACGTGTACCCCGACGTCAACTTCGACGCGACAAGTACCCCTCCGATGACAAGTACATCTACGAACGGGAACGCCTACACGACGTCGCAAGTACCATGACATGTAACGTGAACGTCTACCGTCGCCGAAGACCCGTGAACAACTACTTCCCTCTACGGCATGTACCACTACCTTCGCCCCGGAAACGAGGGATTCGCCAAGTACTGCTTCGAAACGAGAACGACTTCTTCCTCTACGGCCCGTGTACCACTACGTCCCTCTACGTCTCGAACCGCCCCGAGAACGATCATTCCGAAGGTATAACCCCGAGACGACGACCCGTGAGATGCTTGTTGTGTTGTATGAAATGTTTGCCCTTGTGTGCACCGTGCCGTTCCATCTTTTGTCGTGTTCCTCGGTTGCCTCGTCGCCGACCCGTGGGAACCCGGTGACGGGATCACCCCACCATTCATCTTGCATGACTCGCTCACGCCATCTTTCCTTTTGCACCGGACTCTCAACGAGAAACCGGAACCGAGATGTTGCCTTTGCGGCATTTTTGGATCATTGCCGTGGCACCCTTTCATTCCACCACGGTGACAATACTTCATATCTTTTTCATGTCAACCTTTAAATATAATTGCATAAAACTTGATCATGTCATCCGCATCATGTTAACAACATTATAAATGTGTGAATTGTTGTTTGCTTAATAATTGCTAAACATGCTCATGGGGATTTTCTGGATTTGTTGTTATTCTTCCGGCCTCATTTAAAATGCCTAAATAGTGTAGTTTATTATGCTTCACCTCTTGCTATGTTAAAAACATTTAATCTTGTCTTGTAATTAAACAAATCACTAAAGAAATAAATGTGGTGTTTCGTCAATATGCAACTCGTTGCATATTGAGCTCCACTTAACTTGTAGTGTTGTTTGTGCACTTTGCCATGCCATGCATAATTAAACCGGACTTGCATCATACTTGGATGTGCATCGTATGCCATGTCTATGCTTGTGTGTTTACCGTGTTGTTTCCTTCTTTCCGGTTGCTTCTCTTGTTAGCTTCGGTTTCGTTCCAGAGTTGTGAGGATTCGCTCGACTGTTGCTCCGTCTACTTCATGGATCCATTCTTCTTCCTTGCGGAATCCCAGGCAAGATGATCATACCCTTGGATACCTTTACTACCATTGCCATGCTTAGATGTCTCGATGCTATCGTTACATGTCGCGATACCCATCTTTTATGTCAGCCCCTCCTTCTTGCCATGAAACCTCTAACCTTGACACCTTCCTAGCAAAACCACTGTTTGGCTATGTTACCCGCTTGCTCAGCCCCGCTTGCTCAGCCCCTCTTATAGCGTTGTTAGTTGCAGGTGAAGATGAAGTTCGTTCCAGGAGGGAACTTGTTGTTGTTATATCACAATATCTATAATTATTTTTTAACACACCTATATACTGGGCATGGGTGGAAGGCTTGGCCTTTTGCTCGGTGTTTTGTTCCACTCATGCCACCTTAGGCGCCGATAAACCGGCATTATGTTCCTTGATTTTGCGTTCCTTACACGATGGGTGGATGGGGACCCCTTGACAGTTCGACTTTGAATAAAACTCCTCCAGCAAGGCCCAACATTGGTTTTAATTTGCTCATAATAACAACTTAATTAATTAATTAATTTGCATAGGGAGTTAGCGCTACCCGAGGATTCCTTCTACATAGCAGGGGGGGCCAGTGCTGATGGTGTTGGTCCCAAACGGGGGTCCTGCAGGGCCACCACGGGGAAACTCGAGGATTGGCTCCTGTAGCATCACCCATCCGGTTGTGGCCTGAGACGAGATACGCGCGGCTACTATCAGGGTGTCGGCACGCCGGGAGGTCTTGCTGGACTTGTTTTACCATTGTCGAAATGTCTTGTGCTACTGGGATGCCGAGCGTGATTGGTTTTCCCTAAGATAAGGGGTGATGATATTATATTTATCACTTCAGCTAATCGTGAGAGCTTGTGATGGGCTAAGTTGGGACACCCCTGCAGGGTTATGATCTTTCGAAAGCCGTGCCCGCGGTTATGTGGCAGATTGGAATTTGTTAATGTCCGGTTGTAGAAAACTTGACAGATGATCCGAAGTAAAACACACAACTGTGTGAGTAACCGTGACTGTCTCTTTTCACTTTGAGAAGAGAACACGGTGGGGTTATGTTTGACTCGTATGTAGTTAGGATCTTTAGCGATCACTACTTTTGCGACCGTTTACGTAGATGCTCATCTTATTCTTGTACTCGTAAGTTAGCCACCATATTATGCTTAGCCGCTGCTGCAACCTCACCACTTTACCTCTTCCTACCATAAAGCTTTGCTAGTCTTGATACCCATGGTTATGGGATTGCTGAGTCCTCGTGGCTCACAGTTACTACAACACCAGATGCAGGTTCAGCCGAGAGTCATGCAGGAGCTGGTTCAAGTTCTTCACTGGGAGCTCGATGAAGAGCGTGGCCGTATGCTTGTGACGTTTTTCGACGATCAGTAGTGGTTTCTACTAGGATTCGATTCTGACCTGTGGCTTTATGTTGTTTTGGTATCTTTCTTTTGATCTTCGCCCGTAGTCGGGTTGTGATGTTTTGAATGATGTTTTGCTTATGTAATGTATTGTGTGAAGTGGCGAGTGTAAGCCAACTATCTCCTTTTGCAATTTAATCCCTCTTTTACATGAGTCGTGCAAAGATACCAAACTTGAGATCATTCTAGGATGGGCTTATACCTTTAAGTCATGCCTCGACACGTAGGAGGTATAGTCCCATCCTGGGCATTACAAAAAATATCAAACTATCATATCTATCAGATTTCATTTTCGTAAGTGTCCGTAAAGGGATTGACAACCCCTTATCGTGTTGGCTGTGAAGTTCTTATTTGTTTGTGCAGGTGCGAGGGACTCGCGCGTGGTCTCCTACTGGATTGATACCTTGGTTCTCAAAAACTGAGGGAAATACTTACGCTATTGTGCTGCATCACCCTTTCCTCTTCGAGGGAATACAACACAAGCTCGAGAAGTAGCAAAATGCAGAGCACCTCCAAAGTCCGAGCTGCAAGTAAACATTGCAATTCATGGTAGAAAAGATCCATATATGATAACACCCAACATTCACTACACACAATGCATAGGCATGACAACAGTGCTCTCAGATCTGGCGCTTATTAGAGAAGGTGATGACACGATATAAAAGTAAATAAATAGTCCATTCGTAGAGGGAAGCAGTGATTTGCAGAGGTGCCAGAGCTTAAGTTTTGAAAACAGAGGTAAATGATAATTTGAGAGGTGCACCTTCTCATTCACTTCACGACACTGAGTTATCAATATTTCCCATGCTAAACACGCTAGTGGCGGTTCCCAAGCGGAAAAGTGAAGGTTTGGACTCCATTGGGAGTTTTTGTTTGTTTATTTATAAGCTTTTTGTTTTTGCAAGTTGGGACTGGGAATCCCTATTACCGCCCTTTTCTCGTGCAATGGCGAGTGAATAAACACTCAGCCTGAGAATAACCCGCTTAGCATGGAAAATACCGACCACCTCCTGTCATTCCATGAACGATCTAGACACACAAAAATGATATTTATTTGATATTTTTAGAGGTGGCACATGCAAATTTACTTGGAAAGACAAGGTAATACCGCATATAGGTAGGTATGGTGGACTCATCTGGAATAACTTTGAGTTTTTGAATTTGATGCACAAGCAGTATTCCCACTTAGTACAGGTGAAGGCTAGCAAATAGGTTGGGAAGCGGCCAGCTAGAGAGCAACAATGGTCATGAACATGCATCATGCATAATAAACATTGGACACCCGCATGAGTAGGATATGGACACCATGAACATAAATATCATAGATGCTTTGTTGGTTTTGATTCAACTACATGCATAAACATGTGCCAAGTCAAGCCACTCTAACATTCAGAGGAGGATACCTTATCATCATACTACATCACAATCATTTTAGTGCAATGTTGATATCTAAGATAAATCATTATCGACTCCTAGCTACTTATGCATGGCATGTGAAACCACAATCTCTAATTGTCATTGCAAACATGTTTAACCATAATGAGCTGAATCATGGATACTAGGTTAAACCTATTTACAAAAATAGAGCAAGTCGAGTCCATACTAGTTTCTCTCTGCCATGACCAGTTCATCAAATATCTTCATTATTGCCTTTCACTAGCACGACCGAATGATGTGAAAATAATAATAGTGCATGAGTGTCGTGGACTAAGCTAGAATCTGCAAACATTTTATTCAACAGGAGAAGACAAGGTACAATGGGCTCTTAACTAGATCAACAATTATGCATAAGAGAGCCACTCCACATTTTCATCGTGGTCTTCTCCTTAGTACGACTCGAATAAAAAAATCAAAGAAACACACTGAAATATTTTTGGAGTTTTTGGTTTTCTAGAACAAGCAAAATAAGAAAGGGAAAAGCAAAAACGAGAAAAACTATTTACACGGGAAAGCTCCCGACAAGCAAAAGAAGAGCAAGGAAATCTTTTAGGGTTTTCTTCTTAATACTACAACTAAGCAAGCATAGAAAATAAATTAACTACACCTAATCTTTTTTTGGTTTTTTCTAAAGTTTTTCAAACACACAAGAAGAAGGAAAGAAAATAATTTAAGCATGGATAATACAATGAAAAAGTGTGAACACCGACAATTGAAATGATATGTGTGTCTAATGTCGGTGAGAAACATGTACTCCCCCAAACTTAGGCTTTTGTCCTAACTTGGTATGCAGTCAGTAGCCTGGATTGTAATCAGCGTGGTAGCTCACAGAGGATCTCGAAGCCTCAGCCTGTCGTGCTGCCTCGACCGCAGCGTTATGGGCTCGGGCCTCACTCTCTAGAACGAAGTATCTTCCTTTACTGTGATAATCAAAAAGAGAAGGCGCAGACAAATATGTGTGCACAATAGTCGATTGGTTAAATAACAAATTGTAAGTTAAATTATGAATGTATCCTTTTAGGATCTCATGACTTTTCACAGCTTCAAAATCTAAGTACTGAGTAGGTAGAATGGGGTCAAAGGGCAGAGGTCAAACACCCAGCTCTCTTGCTAAACGTGTGGCATAGATTCTACCATAGAAACAACCACTATTAGCATTGTGCTGTAGCCTACGTGAAACAATTGCCCCAAGATTATAACTTCTATCACCGGTGAGAGTGGTGCGAATAAGGCTCAACTCTGGAGCACAAAGTGTACTACAATCTTGTTTGCCTACAATACATTTCCCATTGAATAAAGCAAAGTACTGAATTGCTGGAAAATGAATGCTCTTTATTCGACCTTGCGTCACTCCCCTCGTTTCACCATAGGAAAGACTAGTCAAAAATGACTGGAACTCTGCCCTTGGTGGTTCATCGAGCAAACCCCAGAACGGGATTTTGTAGTGATAAGCAAAACTCTCTAGTGATATGGTAAAAGGATTATCATAAAGTTTAAACGACACCCTAGACTCACGAGGATGGAATTTAAATCCTTTAACAAATGTCTCAGTGAGAATGTGGTGCTGTTCACACTTATCTGAAATGTAGGGTCCGAGACCGACATTGTGAACCAAGTGCTCAAATCCCTCCTTAATGCCCACAAGCATCATATAGTCATCACAAGGCCATAAGCATGTTTTGGTGTTTAGCATCTCGAATTGAACTTTCACTTGGTTCAACATAAGACAGACGAGCGGAGCTGTCATTAGAGGATACTCCCGAGGATCTCCTCCTCGAAGAACTCCTTCCAAAGAAACTCATCATGTCTACGTACAATTTCTGAAATTTCTGGTCCGAAAAACTTTGTCAACAAGACTTAATAATATTGATAGCAACTACTCATAGGGATACATAGAAGCCATAGCAAGCATTCAAACTACTTAGAACTCTAAGAATTCAACATGCAAGCTCATCTACAGCAGCACCAAGAGTAGCTAATTATTCAAAATCGAAACTACTAAAACAAAAACCAATTGGACAAACGGAGGAGTCATATACCGAGCAACAATCCCCCAAAACAATTTCGGAAATGGAGGTTCGAGCAAAGAGATCGAAATCCGTGGGTTCGAGAGCAAGAACATGAGAGAAAGAGCTATGGAGATTTCTTTTCTGGAGGTAAGTGATGAAGTGGTGTAAAGAGATAAGGGAGGGGGCCCACGTGGGGACCACAACCCACATGGGCGCGCCTATGGGTCCTGCCGCGCCCAGGTGGGTTGTGTCCACCTGGTGCACCCCCCCCGAAGTTATTTGCACCAAAAATTCTTAAATATTCAAAAAAAAAATCGTGTTAAATTTTCAGGGCATTCTGAGAACTTTTATTTTTGGCCATTTTTATTGCACGGAAAATTCAGAAAACGGACAAAACATGGCGTTTTATTTTATTTAACTAATAAAAACAGAAAATAAAAGGTAGGGACAGAAGGTAGTGCTTACTAAATTCATCAATTTCATACCGCTCAAAAATGATCCATTAATAAGGTTGATCAAGTCTTATTAACAACCACTTTCGATTAGCATGAAACCGAAGAACTTTCGTAAATCACTAAGTTACCTCAACGGGGATATGAAAGTCCCCAACAGTAAACATTTCATATTTTCTTTTGATAGTAGGTAGAGGTATTTGAAAACTTCCAATAGCGATTGTCGGAGATTTTTCAATAATATTAATACCATTCACTTGGAATTGTTTCTTCGAAAAGTGCACCGTATGCTCATTACCATTGATATGAAAAGTGACCTTGCTTTTATTACAATCAACAATAGCCCCTGCAGTATTCAAGAAGGGTCTACCAAGGATAATCGATATGCTGTCGTCCTTGGGCATATGTATAACAAAGTTCGTCAAAATAATAACATTAGCAACAATAACGGGCACATCCTCACAGATACCGGTAGGTATGGAAGTTGATTTATCAGCCATTTGCAAAGATAACTCAGTAGGTGTGAGTTTATTCAAGTCAAGTCTTTTGTACAAAGAGAAAGGCATAACACTAACACCAGCTCCTAAATCACATAAATTAGTTTTCACATAATTCTTTTTGATGGAGCAAGGTATAGTTGGTATTCCTGGGTCTCCAAGTTTTTTAGGTACTCCATCCTTAAAAGTATAATTAGCAAGCATGGTGGAGATTTCAGCTTCAGGTATTTTTCTCTTATTGGTGATGAAGTCTGCTACTTCTCGAGCTTGTGTTGTATTCCCTCGAAGAGGAAAGGGTGATGCAGCACAGTAGCGTAAGTATTTCCCTCAGTTTTTGAGAACCAAGGTATCAATCCAGTAGGAGACCACGCGCGAGTCCCTCGCACATGCACAAAAAAATAAGAACCTCGCGACCAACGCGATAAAAGGGGTTGTCAATCCCTTCTCAGTCACTTACGAGAGAGAGATCTGATAGATATGATAAGATAATATTTTTGCTATTGTTGGTATAGAGATTGAAAGTAAATAATGCAAAGTTAAGTAAATAGTGGATGGAAGATAATATGATGAGAATAGACCCGGGGGCCATAGGTTTCACTAGTGGCTTCTCTCATGATAGCATAATTCTACGATGGGTGAACAAATTACCGTCGGGCAATTGATAGAAAAGCGCATAGTTATGAGAATATCTAGGCATGATCATTGTATATAGGCATCACGTCCGTGACAAGTAGACTGAAACGATTCTGCATCTACTACTATTACTCCACACATTGATACGTCTCAAACGTATCTACTTTTCCAAACACTTTTGATATTGTTTTGACCTCATTATTGCATGATTTGAACTAAACTAACCCGGACTGACGCTGTTTTCAGCAGAGCTGCCTGTATGGTTTTATTGTGTGCAGGAAAACGGATTTTTAGGTATCTCAGAAAATTCCACGCAAAATCACAGAAAATCCACGCACCCGAATGAACCTGGTGCCAGAAGAGGGGCCAGAGGGGGGCCAGGGGGGCTCCAGGCGCCGTGGTGGCGCGGCCCACCCCCTGGCCGCACCGGGAGGCCGCCTGGGTGGGCCCCACCTCCCCTGGTGCCCTACTTTGACCCGTATTTTAGCCTGTGACGTGAAAATCCCAGATCAAAAGTTCTTTTCCCAGTTTTCGTCGCGGAGCCGCCGCCACCCTCTGTTCTTCTTCGGGAGGGCTAATCTGGAGGCTGATTTGGCCTCCGGAGAGGGGAGATCGTCGCCATCGTCATCATCATCACCACTCCATCCTCCCTCCATGACTTCTCCTTCCATGTGTGAGTAATCCCCTGCTGTAGGCAAAGGGGATGGTAGGGATTGGATGAGTTAGATCATGTAATAGTTTATCAGATCGTTGGGGGCATGTTGCCTATCATCTACTATGGTGTTTATCATCTTTGCTTCAACTTGTTATTCTTAATGCTTGTCACTTAGGGCCCGAGTGCCATGATTTCAGATCTGAACCATATGTGTTTGCATGAATATATTTGTGTTCTTGATCCTATCTATGAGTTGTTTGCACCTATTACGGTTCGGAACCGGCGATCCCAAAAGTGACAGCTTGGGACACCAAAGGGGATGGTCCGTAGTTTGAGGATTACATGTATCCATTGAGTTTATTGCTTTGTTCCGGTGCTCTTTGACAGGAGCACCTTAATCTCCATAAGTTCCTTTTGGCCCCGTTCGTAGCGGGATGGTAGGACAAAAGATGTTGTGCAAGTTCTTATTGCAAGCACGTACAACTACCTATGGGATACATGCCTAATGTTTGATATTGCCTAGATGATCATTACTTTTCCGTGTGCCTTGCCCCAAGTTAGATTCATGATATATCTCATCCATGCAGCGCCCAACCATCCATCTCCCTAGCCTATAGTGTTTTAAATCCTGCTGGTTACTAGTTGCTACTTTTGCTATTTACTTTCGTTGTTTACTTTTACTATCACCACCATCACTACCATATCACCGTTACCACTTATCTTTTGTTGCAAGTAAGTATATTTCAGGTGCGGTTGAATTGACAACTCAACTGTCAAAGCTTATAAATACTCTTTGGCTCCCCGTGTGTCGAATCAATAAATTGGGTTATTCTTACCGGCGAAGACTATCTCGATCCCTTACGGTTGAGGGTTATCAAGTACCGTTTTCTGGCGCCGTTGCCGGGGAGCATAGCAATATTTACAAGTCTACTTGAAGTATCCTACCTGCTGCACTTCATCCGCTATGGGTAAGAAAGGAGACCCTAAGGTTCCGATCTTACTATCCACTACAAGAAGAGGTACTGTTCTGAACACTAGTGCTACACTTGATTCACCTTCTGTTATGAGTAAGTTTGCCTCACCGCCACCACATGATGCTCCTACTGAATCTATTACTATGTCCGATACTCTTGATGATGCTTCTACTACTCTTGATGATATTAGTTCACTTGGTTATGCTCTTGAGAAACAGATCGCTGCTGCTGCAAAAAGGTCTGGAATAGAAATTCTTGTTACTCGCTACCCTATTGGTGGAACTTACGATTATCCTGATTTGAGTAAACTCAAGGAGAGACTCCTTGATGATGATTACATTATGCTTGATGATGATTTATGCAGGGAACTGACAGAGTTTACCGGCTCTGACCCTGAAGCTATTAAGAAGCTGCTTGAAAAACACTATTTGAAGAACAAGACCGTTCCTGATCCTAAATTTGCTACATCTCCTATATGCATTGATGATCCTGATTATGATTTCTCTGTTGATCTTTCACTTATACCTATGGTTGAAGCTGACCCCTTTTATGGCAGAGAAAATGATGATGCTATTGCACTCCTGACCAAACTCACTGAGTTGGGCGGTTTGTTTACCACGGATGAGAAGATACGAAACTTTTATGTGACCAAGCTTCTTCCTTTTTCTTTGAAGGAAGGTGCTAAAACATGGTATGATTCACTCCCATGTGGTTCCATTAAGAGTCCTCAAGACTTAGCTTACTCTTTTGTTGATAAGTACTTTCCTGCTCATATGCAACATGCTGCTTTACAAAGAATTTATAACTTTAAACAGTCGCAGGATGAGCACCTCCCTAAAGCTTGGGGGAGGTACTGCGGTCTGATTCGGGCTAGACCAGGACATGAAGTCCCTAAGAACGAATTAATCGATATATTTTATGCTGGTCTAACTGATGAATCCAGGTCCTATTTGGACAGTTGTGCTGGTTGTGTTTTCAGGAAAAGAACACCGGACGATGCAGAGGATTTGATGGGCAGGATTGCCAAAAACCATGAAGATTGGTCCGTCCCTGAACCACCTCCACCACCAAAGAAGAGGGGCATGTTTGTTCTAAGCCCCGAAGATATGCGAGAAGCAAAGAAGTCTATTAAGGAGAAGGGTATTAAAACTGAGGACGTGAAGAATCTACCCCCTATTGAGAAGTTGTGTGAGCCTACCACTCACCCTCCTATGGTAGAGGTACACTCTCTTTTAGATTTCAACGCAAGTGACATCCCTGATGGTAAGCCTCCTGATCATTGTTTAGATGAGTTTGATAATTTTATTATGAAACAAAATCATTTTAATGAGAGGATACAAAGTCAATTGCATGATGATTCCCTTACTATCAAAAGTTTGCTTGATGTTCTAGGAAGAACAGTTAATGATGTTCAATGTCTTGTGAAGCATTTTCATATGGTTCAAACTCAGCTTGAACAAATTTCTAATGTGCAAAAAGATTTGCTTGCTAACAATGCCAAACAAGATGATTTGCAGGCCTTCGGGATTAAGACCCGAGGAGGAACTAGCACTCAAGATCCTCTCTATCCAGAGGGGCATCCGAGGAGAATCGAGCAAGATTCTCAAATACAGGAAGAAATTGTTGGCTCTCCAAAAAAGAAGAAGAAGAAACATAAGGAGGCTGACAATTCCAATGATCCTATTACAGATGAAGAGCCAGCTGTTGATCCCAACAGTGTATCTATCTCCGATGCTGAGACTGAAGACGGTGCTGAACCTGAAGGTAAGGATAATGAGAAGAATGATCCGCCTGAAGTTCGAGAAGAAGAAGCACCTGACAAACGTAAGAGGTACACTAGAGAAGACTTCGTCGCAAGAAGACATGGGAAGGAAAGAGAACCATGGAAACAGAAACCCATGCCCTTTCCAGGTAAGTCTATCAAATCTAAAGAAGAAGAGCATTACAATAAGTTTTGTGAGTGGATTAAACCTCTTTTTCTTCAAATCCCTTTGACTGATGCTATTAAGTTACCTCCCTATTCAAAATATATGAAAGATATTGTCACTAATAAAAGAAAAGTTCCTAATGAAGCAATATCTACTATGCTTGCTAACTACTCTTTCAGTGGCAAGATTCCTGAGAAGCTTGGTGATCCAGGTATACCCACCATTCCTTGCTCCATAAAGAATAATTATGTCAAAACTGCTTTATGTGATCTTGGAGCAGGAGTGAGTGTTATGTCTCTCTCTTTACAAGAGGCTTTGTTTAGAGAAACTAATTCCTACATATATCTCTCTTCAGATGGCTAACAAGTCAATCGCCGTTCCGATAGGTATTTGTGAGGATGTTCTAGTAGAAGTTGCTAATTGTTTGATTCTTACTGATTTTGTTGTGCTTGACATGCACGAGGATGGGAGCATGTCCATTATTCTTGGTAGACCTTTTCTTAACACCGCAGGTGCTATCATTGATTGCAATAAAGGGAAGGTTACCTTCAATGTGAATGATAAAGAACACACGGTGTATTTTCCAAAGAAGACCGACAGGAGGCATGGCCTCAACTCTATAGAAAATATTGAGACCGTGAAGATTGGAGAATGGGACTGTCCACTACATGTGCACCACAAATACAAAACTATTATGGTGGGGACAATGTCCATCAAAGTAAAGGTTCAGTGATTACTTCGTAAGAGGTGAGACTTTTTGCTCTATATATCGCCCGTTTGTTGGTAAGACTTGATCAACCTTACTAGTGAACATGTTTTATATAGATAAAAAGTTGAGCTTGTTATGTTTTCATTTGTTTTAGTTTTTTGTTCTCCTTGTTGTACCAAGTGTTTATGTTTTGAAGCTTCACAATACTAATCACTGCTTTAAGTTTTCAGAAAGTCTTGCAGCTTTTTGAACTTCGAAAAAATTTCAACAGTGAAGTTTTCAGAAAAATTCCAGAAAAATAAAAATAAAAATTTCCATGCCGGGAGTGACCCAGAGGTACCTAGGGCCGGCCAGGGGGACCCACCAATGGCCCAGGAGGCCAGCTAGCGTGGCCTGCCCCCTGGCCGCGCCCACAAGGCGCCTGGGGCCCACAAGGCCCCCCTCCAGGTAAGTCTTCTTCCTCCCTCTCTCTTTCTCTCCAAAAACACGAGTTGTGCACTTGTTCTTGTGTTCTTGCTACTCTTGGAGGCGATTCTTCGATCTCTCTCTACAGCCTATCATTTGAGCTGAGATTTTGAACAAAAACTCCCTGGTATGTAACTCCCCCACCCCTCCAATTAGATTTCTGATTGGTGGCTTCATTTGTGAGTATTTAGTAGTTCTTGGTGCTGTATAGATGAGCTTGCATGCATAAGTAGAAATTTATTTTCCAAGTTTTGATGCAAGTTTATGCCTTAGGTAAGTGAGTTGAGTAGTTTGCCTTAACCCACTTTGTTTTAATCCTTGTTTTTGTAATTTGCCAAAAAAATCAGAAATGAGTTTGTTAGGAAGAGCAAAGGGGTGGCTTGAGAAGAAGAGGCCCACGCACTCCGATCGAGTTACTAGAGCCGTAGCTTCACCCTCGACTGCTAGGGTGAGCTACAATGAAGATCATGTGCCCCTATAGTTGTTGGAAGACACAAGTCCAGCACGTGCTATGATGTTTCCATGTGATGAATTCCTTGAAGCTGCGGGAATCAAGGATGAGTTTTATAATCTTTGTGCTAATGCAGGTCTGACACGGCTCGTCACGTGCCGTGTTACTCAGTATCAAAAACTCACCTCCGGTTTCATTAACAGTTTTAGATATAATCCTGATTTTGGTGCTATTGAGTTTAAAATTTACAATGATCTTATCACCATGCCCTTGGGAAAGTTTTGTGAAATAATAGGTGTGCCAAACGTTGGGCGGACGGCTAGGATGACCTCTCAGCCCTCCGAGCTGAAAACCGTCTTCAACTCTCTCTGCAGCATGGGTACGAGGGATATTCATCGGTCAAAGATCTCTAGGATCTTATTCCCTCACCTCAGGTATTTTGCATATTATGATGCTAGAGGGGTGTTAGCTCGTGACAACACGAGCAACACTTCTGCGCCGGATATTGCTATCCTGGCAGCCGCCCTCTCAGGGAGGTCTGATTATAATCTGGGTGCCTTAATTGCTAGACGCCTTGCTATGAACGGTAACAGGGGAGACTTATTTGGTGGCGTTTATGCCACCCTTATCTTAGAATATCTTGAAGACACCCACACCCTGATGATAAGCCTTTTACTTATTTAAGTTTTGATCTTGCTGCTATGAAAAGGCATAAGTTTGTTACCATGACTTCTGAGCTTGATAATCTTGTTTATATCTTGCGTTTCGGGACCACCGCGGAACGCGAGATCCGTCTACCTACACCTCTTTTGTTTGATTTTTCTCGCATGAACGGATGGTCCTTTGGTGTTATCCAGTTCGATGAGTTCGTGGCCCAGCATCAGTTTCATAACCCCATGGAGGCGGTTGTGCCCGACGAGGAGGAGCACGGTGAGTTACCACCTTTTCAAGGGGAGACCGCCACCCAGTTTGGTGAAGGGTCTTCCTCGGCTTGGAGTACAGACCCATCCTCGTGGGAGGATCCAAGGAGTTCGGTGTACGCGCCAGAATCCTTCTACGACCCTTGGACTCACCACCATTCCCCCGGAGCAGGAGGCTCCTGGGGGCAGTAGCTACTACCAACTTAGGCCAAAAGCCTAAGCTTGGGGGAGTACGTGCCCCTCTCACTTTTCCATTGTATTATCTGTTTTATTCTCTTTGAACTTTTCGAAGTTTTTGCCCGTTCTTCTTTATTTCTCTCTTTGCAAAAACAACAAAAAGATTTTCTATTTCTTTTGCTTTCGTTCAACCTTTGAAATAATCCAAAAAGATTTCATTTCTCTCTTTAGTTTGCTTTGTTTTCAGAGTTCATCTCGAGTCTGTGATGGCATTTAATTATATTTCCTATGTTCGATCGTGCAAGTGACGAGGCAGTAATGACGAAGATCGACTGAAGGGAAGCAACAAGGGAAAACCGGTATGAACTCTTCTTGTTTCTACTTTTGTACATATGCCTGTACTTATGATCTAGAGACCAGCTTGTAGCGACATAGTGCTATGCTTACAATGCTCTCCCAGTGGTTCATGCTTTCCTTGTGGCTAGTCTCGAATAGCTAGAGTATATAATGTGTTATTGAAATGATTTACATGCATTGCACTGTTCATAGTTTGGTATACTAAGGTGGTATTTCCCTTTGGAGAATTCTTGGATTGACTTGGCGCATGTTTACACATGTTTAAGATTAAAAAGTCTGCTCTGCCTTCATGATCTTTGGGTTTTAGAATAGTTATATCACTTCCATGCCCGATTCAATGTTGCTTTGTCGCTCTGCATGATTATGACCGTTATTGCTCTCTAGTTGGTCGCTTCCCAGTCTTTTGCTAACCTTCACCTGTACTAAGCGGACTGACTGCTTGTGCATCCAAAATCCTTTAAACCAGTTATGCCATATGAGTCCACCATACCTTCCTATACATGGTATTTACCTGCCATTCCTAACGAAGACTTTCGTGTACCATCTCGAAATTAATCAAAAGCATTCCTCTTTTTGTGCCTCTGTTTTTGCTCATGAGGAAGTAGTAGTTAATTCATGATCTTTTTAAGTTGGACAAGTTTCACCCCGAGATTGCATGTCTAATCTGCAAACCCCTAATACGAGAAGGAACTGGCATAGAGTGCGCCCGGTTCATAAAAGATAATACAACAAACAAACCCTCCTTCACGCTTTGTTCATGAAAATCAGAAAACTTTGGCAGTGATAAACAAAGGAGATTAAGGGGATGTGATCGTCCCCGTGCGGGAGCCGTTCCTCGAAACTTGTCCAGCTCAAGAAGTAATTGGGTTATCTACTAGCATTCGTTGACGAAATATGCACCTCTCAAAGACATTTTTACCTCTGTTTTTAAAACCAAGAGCTCTGGTACATGTTTAGTTTTTGTTTCCGACCACGGGTTTTCAACCTCGCCATCAAATTCCACGGTTCGAGAGTCTCCACCTTCTTTCTTCAAAGCACCAACTAGGAGAGCATAATTGTCATTCTGAGTATAATGTGCATTGTCCCAAAGTATTACATTGTCTTCTGCATGCTTGTGATATTATTTATTCTGAAATTCTTAGTTCTAGTCTCCTTTAAAACTCTGGAGGAGTTTCTGCATTTATGTTTTGCTTCACTCATGGAGGCTAGCGAGATACCACCCTAATATGCTCAAGCTATGTGCAATGTAATCTTGTCTTGATTTTTCAGTAGTATATTATTTACTTTTAGGTATTTGTGATTGGTCACTTGAAAGAAGGATTGCTCCGTGCATTGTCCTCATAGCATTGTTTCAATACTTGCTAGACTCTTTTCGTAGTACATGCTTATATACATCTAATGAAGCAAAAGAGTTTGTCAAAGTTTTCTTTGTCGCGTCCAGTTCGTTGAACTGAATTGCTTGGGGACAAGCAATATGCTAAGCTTGGGGGAGTTGATACGTCTCAAACGTATCTACTTTTCCAAACACTTTTGATATTGTTTTGACCTCATTCTTGCATGATTTGAACTAAACTAACCCGGACTGACGCTGTTTTTAGCAGAGCTGCCTGTATGGTTTTATTGTGTGCAGGAAAACGGATTTTTAGGTATCTCAGAAAATTCCACAAAAAATCACAGAAAATCAACGCACCCGTAGGAACCTGGTGCCAGAAGAGGGGCCAGAGGGGGGCCAGGGGGCTCCAGGCGCCCTGGTGGCGCGGCCCACCCCCTGGCCGCGCCGGGAGGCCGCCTGGGTGGGCCCCACCTCCCCTGGTGCCCTACTTTGACCCGTATTTTAGCCCGTGACGAGAAAATCCCAGATCAGAAGTTCTTTTCCCAGTTTTCGTCGCGGAGCCGTCGCCACCCTCTGTTCTTCTTCGGGAGGGCTAATCTAGAGGCTGAATTGGCCTCCGGAGAGGGGAGATCGTCGCCATCGTCATCATCATCACCACTCCATCCTCCCTCCATGACTTCTCCTTCCATGTGTGAGTAATCCCCTGCTGTAGGCAAAGGGGATGGTAGGGATTGGATGAGTTAGATCATGTAATAGTTTATCAGATCGTTGGGGGCATGTTGCCTATCATCTACTATGGTGTTTATCATCTTTGCTTCAACTTGTTATTCTTAATGCTTGTCACTTAGGGCCCGAGTGCCATGATTTCAGATCTGAACCATATGTGTTTGCATGAATATATTTGTGTTCTTGAACCTATTTATGAGTTGTTTGCACCTATTACGGTTCGGAACCGGCGATCCCAAAAGTGACAGCTTGGGACACCAAAGGGGATGGTCCGTAGTTTGAGGATTACATGTATCCATTGAGTTTATTGCTTTGTTCCGGTGCTCTTTGACAGGAGCACCTTAATCTCCATAAGTTCCTTTTGGCCCCGTTCGTAGCGGGATGGTAGGACAAAAGATGTTGTGCAAGTTCTTATTGCAAGCACGTACAACTACCTATGGGATACATGCCTAATGTTTGATATTGCCTAGATGATCATTACTTTTTCTTGTGCCAAGCCCCAAGTTAGATTCATGATATATCTCATCCATGCAGCGCCCAACCATCCATCTCCCTAGCCTACAGTGTTTTAAATCCTGCTGGTTACTAGTTGCTACTTTTGCTATTTACTTTCGCTGTTTACTTTTACTATCACCACCATCACTACCATATCACCGTTACAACTTATCTTTTGTTGCAAGTAAGTATATTTCAGGTACGGTTGAATTGACAACTCAACTGTCAAAGCTTATAAATACTCTTTGGCTCCCCGTGTGTCGAATCAATAAATTGGGTTATTCTTACCCGCAAAGACTATCTCGATCCCTTACGGTTGAGGGTTATCACACATCGACCGCTATCTAGCATGCATATAGAGTATTAAGTTCATAAGAACAGAGTAACGCCTTAAGCAAGATGACAAGATGTAGATGGATAAACTCATGCAATATGATATAAACCCCATCTTTTTATCCTCGATGGCAACAATACAATGCGTGCCTTGCTGCCCCTGCTGTCACAGGGAAAGGACACCGCAAGATTGAACCCAAAGCCAAGCACTTCTCCCATTGCAAGAACTATAGATCTAGTAGGCCAACCCAAACCGATAATTCAAAGAGACTTGCAAGGATATTACAATCATAGATAAAATATTTCAGAAAAGAATCCAATATTATTCTTAGATAATCTTGATCATAAACCCACAATTCATCGGATCTCGACAAACACACCGCAAAAATATTACATCGAATAGATCTCCTCGAAGATCGAGGAGAACTTTGTATTGAGATCCAAAGAGAGAGAAGAAGCCATCTAGCTAATAACTATGGACCCGAAGGTCTATGGTAAACTACTCATAACTCATCAGAGAGGCTATGGTGTTGATGTAGAAGCCCTCCGTGACCGATGCCCCCTTCGGCGGAGCTCCGGAACACGCCCCAAGATGGGATCTCACGAGTACAGAAGGTTGCGGCAGTGGAATTAGGGTTTCGTCCATCTCCCTGATGTTTTCAAGGTATGAGAGTATATATAGGCTGAAGAGGCATGCCAGGGGAGCCAGAGGGGGCCCACGAGGGTGGGGGGCGTGCCTACCCCCTAGGCGCCCCCTGCCCTCGTGGCCGCATCCCTTGCTTCAAGGCTTGTACTCCAAGTCTACTGTGTTGATATCGTTCCAAAAATAACTCCCCCAAAGGTTTCATTCCGTTTGGACTCCGTTTGATATTCCTTTTCTGCGAAACACTGAAATAGGCAAAAAAACAGCAATTTGCACTGGGCCTTGAGTTAGTAGGTTAGTCCCAAAAATAATATAAAAGTGTATAATAAAGCCCATTAAACATCTGAAACAGAATATATAATAGCATGGAACAATCAAAAATTATAGATACGTTGGAGACGTATCAATGTCTTTCATTTACTTTGCATAAGGAGGAATTTTCAAGATATCAGTCAAGCGAGTACGCAAAAAGACTGGCCTTAGCATTTTAGCAAAGCGTTCAAAATCTTCATCATCTTTCTTTTTAGTTGAATTGGGTGGAAAAGTCATAGCTTTTTGAACCCACGGTTCTCTTTCCTTACCGTGCTTCCTAGCAACAAAGTCTTATTTAGTATAACTTTTATTCTTTGGTTCTTTTTCATTGTTTTGTTGAGTATCTTCATGAACATCAACATTGTATTTTTCATTATCACGAGGTGAATGTTCATTACCAGATTGAGTTTCAGCATCAGATATAGAAACATCATTGTCATTGTCAGGAGGTTTTTCTACTTCAGGTTCACTAGTAGCATGCATAGTCCTATCATTTTTATTTTTCTTCTTCTTTTTAGAAGGACTAGGTGCAGAAGTGTTGTTTATTTGTGAATCATGTTCAATTCTTTTTGGGTGTCCCTCAGGATAAAGTAGTTCCTAAGTCATTTTTCCTCCTCTAGTTGCAACTCTAACAACAAAGTCATGTATGTTACTTTTCATTTCATCAAGTAATTCTCTTTGAGATTTAGCAACTTGTTCTAACTGGGTTTGTTCCATAGAAGCATGTTTTCTGTAGCGACTAGACCTCAAACAGTCTGATCTCTGTGCATCAGTGTCATCCCTGGATCAGTAATGCTGACACGCACAGTACTCGAAGGATTTATAACAGAGTAGCAATCACACACTTATTACATCGATAGTCCAACGATGAATTTATTACAAATAACTATGGCTGAAGGCCATCTAATACGATAACAACGGAAGGCTTGGAAGATAAGTGAGTCCATCAACTCCAGCGGCATCACTGAGTATAGAACCACGACCTAAAAAGGGGCATCTTACTTGTCGTCTGAAAAGTCTGCAACATGAAACGTTGCAGCCTGAAAACGGGTCAGCACATGGAATATGCTGGCAAGGTAACACAAGAGAATGCAATGAAAATAAGGCTATACTATATGCAATATTTGGCTGGTGGAAAGCTCTATGGTTAAGTTTTTGCGTAAAGCCAATTTTTCCCTACTTCAAAGGAATAGATTTTAATTTAACTATCATGGTAGTTGAAACATCGTTGAGAAGATAGACATCCTCTCAACCCCAATTAAAAATAATCATTAAACCCAACAAAATTAATTAAAGTAACATAATGAGATTCACATGATAATCCAAGTACTAGATACTCAAGACGTCCATAACCGGGGACACGGCTGCACACGGAAGTTTCTAGTATGAAAAATCTCATGATGCCTTTGAGCCTGGGTGGCGGTCCAAAAGAAAAACAGGCAATCACTGGAATACCCAGATGCCTCAATCCACCCAGATGTTTATTAATGTTGCCACCTTCAGTTGAACCATTAATTAACAAACTAACATCTGTCATGGATTTCACTCACCCAATCCACGTCTACGAGCATAGCATGTCCTAACAGCAAACGTAGAAGTAACTCCCAAAGGTTTGAATGCAATGCAGGTAATAGGTACTACCTCAAACTACTTCCCAATCCCACAAGTTAATTGATCCTACTCATGCAATGTGTGAGGGTTGGACTAATGCAATGAAAACTGGGTAATTGGAAAGCATGATCAAAGTATTACTTGCCTTGCTGATAATCCGCAAAACCTAGAGACTCAAAGTAGCAAGCGGCGCACTCCGGGTACTCTATCGCAATCAAACAAGCATACAATAAGTACTTAACTAATGCACCGATAAAACTCAAATAAGAGATCTAACCAGAAAGTTCAACTTAAGAACTCCGGTTTGCAAAAAGAATCAACTCGAAAGAAGCAACGAAACTCAAACTGCGAAAGAACGAGCTCCGAATTTCTAGTTGGCCTAATGTCAAATTTTATAGTATCCAAAACTTTGTTCAAGTTGATTAAACGTAAAGAGGGCATCGAGACGAAGATCTGGGATTTTGAATCACCTGATTCCGACTCTTGAGCGAAAAAAAAACGCAAAACAAGATCAGGGCAGAAATCGCGATCGGAATAACCGCGGATAAATACCCCGAAAAAGAAAAATGACGAACAGGCTAATGAACGACCGTTCATTGTCTGCGGTTAACTAACGAAAACCGTTCGTTAAAACGAACGTACGGACGAACGTCCGCTAAATAACTAAACCGAAAAACCGAACCGATCTAATAAAAAAACAAATCTACGGTTTTCCTAAAAAAAACGATGGCGGCGTATACCTCGGCGGCTCCGGCGGGGTCTGGCGGGCGGGGCGACAGCGCAGGCGGCGGTGGCTGGCAGCGCGGGCGGCGGTTGCTTCGGCGGGCGGCGGCAGTAGCGGCGGCGGCGTGCGGCGCGGGCGGCGGCAGCAGCGGCGGCGGCGGCGGGGCTGGCGCGCTAGGGTTTGGGGCGCGGCGCGGGCTGGCTGGGGGCGACGGGCCGGCTGCGGGCGCTTATAAAGCCCAGGAGTCCTGGGCTAATAAGACTCCTAGTCGGTTCCTTTTTTTTCTAAAAGAGTCCCGACGTAGAAAAACTAACGAAAGAAATACCAAACGGACTCCAAAATTCCCGAAATGAATTTTCGCCATCCTCTAATAATATTTAGGACAAAGTGAACATTTTTCCCGTACATAAATGCACTTTTGAAAAACGCGTATTTTTCCTATGCAAATAAATCCGCAAATAAATCCCGAAAAATACCAAAAATGATTTTAACATTTTTCCTCCAATATTTCTGTTATTTTGGAGAAGTCATATTATCTCCGCTCATATTTTGTATTTAGAAATATTTTTAGGAGAGAAAAATAATTAAAATCACACTGACCTCGTACCGGTATTCGAGCGAACTCAAATACGAAAATGGTAAAATTCCCAACTCTCTCCGTAGGTCCTTGAGTTCCTTAGAATTTCGAGGAACTCCATGAAAAAAAATGCAAAAACATGAAAATGCAATATGATCTATGTATAACATTCCAAATTAAAAATTTGGGATGTTACAAACCTACCCCCCTTAGAATGAATCTCGTCCTCGAGATTCGACTTGGCTAGAGAATAGGTGTGGCTGGTCCTTGCGTAGATCATCTTCTCGTTCCCAGGTGGCTTCTTCCTCGGTGTGGTGACTCCACTGAACTTTGCAAAACTTGATAACCTTACTGCGGGTAACTCTGCTCGAAAATTCGAGAATCTTAACCGGTTTCTCCTCGTAGGTTAGATCACTATCCAACTGAATTGCTTCCAGGGGCACTGTGTTTCTAAGCGGTATATCGGCCATCTCCGCGTGACACTTCTTAAGCTGCGAAACGTGAAACACGTCGTGCACTCCTGACAATCCTTCTGGCAATTCCAACTTGTAGGCAACCTCTGCCATGCGTTCCAAAACACGATAAGGTCCCACAAATCTCGGGGCTAACTTCCCTTTAACTCCGAAACGTTTAACTCCTCGCAGAGGCGATACTCTCAAGTATGCTCTGTCTCCGACCTCATAGGTTATCTCCTTGCGCTTCGAGTCTGCATAACTCTTATGTTTGGACTGAGCTACTTTCAGTCTATCTCGGATCAACTTCACCTTCTCCTCAGACTCTTTGATTAAGTCGGGTCCAAACAACTGTCGGTCTCCAACTTCATCCCACATTAACGGTGTTCGGCATCTCCTTCCATACAATGCCTCGAACGGTGCCATCTTCAAACTGGCCTGGTAACTATTGTTGTATGAGAACTCCGCGTAGGGCAAGTTATCATCCCAACTAGATCCATAATCTAATGCACAGGCTCTCAGCATATCCTCCAAAATCTGATTGACTCTTTCAGTCTGTCCATCCGTCTACGGATGAAACGATGTGCTAAACTCTAGCCTGGTACCCAAAGTTTCATGTAACTGATTCCAAAACTTTGAGGTAAACTGGGTTCCTCTATCTGATACGATGCTCCTCGGAACTCCATGCAGACATACAATTCTGGTCATGTATATCTTTGCCAACCTTGCACTGGTATATGTGGTTTTCACAGGGATAAAGTGGGCTACCTTCGTCAATCGGTCTACTACTACCCAGATTGAATCATATCCTGCTTTGGTCCTGGGCAATCCGGTGATAAAATCCATGCCAAGCTTCTCCCACTTCCATTCGGGTATTGGCATCGGCTGTAACAATCCCGCTGTCTTCTGATGTTCTGCCTTCACTGTCTGGCATACATCACAAACTGCTACATACTCCACAATATCCTTCTTCATACCGGTCCACAAGAAAATATCCTTCAAATCCAAATACATCTTAGTATTTCCTGGGAGAATCGAGTATGGTGAATCATGGGCCTCCTATAAAATCAACTTCCTAATCTCCGGGGCATTGGGCACATAAATGCGGTCCTCAAACCATAAGGTGTCGTGTTCATCCTCACAAAAACCTTTAGCTTTTCCTTCGCTCATCCTCTCCTTTATAGCGACAACCTCCTTGTCAGCTTTATGAGCTTCTCTGATTTTATCCATCAGGGTAGACTTGATTTCTAGTGTTGCTACATAGCCTCTCGGAACTATCTCCATACGTAGTTCTCGTAGGTCCTCGGCTAACTCCTTTGGAAATCCTTCCATCACTAGGGTATTGACATGGCTCTTACGGCTAAGCGCATCAGCTACTACGTTAGCCTTTCCTGGATGATAATGCAATCTCATGTCATAATCCTTAATGAGTTCCAGCCATCTCCTTTGCCTAAGATTCAACTCCTTTTGAGTGAATATATACTTCAAACTCTTGTGATCCGTATATACTTCACAATGATTTCCAATAAGAAAATGTCCACACGTCTTCAATGCATGCACTACGGCTGCTAACTCCAAATCGTGGGTGGCATAGTTCAGTTCATGAGGTTTCAGTTGTCGTGAAGCATATGAAACAACTCTTCCTTCCTGCATAAGAACAGCTCCTAGTCCTTGATGTGACGCGTCGCAGTACACCTCATAATCCTTATGTTGATCTGGCAAAATCAACACAGGGGATGAGACCAATCGCTTCTTTAATACCTGAAAACTGGCCTCACATTCTTCTGCCCAACTGAACTTGGTGTCCTTCTTTAACAACTCTGTCATTGGATTTGCAATCTTCGAGAAATTCTCAATAAATCTCCGGTAGTATCCTGCGAGTCCAAGAAAACTCCGGATCTCTCCAACTGTTGTTGGTGCTTCCCAATGGGTCACAGTGTCCACCTTAGCGGGATCTACTGCTATTCCTTCTCCGGATATAACATGTCCGAGGAATCCGACTTCCTTCAACCAAAACTCACATTTTCTAAACTTGGCATATAACTGGTGTTCTCTGAGCTTCTCCAATACCAAACGCAAATGCTCTGCATGCTCCTCTTCATCCTTCGAGAAGATCAGTATATCATCTATGAACACTACGACGAACTTATCCAAATACTCCATAAACACTTTGTTCATCAGGTTCATAAAGCATGCCGGTGCGTTTGTCAGACCAAATGACATAACGGTATACTCGTACAACCCATACCTAGTGGTAAAGGCCGTCTTAGGTATATCCTGTTCTCGGATCTTCAATTGATGGTACCCTGATCGCAGATCGATCTTGGAAAATATCTTAGCTCCTTGCAATCTATCGAATAGATCATTGATCATTGGTAATGGGTACTTGTTCTTGATCGTTACTTCATTCAATCCTCGGTAATCAACAACCATTCTTAACGATCCATCCTTCTTCTCCACTAGAAGTACTGGCGAACCCCAATGCGAAGAACTTGGGCGTATGAATCCTTTATCTAGTAACTCCTTAATCTGTTTCTTTATCTCCTCCAAATCCTTTGCGGGCATCCTATATGGTCTCTCGGAAATTGGCCCAGTGCCTGGCAAAAGTTCAATCAAAAACTCTATATCTCTATCCGGTGGCATGCCAGGTAACTCCTCTAGAAACACATTCGGATAATCCTTCACTACTGGCACTTCCTCCTGAACAACTCCCGTGAGAGAATATACTTGAGTCCTTGTAGGCGAATGCCTAGATACATACTTTATCCTTTTTCCCTCCGGGGTGGTGAGCAAAATAGACTTACTCGCACAGTCAATGTTACCTCCATACTTCGATAGCCAATCCATACCTAATATCACATCCAATCCTTGTGACTCCAGGACTATTAGGTCAGAGGGGAAAGTATGGCGTCCTATGATCAATGGCGTCTGAAAACATCCTTGGTGTGCCAGATAATCTGCTCCAGGTGAACTTACTAACATAGGGGTCTTAAGAACTCGAGCGGACATCCTATATCTATTTACGAATCCCCTTGAAATATATGAATGCGATGCACCAGTATCGAAAAGAAATATTTCGGTAAATGTCTTAACCAAAAACTTATCGACAACAACATCTGGTTGCTCCTCTACCTCCTCCACGGTCACGTGGTTCACTTGTCCTTTGTTAAATAGGTTGGGCTGCTTCCCGGCGCTTCCATTGCCGTTCCCATTCTTAGCTTCTGGGCATTCATTGGCATAATGTCCAGTCTTCCCGCACTTGTAACAAGTGACATGGCTAAATTCCCTCTTGGTGGGTGTGGACTGTGTAGGGCGGTTCTGACTTCCGTAGGCTCCATTCCCATTCCCATTACCATTGCCATTCTTGGTGCCATTGTGGTTGTGTGAGCTACTTCCTCCATGGGTGTGTTGAAACTGTCCTACCGCTTTAGCGGTAAAGCGAGGCTTCTGCTGAGCTCCAGAATTATACTTTCCTTGCCCATACTTCCTTTTGTGACTCTCAATCTGTTGGTGCTTCCTTTCAATCATTAGGGCGCGATCAACCAACTCCTGGTAATTATTGAAAGTTGCCACCATTAACTATACACTCATCTCATCATTCAGCCCTTCCATGAATCTCTCCTGCTTCTTGGCATCTGTGGCCACATCATCTGGGGCATAACGAGATAGGTACTAAACTCATCCACGTACTGGGCCACAGTACGATTCCCTTGGCGCAAATTGCGAAACTCCTGCTTCTTCATACTCATGGCTCCAGTTGAGACATGGGCGGTACGAAAAGCTTGCTGAAACTAATCCCAAGTCACATTGGCTACGGGGTAAGTGGCTGTGTAATTCTCCCACCATGCTGCGGCTGGTCCAGACAACTGGTGTGCGGCAAATCGCACCTTCTCAGCATCCGAGCAATTGGCGGTGGTCAAATCCCTTCCAATCTTGCGTAGCCAGTCATCAGCCACAATTGGTTCGATGCTGCTAGCAAACACAGGTGGTTGCAACCTTAAGAAACGGGTCAGGTTGTCCACAGGTGGTGGTGGTGGAGGGTTGTTGTTGTTGTTCTGGTTGTTCTGAGTGTTCTGGACAAGAAGTTGCATCAGGGTGTTCTGCTGCTGGATCAACTGGGTGAGCTCAGGGGGAAACTCGAATTCACGTCTTGGAGGCATCTGATGGGTGTAGAGGGAAGAGATTAGAATAGAAAAGAGGTCTAAGGGAAAATTACTACCCATATGCATGTGAGACAAACACACAATCATATCACACCAATCAATTTCAAAACAAGGTCTTACAAATCTAACGATCGTTTACAAAAGTGCTCTAAAACTAATATATGGTAGTAACTACTAGTCACAGGGTGGTCATCTAAAAATATTGCTCGACAGAGGATTCCGTAATATCTGCTCCAGCTTCATCTTCATAGTCTTCACCCTTGCTATCCTCAGCTTCCGAATCCGTGTCATCTATGATGATATAGTCTTCCGGCGGAATCTCCTCGGGTTCTTCTTCCTCGTCTTCTTCTCCCATGAGTATCCCTAACTTCCGGGTCAAATCATCATTCTTCTCCACAAGTATCTTCATCTCCTCCTCATATCCGTCGCGTGTAGACTTGAGTTCTTCTTCTAGCTCCAAATTCCTATTTAGGGCCTTCTTCAAATCTATCATCCCAGCACACATCTGGTGCTCCTGGCGACGAATGTGGTGGTTCAACTCCTGGATGAATGCTGCAATGGATATACCCTTCCGAGTGCTGATCTTATCCCAATTCTCATCTCGGCGTCCACAAATCTGGTAGATAGTGTCCTTTAGCTCCTGCTGGTAGACGTCTGCAATCCTTCCCATAGCAATATGGGCTGCCATGCTCCTTCCTAGGCTCCATGTGGGTGCATTAAAGGAAAATGCTATGAGTGGGGTGACAGGTGCGAACGTCCTTCCTGGAACTTGGGCTTGAATCAACCAACGCTCCTCCTCAGGTAGAGTGGCATTGTAAGTTCCGGTGAAACTTGGTAATCCAATGTTTAGATATCTGGTAACTTCCTTCAGGTGTCGTCCAAAGGGTGTTTCTTCATCCGGTTGCATGAACTTGGGCTTTGCTTCCACCATCCTAAAGAGTAGAAAAGATGAGGAGTCAGAAAAGAGAAGAGTGAATTGTGTTCTAGGGCTTGTCTTAGTGGTCGTGTCCTACAGTCAGCGTGTGCTCTGATACCATCTTGTAGCGACCAAACCTCAAACAGTCTGATCTTTGTGCATCAGTGTCATCCCTGAATCAGTAATGCTGACACGCACAGTACTCAAAGGATTTGTAATAGAGTAGCAATCACACACTTGTTACATCGATAGTCCAACGATGAATTTATTACAAATAACTACGCTGAAGGCCATCTAATACGATAACAGCGGAAGGCTTGGAAGATAAGTGAGTCCATCAACTCCAGCAGCATCACTGAGTATAGAACCACGACCTAAAAAGGGGCATCTTACTCGTCGTCTGAAAAGTCTGCAACATGAAACGTTGCAGCACGAAAACGGGTCAGCACATGGAATATGCTGGCAAGGTAACACAAGAGAATGCAATGAAAATAAGCCTATACTATATGCAATATTTGGCTGGTGGAAGGCTCTATGTTTAAGTTATTGCGTAAAGCCAATTTTTCCCTACTTCAAAGGAATAGATTTTAATTTAACTATCATGGTAGTTGAAACATCGTTGAGAAGATAGACATCCTCTCAACCCCAATTAAAAATAATCATTAAACCCAACAAAATTAATTAAAGTAACATGATGAGATTCACATGATAATCCAAGTACTAGATACTCAAGGCGTCTATAATCGGGGACACGGCTAATCATGATTAGTTTGTACACTCTGCAGAGGTTTGTGCACTTTTCCCCACAAGACTCGATCGCCTCCGTTTGGTTTCTTGCACTGCATGGTGTTTGAGAAACGGATGACCGAGACACAGTCTTTCCGAAGAGGTCCCCTTAACCAGATAGATAGGCCGGTACACCTACAAAACCCAACTACATCTGCTAGCCCATCATGGAAAGGTTTCCCACAACTTACTCAACTATGCCAGAGCCCATATTGGCATGTGGCTGCACACGAAAGTTTCTAGTATGAAAAATCTCATGATCCCATTGAGCCTGGGTGGCGGTCCAAATGAAAAACAGGCAATCACTGGAATACCCAGATGCCTCAATCCACCCAGATGTGTATTAATGTTGCCACCTTCAGTTGAACCATTAATTAACAAACTCACATCTGTCATGGATTTCACTCACCCAATCCGCGTCTACGAGCATAGCATGTCCTAACAGCAAACGTAGAAGTAACTTCCAAAGGTTTGAATGCAATGCAGGTAATAGGTACTACCTCAAACTACTTCCCAATCCCACAAGTTAATTGATCCTACTCATGCAATGTGTGAGGGTTGGACTAATGCAATGAAAACTGGGTAATTGGAAAGCATGATCAAAGTGTTACTTGCCTTGCTGATGATCTGCAAAACCTAGAGACTCAAAGTAGCAAGCGGCGCACTCCGGGTACTCTATCGCAATCAAACAAGCATACAATAAGTACTTAACTAATACATGGGTAAAACTCAAATAAGAGATCTAACCAGAAAGTTCAACTTAAGAACTCCGGTTTGCAAAAAGAATTAACTCGAAAGAAGCAACGAAACTCAAACTACGAAAGAACGAGCTCCGATTTACTAGTTGGGCTAAAGTCAAATTTTACAGTAGCCAAAACTTTGTTCAAGATGATTAAACGTGAAGAGGGCATCGAGACGAAGATCTGGGATTTTGAATCACCTGATTCCGACTCTCGAGCGAAAAGAAAAACGCAAAACAAGATCACAACAGAAATCTCGATCGGAATAACCGCGGATAAGTACCCCGAAAAAGAAAAACGACGAATAGGCTAACGAACGAACGTCCGTTGTCTGCGGTTAACTAACGAAAACCGTTCATTAAAACAAACGTACGGACGAACGTTCGCTAAATAACTGAACCGAAAAACCGAACCGATCTAATAAAAAAACGAACCTACGGTTTTCCTAAAAAAACCGATGGCGGCGTATACCTCGGCAGCTCCGGCGGGATCGGCGGCTCCGGCGTGGTCCGGCGGGCGGGACGGCGGCGCGGGCGGCGGTGGCTCCGGCGGGCGGCGGCAGCAGCGGCGGCGGCGTGCGGCGCGGGCGGCGCAGCAGCGGCGGCGGCGGGGCTGGCGCGCTAGGGTTTGGGGCGCGGCGCGGGCTGGCCGGGGGCGACGGGCCGGCTGCGGGCGCTTATAAAGCCTAGGAGTCCTGGGCTAATAAGGCTCCTAGTCGGTTCCTTTTTTTTTCTAAAAGAGTCCCGGCGCAGGAAAACTATCGAAAGAAATACGAAACGGACTCCAAAATTTACGAAATAAATTTTCACCATCCTCTAATAATATTTAGGACAAAGTGAACATTTTTCCCGGACCTAAATACACTTTTTAAAATGCGTATTTTTCCTATGCAAATAAATCCGCAAATAAATCCAGAAAAATACCAAAAATGATTTTAACATTTTTCCTCAAATATTTTTGTTATTTTGGAGAAGTCATATTATCTCCGCTCATATTTTGTATTTAGAAATATTTTTAGGAGAGAAAAATAATTAAAATCACACTGTCCTCGTACCGGTATTCGAGCGAACTCAAATACGAAAACGATAAAATTCCCAACTCTCTCCGTAGGTCCTTGAGTTGCTTAGAATTTCGAGGAACTCCACGAAGAAAAATGAAAAAACATGAAAATGCAATATGATCTATGTATAACATTCCAAATTAAAAATTTGGGATGTTACATTTTCCTACACCTCTAACATAATTTGAGATTCTAAATAACAAGTCACTCAAGAGAGCAATCATATCAGAATTGTACTTCAATTGTTGCATAACATTTCCATTGAAGAGATCTTGTTTTGTAAGATAATTTTTAATATCATGAAGGCATTGACTAGGGTGCATATTGTGAGGATTATCATTGTCATTGAATTTCATAAGAGAATTTACCTCTGCCACCTTAGGCAGTGGTGGTGTATCAAGCCCATGTATTTCTTCAATAGGATGTAAATTTTTAACATCCTCAGCTTTAATACTTTTTTCCTTCAAAAATTTCTTTGCCTCTTGCATATCTTCAGGACTGAGATATAATATACCCCTCTTCTTCGGAGTAGGCTTAGGTGGTGATTGGGGAAGAGTCCAATCATCATAATTTTTCAGTATGTTATTCAATAATTCTTCAGCTTGTCCAATAGTTTGTTCCCTGAAAACACAACCAGCACAACTATCTAGGAAGTCCCTAGAAGCATCGGTTAGTCCATTATAGAAGATATCAAGTATTTCATTTTTCTTAAGAGGATGATTAGGCAAAGCATTAAGTAACTAGCAAAGCCTCCCCCAAGCTTGTGGGATACTCTCTTCTTTAGTTTGCACAATGCTAATATTTCCTGTAAGGCAGTTGTTTCTTATGAGTAGGAAAATATTTTTAAGAGAAGTAATAAATCATATCCTGGGGACTACGCACACAACCAGGAGTAAGAGTATTGTACCAAGCTTTAGCATCACCATTTAATGAGAACGAAAATAATTTGAGAGTATAGTAGTAACAAGTTTTCTCATCATGAGTAAAAGGGTGGCTATGTCATTCAACTTAGTGAGATGTGCTACAATAGTTTCAGTTTCATAACCATGGAAAGGATCAGATTCAACCATAGTAATTAACTCTAGGTCGACAAAGAATTCATAATCCCTATCATCAATAAAGATAGGTGAGGTAGCAAACTTAGGATCATATTTCATTCTAGCATCCAGAGACTTTTCTTTGTACTTGGGTAATAATTTCTCTAGATCATATCTATCACTGCAAGCAAGAATATCTCTAGTTGTTTCTTCACTCATAACATAACCTTCTGGTACCTTAGGCAATTCATATCTAGGAAGGCTAGTTCTAGCAGGTGTTTCAAGATTTTCAGTTTCAAGCTCATCATCAGATTCAACAACATCATGTTGTCTTACTCTAGCAATTTGTTCATCAAGAAAATCACCAAGTGGCACATCATCATCATGCAAGGTGCTAGCATCATCATAAGTATCATTCATAGCAGAAGTAGCATCATCAATAACTTGCGACATATCATGATTAATAGCATGTTGGGTGTTGCAAGTTTACTTATAACAAAGGTGAATCTAAAGCAGAACTGGATGGCAGTTCCTTACCTCCCCTCGTCTTAGAGGAAAAAATCTTAGTCTTAGTATCCTTCAGATTCTTCATAGTGTTAAATTGATAATAATCCCAAGTGACTCAACAAATATAGCTATGCTCCCCGGCAATGGCGCCAGAAAAAGGTATTGATAACCCACAAATATAGGGGATCGCAACAGTTTTCGAGGGTATAGTATTCAGCCCAAATTTATAGATTCAACACAAGGTGAGCCAAATAATATTTATAAGTACTAGCAGATGAGTTGTCAATTCAGTCACACCTAGAGATTAATTATCTGCAGCAAAGTGATCAGTAGCACAGTAATATGATAGTAGTGGTAGCAGCAATAGCAACGGTAACAGTGATAGCAATAGTTTTGTAGAAAGTGCAGCAGTAACGATAGAAATAGTAACTTAGCAAGATCAATATGTAAAGAATCGTAGGCATTGGATCGGTAATTTGTTGAATGATATTCATCATGTGACAGTCATAACCTAGGGCGATACGGCACTAGCTCCAGTTCATAAATATAATGCAGACATGTATTATGTAAATAGTCATATATGCTTATGGAAAGAACTTGCATGCCATCTTTTGTCCTACCCTCCCGTGGCAGCGGGGTCCATACTGGAAACTAAGGGATATTAAGACCTCCTTTTAATAGAGAACCGGAACAAAGAATTAACACACGGTGAATACATGAACTCCTCAAACTACGGTCTTCATCGGGAGTGGTTCCGGTTATTGTCACTCTGGGCTTGCTGGGTCATAACACGTAGTAGGTGGCTATAACTTGCAAGATGGGATCTAAAACATGAATATAATGGTAATATCATAAACGGTTCAGATATGAAATAATGGCAACCGGGCCCAAAGTGACAAGCATTAAGCATGGCAAAGTCATAGCAAGATCAATCTTTAAACATAGTGGATACTAGGGATCAGGCCGTAACAAAACTAACTCAATTACATGATGAATCTCACCCAACTCATCATCGACCAGCAAGCCTACGAAGCAATTACTCACTCCCGACAGGGAGCATCATGGAATTGGCGATGGAGATGGGTTGGTGATGACGAAGAACGAAGATCCCCCTCTCCGGAGCCCCAAACAGACTCCAGATCTGGCCTCCTGATGAAGAACAGGAGGTGGCGGCGGCTCCATCTCGGGAAACACAATAATTATTTCTCCCCGATTTTTTCTACAAAAATAGGAATTTATAGTATCAGGTTAGCATCTGCGGGGCCACCAGGTGGGGACAACCCACCTGGGTACGCCAGGAGGGGGGGCTGGTGGGTTGTGCCCACCCAGGTGCCCCCCTCCGGTGGTTCTTGGCTCAAGTATTTTATTTTTATTATATAAAAAATCCTCGCAAAGTTTTGTTCCATTCCGAGAACTTTTATTTCTGCACAAAAACAACACCATGGTAGTTCTGCTGAAAACGGCGTCAGACCGGGGTTAGTTTCATTTAAATCATGCAAATTACAGTCCAAAACAAGATGGAAAGCGTTAGGAAAAGTAGATACGTTGGAGACGTATCCAGACCCCTCTGCCACGGGAGGGTAGGCCAAAAGATGTCATGCAAGTTCTTTTCCATAAGCACGTAGGACTATATTCGGAATACATGCCTACATTACATTGATGAATTGGAGCTAGTTATGTGTCACCGTAGGTTATAACTGGTACATGATGAATATTATCCGACACCTATCATTTAAGATCCATTGCCTATGAGTTCGTTCCATATTCATACTTCCTTTGTTACTTCCGTTACTGCTGCTGTCAACATTACTACAAAACTGCTACTGTTACTTTTGCCACTGTTACCGTTACTTCCATACTACTTTGCTACTAAATAATTTGTTGTAGATATTAAGTTTTCCAGGTATGGTCGAATTGACAACTCAGCTGCTAATACTTGAGAATATTCTTTGGCTCCCCTTGTGTCGAATCAACAAATTTGGGTTGAATACTCTACCCTCGAAAACTGTTGTGATCCCCTATACTTGTGGGTTATCACGACCTTTCTCTGGCGCCGTTTCCGGGGAGCATAGTTCTATTCTTCGAGTTACTTGGGATTTATATCTGCTGACCACTATGAAAATATGAAGAATCTGAAGGATGACAGAACCAAGATCGTTCCCTCTAGAACGAGGGGAGGTAAGGAACTGCCATCTAGCTCTAGACTTGATTCACCATCTGTTTTGAGTATGCTTGCGACACCTACACCTGCTATTGATCCTGATATGTCGCATGATATTGATGATGCCACTTCTTGTCGGGGGAAACTGTCCGCCACGAACACCTATGGGACCGGAGCCCCTTGTCTATGCGGTACGAGGGCGGAGGGAGCACAGAGAGCAGATCGTAGCAGACGCGCGGGCAGTTTTACCCAGGTTCGGGCCGCGGTAGACGCGTAAAACCCTACTCCTGCTTTGGTTTGTATTGAGCTCGGGAGCTTGAAGAAGCAGCTACACCGTGCGTGAGATTGATCTAGGTTTCCAACCCCCTCTACGTTGTGCATGGGCCTCCTTTTATAGCCCAAGGGGTCACCGACAGGTGTCAACCGTAGAGGAGGGGTAAAAGCGTAAAAAGGGTGGTAGTTGTAACAGTGCGGGAACAGTGGAGCTACAGTGCAGAACAGTGGTCTATACCTACTTAGACAGTGGGGGACAAGGGCATTTAATGCCCGTCGCCGTCGACCCCAAAAGCTCCCGCCGTTGCGTCTCCGTTCGCCACGGCGATGGATCCACCGCCGTGGAGTGCCACCGTGTCCCCCAGGCTGCACAGCCATCCGCCACGCGTCCCTGGAGTGGCCCCAGGGCGACGCGTGGGCCGATGAGCTGGAGCGCGGGCACACAGAGCACCTCTCCCGGCAAGCACCTTGCCGGGGGCCTTGATCTTGCCGGGCCCGGGAGCTTGCCGCTCCCCAGGCCCTTGTCGGGTTTTCTATGATGGAATCTTCTAATCGTCCTGGCAAGCTCCTCTTGCCAGGGCCTTGTGCTAAATGAAGTAGTCTTGAGCCTGGCACGGCCTTCCCGGCAAGCTCCACTTGCCGGGGTCTCGATCTTCTGTCTTGTATACTTTGTTTTTGAATGGTTTAATAAGGAGCAGGAAGGTCTCCGGCGAGCACGCGGTAAACCCTGCCGCGGGGAGCTGCAACTGCCCGTGCACAAGTTGGGGTACTGAGGTACCCCTACCTTAGTACACCGACAGGAGCCGCCGGGCCTGGGCCACACACGGTGCCGAACGCTGTTGGGCCAGGCCCAAAACAGTGCACGGGCACCCGCGGCCCGCGGCGCGCCGAATCCACTTCCGTATCCGCCGCACCCCACCGTAACGGCACGCGTCGATTGCGGCGTCGTGGGATGGGACGTGCCCACGATCCCTTAATGGAAAAGGCGAAACGCCCCCCACTCCCCCATAAAAGCAGAGAAGCAGGCGCGGTTCCCCTCCTTGCGCTTTCATTGCATCGTCTTCTTCCTCCAGAGATCTTTCTTGCGCTCTGCCTCCACACCTCCGCCGCCGCCGAGCTCTTCGTCCTCCTCCTTCCGCCGCGTCCGCCATGGCCCCAAAGACCGACAAGGCGAAGGCGGAGAAGTCCAAGAGAGAGAAGTCGGAGCAAGCGGCGAAGCTCGTCGCGTATCGGAAGCAGCATCTCGTCTTCCCGCCGAAGCTCGGCGTGCGGGAGCTCTGGAACAAGTACTACTTGTTCTGGGCCAAGGAAACCAAGGCGCACCCCCGCACGCAAGTCTATCCGGCCGCCGCCAAGGACAACTACCCCGGCGGGTACTACTTCTTCGCAGCCTTCTTCCACTGCGGTCTGTGTCCTCCTTTCTCGAATTTCTTCTGTGATGTCATGCACACCTACGGCCTTCACCTCCTTGACTTCACCCCCAACGCCATCCTCACCATGGCGGTTTTCGCACACATGTGCGAAAACTTCATAGGGATACAGCCCAATGTAGCGCTTTTTAGGCACTTTTTCACTCCTAGAGCAGAGGCCGACGCCCCCCTCTCCGGAGGAATTTCTTGGGTCTTTCGCTTGAACAAGAAGGGGGCCTACTTGCCGGGGGAGCTCCGCGGCAAGTGGGAAGAGTCGCGCGCGGAATGGTGCTGGATCGTCGAAGACCAGCCGCAAGCTTTCACCGCGCCGCGCACAACGCCCATCGTGCGCGGCAGGGATTGGAGCGAGTTCGACTCCGACGACATCAAGCTCGATATCGCCCTCGTCCGGATTCTTCGTCTTCGGATGGCGCCGCTGTCCGTTGCTGAGGTGGGCGCAGACTTCCTTCGCCGCCGCATCGCCCCCCTCCAAGATAGGAAGAGGCCGGCCTGGGAGTACGGCGGCCCGGCGGACATAATGAGGCTGCGCCCCGGGCTAAACTTCAACTTCACGACGCTCGAGCTGAGGGGGATGGTCCGGGAACTCTTCAAGTACGACCCGGCACACCCTGAGTGGTTCCGAGCTCCCCGGGGAGTAGTGCCGCTTTGCGTCAGCATAGTCCGGGACCGTATCGTCGCCATGATGCCCGCGTGCGATTCGCACGGCGTGGACCGCACGTGGATTGCGCCCAAGCCCATCGACGTCCTCAACTTCTACGACAACCTCGTGGAGGTGGCGAAGAAGAAGGACGACCTCAAGGAGCACACGCGGGACACCACCGACCAGGAGATTGCCTATATGGCTTCTCGGGCTGAGGAGGCCGCTGCAGCCGCAGCGGCAGGAGACTTTGGGTTCACGCCTGATGAGGCGGAGGCTGCGGATGCGTCCAGCCAGGCGGAGGAGGCGGAGATCCGCAGGTTGCTGAAGCTCCCTCCCGACGCGCTCGCCGGGGTTCCCTCCCTGAGGCACTCCGGAATCCACGGAATCGTGGCCGAGGCCGCGGCAATGGAGGGCGCCGCCGGAGGAAACAGAGGCGCCGCGAGGAGCGGAGGCGGCAAGGGAAAAGGGGCCGCAGCGCAAGGCGCCGGGCCCAGCGAGCCGGCCGGGGAAGAGGAGGAGGAGGAGGCCGAGGACTCCGGCGGATCTACGGAGCTCTACGCCGACGACCTCTCCTCGTCGGAGAGCTCCCCGCCCCCGGCAAGCCCAAGGCAGTCTCCACCGAAGCGTCTCCGCAAGACAGCGACGGGGGAGAGGGCGCAGGCGCCCCGGCAACAGCCAGCTCGCCGGGCAGCTCCCCGGGGGAGCCAAGCCGCGCCAAGGGCGTCCGGCGTGCCGGCTACAGCAGAGCCGGCCCGCGCGCGGGCCACGACGGAGGCGCCTCGCAGGCCAGCGCCGAGCCGACAGGGGTCTTCTCGGAGCGGAGCAACGGCTCCGCCCGCTCCTCGGGCGCCGGCTACCACAGGGGCTGGGTCTTCGCAGCCCCCAGCCCCGGTGGCCCCGAAGCGCGCGAGGGAATCTTCATCTTCCGCTCCTCGCGCCGACGCGCCCACGGTGGAGTTCGACTTCTCCGCCCTGAGCGAGGACGACGAGGAGGACCAGGAGTAAGGACCCAAGATCCTACACCTTCTTGAGTTTTGTCTTGGTTTTTGTTGATTCTAACTTTGTCTGTTGCTTTTGATTTCAGGACCTTGGTTCAGCGCGCGGCGAAGAAGGCCAAGGCGCCAGTAGTCGAAGTCGCGGAAGACCCGGCCCCCGCGGCAACTGAGGACGCAGTGGAGCCAGGCCTGCCGGACCCGAGCGCTGCTCCGAGGAGCAGCCCCCAGCGCAGCCCCCAGCGTAAGTCTGGGGTCTATTCTTTCGCTTGTCGGGGCGCGCTTGGGGATTTAGTCCTATCTTAATATCTTGGTGTCTCTTGTCTTTTCTTGTGCAGAGGTGGAGCCGCAGCGGGAAGAGCGCCCGGAGACCGTCGTCGAGGAGCCGCAGGCCCCGCCGTCCCCGCCAAGGCAGAGTTCTCCGGCAAAGGAGAGTGCTCCGCCAAGGGCGGGCACTCCGTCGAGGCAGAGTACCCCGCCAAGGGCGAGCAGCCCGGCGAGGGCGGCCACTCCGCCAAGGCAGAGCTCCCCGGCAAGGGAGCCCGCCGCTGAGGACGTCCGCCAAGGTAAGTCTTGTAGTTTGTCTTCTTGGCTTCGTCTCTTTTTGGATATTTGCTTGAACTTGAACTTCTTTTTCTTCTTTTTCTTCTTAGATCCTCCTCCTCCTCCTGAGCCGATGGAGACTGAGGTCATCAACATCGATGAAGAGGAGGGCGCGCAGGGCGGCGGCGGTGGCGCCTCTGCCACCGAGGAGATGGCTGAGGCCGCCGAACCGGCTGCGCAGGAGACCGCTCCGGCTGCGGACGCAGCGGCCGGGGAGGAGGGCGGCGACCGCACCGCCGACCCGGAGGTGGCGGGAGCATCAGATGCTGCACCGGCCGCCGACTCCTCCGCCGGCAAGGAGCAAGGCTACTATCTTCGAGCCCCCAACGGCGTCTTCATCCAGGTTCCGTGGGGGTCGTCGTCGCGAGCTCCCGTGGAGGGCGAGGCGTTTGACGGAGAAGTCCTCGCCTCCGCGGGCATGAAGATTGTCGAGGCGCCCGGCGACGGTGACGGGCCCGAGGAGGAAAAGCTACTCCACCAGCTCCTGGCCCTTTACCGGGCCAGGCAGGCGAAGCTTGCCTCCCGGGAAGCCCTTGCCGCCAAGGCCGCCGCGGAGATGGAGAAGCGCGCGGCGGAGCTCAGCGTCGCCAACCAGGCGGCCCTCCGCGGGGTGGCGGAGGAGCGCGAGCGTCTCGCCGGCGAGTACCAAGAGTGGTTGCTGGAGAAGGCTGAGGCCGAGGAGCAGCAGCGGCTCGCCGGCGTGGACTTGTCCCGGCGCGAGGGGGAGCTCAACCAGCGCAAGGCCGATCTTGATTCCCACGAGGAGGACCTCGCCGCACGGGAGCAGGCTCTTGGCGGGGAGCTCAAGGCGGCTAAGGACGCCGCGGCCGCCGCGACGACCGCCAAGGATGAGCTTGCCGCCAAGGCCGCGCAGCTGGAGAAGTCTCTGAAGGTGAGCGCGGAGAAGGTCGCCGCGCTCATCACGGAGCACGAGAAGGACGCCCACACCAATTCAGATCTCCAGGTGCGTCTTTCTAAGAGGGGCGACGAGTTGAAGGCCGCCAAGGACTCCATCGAGGACTTGGAGTTGAAGGTCACTACATTGAGGGATTCGCTCGACGCTGCCCGGGCTCGGGAGACCAAGCTGAAGGAGGAGCTCCGCAAGGAGCGGACCTTGGTGGACAGCGTCAACAAAGCATCCGAGCTCTTCCGCCAGACCATTGAGGTATGGACTGAAGACTTGGTTTCTTGCGCGTCCAACATCGACCAGGAGCTGCTGGCGCTGAAAGTTGAACACCTCATCTACTCGCCGGATCCGGATCTCCCGCACAGCGTCAAGCTCAGCCTCTTCTTCAGAGGGATCGCGCCGGCCCTTGCAGGTTTCCGGAACCAAATCCCCGCGCAGCTGGCCGAGGAGTCGCGCCTTCTCTGCGCGGGAACTCTGGAGCGGGTGCTGACGAAGATCGTGTACCGCAACCCGGGGATCAATCTCACCAACGTTCTTCGCAGCTTGCCGGCTGATGTGAACACGGAGGCCCTGAAGGAGCAAGTCGCCCACATCATCGCCAAGGTGGCTAAGATTGGCAGGAAAGAGGGCGACCGCGTAGATTAGGGCTCCGTGATCTTTATCTTTTTTAGTTGCTGCATATGATGTTATGAACTCGTTAGTCCATCGCGACAAGTTATCTTTTGTAAGATATTTATCCTATTTTAATCAATCAGTGCAATGTTATCTTCCTTGTCTTAATCTTCGACTTTGTATGCTTTTCACCCTACGCTCCCGGGGAGCTTGCCGGCAAGGGGCCTTTGCCGCGAGCGCTGAGTGCTGGACTCTGAGCAGCCTGCTGGCCAAGGTCTCACCGGCAAGCAACCTCGCCGCGGCTAGTCGCGACGCACTTAGCTTGCTGAGCGTACTCGGAAACGAAACAAGGGCGCGACACTTGTCGCAGCTCACTTAAATCGTTGAGTGAACTCGAAAACAAGATAAGGGTGCGGCAAGCTACGGGTAGGTTCCTCCGCGCACAGGTTTTCCATACAAAGTGTGATTGTTCAAGGAAGAAAACTAAAATTTAAAATTTGAACTGGTCAAATTCTATCAACTTATCTTTCATGTTTTGCTTGTTTTCCGGTAAGGCTTCTCTTTCTTGAACAGCACTTGGTTCCTCCTCCACCTCCTTCCCCCCCGGCAAACTTGTGCGCGAGGAACGTTCCTTCTGCTTAAAAGGAAAGAAAAAGGGAGAGGGAAACAAGTGTATGGCCTTTCGGCGTACTAATGCTTACCGCATACTTGAGTGTTGCACCAAATGCCAAACAGAACATGCAAATAGCAAAGAAAAGCATGCAAAAGGCAATCGGTGCGAAAAACACGAAAACTTTACTGATGCACGGGGTCTGCGCCCGGCTTTGTACAAAGGGTTACATGCAACAGCGGCAAAGCTTGTACAAAAGGTGGTTGCCGGAGCGGATCACAGCAACCGCGCCTTATGGGTGAAACTTGCGAAGATGCTCTATGTTCCAGGAGTTGCTCACCAGTAAGCCTTCTTCGGTCTCGAGGCGGACAGCGCCGGGCCTCGTAACTTGTCTCACCCGATAAGGGCCTTCCCACTTCGGCGTCAACTTGTTGGAATTCTTGGCGGACTGAACACGCCGAAGAACAAGGTCGCCTTCCTCGAGACTCCTGGCCTTGACTTTGCGGCTATGGTAGCGGCGCAAAGCTTGCTGGTATCGAGCAGCTCGTACAGCAGCCTGGAGACGTCCCTCCTCGAGGAGCAGTGCGTCGTCTTGCCGCAGTTGCTCTTGCTCGAGCTCATCATAAGCGAGCACTCGAGGAGATCCGTATACGAGTTCCGTGGGGAGAACTGCCTCTGCTCCATAAACTAGAGCAAAGGGTGTCTGTCCGGTGGCTCGACTTGGTGTCGTTCTGATTGACCAAAGAGCCGCCGGTAGCTCCTCTATCCAATTCTTTCCGCACTTGCGCAGCCTGTCAAAGGTCCTCGTCTTGAGTCCGCGCAGCACTTCAGCATTGGCCCTCTCCGCCTGACCGTTGCTCCTCGGGTGAGCAACAGAAGCGAAACAGACCTTGGCGCCAAGGTCTTGGACGTACTGCATGAAGGTGCGACTAGTGAATTGTGTACCGTTGTCGGTGATAATCCTATTAGGGATCCCGAAACGGCAAACAATCGACCTGAAGAACTTGACTGCTGACTGTGCTGTCACCTTTCTCACCGGCTCCACTTCTGGCCACTTTGTGAACTTGTCGATTGCGACGTACAAGTACTCAAAGCCCCCGACAGCACGGGGGAAGGGGCCGAGGATATCGAGCCCCCAGACCGAGAAGGGCCAGGACAAAGGGATTGTTTGGAGAGCTTGAGCTGGCTGATGAATCTGCTTTGCATGGAACTGGCACGCTTCACACTTGGTTACTAGTGCAGTCGCATCTTGGAGGGCTTCTTGCCAAAAGAACCCTTGCCGGAAAGCTTTCCCGGCAAGCGCCCTTGCGCCAATGTGGTGGCCGCATATGCCTCCGTGTATTTCCGCCAACAGCTTCTGTCCATCTTCCCTGGAGATGCACTTCAACCTGACACCATTGAGTCTTCTTCTGTACAGCTCGTTATCCACGAACTGGTACATACTTGACTGCCTGGTTATCTTCTCTATCTCTTCTGGGTCGTCGGGAAGTTCTCCAGTTTGCAGAAAACGAACAATTTGCTGTGCCCATGCCGGAGCTTGGGGCTCAACGGCAAGGACTAAAGGCATGAGGGCCGCTGCGGGAACCTCAGCTTCTACGGCAAGGACCTCTGGTCCTGCCGGAGCTGAAGGTTCCCCGGCAAGCTCGCCGGGGCGAGGCTTGTCGGGAACGCTTGCTTCAACTGTACAGACCCGAGGATCCGCAGGAGCAAACTGTTCCTCAGCGTTATGGTTGTTGATCTTGGGGACCTTGGCGGCGGTCTCAGGGAGGTCCGCCGGCAAGTAGTCACCGGAGACCAACTTTCTCTTCTTAGGCTGCCCAATGGATGGTGTAACGGATGGTTGAGTTAGCTTGAGCAAGAAGGTCCCTGGTTCCACAGGTAACTTCATCGCAGCACATTTTGAAAGGCTGTCTGCAATTTCATTCTGAGCTCTCGGGACGTGCTCCATCTGCAGACCTTCAAAGTGCTCTTCAAGCTTTCTCACTTCATCGACATAAGCTTCCATCAAAGGGCTCTGATAGCTCTTGTTGACTTGCCGGACCACCAACTGCGAGTCCCCCCGCACAATCAGCTTCCTGATCCCAAGTTCGGCCGCAATCCTGAGGCCGGCGAGCAAGCCTTCATATTCAGCAGTGTTGTTTGTCGCTTGCTCCCTTGGGAAGTGCATCTGGATAACGTACTTGAGGTGCTCTCCGGTGGGCGCCATGAGTACCACGCCGGCACCGGCGCCTTGCAGCGAGAAGGCACCATCAAAGTACATTACCCATTCACTTGTCGCTTCTTGTACGGGTACACTTGTTTCTTGAACTTCTTCATCGGGCGTTGGGGTCCATTCTGCTATGAATTCTGCCAAAGCTCGGCTCTGTATAGTTGAAGTACTTTCAAACTTGAGTCCAAAGCTCGACAGCTCCAGTGCCCACTCCACAATCCTGCCTGTTGCTTCTGGGTTGTGCAATATCCTCTTCAGCGGGAAGCGAGTGACCACTGTTATCTCATGGGCTTGGAAGTAATGGCGCAGCTTTCTCGAGGCCATGAGAAGGCCGAAAAGCAATTTTTGCACACCAGAGTATCTTGATCTAGCTCCCTGGAGAAGGGAACTTACAAAATACACTGGGCGCTGCACCATCTTCTTCCGCACCCCATCTTGTTCCTGCGCAGAGTCATCCTTGTCGGGGCCGGAGCTTGCCGGAGCAGCCCCCTGCTTGTCGCCGGATTCACTTGCCGATGGTGCTGACTCCTCGTCGGACTCCCTCTCCGCTACTAACGCAGCACTAACCACCTGGTTGGTTGCCGCTAAGTACAGCAACAACTTTTCCTGTGGTCTAGGTGCGACAAGTATTGGAGTGGAGGACAGGTACCGTTTCAAATCCTGCAGCGCCGCCTCCGCTTCCGGAGTCCACTTCATGGGACCTGCCTTCTTCAAAATTTTGAAGAAAGGTAGGGCGCGTTCTGCAGATTTTGAAATGAACCTACTGAGGGCAGCCACGCAACCTGCAAGCCTCCTGACATCCTTGACGCGCCTTGGGGCCTCTATCTGCTCAATGGCTTTAATCTTGTCGGGGTTGGCTTCAATCCCCCTCTGTGATACAAAGAACCCGAGAAGCTTGCCGGAGGGAACTCCAAAGACGCACTTCTCGGGGTTCAACTTGAGCTGTATCCTGCGCAGATTCTGAAATGTTTCTTCCAAATCTTGAATCAGTGTATCCTTGCTCTTGCTCTTCACCACGATGTCATCCATGTATGCCTCTACATTCCTGTGGATCTGTGGCTCGAAAGCAGTATACACTACCCTTGCAAAGGTTGAGCCTGCATTCTTCAATCCGAAAGGCATGCGGATAAAGCAATAAGTGCCACATGGAGTGATAAATGCAGTCTTCTCTTCATCCTCTTTGGCCATAAATATTTGGTGGTAGCCTGAATATGCATCAAGAAAGCAGAGTAGCTCACATCCGGCAGTGGAGTCAACGATCTGGTCAATGCGCGGCAAAGGAAAGGGATCCTTGGGACATGCTTTATTTACATCAGTGAAGTCTATACACAGTCTCCACTTCCCATTGGCCTTGCGCACGACGACTGGATTTGCCAACCACGTCGGATGGATCACACCTCTAACTAGACCTGCTGCCTCTAGCTTCTTGATTTCTTCGTTGATGAACTCTTGGCGCTCCACGGCTTGCTTCCTTACTTTCTGCTTGATGGGCCGCGCATGAGGGCAAACAGCAAGCTTGTGCTCAATCACCTTCCTGGGAACACCGGGGATGTCAGATGGTTGCCATGCAAACACATCGACATTCGCCCGCAGGAAGGCAACGAGCGCGCTTTCCTATTTGCTGTCAAGTGTGGCACTGATGGTGAAGGTACCACCAGTGCCGTCCTCCTTGGCGGACACCTTCTTGGTCGCCGGCGGAGCGGCCATTCCCTTCTTGCTCTTGCCGGTGGAGCTCGATGGAACGTCCTCTACGGCAGCGCAGCACTCCGAAGAGGTGCGGTTGCCGGAGTGGGTCCCAGAGCACTTGCCGGACTTGGTCTTCGTCTTCTTCCTCCCGGGAGCTTCAGCGGCAAGAGTATCCTTGTCGGCCGCAGCTGCTGCTTCCTGGTAGATCTTGTCGGTGCAGATAAGCGCATCCTTCTTGTCGCCGTGGACAGTGATGACGCTTATCGGCCCCGGCATCTTCAGTACGTTGTAGGCATAGTGGGAAGCTGCCATGAACTTGGCGAGGGCGGGACGGCCGAGTATTCCATTGTACGGCAATGGAATATCAGCGACGTCAAAAGTGATACGCTCAGTCCTGAAATTGAGCTCCCCGCCAAAGGTCACCGGCAGAGTTATCTTCCCCTTGGGCTTGCTCCTTCCCGGGTTGATTCCTTGGAATGAACCGGTTTCTTCGAGCTCGCCATCTGGGATCTGGAGTTTCTTGATCACAGCAGAGGAGATCAAGTTCAGCCCGGCCCCGCCGTCAACCAACATTTTGGTGACCTTGAGGTTGCGGATGGTGGGAGAAACCAGCATCGGCAAGCACCCGACCGCAGTGGTGCGGTCAGGGTGATCCTCAAGATCAAAAATGATGGGCGTGCTGGACCATTTGAGGAGCCTGCGCGACTCCACGGGCGGCTCTGATGCGTTCACCTCACGCACCCACTGCTTGAGTTGGCGGTGGGAGGTGTGCAGAGAGGCGCCACCGTCGACGCACAGGACCTCCGTGGCCTTCTGGAACTCCTGCTCGCTGTTATCCTCGTCCTCCATCTCCTCGTCGTCGTCCTCTTCATCCTTGTCGCGGCCCCGGGGAGGTCGATCTCCTTGCCGCTGCTTGGCCTTGCCGCGGCGTCCTCCCCGGCCGTTGAACGGCCGCTTCTTGCTTGTCTCCTCCCCGCCACCTTGGGCCTTCTCCTTGTCGCGCCTCTCGTACTCAAGCTTCTGCTGCTCGACGAGGTACTCGACGCGCTTGCAGTTGGAGAGATCGTGGCCCTTGGTGCGGTGTATCTTACAGTATTGCTTGTCGGAGTTGCCCGGCTTGTCGGCCGCCGCTGTAGGGGCAGGCTCCTTGCCGGAGCCGCCAGCCTGTACTTGCTTGGCGGGGGCCTCCTTGCCGGACTTCTCGACGGCAAGCACCTCTTTCTTGCCCTTCCTCCTGTTGTTCCGCCGCCGGCTCTTCTTTGCCGGGGCGGCGTCGTCGCTGTCGCTTCCTCCTGCGCCAGCATCCTCCCCGGGGAGTTTCCTCCCCTCTTCTGCGCGTGCGCACTTGTCAGCAAGAGCGTAAAGCTCGCTGACGTCCCGAATCTTGGTCATCGCCATTTCCTCACGCATGCGGCGGTTACGCACGTTCTGGTGGAACGCGCTGATAACCGCGGCAGGGTGGACATCAGGGATGTTGTGCTGCACTCTGCTGAAGCGTTGGATATACTTGCGCAGGGACTCTCCTTCCTTCTGGGCCAGGATGTGGAGATCGCTCTCCTGGCCGTGGGGTTTGTGGCCGCCGATGAAGGCGCCAACAAACTGGTGGCAAAGGTCGGCCCAAGAAGAAATGGAACCTTCCGGCAAGTGCATAAGCCACGAACGGACGTTCGGCTTTAGCACGAGCGGGAAGTAGTTCGCCAAAATCTTGTCATCGCGCCCCCTGGCAGCCTGCACCGCAATGGTGTAGACACTTAGGAATTCCGAGGGGTGCGTCTTGCCGTCGTACTTCTTCGGTACGTCAGGCTTGAAGTTCTTCATGCTGGGCCACTAGACGCGCCGCAGCTCGCGAGTGAACGCAGGGCAGCCTGCCGCGTACGGCAAGTCGCCTGGCTCACCGGGCGCGTACGCGTCGACAGCGTTCCCAGCCCTTTGGTCTGATTGTCGCCGAGCTTCTCGGCGGCGCTCGATTGTGGTCCGAGCGTCTTCTTGTCGCCGGTCGTCGAGGACCTGGCGCTGATCCCGACGAGCCCGCGGATCCGACGAGGCCGTGGAGCCGTCGTCGGCGTTGTTCCGGCGGGGCGGCGTCTTCTGCTTCCGCGGCGGGGAGTGCACGCTTGTTGCACCCCCGGCGGTCTTGTCGCCGTCGGCCTTCGTCTTCTCAGCTTGCCGCGGCCGCGAGGTCGACGGCTGCTGTGGAGAATCGTTGTTGGCGAAGGCGATCAGGCTCTGGATGGTGGCCCTCCAGTCTTCGGCTTTGTCTGCCGCTGGAGGGAAGTCGAGGAGCAGTTGCGCCCTTGCGAGCGCTTCCGCTGGAGTGGAGGGGAGCGGGGGCGAGCGGTGCGAGGAGCGGGATATGCTCGGACTTCTAACAACGTTAGAAGGAGCAGGGTCCCGCGCCGGCGCCTTCGCCTTGCTCGTGCCCGGACGGTGGTCCGGGGCGTCCCGCGAACCTCCGGTGTGTCTTTGCTCCAGCAAGCGGATACCACCTCCTGTGGCATGGCGCTGCTGGGTCGTCGTGTGCTGAGATGGACGTGGCGCGTCCACGGAGACCGAAGCGCGGTCGTCCGTCCTGTCCTTGGATTTGGTGGCGCCACGAGTGTCCTCGCCGACGACCACCCTTCCGACGACATCTCCCCCGCCTACCGTAGGCTCCGGTGGCGGCGGATGAGATGTAGACGGGCCTGCAACCTCCGAAGGCTTCTTCTTCGGGGCCATTGAGCTGTTGCTGATGAAGTTGCTGATGAAAACGGAGAGGTTGTTGAAGATTGCGCCCGCGCGAACGCCGGATCAGGTCCGCACAACCTCGACGCCCCCTACCTGGCGCGCCAAAGATGTCGGGGGAAACTGTCCGCCACGAACACCTATGGGACCGGAGCCCCTTGTCTATGCGGTACAAGGGCGGAGGGAGCACAGAGAGCAGATCGTAGCAGACGCGCGGGCAGTTTTACCCAGGTTCGGGCCGCGGTAGACGCGTAAAACCCTACTCCTGCTTTGGTTTGTATTGAGCTCGGGAGCTTGAAGAAGCAGCTACACCGTGCGTGAGAGTGATCTAGGTTTCCAACCCCCTCTACGTTGTGCATGGGCCTCCTTTTATAGCCCAAGGGGTCACCGACAGGTGTCAACCGTAGAGGAGGGGTAAAAGCGTAAAAAGGGTGGTAGTTGTAACAGTGCGGGAACAGTGGAGCTACAGTGCAGAACAGTGGTCTATACCTACTTAGACAGTGGGGGACAAGGGCATTTAATGCCCGTCGCCGTCGACCCCAAAAGCTCCCGCCGTTGCGTCTCCGTTCGCCACGGCGATGGATCCACCGCCGTGGAGTGCCACCGTGTCCCCCAGGCTGCACAGCCATCCGCCACGCGTCCCTGGAGTGGCCCCAGGGCGACGCGTGGGCCGATGAGCTGGAGCGCGGGCACACAGAGCACCTCTCCCGGCAAGCACCTTGCCGGGGGCCTTGATCTTGCCGGGCCCGGGAGCTTGCCGCTCCCCAGGCCCTTGTCGGGTTTTCTATGATGGAATCTTCTAATCGTCCTGGCAAGCTCCTCTTGCCAGGGCCTTGTGCTAAATGAAGTAGTCTTGAGCCTGGCACGGCCTTCCCGGCAAGCTCCACTTGCCGGGGTCTCGATCTTCTGTCTTGTATACTTTGTTTTTGAATGGTTTAATAAGGAGCAGGAAGGTCTCCGGCGAGCACGCGGTAAACCCTGCCGCGGGGAGCTGCAACTGCCCGTGCACAAGTTGGGGTACTGAGGTACCCCTACCTTAGTACACCGACACTTCTATTATGAATGGTGCTTATGATGAAACTATGCCATTGGGTGAATTACTTGATAAACATCTTGCTAGAGCCAGCACTACTGATTATGCTGAAGATGATGATATTTCTGAAACTGAACTAATTATTGATACTGAAAACTTTGAAACACCTGTTAGACCTACTTCCCCTAGATATGAATTGCCTATTGTTCCTGAGGGATATGTTATGGAAGGAGAAGTAGCTAGAGACTTTCTTGCTTGTAAGGATATGAATGATCTTAAGAAATTAGCACGTAAGTGGAAAGAACAATCTTTGAATGCTAGAATGCAATATGATCTTGAATTTGCTACTTCACCTATCCGTGTTACTAATAAGGATTATGAATTCTCTGTTGATCCTGGGTTAATTACTTTGGTTGAATCTGATCCTTTTCATGGTTATGAATCTGAAACTGTTCTAGCACATCTTACTAAATTAAATGATATAGCCACCCTATTTGCTCATGAGGAAAAAAATTGCTATCACTATATTCTTAATTTGTTCCCTTTCTCATTAAAGGGTGATGCTAAGTTATGGTTTAATTCTCTTACTCCTAGTTGTGTGCATAGTCCCCATGATATGATTTACTACTTCTCTACAAAATATTTTCCTGCTCATGAAACAAGCTGCCTTACAGGAAATATTTAATTTTGTGCAAATTGAAGAAGAGAGTCTCCCACAAGCTTGGGGGAGGCTTCTCCAATTACTTAATGCTTTGTCTGATCATCCTCTCAAAAAGAATGAAATACTTGATATCTTTTATAATGGACTAACCGATGCTTCTAGGGGCCACCTAGATAGTTGTGCTGGCAGTGTTTTTAGGGAACGAACTGTTGAACAAGCTGAAAACTATTGAATAATATATTGAGTGATAATGAGTGGACTCTTCCTGAACCAACTCCGAAGAAAAGACGTATTCTAAGTCCGGAAGATATGCAAGAGGCAAAGATATCTATGAAAGAAAAAGGTATTAATGTCGAAGATGTTAAGAATTTATCACCCGTTGAAGAAATACATGGTCTTGATAACCTGACATAGGTAGTAGAGGTAAATCTCTCTATAAATTTGATGAAGGTGATATTCCTCATAATAAGTCTGCTAGCCAATGCCTAGATGAGTTTGATAATTTTATTGTTAAGCAAGAAGACTTCAATGCTTATGTTAGTAGACAACTAAAATGTAATGCTTATATGCTTGACTGCTTGGGTGATCTTGTGACTAGAACATCTAATGATCTTAAACTTATTAGTAAACATCCTTCCATGGTTACCACTCAAGTAGAACAAGTACTTAAGGCACATAATGATATGCTTAATGAGGTGAATAGTAAAAATAATGATAAAGCTGTTATGGTTGCTACTAGAGGTGGTAAAGTAACTCAGGAACCTTTGTATCCTGAAGGCCATCCTAAGAGAATTGAGCAAGATTCTCAGAGAATCAATATTGATAAACCTAGTCTTAGTAATAAAAAGAAAAAGAAAACTGATAAGACTTTGCCTGCTTCTAGTGAACCTGTTGTAGACACACCTGAGAATCCCAATAATATTTCTATTTCCGATGCTGAGACTCAGTCCGGTAATGAACATGAACCTAATGATAATGTTAATAATGATGTTCATACCGATGCTCAACCTAGTAATGATAATGATGTAGAGATTGAACCTGCTGTTGATCTTGATAACCCATGATCAAAGAATCAACGTTATGATAAGAGAGACTTCATTGCTAGGACACATGGCAAAGAAAGGGAACCATGGGTTCAGAAACCCATGCCCTTTCCTCCTAATCCATCCAAGAAAAAGGATGATCAGGATTTTGAATGCTTTTGTGAGATGAATAGACCTATCTTTTTGCGTATGCGTTTGACTGATATGCTTAAAATGCCTCCTTATGCCAAGTATATGAAAGAAATTATTACTAATAAGAGAAAGATGCCGGAAGCTGAAATTTCCACCATGCATTCTAATTATACTTATAAGGGTGGAATACCAAAGAAACTTGGAGATCAAGGAATACCTACTATACCATGCTCCATTAAGGGAAGGGATTTTTACATCTGTGCCCCTGTTTCCTTAGCTCTACTCATTCATCCTCGCGCTCTTAACTTTTGCTCACTTTTCCCCACTCACTTGTCCGAAACCCTCAAAACAGGTCGCAACGAACGTTGCCGTCGGGTCAATGGCTTGACCGTCAATTCTGACGAGTGGGGCCGCGTTGGGCGGTGTCGCTGTTCGACTGTTGGGCCGTCCAATGCATTAAACGCCTGCTCGCGCCGCCATGACAGAAGCCTGCTATGCATGCACCCAGCAAGCCTGCCTGCAAGCGTCGATGCGCACCGTCACAATGCACCGACCGAGCATGCATGCGCCGATGCGTGCCTCCATGATGCACTGACCGAGACGCTTTAGTGCATGCTAGCCGCCACGGTTGCAGCGACGGCCGCTACCGCTGGTTCCTCTCTTCTCGCACGCTTGTCTCCTTGATTTAAAGCATCATTTTTTATGATTAGTTGCAGCCTTTTCGATCCACTTGCATCTGCACCCGTTTTGCTACGACAAATAGATTGAACATTATGTTTTATATTTTTGTGGCTGCATGCACTAGCTAGGTGGCTACATATTTGTGGCTTGTGTAAAAAAAGAGAATGGTTCATTGTGGCTGCATGCACTAGGTGGTTACTAACTACGCGAGCTCTTTGAGAAAACAATCAAAAAATATGTAGATAGGGCCAACAAGGCCATATCACGTTCACATAGTTCAAACTAGGAAGAACTTCATAATAGAATAGATACAAAATTTAATAAAAGGGCCAACAAGCCCATAGCATCTCCAACATAGTTCAACTACAACTTAACTTAACATAGACTAAAAAAATAGATAGAGGGTTTAGAACCCTAGCCATCGCCTTCTCCACCTCGCTCCTCGTCTGAGCGCCCTTAACTGCTCCCCTAGGGCGTTGTCGATGGGGTACGGAAGAGTGTGCATCTATGACATGGTGGGGAAGATGTTGGCGTTCTCCGTGAACACGTAGTGTGCACTCAACGTACACGCCAGTAGGGTAGAGCCTCTCCGGCACGGTGGGTGGCAAGCGGTAGGTTGGTCCGGTGTACTGCATGGCTAAGGGATGTGCAGAAGAAGAAGGGGTCGAAGAGCAAGAAGGGCAGATGGCAGAGGATAGGAGATGGATGAGGGATGGCAGAGGCAGAGGGTGGCTTAAATAGCCATAGTGCTATGTGTTATTTGGCCGTGGCAATAACGGGGTCAAATGTGAAGTAGCCTGTTTTCAAACCCACCGCAGCATCGTGAGTGTACACTCGTGGGAAACGGTGGTTTGAAAAGAAGAAGGAAACGAAGCTAATTGCACGCGTGGGATTGCATGGTCATATATATTATATGAACAAATACGTCAAAAAAATCCCAAAAAAATATACTATATGAACAAAAAGTGACAATATTTGAATAGTTTGTTGCCATTTTGCATGACAAAAATAAATTTGGCCCTTATAAATTTGGTCAATTTGCATTTGTATAGAACAAAAAGAACTAAATTTTCTATGCAATGTCAATTGTTGTGTAATTTCAAACGATGCAACCAAAAAACTAAGCCAGCACGTTCACAAAAAATAGAGCAAACGATGCAAAAAAATGACGCAATTCGACGTCCCAACCAGAGCTTGGTTTCCTTTTGGGCCCAATAACAATTCGACAGGTAGGATCCATTTTTTCGTTGAGTCAGTGGTGGGCGAGCAGCCGAGCACAACCAATAGGATTGCCTCTCACGGATTGCCCCACGATCCTACGATGCGGATCCGTCCTTATGATCCAACGGCGCGGAGCCTGCACGCAGCCTGCCCACCGAATTCCTTCTAGAAGACCAGATATGAGGGTTGTCGCTTAACGCCAGGGTATGTTTGGACGGCTGATGTTCGGAGCTAGGGTTAGGCGAAATCCTGCGGGGTTTTGAGGGGTTTTGAGTTGGTCAACTGGGTTTCGAAGGCTTTGACTGAGCATAACTAATTTAAAAAAAATCGAAAAATATGAAACCTTCGCCGTTCGTCATTTTATAAGACACACTAACGTGGAAAAATACTAAACTTGGTCTATGGTCATTTTTTGGAGCACATTTCTCAAATTCAAATTTGGAGCACATTTGGATCACATTTCTCAAATTCAAATTTCTTTGACCTCCTCTAAATCACCTCAAATTTTGCACATATGATCTCCTACACAAACATAGATAGTTTGCCAAGGTTTTTTTTTTGCATTTTCTTGAATTTACACAAACATACATATATAATTTGCTGGTGGGAAAAAGCATGCATTTGATTTGATTAATAAACATGAGACCAATAACATGTGTGATCAGTGAAGCAACACTGAAACAACATGTGTGATCAGTGAAGCAACACTGAAGTGATTAGTGAAGCAACACCGAAACAACATATCTAATAAGTGAAGCAACACTGAAATAACATGTGTGATCATTGCAGCACCTAAACTCATAGTTCACAACATCTAAACAGAACTAACCATACACCACAGGCAAATATAAGGACAGAAAAATATAGATAGAATAATACATTACTAGCATCACCATAGATTCAGTTCACACCATAAACAGCCACATTAAGTTTACCAAAGTACCCAAAAGATTAAGATTCAATTCATAGCATCACACCATCACAGTATCACATCATCACATCACTTCACGCTGGAGTCAGGGCCTTCGCGAGCGCAGCATGCTGCCCCTGGTCATGTAGTCCTCCCCGCGGATCGCTACATCCTCTGCATGAGACAGAAGGTGATCGAAGCGGCCATCCTTGGGCTTTGGCTTGGTGGTGCAGTAGGGGCAGTGCCACTTCTTGAACTTGCGGTTGTAGAAGGAAGCAACTCCCTTGGCCTTGGTCTTCTCCACCTCCTTGGCTATGAAGGACGCGACGTTGCCCTTGTACACATTATCTCCAGAATCATACTGCACACATGAATGAATTTCATTAATACATTACAGATTCATATACACCATGTCAAAGGAATTAAATGAACAAGGGATAGGCTTACCTCATATTCAGAATCCTCACTAAACGCCCGCTCGTACGGGTCGTAGTCGGCCAACTTCCTCTTTTTCCACCCCCAACCATCCTCCTCCTGAATATACAATTACATCCATCACTAGTAGCCAATTGAAAATTTAGATATGCACACATGACACATTGAACATAGGGCTAATATACTCCCAATATCAGAAATGTTTTAGAAGTGGTTTTTTTTATTTTTGTGCCCCTTAGCTCTATGCATTCAAAAACCACACCCATCACTAGTATATCAATGTATTAGATTTGTAGACACATTGATCAAAAACCCCAATATGACATTCAAATAACACATTGATCGTTGGTCATGCACACACATTGAAGAACAGAGCTAATATAACTACATATTTTGGACAAATTTATATACTAATGAATCAAATAACTTATTAATCAATGGATTTCATTTGGCCATATGACATTCAAAACCCCAATCTGAGTAGCATTCAAAAAAATCTAATAGGGACCCAATCTCCCAATCTAAAAAGCATACATGTTTGTAGCATTAAAAACCCCAATATGTGAGCATTAAAAACAAATCTAATAAGCATACATTTTTCTAGCATTGAAGCACATTGATACGTCTACAACGTATCTATAATTTTTGATTGTTCCATGCTATTATATTATCTGTTTTGGATGTTTAATTGGCTTTAATATACACTTTTATATGATTTTTGGGACTAACCTATTAACTCAGAGCCTAGTGCGAGTTTCTGTTTTTCCTTGTTTTTGAGTACAGCAGAAAAGGAATACCAAACGGAGTCCAATTGACCTAAATATCCATGGAGGATGCTTTTGGACCAAAAGAAGCCCACTGAGTACCGGAGATGGACAAGAGGAGTTCCGAGGCCACCACGAGGGTGGGGGGTGCGCCCCCCTGTCTCGTGGCAGCCTCGGGGACCCCCTTACTTGTTCCCGACTCCAACACCTCTTATATATAGCCAAACTTCCAAAAAGAAACCTAGATCGGGAGTTCCGCCGCCGCAAGCCTCTGTGGTCACCAAAAACAAATCTAGAGCCGTTCCGGCACCCAACTGGAGGGGGATCTTTCACCGGTGGCCATCTTCATCATCCCAGCGCTCACCGTGACGAGGAGGGAGTAGTTCACCCTCGGGGCTGAGGGTGTTGGGGAACGTAGTATTTCAAAACATTTCCTACGATCACGCAAGATCTATCTACTAGATGCATAGCAACGAGAGTGGAGAGTGTGTCTACGTACCCTTGTAGACCGAAAGCGGAAGCGTCTAGTGACGTGGTTGATGTAGTCGAACTTCTTCGCGATCCACTTGATCAAGCAGCGAACGTACGGCACCTCCGCGTTCAGCACACGTTCAACTTGATGACGTCCCACGAGCTCTTGATCTAGTAGAACTTCGAGGGAGAGTTTCATCAGCACGACGGCGTGGTGATGGAGATGATGAAGCTACCGGCGCAGGGCTTCGCCAAAGCACCGCAACGATATGACTGAGGTGTGTTTCTGTGGAGGGGGGCACCGCACACGGTTGGGAGAGATCAACTTGATCAACTTGTGCGTCTAGAGGTGCCCCTGCCCCCGTATATAAAGGAGCAAGGGGGGAGGAAGGCCGGCCCCTATGGCGCGCCCTAGAGGGCCAATCCTACTAGGAATAGGATTTCAATCCTATTCCTATTAGGAGTCCACCAAGAGGGAGAGGGGAAAGGAAGGAGAGGGAGAGGCAGAAGGAAAGGGGCGCCGCCCCCTCCTTTCCTTGTCCAATTCGGACCAAGGGGGAGGGGCGCATGGCCCAGCCCTGGCCGGCTCTCTCTCTCTCCACTAAGGGCCCAAGTGGCCCATTAGTTCCCCTCGGGGGTACCGATACCCCTCCGGCACTCCGGTTTAATTCGAAACTTTTCTGGAACACTTCCGGTGTCCGAATATAGTCGTCCAATATATCAATATTTACGTCTCAGACATTCTGAGACTCCTCATCATGTTCGTGATGTCATCCGGGACTCCGAACTACCTTCGGTACATCAAAACTCATAATCTCATAATATCGATCGTCATCAAACGTTAAGCGTGCGGACCCTACGGGTTCGAGAACTATGTAGACACGACTGAGCCTCATCTCGGTCAATAACCAATAGCAGAACCTGGATGCTCATATTGGCTCCTACATATTCTACAAAGATCTTTTTCGGTCAAACCGCATAACAACATACGTTGTTACCTTTGTCATCGGTATGTTACTTGCCCGAGATTCGATCATCGGTATCTCAATACCTAGTTCAATTTCGTTACCGGCAAGTCTCTTTACTCGTTCCGTAATACATCATCTCATGACTAACTCATTGGTCATTTGCTTGCTAGGCTTATTATGATGTGCATTACTGAGAGGGCCCAGAGATACCTCTCCGACACTCGTAGTGACAAATCCTATTCTTGATCTATGCAACACCACGAACACTTTCGGAGACACCTGTAGAGCATCTTTATAATCACCCAGTTAGGTTGTTATGTTCGATAGCACACAAGGTGTTCCTTCGGTATTCGGGAGTTGCATAATCTCATAGTCATAGGAACATGTATAAGTCATGAAGAAAGCAATAGTAGTAAAACTAAACGATCATAGTGCTAAGCTAACGGATGGGTCTTGTCCATCACATCATTCTCCTAATGATGTGATATCGTTGATCAAATGACAACTCATGTCTATGGCTAGGAAACATAACCATCTTTGATCAATGAGCTAGTCTAGTAGAGGCATACTAGGGACATACAGTTTTGTCTATGTATTCACACATGTACTAAGTTTCCGGTTAATACAATTCTAACATGAATAATAAACATTTATCATGATATAAGGAAATAAATAATAACTTTATTATTGCCTCTAGGGCATATTTCCTTCAGTCTCCCACTTGCACTAGAGTCAATAATCTAGTTCACATCTCCATGCGATTTAATACCGATAGTTCACATCATTATGTGAATAACACCCATAGTTCACATCGCCATGTGACCAATACCCAATGGGTTTACTAGAGTCAATAATCTAGTTCACATCGCTATGTGATTAACACCCAAGAATAGTAAGGTGTGATCATGTTTTGCTTGTGAGAGAAGTTTAGTCAACGGGTCTGACACATTCAGATCCGTATGTATTTCACAAATTTCTATGTCTACAATGCTCTGCATGAACCTACTCTAGCTAATTGCTCCGACTTCCAATATGCATCCAGATTGATACTTAGAGTCATCTGCATTATTATAAAGCTTGCATCGGTGTAACTCTTTATGATGAACTCTTTATCACCTCCATAATCGTGAAACATTTCCTTAGTCATCCAGTAACTAAGGATAATTTTGACCGCTGTCCAGTGATCTACTCCTGGATCACTTTTGTACCTCCTTGCCAAACTCATGGTAAGGTACACAACAGATTTGGTACACAGCATGGTATTCTTTATAGAACCTATGGCTGAGGCATAGGGAATGACTTTCATTCTTTCTCTATCTTCTGCCGAGGTCGGGCTTTGAGTCTTACTCAACTTCATACCTTACAACTCAGGCAAGAACTCCTTCTCTGACTAATCCATTTTGAACTACTTAAAAAAAATATCAAGGTATGTACTCATTGAAAAAACTTATCAAGCGTCTCGATCTATCTCTATAGATCTTGATGCTCAATATGTAAGCAGCTTCACCGAGGTCTTTATTTGAAAAAACTCCTTTCAAACACTCCTTTATGCTTTCCAGAAAATTCTACATCATTTTCGATCGACAATATGTCATTCACATATACTTATCAGAAAAGGATGTAGTGCTCCCACTCACTTTCTTGTAAATATAGGCTTCTTCAAAAGTCTGTATAAAACCATATGCTTTGATCACCTCATCAAAGTGTATATTGCAACTCCGAGATGCTTGCACCAGTCCATAGATGGATAGCTGGAGCTTGCACATTTTGTTAGCACCTTTAGGATCGACAAAACCTTCTGGTTGCATCATATACAACTCTTCTTTAAGATATCCATTCAGGAATGCAATTTTGACATCCATTAGCCAGATTTCATAATTATAAAATGCGGCAATTGCTAACAAGATTCGAACAGACTTAAGCATCGCTATGGGTGAGAAAGTCTCATCGTAGTCAACTCCTTGAACTTGTCGAAAACCTTTCGCAACAAGTCAAGCTTTGTAAACAGTAACATTACCGTCAGCATCGGTCTTCCTCTTGAAGATCCATTTATTTTCGATGGCTTGCCGATCATCGGGCAAGTCAACCAAAGCCCACACTTTGTTCTCATACATGGATCCCATCTCAGATTTCATGGCCTCAAGCCATTTTGCGGAATCCGGGCTCATCATCGCTTCCTCATAGTTCGTAGGTTCATCATGGTCTAGTAACATGACTTCCCGAACCGGGTTGCCATACCACTCTAGCGCGGAACGTACTCTAGTTGATCTATGAAGTTCAGTAGTAACTTGACCTGAAGTTTCATGATCATCATCATTAGCTTCCTCACTAATTGGTGTAGGAATCACTGGAACTAATTTCTGTGATGTACTACTTTCCAATTCGGGAGAATGTACCACTTTCCTCCCACTCAGTTCTTTCGAGAGAAACTCCTTCTCTAGATAGGATCCATTATTAGCAACAAATATATTGCCTTCGGATATGTGATAGGAGGTGTACCCAACAGTCTCCTTTGGGTATCCTAAGAAGACACATTTCTCCGACTTGGGTTCGAGCTTATCAGGTTGAAGCTTTTTCACACAAGCATCGCAGCCCCAAACTTTAAGAAACGACAACTTTGGTTTCTTGCCAAACCACAGTTCATAAGGAGGCATCTCAACGGATTTTTTGATGGTGCCCTTATTAAACGTGAATGCAGTTGTCTCTAATACACAAACCTAAACGATAGTGGTAAATTGGTAAGAGACATCATAGATCGCACCATATCTAATAAAGCACGGTTACGACGTTCGGACACATCATTACGCTGTGGTGTTCCGGGTGGCGTGAGCTATGAAACTATTCACATTGTTTTAAATGAAGACCAAACTCGTAACTCAAATATTCACCTCCATGATCAGATCGTAGAAACTTTATTTTCTTGTTACGATGATTCTCTACTTCACTCTGAAATTCTTTGAACTTCTCAAATGTTTCAGACTTGTGCTTCATCAAGTAGATATACCCATATCTGCTTAAATCATTAGTGAAGGTCAGAAAATAACGATACCCGCCGCAAGCTTCAACACTCATCGGTCCACATACATCAGTATGTATGATTTCCAACAAATCCATTGCTCACTCCATTGTTCTGGAGAACGGAGTTTTAGTCATCTTGCCCATGAGGCATGGTTCGCAAGCACCAAGTGATTCATAATCAAGTGATTCCAAAAGTCCATCACTATGGAGTTTCTTCATGCGCTTTACACCAATATGACCTAAACGACAGTGCCACAAATAAGTTGCACTATCATTATTAACCTTGCATCTTTTGGCTTCAATATTATGAATATGTGTATCACTACGATCAAGATCCAACAAACTATTTTCATTGGGTGTATGACCATCGAAGGCTTTATTCATGTAAACAGAATAACAATTATTCTATGACTTTAAATGAATAACAGTATTGCAACAAACATGATCGAATCATATTCATGCTCAACGCAAATGCCAAATAACATTTATTTAGGTTCTACACTAATCCCAAAAGTATAGGGAGTGTGCGATGATGATCATATCAATCTTGGAGCCACTTCCAACACACATTGTCACTTCACCTTTAACTAGTCTCCGTTCATTCTGCAACTCTCAGTTCGAGTTACTAACTTTAGTAACTGAACTGGTATCAAATACCCAGGGGTTGCTATGAACACTAGTAAAATACACATCCATAATCTATATATCAAATATACCTTTGTTCACTTTGCCATCCTTCTTATCCGCCAAATATCTATGGCAGTTCCACTTCCAGTGACCATTTCCTTTGAAGTAGAAGCACTTAGTTTCAGGCTTGAGTTTAGCTTTGGGTTTCTTCACGGGAGTGACAACTTGCTTGTCATTCTTTTTGAAGTTCCCTTTCTATCCTTTTTCCCTTTACTTGAAACAAGTGGTCTCGTTAACCATCAACAATTGATGATCTTTCTTGATTTCTACCTTCGCCGATTTCAGCATCGCAAAGAGCTCGGGAATTACTTTCGTCATCCCTTGCATATTATAGTTCATCACGAAGTTCTACTAACTTGGTGACAGTGACTAGAGAACTTTGTCAATTACTATCTTATCTGGAAGATTAACTCCCACTTGATTCAAGAAATTGTAGTACCCAGACAATCTGAGCACATGCTCACTAGTTGATCTATTCTCCTCCATCTTGTAGGCAATGTACTGTCAGAGGTCTTATACCTCTCGACACGGGCATGAGATTGAAATACTAATTTCAACTCTTGGAACATCTCATATGCTCCATGGCGCTCAAAAAGTTTTTGAAGTCCCGGTTCTAAGCCGTAAAGCATGGTGCACTAAACTATCAAGTAGTCATCATACCGAGTTTTTTTTCAAAATGTTCATAACATCTGCATCTGCTCCTGCAATAGGTCTGTCAACTAGCGGTGCATCAAGGACATAATTCTTCTGTGCAGCAATGAGGAAAATCATCAGATCACGGAACAATTCCGCACCATTGCTACTAACATCTTTCAACTTAGTTTTCTCTAGGAACATATAAAAACAAACGAGGAGCTACATCGCGAGCTATTGATCTACAACATAGATATGCTAATACTACCAGGACTAAGTTTATGATAAATTAAAGTTCAATATAATCATATAACTAAAGAACTCCCACTTAGATAGACATCCCTCTAGTCATCTAAATGGTCACGTGATCGGAATCAAATAAACCATGTCCGATCATCACGTGAGATGGAGTAGTTTTCAATGGTGAACATCTTATGTTGATCATATCTACTATATGATTCACGCTCGACCTTTCGGTCTCCAGTGTTCCGTGGCCATGTATGTACATGCTAGGCTCATCAAGTTTAACCCGAGTATTCTTCATGTGCAAAATTGTCTTACACCCGTTGTATTTGAACGTAGAGCTTATCACACCCGATCATCACGTGGTGTCTCGGCACGACGAAGTTTCGCAATGGTGCATATTCAGGGAGAACACTTGTACCTTGAAATTTTGTAAGGAATCATCTTATAATGCTACCGCCGTACTAAGCAAAATAATAAGCATAATAAGATAAACATCACATGCAATCAAAATACGTGAAATGATATGGCCATCATCATCTTGTGCTTTTGATCTCCATCTCCAAGGCACTTTCATGATCACCATCGTCACCGGCGCGACAGCTTGATCTCCATCGCTGCATCGTTGTCGTCTCACCAACTATTGCTTCCACGACTATCGCTACCGCTTAGTGATAAAGTAAAGCAATTACATGGTGATTGTATTTTATACAATAAAACGACAACCATATGGCTCCTGCCAATTGCCGATAACTTTACAAAACATGATCATCTCATATAATAATGTATAACTCGTCATGTCTAGACCATATCACATCACAACATGCCCTGCAAAAACAAGTTAGATGTCCTCTACTTTGTTGTTGCAAGTTTTACGTGGCTGCTATGGGCTTAGCAAGAACCGTTCTTACCTACGCATACCAAAACCACAAAGATTTTTCGTCAAGTATGTGTTGTTTTAACCTTCACAAGGACCGGGCGTAGCCACACTCGATTCAACTAAAGTTGGAGAAACTGACATCCGCCAGCCACCTGTGTACGAAGCACGTCGGTAGAACCAGCCTCGCGTAAGCGTACGCATACTGTTGGTCCAGGCCGCTTCATCCAACAATACCGCTGAATCAAAGTATGACATGTTGGCAAGCAGTATGACTAGTATCGTCCACAACTCACTTGTGTCCTACTCGTGCATATCATCTACGCATAGACCTGGCTCTGATACCACTGTTGGGGAACGTAGTATTTCAAAAAAAATCCTACGATCACGCAAGATCTATCTACCAGATGCATAGAAATGAGAGGGGAGAGTGTGTATACGTACCCTTGTAGACCGAAAGCAGAAGCGTCTGGTGACACGGTTGATGTAGTCGAACTTCTCCACGATCCAACCGATCAAGCACCGAACGTACGACACCTCCGCGTTCAGCACACGTTCAGCTTGATGACGTCCCATGAGCTCTTGATCCAGTAGAACTTCGTGGGAGAGTTTCGTCAGCACAACGGCATGGTGACGAAGATGATGAAGCTACCGGCGCAGGGCTTCGCCTAAGCACTGCAACAATATGACCGACGTGTGTTTCTGTGGAGGGGGGCACCGCACACGGTTGGGAGAGATCAACTTGATCAACTTGTGTGTCTAGAGGTGCCCCCTGCCCCCGTATATAAAGGAGCAAGGGGGAGGCTGGCCAGCCCCTATGGCGTGCCCTAGATGGCCAATCCTACTAGGAATAGGATTTCAATCCAATTCCTAGTAGGAGTCCACCAAGAGGGAGAGGGGGAAGGAAGGAGAGGGAGAGGGAGAAGGAAAGGGGCGCCGCCCCCCTCCTTTCCTTGTCCAATTTGGACCAAGGGGGAGGGGCGCATGGCCCAGCCCTGCCTGGCTCCCTCTCTCTCTCTACTAAGGGCCCAAGTGGCCCATTAGTTCCCCCAGGGGTACAGATACCCCTCCAGCACTCCGGTTTAATCCGAAACTTTTCCGGAACACTTCCGGTGTCCGAATATAGTATTCCAATATATCAATCTTTAAGTCTCGAACATTCCAAGACTCGCCGTCATGTCCGTGATCTCATCCGGGACTCCGAACTACCTTTGGTACATCAAAACTCATAAACTCATAATACCGATCATCATCTAACGTTAAGCGTGCGGACCATACGGGTTCGAGAACTATGTAGACATGACTGAGACTCGTCTCCGGTCAATAAGTAATAGCGGAACCTGGATGCTCATATTGGCTCCTACATATTCTACGAAGATCTTTATCGGTCAAACTGCATAACAACATACATTGTTCCCTTTGTCATCGGTATGTTACTTGCCGAGATTCGATCGTCGGTATCACAATACCTAGTTCAATCTCGTTACCGGCAAGTCTCTTTACTTGTTCCGTAATACATCATCTTGTGACTAACTCATTAGTCATTTGCTTGCAAGGCTTATTATGATGTGCACTACCGAGAGGGCCCAGAGATACCTCTCCGACACTCGGAGTTACAAATCCTATTATTGATCTATGCCAACACCACGAACACTTTCGGAGACACCTATAGAGCATCTTTATAACCACCCAGTTATGTTGTGATGTTTGATAGCACACAAGGTGTTCCTCCGGTATTCGGGAGTTGCATAATCTCATAGTCATAGGAACATGTATAAGTCATGAAGAAAGCAATAGCAGTAAAACTAAACGATCATAGTACTAAGCTAACGGATGGGTCTTGTCCATCACATCATTCTCCTAATGATGTGATCTCGTTGATCAAATGACAACTCATGTCTATGGCTAGGAAACATAACCATCTTTGATCAATGAGCTAGTCTAGTAGAGGCATACTAGGGACATACAGTTTTGTCTATGTATTCACACATGTACTAAGTTTCCGGTTAATACAATTCTAGCATGAATAATAAACATTTATCATGATATAAGGAAATAAATAATAACTTTATTATTGCCTCTAGGGCATATTTCCTTCAGAGCGTATGTACAAGTAGCTATGTGTTTGATCTCTCTCTCTCTCTCTCGTGTTCTTGTGATGGCACGATCTTGATGTATCGCGAGCTTTGCTACTATAGTTGGATGTTATGATGTTTCTCCCCCTCTACTCTCTTGTGATGAATTGTGTTTTCCCTTTGAAGTTATCTTATCGGATTGAGTCTTTAAGGATTTGAGAACACTTGATGTATGTCCTGCAAGTGTTTATCTATGGTGACAATGGGATATCACATGATCTACTTGATGTATGTTTTGGTGATCAACTTGCGGGTTCAGTGACCTTGTGAACTTATGCGTAGGGGTTGGGACATGTTTTCATCTTGACTCTCCGGTAGAAACTTTGGGGCACTCTTTGAAGTTCTTTGTGTTAGTTGAATAGATGAATCTGAGATTGTGTGATGCATATCATATAATCATGGCCATGGATACTTGAGGTGACAATGGAGTATCTAGGTGACATTAGGGTTTTGGTTGATATGTGTCTTAAGGTGTTATTCTAGTACGAACTCTAGGATAGATCGAACGAAAATAATAGCTTCGTGTTATTTTACTACGAACTCTTGAATATATCGATCAGAAAGAATAACTTTGAGGTGGTTTCTTACCCTGCAATAATCTCTTCGTTTGTTCTCCGCAATCAGTGACTTTGGAGTGACTCTTTGTTGCATGTTGAGGGATATTTATATGATCCAATTATGTTATTATTGTTGATAGAACTTGCACTGGTGAACGTATAAACCCTAGGCCTTGTTTCAAAGCATTGCAATACCATTTTCGCTCGCTTTTATCATTAGTTACCATGCTGTTTTTATATTTTCAGATTACAAAAACCTATATCTACCATCCATATTGCACTTGTATCACCATCTCTTCGTTGAACTAGTGCAGCTATACAATTTGCCATTGTATTAGGTGTGTGATAACCCACAAGTGTAGGGGATCGCAACAGTTTTCGAGGGTAGAGTATTCAACCCAAAATTATTGATTTGACACAAGGGGAGCCAATGAATACTCTCAAGTATCAGTAGTTGAGTTCTCAATTCAACCACACCTGGAAGACTTAATATCTGTAGCAAGGAAATTTAGTAGCAAAGTAATATGGAAGTAACAGTAACAGCGATAAAAGTAATAGTAGTATTTTTGTAGTGATTGTAAGAGTAGCAACGGTAAAGTAAATAAGCAACAAGCAATATGTGAAAAGCTCGTAGGCATTGGATCGGTGATGGATAATTATGTCAGATGTGATTCCTCATGTAATAGTTATAACATAGGGTGACACAGAACTAGCTCCAGTTCATCAATGTAATGTAGGCATGTATTCCGAATATAGTCATACATGCTTATGGGAAAGAACTTGCATGACATATTTTGTCCTACCCTCCTGTGGCAGCGGGGTCCTAGTGGAAACTAAGGGATATTAAGGCCTTCTTTAAATAGAGTACCGGACCAAAGCATTAACACATAGTGAATACATGAACTCCTCAAACTATGGTCATCACCGGGAGTGGTCCCGATTATTGTCACTTCGGGGTTGCCGGATCATAACACATAGTAGGTGACTATTGACTTGCAAGATAGGATCAAGAACTCACATTTATTCATGAAAACATAATAGGTTCAGATCTGAAATCATGGCACTCGGGCCCTAGTGACAAGCATTAAGCATAGCAAAGTCATAGCAACATCAATCTTAGAACCTAGTGGATACTAGGGATCAAACCCTAACAAAACTAACTCGGTTACATGGTAAATCTCATCCAACACATCACCGTCAAGCAAGCCTACGATGGGATTCCTCACGCACGGCGGTGAGCATAATAAAATTGGTGATGGAGGAAGGTTGATGATGAATATGGCGACGATCTCCACTCTCCGGAGCCCCGAACGGACTCTAGATCAGCCCTCCAAAGAGAGATTAGTGCTTGGCGGCGGCTCCGTATCAAAAAACACGATGAATCCTTCTCTCTGATTTTTTCTCCTCGAAAGTGAATATATGGAGTCGGGGATGATGTCGGTGGAGCCTTAGGAGGCCCACGAGGCAGGGGGCGCGCCCAGGGCCGCCCACCCTTGTGGACAGGGTGTGGGCCCCCTGGTCTGGTTCTTTTCGCAGGTATTTTTTATATATTACAAAATAAATCTCCATTGAATTTCAGGTCATTCCGAGAACTTTTATTTCTGCACAAAAATAACACCATGGCAGTTCTGCTGAAAACATCGTCAGTCCGGGTTAGTTCCATTCAAATCATGCAAGTTAGAGTCCAAAACAAGGGCAAAAGTATCTGGAAAAGTAGATATGTTGGAGATGTATCAACTCCCCCAAGCTTAAACATTTGCTTGTCCTCAAGTAATTCAGTTGATAAACTGAAAGTGATAAAGAAAAACTTGGACAAACTCTGCTTGCTCTTGTTGTTGTAAATATGTAAAGCCAACATTCAAGTTTTCAGCAAAGATCATGAACTAACCACATTCACAATAACTTTCAGGTCTCATGTCTACTCATATCAATGGCATGATCAACTAGCGAGCCATAATAATAAACCTCGGATGGCAACACTTTTTCAAAACAGTCATGATATGATATGAAAATATGGTATCTCGCTAGCCCTTTTTGAGACCGCAAAACATAAATGCAGAGCACCTCTGAAGATTAAGGACTGACTAGACATTGTAATTCATGGTAAAAGAGATCCAGTCACAATCATACTGAATGTAAATTAATAGCAATACATGCAAATGACAGCGGTGCTCTCCAACTGGTGCTCTTTTAATAAGAGGATGATGACTCAACATAAAAGTAAATAGATAGGCCCTTCGCAAAGGGAAGCAGGGATTTGTAGAGGTGCCAGAGCTCGATTTTTGAAATAAAGATGAATAATATTTTGTGTGGTATACTTTCATTGTCAACATAACAACCAAGAATCTCGATATCTTCCATGCTACACACATTATAGGCGGTTCCCAAACAGAATGGTAAAGTTTATACTCCCCCAACCACCAACAAGCACACTCCACGGCTAGCCCAAAACAACGGGTACCGTCCAAACCAACAACAGCCCTGGGGGAGTTTTGTTTAATTATTATGATTTGAGCATGGGACTGGGCATCCCTGTTACCAGCCATTTTCTCATGAATGATGAGCAGAGTCCACTCATCGTGAGAATAACCCACCTAGCATGGAAGATATAGACATCCCTAGTTGATACATGAGCTGTTCGAGCTTACAAAACAGAATTTCATTTGAAGGTTTAGAGTTTGGCACATACAAATTTACTTGGAACGGTACGTAGATACCGCATATAGGAAGGTATGGTGGACTCATATGGAATAGGGTTTATGGAAGTGGATGCACAAGCAGTTTTCCCGCTTAGTACATGTGAAGGCTAGAAAGAGACTGGGAAGCGACCAGCTAGAGAGCGACAACAGTCATGAACATGCATTAAAATTAATTAACAATGAATGCAAGCATGAGTAGGATATAAATCACCATGAACAAAAATATCATGGAGGCTATGTTGATTTTGTTTCAACTACATGCGTGAACATGTGCCAAGTCAAACCACTTGAATCATTCAAAGGAGGATACCACCCTATCATACCACATCACAACCATCTTAATATCATGTTGGCACGCAAGATAGACCATTATAAACTCCTAGCTAATTAAGCATGGCATGAGTAGCTATGATCTCTAAATGTCATTGCAAGCATGTTTCATTCGTAATAAGCTGAATCAGGAACAATGAACTATCATATTTACAAAAACAAGAGAGGTTGAGTTCATACCAGCCTTTCTTATCTCAATTAGTCCATCATATATCGTCATTATTGCCTTTCACTCGCATGACCGAACGGTGTGGATAATAATAATAGTGCACATGCATTAGACTTAGCCGGAATCTGCAAGCATCTAATACAAGAGCGAAGACAAAGTAATATGGCTCATGGTTAAATCAACAATAATGCATATGAGAGCCACTAAGCATTTTCATCATGGTCTTGTCCTCTTGACCCCCAAAGAAAGGAAAAGAAACTATTTACACGGGAAAGCTCCCAACAAGTAAAAGAAGAACGAGAAATCTTTTTGGGTTTTCTTTTAATTACTACTACCATAGGCATGGAAAGTAGACTAGCTAAAAGCTACAACTAATATTTTTGTTTTTCTTAAGGTTTTTCTAGCACACAAGAAAAAGACTAAGAAAAGAGATGAAACTAGCATGGATAGTACAATGAAAAAGTATGAGCACCGACTACTGAAAAAGTGTGTGAACGTGAATGTAATGTCGGAGAGAAATACGTACTCCCCCAAGCTTAGGCTTTTGGCCTAGGTTGGTCTATTACCACATATCAAAGCTACTCTCTCCGGTGGACGAAGGAGCGTCCTCTGGGTGCCACTGGTTGGCAATCTCATCCGGATCCCACCGATAGACCGACTGCCGATAAGGGTCAAATGATGGCTCCGGCTGTAATGCCCATGATGGGACTATACCTCCTACGTGTCGAGGCACGACTTAAAGGTATAAGCCCATCCTAGAATGATCTCAAGTTTGGTATCTTTGCACGACTCATGTAAAAGAGGGATTAAATTGCAAAAGAAGATAGTTGGCTTACACTCGCCACTTCACACAATACATTACATAAGCAAGACATCATTCCAAAACATCACAACCCGACTACGGGTGAAGATCCAAAAGAAAGATACCAAAAACAACATAAAGCCACAGGTCAGGATCGTATCCTAGTAGAAACCACTACTGAACATCGAAACGTCACAAGCAAACGGCCACACTCTTCAACGAGCTCCTGGTGAAGAACTGGGCCAACTCCTGCATCACACTCGGCTGAACCTGCATCTGGTGTGGTGAAGTAACTGTGAGCCACAGAGGACTCAGCAATCCCGTTCCCGGGTAACAAGACTATTTAAGCCTTGGGTGAGGATAAGGCTGAAGAAAGAATATGAGGTGAAGGAAAACAACCAAGAGTCTGCAGCAGCAACTAGCACTAACTTACGTAACAGAGAGCGAGAAGAGAAGAGCATCGGTCGAAAGATGATCACGAAGTGATCCTAACTAAGCCGGTCAAACATAACCCCACCGTGTTCAACTCCCGAATCCCTATTCGGAAATTGACAGTCACGGTACACACGCTGGTAGTGTATTAGAACATTGTGTCAAGTTATCTACAACCGGAATTAACAAGCTCCCATCTGCCACATAACCGCGGGCACGGCTTTCGAAAGTTCAAACCCTGCAGGGGTGTTCCAACTTGGCCCATCACAAGCCCACGATCCGCGGAGTCGCAACTCCATAGGTGGGAAGGCCCGAGTATTCTCGGAATCCCGTGCTCAAGTTAAACCGAACTAAGGTAAGGCTAATCCAGCAAATCCTCCCGGCGTGTCGACACCCTGATAGTAGCCGCGCGTATCTAAGTCTCAGGACACGACCGGATGGGCGATTCTACAGGACCCAATCCTCGAGTTTCCCCGTGGTGGTTCCCGCAGACTCCCCGTTTGGGACCAACACCATCGGCACTGGCCCCCCCTGCTATGTAGAATTAAGAATCCTCGGGGACGCGACCCCCTATGCAAATTTAATTAATTTAATTAAGTTGTTATTATGAGGCAAATAGTACCAATGTTGGGATTTGCTGGAAAAGACTTAGCACTTAGCGGTTTATCAAGGGGGTCCCATACACCCCAACCGTGTTAGGAACGCATAATCAAGGAACATAACACCGGTTTATACGGTTCCTAACGGCATGAGTGGAACAAAACACCAAGCAAAAGGCTTAGCCTTCCACCCTGCCAGTATATAGGTGATTTCATTTTAAGCATTTATATAGTGTGATATAACCCAATCCAAACTTCAACATGAAGCAAGCATCTTCAATCTTCACCTGCAACTAACAATGCTATAAGAGGGGCTGAGCGAAGCGTACTTAGCCAAGCAACGGTTTGCATAGGTAGGGTGGTTAAACATGGCAATTGGTTACAAGTAGGAGGCTGACAAGAAGACATGGGCATCGAGGCAAAACTATAGAGCGGAACTACTAGCAATAGGCAAAGATAGTAATGGTATCCGGGTTCGGTCATCTTGCCTGGGATTCCACAAAGGAGAAGAACGGATCCACGAAGGAGACGGAGCAACAGTCGAGCGGATCCTCACAACTCCGGAACGGAACCGAAGCTAACAAGAGAAGCAACCGGAAAGAAAGAAACAACACGGTAAACACACAAGCATCAACATGGCATACGATGCGCAAACAAGTATGATGCATGTCCGGTTTAAATATGCAAGGCATGGCAAGATGCACAAACAACACTACAAGTTAAGTGGAGCTCAATATGCAACGAGTTGCATATTGAAGAAACACCACATTTAATTATTTAGTTGACTCTCATTATTTACAAGACAAGCTTAAATGTTTTTAACATGGCAAGAGGTGAAGCATAAAGAAACTACACTATTTAGGCATTTTAAATGGGGCCGGAGAATAACAACAACATATCCGAAAAATCCCCATGAGCATGTTTAAATAATATAAGCAAACAACAATTAAACATATATAATGTTGTTAAATGATGCGGATGACATGAACAAGTTTATGCAATTTTATTAAAAGGTTGACTTAAGAGGATAAGAAGCATTTGTCACCGTGGTGGAAGGAAAGAGTGCCACGGCAACGATCCGACATGATGCAACGCAACATCTCGGTTCCGGTACTCGTTGAGGGACCGGTGCAAAAGGTGACGAAGCGAGTCAAACGAGATGAAAGAGGTGGGGTGATCCCGTTACCGGGTTCCCACGAGTCGGTGACGAGGCAACCGAGGAACAACAAAAGGGACGAAACGGACACGGAGCACACACGGGAACATTTCATACAACACAACAAGCATTCACGGGTCATCCACGGGGTTATACCTTCGAAACACTCGTTTCGGGACGGTTCGAGATCGTAGAGGAAGAAGGCGTTCACGTGTCCGACGAGGAAGAAGTCGTTCCGTAGAGGGAAGTAGTGGTACACGAGTCGTGGTACACGGGGCGACGGTAGTGGTACACGGCGACGTCGGGGTACACGTGTAGTGGGAAGTAGTTGTTCCGTTCGTCTTGGCGGTTCCACGACGGCGGTAGTTGTTCACGGGTCTTCGGCGACGGTAGTGGAACACGTTGGCGTTCGTCGTGATGGTGTACTCGGTCGTAGATGTACTTGCCGGTCTCGGTCCCGGTCGTAGTTGTACTCGGTCGTCGTGGTGCACGTTTGTAGCGGTTCGGGTCGTCGTGGTACTTGTACATGTAGTGGTACTTGTCGGGTCGGTAGTCGTACACGGGCATTTTGTAGATGTTTCCGTTCTCTGTCAAGGTCAACACCAGCAAAAGCAACACAAAACAAACAAAAAAACGCAGCACGGCCGCTCGGAGACGAGGCCACGCGAGGTCTTGGCGCGCTTGGAGAAGAGGAGCTGCACGGCGCTGGACGAAGGAGGCCGCAGGGGAGCTCCTGGCCGGGCGGGCGCTGCACCGGAGGGAAAACGGAGGCCAGAAGACCACGCGAGGAGACGGCCGGGGCGGGGCTGCGGGAACCAGCCGCTGGAGTTGGCCGCCTGGAGGAAGCGGGCGCCCGAGGCCAGAGGAAGGAGGCCGCGGACCGGACTCCGGCCCTGGGCGACGGGGCTGTAGGAGCGCCGCGGGAGGCCAGGTAGAGGTGCGGCCTCGAGCCTGGCCGCTGCTCCTGGCGAGGGGCGCGGGCGTGCGGTCTTCGAGACGCGGAGAGGAGGGAGGCGCAGAGAGGACCGAGGAGGAAGCCAGAGGGCCTGGCCGGAGGAGATCCCCGCGGCGGAGGGAGCCGGGCTGGGGCGGCCGGTTCTCGTGCTGGCCTGCTGCTTGGCGAGGGAGGAGCACCGCGCGAGGGAGGCCACGGGCCTCGGTCGGAGGTCGGGCGCGTCGGGGCGTCCTGGCGGGGAGTCAGCAGGGGCGCGGCGAGGCGCTCGAGATCGGGAGAGGAGAGGGACGAGGGAAAAATCGGGCGCTGGGTGAGTGCGGTCGAAGAGGAACGAGGGGGTCGGGGCCATCGGTCGAGCGAGGGAACAAGACGAGTGGTGGCGGCGCAGAGGGAGGGAGAGGATCGATGAGAGTAACGGGCTAGGGTTGGATGGGGAGTTGGGCTGGGCCGAAAGGGAGGCCTGGCCAGAGGAAGGACTGGGCCAGCTGCTGGGCTCTCTTTTAATTAAAACTGCTGCTCCCTTTAAAAAAATACTTAGAAGAATAAAACAAAGAAGGAGAGAGCCAAAAAAAATAAAAAGAAAAGAGGCAAGGAAAAGAATAAAATGATGGACATTTTTGTAAGGCTTTACGGATTAATTCCAACCTCACAAAAATAGTTCCAACACAAAGGAAGTGCAAACTAAATAAATAGCTTGCCTCAAGGAGTTTAGATTTTTGGGGGAGCCTCGAAACAACGGAAAGAAATTACCGGCAAGATTTTGAAGGTGAAACTCGAAGTGAAAAGACAATGGGGAATTATGCAAGTGTGTTGGGTGATTCCGAAGCAAGGAATATTTATTAATATAGCTCCATATTATTTGGAGGATATGTTATAAAGAGAAGACCTTCTTCCCTCGATTTAAATGGACCGAAGGCCCACACAATTTATTAGGTTGAGATGCAAAAGATTAAATATGACATGGTGGCATGCAAAAATAAATAACACAAGCACAATGAACCACACGGGCAACCCAGAACATCTGGAACTTCGAGAATCTTCTGGAATCTTCTGGGATCTTCTGGGACGTCGGTCTTCGGGCGTCACAACTCTCCCACACTAACAGAGGATCTCGACCCGAGATCCTAGAGATATCACCGGGTAGAAATGGAAGAGGAAGAGGTAAAACAAAGTTGCTTCTTTGACAGACGAGTGAAACCACGAACCTGAGAGGTTAAACAAGTTGACAGAAAGAATGCAACGGAGATGAACGAAGATGAAAACTCCGTTAGAAAAGAGTAACAAGGAACATAACAAGAACCTTGTAGGTTGAAAGACATGAAGCAAGAGCTTACGAACCAAAATGATATGAAACTGCAATGGTATGGCCAAGGAATAAGAATTACAAAATTTGGGCAGCACTCCGTCTGAAAATGGAAGGAATTGGACAAGAACTTGCCAAGTTGGGAAGATACTTGATGAAAACAACAACATATTGCCTCCGAAACAATTAAAAGAATGACACAAGAGGTAAGAAAGATTCAGACAGCACTCCGGTTAAAAAGAGAGGAAAAGCTAGATAAAAGACGGAACTTGAATTGATGAATACAACACTTCGGTTAAAAAGATAAACAAGGAAAAGAACATGATCTCGATAAAACGAGATGATGGTTAAAGAGAGCAATATTACAATGCCTCCGGAATGAAAGAATAGCATGCCAATCAATGAAAGAAATGAATGGAGAAGAAAAGACAACTTCTCCGTCAAATGAATTAAAAAGTCCTCCTTACGAAGAAGGGCTGAACGGAGTTGTTGGAAATCAACAACGAAACAAATAAGCTTGATGTGGGCTTATGGAAAACATCTCAAAATTAAGAGGTGACAACCAGCCACTACGGAAACAATTGATTGGATTGAGATCAACAAGGAGATGAAAACTTAATTCACCGGAATGTTAAATGAAGAACTTGGGACATTAATAAGCACCATAATTAGCAACAATCCTTAGGGAAAGCTTTTAGGTGAAATGCAACCCAAGATAACTCCAAAGAATAAATTGAAGGGTTGAAAGGATCTCCTGAACACGGAAAACGATGGGTTTTAAATATCTCATTCTTGATAACTCATGAATCATGAAACATGAAGGAATTGACAAGAATGACATAACACCATCTGAAAAGATAAGGTAGAAAGGATTGCAATTGGAATGCAAGATGAAGAATGTTTGAGCTCCAACAAGAATCTTGATGAAACTTTGAGGATGAATTAAAACATGATCAATCATCATGAGAACTCCGGTAATGAAACATGGAAAGTGAAAGATGAAAAGAATAAGATACAAGGCCTGCGATGAATTAGATTGAGGTTTGAAATGATATAATTGAAATAACTTGAAGCTCCGGAAAACAAGATGAACAACTTGGAACCAAGGATATGATATGATGAACAAGCTCCAGACAAAAGAATTAAGTCACCTTGAAGGAATAAGAATAAGAATTATGTCATGCATATCCTTCACCAATTTAAATTGATGACAACCAAAGGATTTGGCGTACTACTTATTCTCATTGGAAAGAATTAAAGAGAGATCTAGCACAAGCTCAGATAATTATTCAACAAAGCACCGGTAGGATTGTGAAAAGAACAAATGAATTGAAACGATAACAACGGAAGAGTAAACTTGAAAGAACCACCGTAAGGAAATGAATCGAGTGAATACAA
>LR738712.1:58145089-58225428 GCA_902687465.1 Secale cereale
CCTACATCCAGGTGTATCCATCCTTCAACACATAACCAGTCTTTCTCGGAAACTGTTTACCTCGGACCTTCGAAAACGCATCCACTATAACAAGCTATGGCAATACTCTCGAACTACCTCCCCAGTACTGGGTGATGTCGGGGTTATCTTGCCACTGGCCGTATAGGAGAGATTTTCGATGTCGGCCGTCTTAAGTATTTAGTACTGCCGCGATATGCTTGTTACAACGATACCCCGAAGCTCAACTCCTCGGTAACAGGAGGCATCGGGAACAATATCCTTGTCACAAGAACATCGAAACAATCCCAGAATACTCGCGGGATCCTAAAAAAAATTTGGTGCAATTTTTGAAAGTAGAAGAGACAAGAGTAGACGTCAGGAGTCCTCACCAGAATGAAAAGAGATGAGAAGCAAAGAAAATCCTACTCTCCGATATAAATATAGGACTCAAAACATTTTCAGTGTGTGCCTAGACTCAACCGTCAATGATTCGATCAATCAGTGGGGGCTTCTAGGTCGGAGAAGGCTCTGAATACCAACTTGTAATGCCCAGGATGGGACTATACCTCCTACGTGTCGAGGCACGACTTAAAGGTATAAGCCCAGCCTAGAATGATCTCAAGTTTGGTATCTTTGCACGACTCATGTAAAAGAGGGATTAAATTGCAAAAGAAGATAGTTGGCTTACACTCGCCACTTCACACAATACATTACATAAGCAAGACATCATTCCAAAACATCACAACCCGACTACGGGTGAAGATCCAAAAGAAAGATACCAAAAACAACATAAAGCCACAGGTCAGGATCGAATCCTAGTAGAAACCACTACTGAACATCGAAACGTCACAAGCAAACGGCCACACTCTTCAATGAGCTCCTGGTGAAGAACTGGGCCAACTCCTGCATCACACTCGGCTGAACCTGCATCTGGTGTGGTGAAGTAACTGTGAGCCACAGAGGACTCAGCATTCCCGTTCCCGGGTAACAAGACTATTTAAGCCTTGGGTGAGGATAAGGCTGAAGAAAGAATATGAGGTGAAGGAAAACAACCAAGAGTCTGCAGCAGCAACTAGCACTAACTTACGTAACAGAGAGCGAGAAGAGAAGAGCATCGGTCGAAAGATGATCACGAAGTGATCCTAACTAAGCCGGTCAAACATAACCCCACCGTGTTCAACTCCCGAATCCCTATTCGGAAATTGACAGTCACGGTACACACGCTGGTAGTGTATTAGAACATTGTGTCAAGTTATCTACAACCGGAATTAACAAGCTCCCATCTGCCACATAACCGCGGGCACGGCTTTCGAAAGTTCAAACCCTGCAGGGGTGTTCCAACTTGGCCCATCACAAGCCCACGATCCGCGGAGTCGCAACTCCATAGGTGGGAAGGCCCGAGTATTCTCGGAATCCCGTGCTCAAGTTAAACCGAACTAAGGTAAGGCTAATCCAGCAAATCCTCCCGGCGTGTCGACACCCTGATAGTAGCCGCGCGTATCTAAGTCTCAGGACACGACCGGATGGGCGATTCTACAGGACCCAATCCTCGAGTTTCCCCGTGGTGGTTCCCGCAGACTCCCCGTTTGGGACCAACACCATCGGCACTGGCCCCCCCTGCTATGTAGAATTAAGAATCCTCGGGGACGCGACCCCCTATGCAAATTTAATTAATTTAATTAAGTTGTTATTATGAGGCAAATAGTACCAATGTTGGGATTTGCTGGAAAAGACTTAGCACTTAGCGGTTTATCAAGGGGGTCCCATACACCCCAACCGTGTTAGGAACGCATAATCAAGGAACATAACACCGGTTTATACGGTTCCTAACGGCATGAGTGGAACAAAACACCAAGCAAAAGGCTTAGCCTTCCACCCTGCCAGTATATAGGTGATTTCATTTTAAGCATTTATATAGTGTGATATAACCCAATCCAAACTTCAACATGAAGCAAGCATCTTCAATCTTCACCTGCAACTAACAATGCTATAAGAGGGGCTGAGCGAAGCGTACTTAGCCAAGCAACGGTTTGCATAGGTAGGGTGGTTAAACATGGCAATTGGTTACAAGTAGGAGGCTGACAAGAAGACATGGGCATCGAGGCAAAACTATAGAGCGGAACTACTAGCAATAGGCAAAGATAGTAATGGTATCCGGGTTCGGTCATCTTGCCTGGGATTCCACAAAGGAGAAGAACGGATCCACGAAGGAGACGGAGCAACAGTCGAGCGGATCCTCACAACTCCGGAACGGAACCGAAGCTAACAAGAGAAGCAACCGGAAAGAAAGAAACAACACGGTAAACACACAAGCATCAACATGGCATACGATGCGCAAACAAGTATGATGCATGTCCGGTTTAAATATGCAAGGCATGGCAAGATGCACAAACAACACTACAAGTTAAGTGGAGCTCAATATGCAACGAGTTGCATATTGAAGAAACACCACATTTAATTATTTAGTTGACTCTCATTATTTACAAGACAAGCTTAAATGTTTTTAACATGGCAAGAGGTGAAGCATAAAGAAACTACACTATTTAGGCATTTTAAATGGGGCCGGAGAATAACAACAACATATCCGGAAAATCCCCATGAGCATGTTTAAATAATATAAGCAAACAACAATTAAACATATATAATGTTGTTAAATGATGCGGATGACATGAACAAGTTTATGCAATTTTATTAAAAGGTTGACTTAAGAGGATAAGAAGCATTTGTCACCGTGGTGGAAGGAAAGAGTGCCACGGCAACGATCCGACATGATGCAACGCAACATCTCGGTTCCGGTACTCGTTGAGGGACCGGTGCAAAAGGTGACGAAGTGAGTCAAACGAGATGAAAGAGGTGGGGTGATCCCGTTACCGGGTTCCCACGAGTCGGTGACGAGGCAACCGAGGAACAACAAAAGGGACGAAACGGACACGGAGCACACACGGGAACATTTCATACAACACAACAAGCATTCACGGGTCATCCACGGGGTTATACCTTCGAAACACTCGTTTCGGGACGGTTCGAGATCGTAGAGGAAGAAGGCGTTCACGTGTCCGACGAGGAAGAAGTCGTTCCGTAGAGGGAAGTAGTGGTACACGAGTCGTGGTACACGGGGCGACGGTAGTGGTACACGGCGACGTCGGGGTACACGTGTAGTGGGAAGTAGTTGTTCCGTTCGTCTTGGCGGTTCCACGACGGCGGTAGTTGTTCACGGGTCTTCGGCGACGGTAGTGGAACACGTTGGCGTTCGTCGTGATGGTGTACTCGGTCGTAGATGTACTTGCCGGTCTCGGTCCCGGTCGTAGTTGTACTCGGTCGTCGTGGTGCACGTTTGTAGCGGTTCGGGTCGTCGTGGTACTTGTACATGTAGTGGTACTTGTCGGGTCGGTAGTCGTACACGGGCGTTTTGTAGATGTTTCCGTTCTCTGTCAAGGTCAACACCAGCAAAAGCAACACAAAACAAACAAAAAAACGTAGCACGGCCGCTCGGAGACGAGGCCACGCGAGGTCTTGGCGCGCTTGGAGAAGAGGAGCTGCACGACGCTGGACGAAGGAGGCCGCAGGGGAGCTCCTGGCCGGGCGGGCGCTGCACCGGAGGGAAAACGGAGGCCAGAAGACCACGCGAGGAGACGGCCGGGGCGGGGCTGCGGGAACCAGCCGCTGGAGTTGGCCGCCTGGAGGAAGCGGGCGCCCGAGGCCAGAGGAAGGAGGCCGCGGACCGGACTCCGGCCCTGGGCGACGGGGCTGTAGGAGCGCCGCGGGAGGCCAGGTAGAGGTGCGGCCTCGAGCCTGGCCGCTGCTCCTGGCGAGGGGCGCGGGCGTGCGGTCTTCGAGACGCGGAGAGGAGGGAGGCGCAGAGAGGACCGAGGAGGAAGCCAGAGGGCCTGGCCGGAGGAGATCCCCGCGGCGGAGGGAGCCGGGCTGGGGCGGCCGGTTCTCGTGCTGGCCTGCTGCTTGGCGAGGGAGGAGCACCGCGCGAGGGAGGCCACGGGCCTCGGTCGGAGGTCGGGCGCGTCGGGGCGTCCTGGCGGGGAGTCAGCAGGGGCGCGGCGAGGCGCTCGAGATCGGGAGAGGAGAGGGACGAGGGAAAAATCGGGCGCTGGGTGAGTGCGGTCGAAGAGGAACGAGGGGGTCGGGGCCATCGGTCGAGCGAGGGAACAAGACGAGTGGTGGCGGCGCAGAGGGAGGGAGAGGATCGATGAGAGTAACGGGCTAGGGTTGGATGGGGAGTTGGGCTGGGCCGAAAGGGAGGCCTGGCCAGAGGAAGGACTGGGCCAGCTGCTGGGCTCTCTTTTAATTAAAACTGTTGCTCCCTTTAAAAAAATACTTAGAAGAATAAAACAAAGAAGGAGAGAGCCAAAAAAAATAAAAAGAAAAGAGGCAAGGAAAAGAATAAAATGATGGACATTTTTGTAAGGCTTTACGGATTAATTCCAACCTCACAAAAATAGTTCCAACACAAAGGAAGTGCAAACTAAATAAATAGCTTGCCTCAAGGAGTTTAGATTTTTGGGGGAGCCTCGAAACAACGGAAAGAAATTACCGGCAAGATTTTGAAGGTGAAACTCGAAGTGAAAAGACAATGGGGAATTATGCAAGTGTGTTGGGTGATTCCGAAGCAAGGAATATTTATTAATATAGCTCCATATTATTTGGAGGATATGTTATAAAGAGAAGACCTTCTTCCCTCGATTTAAATGGACCGAAGGCCCACACAATTTATTAGGTTGACATGCAAAAGATTAAATATGACATGGTGGCATGCAAAAATAAATAACACAAGCACAATGAACCACACGGGCAACCCAGAACATCTGGAACTTCGAGAATCTTCTGGAATCTTCTGGGATCTTCTGGGACGTCGGTCTTCGGGCGTCACACCGGCTCTGACTCTGAAGCTTGTGCTTGGCTCCAGTATGCATAAACGGCATCCGGTAAAATGAGGTACGTGCCTAAAAGTAAATCAAACAAGGATGGTCCGGGCAAGGTAATAATCTCACAATATTTCTCATCAAACATCAATTTATACTTAAGCAAATTCTTCTTATACTTAACAATAAAATCATGTGCTATCATACTCTTATAATTTAGATAAGCCGGGGCCAGCAACCTTTCTTCCTTCTCATGATGCCTAATAGGTATTCTAAAGTGTTCAACAAGGCGTGAAGCAAAGATGCCTCCGAAGATGGGACCCTTTGTATGGTTCAGACTCAGTATTTTGGCAACAACAACACCCAAGCTAAAAATTGTATCTCGAAACAAAGCATGGTGCACAATAACAATATCAGGGGCACTAACATTCCCATTGTTCCCGCGACCAATTAAGCGTCTACTAGCAAATATCACAAAGTAGCATAGAACAGGAAAATGTATACTGGTAATTCTTGCCCCTGAAACTTGCCTCATTTCCCCTACAACTATCATATCGATGAACCCCTCAACATCCTTGCGATGTGGTTCCTCAAGACTACCAACAAAGGGTATCTTACATACTTGACAAAATTCATAGAACGACATCTCATTAACCTCATCATATAAATGAAACTCCACTGAAGGTGGTGATTTCTTAGCATGAAAATGAAAGTTTTGCGTGAAAATATTAGTGAGCAAGAGATACTGTTCACGCTGGTCGTGGAGGAAGTCAGTGAGGCATGCATTCTCCGCCAAATAATAAAAGTCTTTATAAATCCCAGCGGCTTCCAAGAACTCATTGCAAGGCCATTCACACGGCCGAACTTCCGCAGTGCGAGGAATATTGTATTTGGGCTTCTTATTCTCTTCCTTCTGCTTATCGTTTGAGCTTTGACTAGAAGAGCCTCTCAACAATCTCCTCATCATTTTCTTCCTCTTAAAGTTTCTGAAAGTTTTAGTGACTCAAAATAAAAGTGAACCAAACTCAACAAGATTGATAGCACCTACTCCCACAAGTGCCTAGAGACTATATCATGCATTAGAACTACCTAGGACCCAATAATTTTGGCATGCAATCTCAAGAACAGGGTCACCTAGGCAGCAAAAATAAATAAAGCACTAGAACAAAAACTAATTGGACCATTGGAGGAGTCGCATACCAAAGAACAATCTCCCCAAACAGTTTTGGGAAAAGAGCTTTAAGCAAGGAGATCGAAAATGGCAGCAAGATGAGCTAGAACTCGTGCTTGAGCTGGTTGGTGATTTTTTTGGGAGGAAGAAGGAGTGTGTGGGTTCTAGAGTAAGTGGAGGGGGCCCACGTGGGGCCCACGAGGCAGGGGGCGTGCCCAGGAGGTGGACGCACCCTGCACCCTCGTGGCCAGGTGCTGGCTCCCCCTGTTGTGTTCTCAGTGCCAAATATTCTTAAATATCCTAGAAAAAATCATATTTCATTTTCGGGTCATTTGGAGAACTTTTAATTTTCGGGATCTTTTTTTATTACACGGATAACTGTGAAAACAGAAAGAAAATACCATTTTTGCTTTATTTAATCTAATTAACAGAAAGTAAAAAAAAGAGCGTACATAAAGTTGTGCTATCTAAATTCAACCATCTCATGCTCATCAAAAGGAATCCATCAACAAGGTTGATCAGGTCTTGTTAATAAACTCTTTCCGAATAACATGAAACCGAAGAATTTTCGGATAACACTAGGTTACCTCAAAGGGGATATGTATGTCCCCAACAATAAGAATATCATATTTCTTCTTGACAGTAGGAAGAGGGAATTCAAAACCTCCAATAATAATTGTTGAAATTTTTCCAATAGAATTGATATTGTGGACCTGAGGTTGTTTCCTCGGGAAGTGTACCGTAGGCTCATTACCATTGACATGAAAAGTGACATTGCCCTTGTTACAATCAATAATAGCCCCTGCAGTATTCAAAAAGGGTGTACCAAGGATAATAGACATATTATCGTCCTCGGGAATATCAAGAATTACAAAGTCTGTTAAAATAGTAACGTTTGCAACCACAACGGGCACATCCTCACAAATACCGACAGGTATAGCCGTTGATTTATCGGCCATTTACAAAGATATTCCAATGGTGTCAACTTATTCAAATGAAGTCTATGATATAAAGAGAGAGGCATAACACTAACACCGGCTCCAAGATCACACAAAGCAGTTTTAACATAATTTCTTTTAATGGAGCAAGGTATAGTTGGTACTCTTGGGTCTCCTAGTTTCTTTGGTATTCCACCTTTAAATGTATAATTGGCAAGCATGGTGGAAATGTCAACTTCAGGTATCTTTGTTTTATTGGTAATAATATCTTTCATATACTTAGCATAAGGATTTGTTTTAAGCATATCAGTCAAACGCATACGCAAAAAGATAGGTCTAATCATTTCAGCAAAGCGCTCAAAATCCTCATCATCCTTTTTCTTGGACGGTTTAGGAGGAAAAGGCATGGGTTTCTGAACCCATGGTTCTCTTTCCTTGTCGTGCTTCCTAGCAACAAAGTCTCTCTTATCATAATGTTGATTCTTTGATTGTTGGTTATCAAGATCAGTAACAGGTTCAATCTCTACATCATCGTTATTGCAGGTTGAGCATCATCATTAATATTGTCACTAGGTTCATGTTCACTACCAGATAGTGTTTCAACATCAGAGATAGAGATATCATTAGGATTCTTAGGTGTGTCAGCTACAGGTTCACTAGAAGCATGCAAAGTCCTATCATTTTTCTTTTTCTTCTTCTTAGAAGGACTCGGTGCATCTTGCTACTTCTCGAGCTTGCGTTGTATTCCCTCGAAGAGGAAAGGGAGATGCAGCACAGTAGCGTAAGTATTTCCCTCAGTTTTTGAGAACCAAGGTATCAATCCAGTAGGAGACCACGCGCGAGTCCCTCGCACCTGCACAAACAAATAAGAACTTCGCAGCCAACGCGATAAGGGGTTGTCAATCCCTTTACGGTCACTTACGAAAGTGAGATTTGATAGACATTATAGTTTATATTTTTGGTATTTTGGGTTTATAAGAACAGCAAATAAAAGCGATAAAAGTAAAGTAGATGTAGATTGATATGTTGACAATAGACCCGAGAGCCATAGTGTTCTCTAGTGGCTTCTCTCATGATAGCGATATTCTACGGCGGGTAAACAAATTGCTGTCGAGAAATTGATAGAAAAGCGAATAATTATGAGACTATCTAGGCATGATCATTGTATATAGGCATCACGTCGAGACAAGTAGACCGAAAGGATTCTGCATCTACTACTATTACTCCACACATCGACCGCTATCCAGCATGCATCTAGTGTATTGAGTTCATAAGAACAGAGTAATGCCTTGAGCAAGATGACATGATGTAGAGGGATAAAATCAAGAAATATCATATAAACCCCATATTTTTATCCGCGATGGCAACAATACAATACGTGCCTTGCTGCCCCTACAGTAACTGGGAAAGGACACCGCAAGATTGAACCCAAAGCCAAGCACTTCTCCCATTGCAAGAACTATAGATCTAGTAGGCCAAACCAAACCAATAATTCAAAGAGACTTGCAAGGATATTATGAGCACACATAAAAAGTTCAGAGAAGAACCAAATATTTCTCATAGATAATCTTGATCATAAACTCACAATTCATCTGATCTCGACAAACACACCGCCAAAAGAGATTACATCGAATAGATCTCCTCGAAGACCAAGGAGAACTTTGTATTGAGATCCAGAGAGAGAAGAAGCCATCTAGATACTAGCTATGGACCCAAAGGTCTGAGGTAAACTACTCACAACTCATGGTGAGGGCGATGATGATGATCAAGAACTCCGTGATGGATCCCCCTCCGGTGGAGCTCCGGAACAGGCTCCAAGATGGGATCTCACGGGACTAGAAGGTTATGGTGGTGGAATTAGGGTTTTTTCTCTGTTGTCGAAGGTTTCGGGGTACGTAGACTTATATAGGAGGAAGGAGGACACCGGGGGGTGCTCGAGGGGCCCACGGGGCAGGGGGTGCGCCTTGGGAAGGGAGGCGTGCCCCCCACCCTCATGGGCGCCTCGATGCTCCCCTGATGAGGTTCTCAACTTGCTTGTGCGTCATTTTCTCCAAAAATATCTCTCGCGAAGGTTTCATTCCGTTTGGACTCCGTTTGATATTCTTTCTCTGCAAAACCCTGAAACAGACAAAAAACAGCAATCTGGACTGGGCCTTTGGGTTAGTAGGTTAGTCCCAAAAATGATATAAAAGTGTATGACAAAGCCCATTAAACATCCAAGACTTCATAAATAATAGCATGGAACAATCAAAAATTATAGATACGTTGGAGACGTATAACATCTACTTTAGTTCTGTGAGAATCTTGCTCAATTCTCTTAGGGTGGCCTTCAGGATACAGAGGTTCCTGAGTCATTTTACCACCTCTAGTCACAACCCTAACAGAATTATCATTCTTCTTACTATTTAATTCATTGAGCAAATCATTTTGTGCTTTAAGTACTTGTTCAACTTGAGTGGTAACCATAGAAGCATGTTTACTAATGAGTTTTAGTTCACCTTTAACCCGAGACATATAATCACTCAAGCGTTCAATCATATAAGCATTACGTTGCAATTTTCTACCAACATAAGCATTGAAGTTTTCTTGTTTGACAATGAAGTTATCAAACTCATCTAAGCATTGGCTAGCAGACTTATAACGAGGAATATCACCGTCATCAAATCTATAGAGAGAATTTACCTTTACTACCTGTGTCGGGTTATCAAGACCTTGTATTTCTTCAATAGGTGGTAAATTCTTAACATCTTCAGCTTTATTACCTTTTTCTTTCATAGATTTCTTTGCCTCTTGCATATCTTCAGGACTGAGAAATAGAACACCCCTTTTGTTCGGAGTTGGCATAGGAGTTGGTTCAGGAAGTGTCCAATTATTTTCGTTGGTCAACATGTTATTCAACAGAAATTTAGCTTGATCGACTGTTCTTTCCCTGAAAACACAACCAGCACAACTATCCAGGTGGTCTCTGGAAGCATCGGTTAGTCCATTATAAAAGACATCAAGTATTTCATTTTTTTGAAGAGGATGTTCAGGCAGAGCATTAAATAATTGGAGAAGCCTCCCCCAAGCTTGTGGGAGACTCTCTTGTTCAATTTGCACAAAATTATATATTTCCGTAAGGCAGCTTGTTTCTTATGAGCGGGAAAATATTTAGCAGAGAAGTAATAAATCATATCCTGGGGACTACGCACACAACGTGGATCAAGAGAATTAAACCATGTTTTAGCATCACCCTTTAACGAGAACGGAAAAAACTTAAGGATATAATAGTAACGAATTTTTTCCTCATTGGTGAAGAGGGTGGCTATATCATTTAGTTTAGTAAGATGTGCCACAACAGTTTCAGATTCATAACCATGGAAAGGATCTGATTCAACCAAAGTATTTAACTCAGGATCGACCGAGAAATCATAATCCTTATCAGTAATAAAGATAGGTGAAGTAGCTAAAGCAGGGTCATATTTCATTCTAGCATTCAAAGACTTTTCTTTCAACTTATCTAATAGTTTCTTAAGATCATATCTATCATTCCAAGCAAGAAAGTCTCTAGCAGTTTCTTCATCCATAACATAACCCTTAGGAACAACAAGCAATTCATATCTAGGGGGAGAATCTTCATCATCACTTTCATCAATATTATCAATTTCAATATTTGCATTCTCCCTAACCTTAGCAATTTGTTCATCAAGAAATTCACCTAGTGGCACAGTATTATCAAGCATAGAAGTAGTTTCACCATACATAGTAGAAGTAGCATCATCAAGAACATGCGACATATCAGATCCAATAGCAGGAGTAGGTGTCGCAAGTTTACTCATAACAGAGGGTGAATGAAGTGCATAGCTAGATGTCAGTTCCTTACCTCCCCTCATAGTTGAGGGATAAATCTTGGTTTTTGAGTCTTTAAAGTTCTTCATAGTGATCAACAGATATAAATCCCAAGTGACTTAAAGAATATAGCTATGCTCCCCGGCAACGGCGCCAGAAAATAGTCTTGATAACCCACAAGTGTAGGGGATCGCAACAGTTTTCGAGGGTAGAGTATTCAACCCAAATTTATTGATTCGACACAAGGGGAGCCAAAGAATACTCTCAAGTATTAGCAGTTGAATTGTCGATTCAACCACACCTGGAAGACTTAATATTTGCAGCAAGGTAATTTAGTAGCAAAGTAATATGGAAGTAACGGTAACAACGATAAAAGTAACAGTAGTATTTTTGTAGTGATTGTAACAGTAGCAACGGTAAAGTAAATAAGCAACAAGCAATATGTGAAAAGCTTGTAGGCATTGGAGGTGTGATGGATAATTATGTCGAATGTGATTCCTCATGTAATAGCTATAACATATGGTGACATAGAACTAGCTCCAGTTCATTAATGTAATGTAGGCATGTATTCCGAATATAGTGATACATGCTTATGGGAAAGAACTTGCATGACATCTTTTGTCCTACCCTCCCGTGGCAGCGGGGTCCTAGTGGAAACTAAGGGATATTAAGGCCTCCTTTTAATAGAGTACCGGACCAAAGTTTAACACATAGTGAATACATGAACTCCTCAAACTACGGTCATCACCGGGAGTGGTCTCGATTATTGTCACTTCGGGTTGCTGGATCATAACACATAGTAGGTGACTATTGACTTGCAAGATAGGATCAACAACTCACATATGTTCATGAAAACATAATAGGTTCATATCTGAAATCATGGCACTCGGGCCCTAGTGACAAGCATTAAGCATAGCAAAGTCATAGCAACATCAATCTTAGAACACAATGGATACTAGGGATCAAACCCTAACAAAACTAACTCGATTACATGGTAAATCTCATCCAACCCATCACCGTCCAGCAAGCCTACGATTGGATTACTCACGCACGGTGGTGAGCATCATGAAATTGGTGATGGAGGAAGGTTGATGATGACGATGGCGATGATCTCCACTCTCCGAAGCCCCAAACGGACTCGAGATCAGCCCTCCCGAGAGAGATTAGGGCTTGGCGGTGGCTCCGTATCGTAAAATGCAATGAATCCTTCTCTCTGGTTTTTTTTCTCCCAGAAAGTGAATATATGGAGTTGGGGATGATGTCGGTGGAATCTCAGGGGGCCCACGAGGCAGGGGGCGCGCCCAGGGGGCGCCCCCACCCTCGTGGACATGGTGTGTGCCCCTTGGTCAGGTTCTTTCCGCAGGTATTTTTTATATATTCCAAAGTAAATCTCCCTTGAATTTCAGGTCATTCCGAGAACTTTTATTTCTGCAAAAAATAACACCATGGCAGTTCTGCTGAAAGCAGCATCAGCCCGAGTTAGTACCATTCAAATCATGCAAGTTAGAGTCCAAAACAAGGGCAAAAGTGTTTGGAAAAGTAGATGCGTTGGAGACGAATCAGTGTGTTGGGGACACAAGAGACTCTTTGTTATTTGGTTGCATGGGTTCTTTGAGAGAGACCATCTTCATCCTACGCCTCCCACGGATTGATAAACCTTAGGTCATCCAGTTGAGGGAAATTTGCTACTGTCCTACAAACCGCTGCACTTGGAGGCCCAACAACGTCTACAAGAAGAAGGTCACATAGTAGACATCAAGCTCTTTTCTGGCGTAGTTGCTGGGGAGGTGAGTGCTTGAAGGTACCTCTTCAGATCTTGCAATCAAATCTTTTAGTTTCTTGTTTTATCATTAGTTTAGTTTATAAAATAAAACTACAAAAAATTGAATTGAGGTTGCCTCATATGCTTCATCTTTTTAATATCTTTCGTGAAAATGATGGGAAGGATAATTGTGCTCAAGTACTAGAAGACGAATGCGTTAAAATGTTTGGCATTAAATCTTTGAATGATGAGCATGATTGCAATGTTGTTAGTACGAGCTCCTAGAATATCCATAGTACTAATGATGATTGCACTAGTCGTGATGAAAATATCTCATATAAGCATGTCAATTTTTGTGGAGTGCATAGAGTTTGCAAGTACACACCAAATAGGGAAGATAGATTTTGCAAGAGGCATAAGTATTTAGAAACTAAATGGTTCCAAGAAAGGGTAGATGTTTGTACTGAAAATTTAAATTTTCTTAGCCATCCTTGTGAACTTTGCAATGAACGTGATCATATAATTATCCAATGCGAATTGTTTCATGATCGAACCGTGTCCAAAAATTGTGATGACTTGATTTCCCTTGCACATCATAATGAACTTAGTTTGCTTCTGGGTTATGAAGAAATGAAACGTATAACTAAGGATCTTCTAGAATTTGTCCTTGATAAAGTTCTTGATTTTGATCTGGAGGAAATTTATATGTATTGTGCTGTGAATTGCATTGAAAATCCTTATATTGCCAATTACATAAAGACAAGAAAACAAATAGAAGATGAAGAGAATACTAATGAAAGGGAGGAGGTTTCCCCGTATCCTCCTATTCTTTCTTATGATGAATCAGGTAACGAGGAGGAGCCTTCTATTCAACCAATATCATTAATAAGGAGCTCCAAAAAGAGGATTAAACCCACACATGATGCGAAGAAGAAAAAGAAAAGACGGAGAAGCAAAGGTAAAAAGGTATCCATTCCAAATGACGTTGCTCCTATTACTCATGTGATGATGGTAATTGCTATACTATCGGTGCTATCCATACTATTAATGATGAGAGTGATTATGCTTATGATATGAAAAGGCCCAAGCTTGGGGATGCTATGTTTGATGAGAATGACATGTTTGACAATTTATTTGCTGCAGTTAATGTTTGTCCCAAGCTTGGGGATGCTACGTTTGATGAAGATGATATTTTTAGCCTCCCAAGTTTTAATATGCAAATTTATTATGATAATAGCATGCCTCCTATTTATGATGATTGCAATATTTATGAAAGTGGATTTGGAGAGGTCATGACTTTATTTAGTGATGAATCCACTATTTTGGAAGAGGTTCCAATTGATTATGAGAGCAAAATTGCTATCTATGATGATTATTGTGATGAGTTGTATGCTATTAAGAATAATGATAACCATGAAACTTGTCATCATGATTTTAGTTTTCCATTGGATTATGCCTCGCATGATAATTATTTTGTTGAGTTTGCTCCAACTATTATTCATGAGAAGAAACTCACTTATGTGGTGAGTAATAAAATTTCTATGCTTATGGATCATGAAAATAATGCTTTATGTGATTTTTATATTGTTGAATTCATTCATGATGCTACCGAAAATTATTATGAGAGAGGAACATATGTTTCTACCTATTGCAATAATATCATGTTTCCTCTCTATATGTTGAAAGTTTTGAAGCTATGCTTGTTTTCCCTTCCTATGCTAGTTGATTCTCGTTCTCATGAGTTGTTTGCTCACAAAATCCCTATGCATAGGAAGTGGATTAGGCTTAAATGTGTTAGTCATATTCTTCATGATGCTCCCTTTATGTTTCAATTCTTATCTTTTATGCGAGCATCATTGAAATCATCATGCCTAGCTAAAAGGCATTAAAGAAAAGCGCTTGTTGGGAGACAACCCAATATTTAACCCTAATGTGTTTGTGTGTTCACATGATTAAGCTATTGTAGTAATCATGTTTTATAGATTCTATTTCAATAAAGTGCCAAGTAGAACCTTTGGGAAGACTTGGGTGAAAGTTAATGTGATCTTGCTATAAAAAACAAAAACTTTGCACTCACGAGATTAGCTGCAATATTTTACTGGAGAGTGCTTTTAAGTTGATTCTTTTTGCAGAAGATTAATAGGAAAATTACTCATGTCCATGATACGTCCAAAACGTATCTATAATTTCTGCTTGCTCCATGCTTCTTTTGTGTGATATTGCTATGATATTTATGCACTTCCATACACTTTTGATCATATTGGGACTAACCTATTAACTCAGTGCACCACAGTGCCAGTTCCTGTTTTCTGCTGTTTTTCTATTTCAGATTTCCCCCATATTAAAAGTGCTCCAAAAATTCCGGGAAAAATACAGAAAAAATCAGCGTACAGGAAGCTTCGAGAAAAACCAAAGTGGGGCCAGAGGGGAGCCAGGGGCGGCCCAGGTGGCCACCCCAGGCGGCCCCACCCCTGGCCGCCTGGGGGGGCGTCTGGGGCCCCCTCTCCTCCATTGGTGACCCCCCTTCGCATATATATTTCTCCCGTCGCGAAAACCCTGATTCCGGAACCCTTTTCTCCAGAAGCAATTCCGATCTCCGCCGCCATCGCCACCAAGTTTCGGGGGACCAGAATTCCTGTACCGGCATCCTGCCAGGACGGGGAAGTGCCCCCGGATTCATCTCCATTGACGTTGCTTCCTCCCTCCATGATGCGGGAGTAGTTCCTCCTCGGGGCTGAGGTTTCTACCAGTAGCTATGTCGTCAATTCTCTCTCCCATGATGTGATCTTCGTTGTGATCATAGGCTATGGTAATCTAGGGTGATCCCATGATATTTCCCCTTCCTCTATGTATTGGATTGATGTACTCACTTCTCTTTATCTAGTATAATCCCCGAGACCAAGGTGACAGCGGTCTATTGGACATGGATTAGAAGAATATTTTCATGAGTGATTTCCTCTTTTGTGTGTTGATTGAAGATTGAGAGTCTCTTGGTGCTTGTCTTTGACTATCCTTGAGATATGTTGTGGTGATTGTGGTACTCTCTTTGGATGGCCGCGGTGACATTGGGAAATCCATAGATTGAGAACTACAAACTTTGAGGTGTGCTTTTGTAGCCCTACATAATTCTAGTCCTCTCTTGACCACAAAGGAATGACCTCCGAGTGCGTCTCCATTATGGGAAATATCATGTGATTCGATTATGTTAATGTTGTTGGGAGTTGCCACTAGTGAAAGTATGAAGCCTAGGCCTTGTTTCCACCATTGCAATACCATTTGTGCTCACGTTTACCACTTGTTTGCTTGCTGCACTTTTTATTACCGATTTATATTACTTTGCTTTGCCACTCCTATCATCCATATTTTACCATCTCTTCGCCGAACTAGTGCACCTATACAACTCCTAGTTGTATTAGGTGTGTTGGGGACACAAGAGACTTCTTGTATCTTAGTTGCAGGGTTGCTTGAGAGAGACCATCTTCGACCTCTACTTCCCTGAGTTCGATAAACCTTAGGTCATCCACTTGAGGGTAATTGATGGTGTCCTACAAACCTCTGCGCTTGGAGGCCCAACATAGTCTACAAGAATAGAAGCGTGTGTAGACATCAAGCTATTTCTGGCGCCGTTGCCGGGGAAGTAAGTGTTTGAAGGTATATCTTTATATCTTGCAATTAAATCTTTTCGTTTCTTGTTTTTAGTTTCACTAGTTATGTTTATGGAAAACCGCACTCTTAGTTTGCTGCTTGGGGAAGGCCGCTTTACCACACCCGTGGTAGAGAAGTCTCCTCCGCCTACTGAATGTATCCCGTTCCAAATACCACTTGGGATAATTGAAATAATTAGGAATGATTGTTATGATGGGACAGTCAATCCTAGTATTCATTTGTTGAAACTTACAGAACTTTGTGAGTTGTTTAAGATTTCAGGTTTGACAAGAGATGGAGTCATGAGGAAATTATTTGCCTTGTCACTGAAAGGAAAAGCATTGGAATGGTATAGGCTACTAGATGACTCTCACCTACTGGATTGGGAAGCGATCCAGTCTCTCTTTTACTCCAAGTTTTATCCTCTTCATGAAGCCCATGAGAATAGGAATTATGTTTATAATTTCTATCCTCATGACGGAGAGAGCATAGCTCAAGCTTGGGGGAGACTGAAAACGTTAATGCTAAAATGTCCTAACCATGGGCTCCCCAAAGATATGAGTATTACTAATTTCTATGCGAGGCTCTCTCGACAGGATAAAGATTTGCTCGATGCTTCCTCTATGGGTTCTTTCACAAACGAAAAGATTGATGCTAAATGGGAACTCCTTGAAAGAATTCAACGCAACACTGAAGATTGGGAGATCGACAAAGGTAAAGAGTCAAGTATAATTTATGAGTATGATTGCATTAAGTCCTTTTTTAAACTACAAGTTTTAATAAGTTTAGTGCTAAGTTTGGGCTTGATTCTCAACTCCTTGTTGATTTCCTCAAATCTTTTGCTTCACATCTTAATATGCCTAAGGAGGATTGGATCAAGCATCATGAACCTTTTAAAGAGATTTGCAAAGAAAATGAAATTGTTCATGATGATTGCAACATGCATGATCCAATTCCTAAAAATGAAGATTTATATAAGCATGTTAATTTTTGTGGAGTGGATAGACCTTGTGAAAGGCCTATGATTGAAGAAGAGAAGTATTGTAAGCAACATAAGCATGAAAGAACAATCACTTGGGTCAAAGATTTAAATGAAATTGCTAGAGAATTGTGTGACCTTTATCCTTTTACTTGTGAACTTTGTTGTATAGAGGGTCACTTTAATTTTCAATGCATGCACTTTCAAAACATAACTGTTAACCAGTTGAGTGATAACATGATCACCCCTGATCTTTATGATGAGCTTATGTTATTTTTGGTGTGTGAAGAGTTATCAGAAAAGACTTCTTGGCTAGGTGTTAATGCCATAGGAATAAAAAACACTTTGCAAAATTGCCATCTCTATTGCGTTGTTAATTGCCATAAAATGATTACATAAGTAAGATTAGAAAGGAGGGAACTTTACCAAAGTATAAAAATGTCTCTTATATTTCTGCTAATAAAAAGGAGAGTTTCTCCCAAGTTTCCCCTATTGTTTCTAAAGATAAACCAGGATATGTGGAGAAGCTTCATCTCCAACCACTCCCTCCTAAGGTGAAGAAGAAGAAAAAGAAGAGGAGGAGGAAGAGGAGCAAGAAGGAAGAAGAATGGGTATCAACCTGGCCTGAGCATATTCCTCCCATCAACTTTTATCCTAACGGTTGTAAGTTTAAAGAAGAAGGTGAAGTTTATTGCCTTAATTATCATCTTGATGATACGTCCGTAGGTACTATTGAAGATGATTTTGATTATGATATGCATGTTACTTATTGTGATTGGGAAAATGATGATAATGCTACTTATGATCTTGAAAATCTTTTTGGTACCAACTCTGAAAGTGATGATATGGAAAGCTCTAAGCTTGGGGATGATAGGATTGCAAATCCTTTACCCACTAGTGATGTGATAATTGATAATTCTTTTGCTAGTAAGAATAAAGACAACATGATTACAAATATAGTTGCTAGCAATGATAATGCTCTTCTCTACTATGATGATGTTATAACTCCAATCTATAGTGATTATAAAGGTACCTATGACATAAGGAGAAATTATCCTTATGAAACTTGTCATAATCATGGAGGGAATTACTCCCTTGTTGAACACCATCTTCCTAATACACAATTAATCTATAGTGTTCAAGTTGTTTATGATAGTCCTACTCCCACTATTACCAATGAGAAAGATTATGCTTATGTGGAGAGTAAGAGTACCTTTTTGCATGTGGATCATGGTAACAATGCTTTATGTGATGCTTATATTGTTGAGTTTATTCGTGATCCCACTGAAAATTATTATGAGAAGGGAACATATGCTTATAGATATTTCAATAATATCACGTTCCCTCTCTTTATGTTGAAAGTTTTGAAGCTGCACTTGTTTTGTCTACCTATGCTTATTGCTTTCTGCTTCAATGAATTATTCTATTGCAATATTCCTATGCATAGGAAGCATGTTAGGTTTAAATGTGTTTGGTATTTGCTTCTTGATGCTCTCTTTTGTTCTTCAACTCTTATTCCTACGAGAGCATCATTAAAGTCCTAAGCCTATCTTTATGGCTATAAAGAAAGAGCTCTAGGGAGACAACCCTTGTTATCTTTGCTTTCAGTTTGTTCTTTCAGTTTTTAGTGGTCTTGATGTTTGTTACTATAGTAGCATCATCATTGTATCTTTTCTTTTCAGCTTTGTGCCAAGTTTAGCCTCTGATTACAATAAAGTTCAAAAGTTGTGACGTGCTGTCCAGAAAATAGATTCTGTCCTTGGACAGAAAACTTCGTATAAAATCACCAGATCATCTTTTTGATCTGAATTATTTTGACAGCATACTCTATACAATTGGCTTTCGAGCGTCTGTTCTGAGTTTTTTGATTTGAGTTGCAGAAGTGCCCCGAAAAAATTATTTACTACCTGCTAGTCTGTTTTTCACAGATTCTGCCCTGTTTTGCCTTTTCTTCGTTTTGCAGACCTTAAGCTTGCTTTTTCTTTGCAAAAACTTTTTGGCGATCTTGAGAAACAGTAGACCTTCAAGAATATCTTTGTTTCCAGTAGAGAAAAATTATTTTATTGTGGGTACTAACCTCTCTAATCAGATTATGATGAGTTATGTATGAAGGGAGTTTTCAAGTGTGCGAGGGAAGATGATAAAAGAAGATTCAGAAGACTCAAGCGTCTAAGCTTGGGGATGCCCCCGTGCATCCCCTTCTCCATCAACAATTATCAGTTCGTCTTTCGTTCCACTATATTTTAATCACTTCATGTGTTATGTGCTATGCTTGGAGCGTGTTGCTCTTAGTTTCCTTTTTAGTTTTCTTTAGCTTTGCTTGCTGTTCATAACAAGTTAGAACCCAGCTTTCTTTGTGTGGGAGAGAAACACGCTCCACTTCAACCTAGAACACAACATAGGATTTTCATGCTTATCTTTGCTGTGTGTGTTCTTTGTCTTTCCATAGCTGATGTCATGTTTAGCTCTTAGTTTTCATGCTTTTCTTTTTAAAGAGCTTTTGTTTAGTTGGTTGCTGAACTCTCTTGAGTTTTTCATGTTTATCTTGTTAAGAGAGTTTGCCTGTTGCACTGAGTTGTGTGTCTTGACTTAAAGTAGGTAATTGAGGTTGATATTTAATTTTAGTAGTAACTTGCAATAGTTTTGAGGTATTGCCATGAGTAATGTCTGAACTTTTGGTGTCAAGAGCTTTAGCCTATTAGTGATAGATGTCGTATTTTGGGTAATCCGTGTTTATTTTCGAAAACCTACAAAATAGTTGAGAACTTTAGATACTAAATGGATCAATAATCTTTGGAGGGATCGAATATTAGAGTACACTCACGTACCATGGGTCGAGGATGCGCAAGGGTAACCAAACCCCCATACACACCTCCTCGGGGTACTTGTCTCTTTGTGAACCTCCTAATTAGATTGAGAGTTACCGATAATAAGTGCATGAGTTCTTCGGACTAATGTGAGTATTCGAAAGTTGACACTTCCACCTATCCATATTTTTCTAGCCTCTTCGGTACCGTGCATTGCCCTTTCTCACCTCGAGAGTTGGTGCATAATTCGCCGGTGCATCCAAATCCTTGGCACGATACGCTCTGTCATCATAAGCCTCATTATATCCTTCCTCAAAACAGCCACCATACCTACCTATTAAGGCATTTCCATAGCCTTTCCGAGATACATTGCCATGCAACATCCATCTTCTCATGACTTGATCTTCATGGCATACATGCTTTTTGCTTGATCGATGAGCCGCATGCTAGTTGGGCCTTGCCCTAATCATTGCTACATGACGTGCTAGTATCATTGCATATCCTGCTACACCGGCAGAGGCATACATTTGCATACATCATGATAGTTTCATTTTCTTTATGTTGAGTAGTATTGTAAAGTGTGAAAGATCTTCTATACTTCTTGTAATACATAGAGTGTTGCCCCTAAAGTGAGGAAAAGATCCCAAAGAGGACAAAATCAAAAGATCCCAAAGAGGACAAAATCAAAAGATCCCAAAGAGGACAAATGAGAGTTAAATAGAAAGAGCCATGGAGGCCACAAAAAATAAAAAAAATAAAAAGAGAGAAGGGGGCACACTACTATTTCTTTTGAGAGATCCACACTCGTACTCCATCTTATACCTTGTACTCCATAGAGATTATCATTTATGCATATAGCTATGTGGGGACCTTTACACTATAGAACTTGGCTTGTATATTCCAATGATGAGCCTCCTCAAAAGAGCTCTAGGTCTTCTTGAGCAAGCAAGTTGGATGCACCCCCACTAGTTCCATTGGAGAGCTTACCTTAGCTCATATGTGCATCCGTTGCATGGCAATCCCTACTCCTCACATCATATCTATCATTTGGCTTTCTCTCGCCGATGATTGTCCTCATTGATGTGAGCCTTTCACACCTTTTTGTCTTCCCCCTCCATCATTTTTCTCTCTTTGCCATCCTAAGTGTCGACTTTCTTGCTTACGCTCATCCATTGCATGAGTGCTCAAAATATCGAAAGGGAGTGGATCATTTTGACTTGTACCTGGCTGTTGGTCTGGGGATGAGTCAAGATAAGATTCCAAAGAAGACCAAGTGTGAAACTTTAGTAGATTAAGTTCTCAACAATATAAAAACTATGTTTTACTCTCTCGTATATCCCTATCCCCTTTCTTGCACGCAAACACCATTTGGAGACATTCGAGTCACGGACAGCGAGAGCTCTTGCACCTTTATGTTCTTATGTTACTTGTTACAATGCTAATATAGACTCTTGCTTGTTATGACTTGAATTGAATTACATGCCTTGATTGTTTTACTTAAAAAGTTCTTATATGGTTGGTAGCATGTCACCACATAAATTATGCTTGTTATCATTTACCTACTCGAGGACAAGCAGGAATTAAGCTTGGGGATCTTGATACGTCCAAAACGTATCTATAATTTTTGCTTGCTCCATGCTTCTTTTGTGTGATATTGCTATGATATTTATGCACTTCCATACACTTTTGATCATATTTGGACTAACCTATTAACTCAGTGCACCACAGTGCACCACAGTGCCAGTTCCTGTTTTCTGCTGTTTTTCTATTTCAGATTTCCCCCATATTAAAAGTGCTCCAAAAATTCCGGGAAAAATACAGAAAAAATCAGCGTACGAGAAGCTTCGAGAAAACCCAAAGTGGGGCCAGAGGGGAGCCAGGGGCGGCCCAGGCGGCCACCCCAGGCGGCCCCACCCCTGGCCGCCTGGGGGCGCTTGGGGCCCCCTCTCCGCCTCTGGTGACCCCCCTTCGCATATATATTTCTCCCGTCGCGAAAACCCTGATTCCGGAACCCTTTTCTCCAGAAGCAATTGCGATCTCCGCCGCCATCGCCACCAAGTTTCGGGGGACCAGAATTACTGTACCGGCATCCTGCCGAGGCGGGGAAGTGCCCCCGGATTCATCTCCATCGACGTTGCTTCCTCCCTCCATGATGCGGGAGTAGTTCCTCCTCGGGGCTGAGGTTTCTACCAGTAGCTATGTCGTCAATTCTCTCTCCCATGATGTGATCTTCGTTGTGATCATAGGCTATGTTAATCTAGGGTGATCCCATGATATTTCCCCTTCCTCTATGTATTGGTTTGATGTACTCACTTGTCTTTATCTAGTATAATCCCCGAGACCAAGGTGACAGCGGTCTATTGGACATGGATTAGAAGAATATTTTCATGAGTGATTTCCTCTTTTGTGTGTTGATTGAAGATTGAGAGTCTCTTGGTGCTTGTCTTTGACTATCCTTGAGATATGTTGTGGTGATTGTGGTACTCTCTTTGGATGGCCGCGGTGACATTGGGAAATCCATAGATTGAGAACTACGAACTTTGAGGTGTGCTTTTGTAGCCCTACATAATTCTAGTCCTCTCTTGACCACAAAGGAATGACCTCCAAGTGTGTCTCCATTATGGGAAATATCATGTGATTCGATTATGTTAATGTTGTTGGGAGTTGCCACTAGTGAAAGTATGAAGCCTAGGCCTTGTTTCCACCATTGCAATACCATTTTTGCTCACGTTTACCACTTGTTTGCTTGCTGCATTTTTTATTACAGATTTATATTACTTTGCTTTGCCACTCCTATCATCCATATTTTACCATCTCTTCGCCGAACTAGTGCACCTATACAACTCCTAGTTGTATTAGGTGTGTTGGGGACACAAGAGACTTCTTGTATCTTAGTTGCAGGGTTGCTTGAGAGAGACCATCTTCGACCTCTACTTCCCTGAGTTCGATAAACCTTAGGTCAGCCACTTGAGGGAAATTGCTGCTGTCCTACAAACCTCTGCGCTTGGAGGCCCAACATAGTCTACAAGAATAGAAGCGTGTGTAGACATCAGTCCACAAATTTATTTCAGAATTATTTGAGTTATAGAAGTATTCGAAAGTTACAGATTGCTACAGACTTTTCCGTTTTTGACAGATTCTGTTTTCTATGTGTTGTTTGCTTATTTTGATGAATCTATGAGTAGTATCGGAGGGTATGAACCATAAAGAAGTTGGAATAGAGTAGATATTACACCAATATGAATTTAGAATGAGTTCACAACTGTACCTAAGTGGTGGTTTTATTTTCTTATACTAACGGAGCTTACGAGTTTTCTGTTGAGTTTTGTGTTGTGAAGTTTTCAACTTTTGGGTAAAGATTCGATGGATTATGGAATAAGGAGTGACAAGAGCCTAAGATTGGGGATGACCAAGGCACACCAAGGTAATATTCAAGAACAACCAAGAGCCTAAGCTTGGGGATGCCCCGGGAAGGCATCCCCTCTTTCGTCTTCGTCGATCGGTAACTTTACTTGAGGCTATATTTTTATTCACCACATGATATGTGTTTTGCTTGGAGCGTAAATTTATTTTATTTTTGATTTGCTTGCTTTTTTAATAATATCCCAAGATCTAAAATTCTTAAATGTTAGAGAGTCTTCACATAGTCACATAATTATTCAACTACTCATTGATCTTCACTTATATCTTTTGGAGTAGTTTGTCGTTTGCTCTAGTGCTTCACTTATATCTTTTTAGAGCACGACGGTGGTTTTATTTTGAAGAAATAGATGAACTCTCATCCTTCACTTATATTATTTTGAGAGTCTTTTCAAACAACATGGTAATTTGCTTAGGTTATGAAACTAGTCCTAATATGATGGGCATCCAAGAGGGAAGTTTGATTCCTGATGATTGTTTTGAGATATGAAGATGGTGTTATTAGAGTCATGCTAGTGGACTAATTGTGAATTTCAGGAATACTTGTGTTAAAGTTTGTGATTCCCGTAGCATGCACGTATGGTGAACCGTTATGTGATGAAGTTGGAGCATGATTTAATTATAGATTGTCTTCCTTTGTGTGGAGGTCGGGATCGCACGATGGTTAACTCCTACCAACCCTTCCCCTAGGAGCATGCGTGTAGTACTTTGTTTTGATGACTTGTAGATTTTTGCAATAAGTATATGAGTTCTTTATGACAAATGTTGAGTCCATGGATTACACGCACTTTCACCCTTCCACCATTGCTAGCCTCTCCTGTGCCGTGCAACTTTCGTCGGTACCATACACCCACCATATACCTTCCTCAAAACAACCACCATACCTACCTATTATGGCATTTCCATAGCCATTCCGAGATATGTTTCCGTGAAACTTTCCACCGTTCCGTTTATTATGACACACTCCATCATTGTCATATTGCCTTGCATGATCATTTAGTTGACATCGTATTTGTGGCAAATCCACCATTCATAATTCTTTCATACATGTCACTCTTGATTCATTGCACATCCCGGTACACCGCCAGAGGCATCCACATAGACTCATATTTTTTTCTAAGCATCGAGTTATAATTCTTGAGTTGTAAGTAAATAAAAGTGTGATGATCTTCACTATTAGAGCATTGTCCCAGTGAGGAAAGGATGATAGAGACTATGATTCCCCCACAAGTCGGGATGAGACTCCGGACAAAAAAAAGAAAAAAAGGCCCCAAAAAAGAGAGAAAAAAAAGAGAAGGGGCAATGCTACTATCCTTTTACCACACTTGTGCTTAAAAGTAGCACCATGATCTTCATGATACAGAGTCTCCTATGTTGTCACTTTCATATACTAGTGGGAATTTTCATTATACAACTTGGCTTATATATTCCAATGATGGGCGTCCTCAAATGCCCTAGGTCTTCGTGAGCAAGCAAGTTGGATGCACACCCACTTAGTTTCCTTTTGAGCTTTCATACACTTATAGCTCTAGTGCATCCGTTGCATGGCCATCCCTACTCACTCACATTGATATCTATTGATGGGCATCTCCATGATACGTCTCCAACGTATCTATAATTTTTTATTGTTCCATGCTATTATTTATGATGTTTTGGATGTTTAATGGGCTTTGTTATACACTTTTATATTATTTTTGGGACTAACCTATTAACCCAAAGGCCTAGTCCAGTTTGCTGTTTTTTGCCTATTTCAGGGTTTTACAGAAAAGGAATATCAAACGGAGTCCAAACGGAATGAAACCTTCGGGAGGGATATTTTTGGAGCAAAATACGCACGGGAGACTTGAGAACCATGGAATAGGGCACACGTGGCATCCACGAGGGTGGGGGTGTGCACCCCTACAGGGTGCGCCCCCTGCCTCGCGGGCCCCACGTCTGGCCCCCGGTGCCCTCCTTCCTCCTATATATACCTACGTACCCCGAAACCATCAGAAGAGGAGAGAAAACCCTAGTTCCACCGCCGCAACCTTCTGTACCCGTGAGATCCCATCTTGGGGCCTGTTCCGGAGCTCCACCGAAGGGGGGATCTATCACGGGGTGCTTCATATCATCATCATCGCCTCACCATGAGTTGTGAGTAGTTTACCAAAGACCTTCGGGTCCATAGTTAGTATCTAGATGGCTTCTTGTCTCTATTTGGATCTCAATACCAAGTTCTCCTCGGTCTTCGAGGAGATCTATTCGATGTAATCTCTTTTAGCGGTGTGTTTGTCGAAATCCGATGAATTGTCGGTTTCTCATCAAGATTATCTATGAGAAATATTTGGTTCTTTTCTGAACTCTTTTATGTTTGATTATAATATCCTTGCATGTCTCTTCGAATTATTGGTTTGGTTTGGCCTACTAGATCTATAGTTCTTACAATGGGAGAAGTGCTTGGCTTTGGGTTCAATCTTGCGGTGTCATTTCCCAATGACAGTAGGGGAAGCAAGGCATGTATTGTATTGTTGCCATCGAGGATAAAAAAGATGGGGTTTATATCATGTTATTTGAGTTTATCCCTCTACATCATGTCATCTTGCTTAAGGCGTTACTTTGTTCTTATGAACTTAATACTCTAGATGCATGCTGGATAGCGGTCGATGTGTGGAGTAATAGTAGTAGATGCAGAATGGTTTCGGTCTACTTGTCTCGGACGTGATGCCTATATATAACGATCATGCCTAGATAGTCTCATAATTATTCACTTTTCTATCAATTGCTCGACAGTAATTTGTTCACCCACCATAGAATTATGCTATCACGAGAGAAGCCACTAGAGAAACCTATGGCCCCGGGTCTATTCTGAACATATCAATCTACAATCTACTTTACTTTTCCGTTTTTACTTTCTGTTCTTATATCCAAAAATATCAAACTATCATCTCTATCAGATCTCACTTTTGTAAGTGACTGTAAAGGGATTGACAACCCCTTATCGCGTTGGTTGCGAAGTTCTTATTTGTTTGTGCAGGTGTGAGGGACTCGCGTGTGGTCTCCTACTGGATTGATACCTTGGTTCTCAAAAACTGAGGGAAATACTTATGCTACTGTGTTGCATCACCTTTTCCTCTTCGAGGGAATACAACGCAAGCTCGAGAAGTAGCACTCCATAGCCCATTGATACGCCTAGCTGATGTGAGACTATCTTCCTCCTTTTGTCTTTTCCACAACCACCACTCTATTCCACCTACAGTGGTATATCCATGGCTCACACTCATGTATTGCGTGAAAGTTGAAAAAGATTTAAAAAATTAAAGTATGAAACAGTTTCTTGGCTAAAACCGGGTTTGTGCATGATATGAATATTTTGTGTGATGAAGAGGGAGCATAGCCAGACTATTTGATTTTGGAGGGATAACTTTCTTTGGCCATGTTATTTTGAGAAGACATGATTACTTTGTTAGTATGCTTGAAGCATTATTTTTCTCATGTCAATATTAAACTTTTGTGTTGAATCTTTCAGATCTGAACATTCATGCGACAATAAAAAAATTTACATTGAGAATTATGTTAGGTAGCATTCCACATCAAAAAATTCTGTTTTTATCATTTACCTACTCGAGGACGAGCAGGAATTAAGCTTGGGGATGCTTGATACGTCTCCCATGTATCTATATTTTTTTATTGTTCCATGTTATTATATTATCTGTTTTGGATGTTTAATGGGCTTTAATATACACTTTTATATGATTTTTGGGACTAACCTATTAACTTAGAGCCCAGTGCCAGTTTTCTGTTTTTTCCTTGTTTTTGAGTATCACAAAAAAGGAATACCAAACGGAGTCCAATTGACCTGAAACTCCACGGAGGATGTTTTTGGACCAGAAGAAGCCCACTGAGTACCGAAGATGGACCAGAGGAGTCCTGAGGAGACCACGAGGGTGGGGGCGCGCCCTACCCCCCTCAGCACGCCCCCCTATCTCGTGGCCGCCTCGGGGACCCCCTTACTTGTTCCCGACTCCGACACCTCTTATATATACCCAAACTTCCAGAAAGAAACCTAGATCGGGAGTTCCGCCGCCGCAAGCCTCTGTGGCCACCAAAAACAAATCTAGACCCATTCCGGCACCTTGCCGGAGGGGGGATCTATCACCGGTGGCCATCTTCATCTTCCCGGCGCTCTCCATGACGAGGAGGGAGTAGTTCACCCTCGAGGCTGAGGGTATGTACCATTAGCTATGTGTTTGATCTCTCTCTCTCTCGTGTTCTTGAGATGGCACGATCTTGATGTATCGCGATCTTTGCTACTATAGTTGGATCTTATGATGTTTCTCCCCCTCTACTCTCTTGTGATGAATTGAGTTTTCCCTTTGAATTTATCTTATCGGATTGAGTCTTTAAGGATTTGAGAACACTTGATGTATGTCTTGCATGTGCTTATCTGTGGTGAAAATGGGATATCACATGATCTACTTGGTGTATGTTTTGGTGATCAACTTGCGGGTTCAGTGACCTTGTGAACTTATGCATAGGGGTTGTCACACGTTTTCGTCTTGACTCTCCGGTAGAAACTTTGGGGCATTCTTTGAAGTTCTTTGTGTTGGTTGAATAGATGAATCTGAGATTCTGTGATGCATATCGTATAATCATGCCCACGGATACTTGAGGTGACAATGGAGTATCTAGGTGACAGTAGGGTTTTGGTTGATATGTGTCTTAAGGTCTTATTCTATTACGAACTCTAGGATAGATCGAATGAAAAGAATAGCTTCAGGTTATTTCACTATGGATTCTTGAATAGATCGATCAGAAAGAATAACTTTGAGGTGGTTTCGTACCCTACAATAATCTCTTCGTTTGTTCTCCGCTATCAGTGAATTTGGAGTGACTCTTTGTTGCATGTTGAGGGATATTTATATGATCTAGTTATGTTATTAATGTTGAGAGAACTTGCACTAGTGAAAGTATGAACCCTAGGCCTTGTTTCAAAGCATTGCAATACCGTTTTCGCTCACTTTTATCAATAGATACCTTGCTATTTTATATTTTCAGCTTACAAAAACCTATATATACCATCCATATTGCACTTGTATTACCATCTCTTCGCCGAACTAGTGCACCTATACAATTTTCCATTGTATTGGGTGTGTTGGGGACACAAGAGACTCTTTGTTATTTGGTTGTAGTATTGTTTGAGAGAGACCATCTTCATCCTATGCCTCCCATGGATTGATAAACCTTAGGTCATCCACTTGAGGGAAATTTGCTACTGTCCTACAAATCTCTGCACTTGGAGGCCCAACAATGTCTACAAGAAGAAGGTCGCGTAGTAGGGATGAATGAGTAGAGCTAAGGAACCAGGGGCACAGAAAAAAAAATCCCTTAAAGGAAACAATGAGTGGGGATGAATGAGTAGAGCTAAGGAACCAGGAGCATAGAAATAAAAATCGCTTAAAGGAAACATTGTTAAAACTGCTTTATGTGATCTTGAAGCCGGTGTTAGTGTTATGCCTTTCTCTTTGTATCGTAGACTTGAATTGAATAAGTTGGAACCTACTTAAATTTCTTTGCAAATGGCTGATAAATCAACTGCTATACCTATCGATATTTGTGAGGATGTCCCTGTTGTGGTTGCAAACGTTACTATCGTAACGGACTTTGTTATTCTTGATATTCCCGAGGACGATAGTATGTCGATTATCCTTGGTAGACTCTTTTTGAATACTGCAGGGGCTGTTATTGATTGCAACAAAGGCAATGTTACTTTTCATGTAAATGGTAATGAGCATACGGTACACTTTACGAAGAAACAACCTCAAGTCAATAGCGTCAATTCTATCAGAAATATTTCAACTATTGCTATTGGAGGTTTTGAATTCTCTATTGCTACTATCAAAAAGAAATATGATATTCTTATTATTGGGGACATGCATATCCCCATTGAGGTAACCTAGTGTTATTCGAAAATTCTCCGATTTTGTGTTATTCGAAAGAAGTTTGTTAATGAGACTTGATCAACCTCATTGACGGATTCCTTTTGATGAACATGAGATGGATGAATTTAGAGAACACTACCTTCTGTACCCATCTTTTACTTTCTGTTATTTATATTAAATAAAGAAAAAATAGCATTATCTGTCTGTTTTCTAAATTATCCGTGCAATAAAAAATGTCCCGAAAATAAAAGTTCTCCAAATGCCCTGAAAATTTAATAAGATTTTTTCTAGAATATTTTAAGATTTTTGGCACTAAGAATGCACCAGTGAGCCACAAGGGTGGAGGGCGCGCATTACCCCCTGGACGCGCCCCTGTCCTTGTGGGGCCCACGTGGCACCCCTCCACTTATTCTAGCACCCATCCTCCCCTTCTTCCTCCAGAAAAAAATCATCCACCAGCTCAAACGCGTGTTCTAGCTCATCTTGATGCCATTTTCGATCTCCATGCTCAAGCAAAACTGTTTGGGGGATTGTTCTTCGGTATGTGACTCCTCCAATGGTCCAATTAGTTTTTGTTCTAGTGCTTTATTTATTGCAAAAAAAAATCCGCTGTGGTGACCTTGTTCTTGAGCTTGCATGTCAAATTTATATGGTCTGAAGTAGTTTTGATGCCTGATATAGCCTCTAGACACTTGTAGGAGTAGTTGCTATCAATTTTGTTGAGTTTGGCTCACTTTTATTTTGAGTCACTAAAAATTTCAGAATTTGGCAGAAAAATAAATTGTCTCGGGGAACATATCAAGGTGGCTGTCGGTGTACTAAGGTAGGGGTACCTCAGTACCCCAACTTGTGCACGGGCAGTTGCAGCTTCCCGCGGCAGGGTTTACCGCGTGCTCGCCGGAGACCTTCCTGCTCCCTATCAAACCATTCAAAAACAAAGTATACAAGAAAGAAGATCGAGACCCCGGCAAGTGGAGCTTGCCGGGAAGGCCGTACCAGGCTCAAGATTACATCACTCACGCAAGGCCCTGGCAAGAAGAGCTTGCCAGGAAGACTAGAAGATTCCATCGTGGAAGACACGCCTCGGCGTCATATGCGCCCCGGCGAGGGCCCGGGGAGCGGCAAGCTCCCGGGCCCGGCAAGACCAAGACCCCGGCAAGGTGCTTGCCGGGAGAGTTGCGCTGTGTGCCCGCGCTCCAGCTCATCGGCCCACGCGTCGCCCTGGGGCCTATCCAGGGACGCGTGGCGGATGGCTGTGCAGCCTGGGGGACACGGTGGCACTCCACGGTGGTGGATCCATCGCCGTGGCAGACGGAGACGCAAGGGCGGGAGCTTTTGGGGTCGACGGCGACGGGTATTAAATGCCCTTGTCCCCCACTGTCAAAGTAGGTAGCGACCACTGTTCGTGCACTGTAGCTCCACTGTTCCCGCACTGTTACAACTACCACCTCTTTTACGTTTTTACCCCTTTCTCCTACGTTGACACCTGTCGGTGACCCCTTGCACTATAAAAGGAGGCCCATGCACAACGTAGAGAGGGTTCGGAACCTAGATCATTCATACGCTCGGTGTAGCTGCTTCTTCAAGCTCTCGAGCTCTCCAACTCAATACACAACTAAGCAGGAGTAGGGTTTTACGCGTCTACCGCGGCCCGAACCTGGGTAAAACTGCCCTCGTGCTCGCTACGATCGGCTCTTCGTGCTCCCTCCGCCCTCGTACGGTACAGACAAGGGGCTCCGGTCCCATAGGTGTTCGTGGCGGACAGTTTCCCCCAACATCTTTGGCGCGCCAGGTAGGGGGCGTCGAGGTTGTGCGAATCTGATCCGGCGTTCGCGCGGGCGCATTCTCCATCAACCTCTCCAGTTTCATCAGCAACTTCATCAGCAACAGCTCCATGGCTCCGAAGAAGAAGGCTTCGGAGGTCGGAGGCCCGTCCGCGTCTCATCCGCCGCCACCAGAGCCAACGGTAGGCGGGGGAGACGCCGTCGGAAGGGTGGTCGCCGGCGAGGACACTCGCGGCGCCACCAAATCCAAAGACAAGACGGATGACCGAGCTTCGGTCTCCGTGGACGCGCCGCGTCCATCTCAGCACACGACAACCCAGCAGCGCCATACCACAGGAGGTGGTATCCGCTTGCTGGGGCAAGGACAAACCGGAGGCTCGCGGGACGCCTCGGACCACCGTCCGGGCACAAGCAAGGCGAAGGCGCCGGCGCGGGACCCTGCTCCTTCTAACGTTGTTAGGAGTCCGAGCATATCCCGCTCCTCGCACCGCTCGCCCCCGTTCCCCTCCACTCCGGCAGAAGCGCTCGCAAGGGCGCAACTGCTCCTCGACTTCCCTCCAGCGGCAGACAAGGCCGAGGACTGGAGGGCCACCATCCAGAGCCTGATCGCCTTCGCCAACAACGATTCTCCACAACAGCCGACGGCCTCGCGGCCGCGGCAAGCTGAGAAGACGAAGGCCGACAGCGACAAGACCGCCGGGGGTGCGACAAGCGTGCACTCCCCGCCGCAGAAGCAGAAGACGCCGCCCCGCCGAAACAACGCCGACGACGGCTCCACGGCGTCGTCGGATCCGCGGGCCCGTCAGGACCAGCGCCAGGTCCTTGACGACCGGCGACAAGAAGATGCTCGCACGACAATCGAGCGCCGCCGAGAAGCTCGGCGACAATCAGATCAAAGGGCTGGAGACGCTGTCGACGCGCGCGCGCCCGGTGAACCAGGCGACTTGCCGTACGCGGCAGGTTGCCCTGCGTTCACCCGCGAGCTGCGGCGCGTCCAGTGGCCCAGCATGAAGAATTTCAAGCCCGACGTACCGGAGAAGTACGACGGCAAGACGCACCCCTCGGAATTTCTCAGCATCTACACCATTGCGGTGCAAGCTGCCGGGGGGCGCGATGAGAAGATCTTGGCGAACTACTTCCCGCTCGTGCTTAAGCCGAACGTCCGTTCGTGGCTTATGCACTTGCCGGAAGGCTCCATTTCTTCTTGGGCAGACCTTTGCCATCAGTTTGTTGGCGCCTTCACCGGCGGCCACAAACCCCACGGCCAGGAGAGCGATCTCCACATCTTGGCCCAGAAGGAAGGAGAGTCCCTGCGCAAGTATATCCAACGCTTCAGCCGTGTACAGCACAACATCCCTGATGTCCACCCTGCCGCGGTTATCAGCGCGTTCCACCAGAACGTGCGTAACCGCCGCATGCGTGAGGAAATGGCGATGACCAAGATTCGGGATGTCAGCGAGCTCTATGCTCTGGCTGATAAGTGTGCACGCGCAGAAGAGGAGAGGAGACTCCCCGGGGAAGATGCTGGCGCAGGAGGAAGCGACAGCGACGACGCCGCCCCGGCAAAGAAGGGCCGGCGGCGGAACAATAGAAGAAAGAACAAGAAGGAAGTGCTTGCCGTCGAGAAGTCTGGCAAGGAGGCCCCCGCCAAGCAAACACAAGCTGGCGGCTCCGGCAAGGAGCCTGCACCAGTAGCGGCGGCCGACAAGCAGGACGGCTCCGACAAGCAGTACTGCAAGATCCACCGCACCAAGGGCCACGACCTCTCCAACTGCAAGCGCGTCGAGTATCTCGTCGAGCAGCAGAAAGCTGAGTACGAGAGGCGCGACAAGGAGAAGGCCCAAGGTGGCGGCGGAGAGCCAAGCAAGAAGCGGCCGTTCAATGGACGGGGAGGACGCCGCGGCAAGGCCAAGCAGCAGCAAGGTGACCGACCTCCCCGGGGCCGCGACAAGGATGAAGAAGACGACGACGAAGACGTGGAGGACGAGGATAACAGCGAGCAGGAGTTCCAGAAAGCCACGGAGGTCCTGTGCGTCGACGGTGGCGCCTCTCTGCACACCTCCCACCGCCAGCTCAAGCAGTGGGTGCGTGAGGTGAATGCAGCGGAGCCGCCCGTGGAGTCACGCAGGCTCCTCAAATGGTCCAGCACGCCCATCATTTTTGATCTTGAGGATCACCCTGACCGCACCACTGCGGTCGGGTGCTTGCCGATGCTGGTCTCACCCACCATCCGCAACCTCAAGGTCACCAAAATGTTGGTTGACGGCGGGGCCGGGCTGAACTTGATCTCCTCCGCTGTGATCAAGAAACTCCAAATTCCAGATGGCGAGCTCGAAGAGACCGGTTCTTTCCAAGGAATCAACCCGGGAAGGAGCAAGCCCAAGGGGAAGATCACTTTGCCGGTGACCTTTGGCGGGGAGCTCAACTTCAGAACTGAGCGCATCACTTTCGACGTCGCCGATATCCCATTGCCATACAATGGAATACTTGGCCGTCCTGCCCTCGCCAAGTTCATGGCAGCGTCCCATTACGCTTACAACGTACTCAAGATGCCGGGGCCGATAAGCGTCATCACTATCCATGGCGACAAGAAGGATGCGCTTGTCTGCACCGACAAGGTCTACCGGGATGCAGCAGCTGCGGCCGAGAAGGACACACTTGCCGCTGAAGCTCCCGGGGGGAATAAGACCAAGACCAAGTCCGGCAAGTGCTCTGGGGCCCACTCCGGCAACCGCACCTCTTCGGAGTGCTGCGCTGCCGTCGAGGACGTCCCATCGAGCTCCACCGGCAAGTGTAAGAAAGGAATGGCCGCTCCTCCGGCAACCAAGAAGGTGTCCGCCAAGGAGGACGGCACTGGTGGTACCTTCACCATCAGTGCCATGCTTGACAGCAAATAGGAAAGCGCGCTCGTTGCCTTCCTGCGGGCGAATGTCGATGTGTTTGCCTGGCAACCATCTGACATCCCCGGTGTTCCCAGGAAGGTAATTGAGCACAAGCTTGCTGTTTGTCCTCATGCGCGGCCCATCAAGCAGAAAGTGAGGAAGCAAGCCGTGGAGCGCCAAGAATTCATCAACGAAGAGATCAAGAAGCTAGAGGCAGCAGGCCTAGTTAGAGGTGTGATCCATCCGACGTGGTTGGCAAACCCAGTCGTCGTGCGCAAGGCCAATGGGAAATGGAGACTGTGTATAGACTTCACCGATGTGAATAAAGCATGTCCCAAAGATCCATTCCCTTTGCCGCGCATTGACCAGATCGTTGACTCCACTGCCGGATGTGAACTACTCTGTTTTCTTGATGCATATTCAGGCTACCACCAGATCTTTATGGCCAAAGAGGATGAAGAGAAAACTGCATTCATCACTCCATGTGGCACTTATTGCTTCATACGCATGCCATTTGGACTGAAGAATGCAGGATCAACATTCGCAAGGGTAGTGTACACTGCTTTCGAGCCACAGATCCACAGAAATGTAGAGGCTTACACGGATGATATCGTGGTGAAAAGTAAGAGCAAAGAAACCCTAGTCCAAGATTTGGAAGAGACATCTCAGAACCTGCGCAGAATATTTCTCAAGTTGAACCCCGAGAAGTGCATCTTTGGAGTCCCCTCCGGCAAGCTTCTCGGGTTCTTTGTATCGCAGAGGGGGATTGAAGCCAACCCCGACAAGATTAAAGCCATTGAGCAGATCGAGGCCCCGAAGCGCGTCAAGGATGTCAGAAGGCTTGCAGGTTGTGTGGCTTCCCTCAGTAGGTTCATTTCAAAGTCTGCGGAACGCGCCCTACCTTTCTTCAAAATCTTGAAGAAGGCAGGTCCCATGAAGTGGACTCCGGAGGCGGAGGCAGCGCTGCAGGATTTGAAACGGTACCTGTCCTCCACTCCAATACTTGTCGCACCTAGACCACAGGAAAAGTTGTTGCTATACCTAGCGGCAACCAACCAGGTGGTTAGTGCTGCGTTAGTAGCGGAGAGGGAGTCCGACGAGGAGTCAGCACCACCGGCAAGCGAATCCAGCGACAAGCAGGGGGCTGCTCCAGCAAGCTCTGGCCCCGACAAGGACAACTCTACGCAGGAACAGAATGAAGCGCGGAAGAAGATGGTGCAGCGCCCGGTATATTTTGTAAGTTCCCTTCTCCAGGGGGCTAGATCAAGATACTCCGGGGTGCAAAAGTTGCTTTTCGGCCTCCTCATGGCCTCGAGAAAGCTGCGCCACTACTTCCAGGCACATGAGATAACAGTGGTCACTCGCTTTCTGCTGAAGAGGATATTGCACAATCCGGAAGCAACAGGCAGGATCGTTGAGTGGGCACTGGAGCTGTCGAGCTTTGGACTCAAGTTTGAAAGTACTTCAACCATACAGAGCCGAGCTTTGGCAGAATTCATAGCTGAGTGGACCCCAACGCCCGATGAAGAAGTCCAAGAAACAAGTGCACCCGTACAAGAAGCGACAAGTGAATGGGTAATGTATTTTGATGGTGCCTTCTCGCTGCAAGGCGCCGGTGCTGGCGTGGTACTCATCGCGCCCACCGGAGAACACCTCAAATATGTTATCCAGATGCACTTTCCCAGGGAGCAAGCGACAAACAACACTGCAGAATATGAAGGCTTGCTTGCCGGCCTCAGGATTGCGGCCGAACTTGGGATCAGGAAGCTGATTGTACGGGGAGATTCTCAGTTGGTGGTCCGGCAAGTTAACAAGAGCTACCAGAGCCCTTTGATGGAAGCCTATGTAGATGAAGTGAGAAAGCTTGAGGAACACTTTGAAGGTCTGCAAATGGAGCACGTCCCGAGAGCTCAAAATGAAATGGCAGATGGCCTTTCAAAGTGCGCTTCGATGAAGTTACCTGTGGAACCAGGGACCTTCTTGCTCAAGCTAACTCGACCATCCGTTACACCATCAATTGGGCAGTCCAAGAAGAGAAAGTTGGTCTCCGGTGACTACTTGCCGGCGGATCTCCCTGAAACCGCCGCCAAGGTCCCCAAGACCAACAACCAGAACGCTGAGGAACGACTTGCTCCTGCAGGTCCTCGGGCCTGTACAGTTGAAGCAAGCGTTCCCGACAAGCCTCGCCCCGGCGAGCTTGCCGGGGGACCATCAGCTCTGGCAGAGCCAGAGGTTCTTGCCGTAGAAGCTGAGGTTCCCGCAGCGGCCCTCATGCCTTTAGTCCTCGCCGTTGAGCCTCAAGCTCCGGCATGGGCACAGCAGATTGTCCGTTTTCTGCAAACTGGAGAACTTCCCGACGACCCAAAAGAGATAGAAAAGATAACCAGGCAGTCAAGTATGTATCAGTTCGTGGACAACGAGCTATACAGAAGAAGGCTCAATGGTGTCAGATTGAAGTGCATCTCCAGGGAAGATGGACAGAAGCTGTTGGCAGAAATACACGGAGGCATATGCGGCCACCACATTGGCGCAAGGGCGCTTGCCGGGAAAGCTTTCCGGCAAGGGTTCTTTTGGCAAGAAGCCCTCCAAGATGCAACTGCACTAGTAACTAAGTGTGAAGCGTGCCAGTTCCATGCAAAGCAGATTCATCAGCCAGCTCAAGCTCTCCAAACAATCCCTTTGTCCTGGCCCTTCTCGGTCTGGGGGCTCGATATCCTCGGCCCCTTCCCCCGAGCCGTCGGGGGCTTTGAGTACTTGTACGTTGCAATCGACAAGTTCACAAAGTGGCCAGAAGTGGAGCCAGTGAGAAAGGTGACAGCACAGTCAGCGGTCAGGTTCTTCAGGTCAATTGTTTGCCGTTTCGGAATCCCTAACAGGATCATCACCGACAACGGCACACAATTTACTAGTCGCACCTTCATGCAGTACGTCCAAGACCTTGGCGCCAAGGTCTGTTTCGCTTCTGTTGCTCACCCGAGGAGCAACGGTCAAGCGGAGAGGGCCAATGCTGAAGTGCTGCGCGGACTCAAGACAAGGACCTTTGACAGGCTGCGCAAGTGCGGAAGAAATTGGATAGAGGAGCTACCGGCGGCTCTTTGGTCAATCAGAACGACACCAAGTCGAGCCACCGGACAGACACCCTTTGCTCTAGTCTATGGAGCAGACGCAGTTCTCCCCACGGAACTCGTATACGGATCTCCTCGAGTGCTCGCTTATGATGAGCTCGAGCAAGAGCAACTGCGACAAGATGATGCATTGCTCCGTGAGGAGGGACGTCTCCAGGCTGCTGTACGAGCTGCTCGATACCAGCAAGCCTTGCGCCGCTATCACAGCCGCAAGGTCAGAGCCAGGAGTCTCGAGGAAGGCGACCTTGTTCTTCGGCGTGTTCAGTCCGCCAAGAATTCCAACAAGTTGACGCCGAAGTGGGAAGGCCCTTATCGGGTGAGACAAGTTACGAGGCCCGGCGCTGTCCGCCTCGAGACCGAAGAAGGCTTACCGGTGAGCAACTCCTGGAACATAGAGCATCTTCGCAAGTTTCACCCATAAGGCGCGGTTGCCGTGATCCGTTCCGGCAACCACCTTTTGTACAAGCCTTGCCGCTGTTGCATGTAACCCTTTGTACAAAGCCGGGCGCAGACCCCGTGCATCAGTAAAGTTTTCGTGTTTTGCGCTGATTGCCTTTCGCATGCTTTTCTTTGCTATTTGCATGTTTTGTTTGGCATTTGGTGCAACACTCGAGTATCCGGTAACCATTAGCGCGCCGAAAGGCCATATACTTGTTTCCCTCTTCTTTTTCTTTCCTCTTAAGCAGAAGGAAAGTTCCTCGCGCACAAGTTTGCCGGGGGGGAAGGAGATGGAGGAGGAACCAAGTGCTGTTCAAGAAAGAGAAGCCTTACCGGGAAACAAGCAGTATATGAAAGCTAAGTTATTAGAATTTGACCAGTTCAAATTTTTAAATTTTTGTTGTCTTCCTTGAACAATCACACTTTGTATGGAAAACCTGTGCGCGGAGGAACCTACCCGTAGCTAGCCGCACCCTTGTCTTGTTTTCGAGTACGCTCAACGATCTAAGCGAGCTGCGACAAGTATCGCGCCCTTACTTCGTTTTCGAGTTCGCTCAGCAAGCTAAGTGCGTTGCGATTAGCCGCGGCAAGGTTGCTTGCCGGTGAGACCTTGGCCAGCAGGCTGCTCAGAGTCCAGCACTCAGCGCTCGCGGCAAGGGCCCCTTGCCGGCAAGCTCCCCGGGAGCGTAGGGTGAAAAGCATACAAAGTATATGACCAAGACAAGGAAGATAAAATTGCACTGATTGACCAGAATGAGATAAATATCTTACAAAGGGTAACTTGTCACAATGGACTAATGAGTTCATAACACCCTGTGCAGCAACAAAAAGAGGTAAGAGATAATGGAGGCCTAATCTACGCGGTCGCCCTCGATCCTGGAGATCTTAGCCACCTTGGCAATGATGTGGGCGACCTGCTCCTTCAGAGCCTCCATGTCCGCATCAGCCGGCAAGCTGCGAAGAACGTTGGTGAGATTTATGCCCGGATTGCGGTATACGATCTTCGTCAACACGCGCTCCAAGGTTCCCGTGCAGAGCAAGCGCGTCTCCTCAGCCAGTTGCGCGGGGATCTTCTTCCGCAGATCTGCAAGGGCCGGCGCAATTCCCCTGAAGAAGAGGCTGAGCTTGGCGCTGTGAGGGAGGTTTGGATCCGGGGAGTAGATGAGGTGCTCCAGCTTCAACGCCAGCAGCTCCTGGTCGATGTTGGACGCGCAAGACACTAAGTCCTCGGTCCATACCTCAACGGTTTTGCGGAAGAGCTCAGCCGCTTTGTTGGCGCTGTCCACCAGGGTCCGCTCCTTGCGGAGCTCCTCCTTCAGCTTGGTCTCCCGAGCCCGGGCAGCGTCGAGTGAATCCTTCAGTGTAGAGACCTTCAACTCCAAGTCCTCGATGGAGTCCTTGGCGGCCTTCAACTCGTCGCCCCTCTCAGAAAGACGCACCTGGAGTTCTGAATTGGTGTGGGCGTCCTTCTCACGCTCCGTGATGAGTGCGGCGACCTTCTCCGCGCTCACCTTCAGCGACTTCTCCAGCTGCGCGACCTTGGCGGCAAGCTCCTCCTTGGCGGTCTCCGCGGCAGCCGCGGCAGCTTTCGCCTCCTTCAGCTCCCCGCCAAGGGCCTGCTCCCGAGCGGCAAGTTCTTCCTCGTGGGCGTCGAGGTTGACCTTCCGCTGGGCGAGTTCTCCTTCTCGTCGGGACAGCTCCACCCCGGCGAGCCGCTGCTGTTCCTCGGCCTCGGCCTTCTCCAGCACCCACTCCTGGTATTCGCCGGCGAGTCGCTCGCGCTCCTCCGCCACCTCGCGGAGGGCCGCCTGGTTGGCGGCGCTGAGCTCCGCCGCGCGCTTCTCCATCTCCGCGGCGGCCTTGGCGGCGAGGGCCTCCCGAGAAGCAAGCTTCGCATGCCTGGCCCGGTAAAGGGCCAAGAGCTGGTGAAGCAGCTTCTCCTCCTCGGGACCGTTGCTTCCGCCGGGCGCCTCGACGACCTTCAAGCCCGCGGAGGCGAGGATCTCCCCATCAAACGCCTCGCCCTCCGCGGGAGCTCGCGACGAAGACCCCCAAGGTACCTGGATGAAGACGCCGTTGGGGGCTTCGAGGTAGTAGCCGGCCTGCTCCTTTCCGGCGGAGGGGTCGGCGGCCGGCGCAGCACTTGATGCTCCCGCCGCCTCCGGGTCGGCGGTGCGGTCGCCGCCCCCCTCCCCGGCCGCTGCGTCCGCAGCCGGAGCGGCCTCTGGCGCAGCTGGCTCGGCGGCTTCAGCCGTGTCCTCGGCGACAGGGACGTCGCCGCCGCCGCCCTGCGCGCCCTCCTCCTCCTCGATGTTGATGACTTCCGTCTCCATGTGCTCGGGGGGAGGAGGATCTAGAAGAGGAAGAAGAAAAAGAAAGTTCAAGCAAATATCCAAAAAGAGACAATGCCAAGAAGACAAAATTACAAGACCTACCTTGGCGGACGTCGTCAGCGGCGGGCTCCCTCGCCGGGGAGCTCTGCCTTGGCGGGGTAGCCACCCTCGCCGGGCTGCTCGCCCTTGGCGGGGTACTCGCCCTTGGCGGAGAACCCGCCCTTGGCGGAGCGCTCTCCCTTGTCGGAGAGTTCGGCCTTGGCGGGGACGGCGGGGCCTGCAGCTCCTCGGGGGCGGTCTCCGGACACTCCTGCCGTTGTGGCTCCACCCCTGCACAAGTCAAGACAAAGACATCAAGATATTGAAACAAGACAAAATCCCCAAGCGCACCCCGACGAGCGGAAGGATGGAACCAGACTTACGCTGGGGGCTGCGCTGGGGGCTGCTCCTCGGAGCAGCGCTCGGGTCCGGCAGGCTTGGCTCCGGCGCGTCCCCAGTTGCCACGGTGGCCGAGTCTTCCGCGACCTCGACCACAGGCGCCTTGGCTTTCTTCGCCGCGCGCTGAACCAAGGTCCTGAAATCAAAGCAACGGACAAAATTAGCATCAACAATAATCAAGACGAAACTTGAGAAGGTGTAAGATCTTGGATTCTTACTCCTGATCCTCCTCGTCGTCCTCGCTCAAGGCGGAGAAGTCATACTCCACCTGGGGCGCGTCTGCACGAGGAGCGGAAGACGAAGGTTCCCTCGGGCGCTTGGCGGTCCCTGGGGCTGGGGGCTGCGAAGACCCAGCCCCTGTGGTAGCCGGAGCCCGAGGAGCGGGCGGAGCCGCTGCTCCGCTCCGAGAAGACCCCTGTCGGCTCGACGCCGGCCTGCGAGGCGCCTCCGTCGTGGCCTGCGCGCGGGCCGCCTCCGCCGTGGCTGGTGCGCCGGTCGCCCCCGGCGCAGCTTGGCTCCCCCGGGGAGCTGCCCGGCGAGCCGGTTGTTGCCGGGGCGCCTGCGCCCTGTCTCCCGTCGCCGTCCTGCAGAGACGCTTCAGTGGAGACCGCCTTGGGCTTGCCGGGGGCGGGGAGGTCTCCGACGAGGAGAGGTCGTCGGCATAGAGCTCCGTAGATCCGTCGGAGTCCTCGGCGGCCTCGGCCTCCTCCTCCTCCTCCTCCCCGGTTGGCTTGCTGGGCCCAGCGCCCTGCGCTGTGGCCTCCTTTCCTCTGGCGCCTCCGCTCCCTCCAGCGCCTCTGCTCCCCGCGGCGCCTCTGTTCCCTCCGGCAGCGCCGCCCTTTGCCGCGGCCTCGGTCGCGATTCCAGGGATCCCGGAGTGCCTCAGAGAGGGGACCCCGGCGAGCGCGTCGGGAGGAAGTTGCAGCAGTCTGCGAATCTCCGCCTCCTCCGCCTAGCAGGACGCATCCGCAGCCTCCGCCTCGTCAGGCGTATATCCAAAATCTCCTGCCGCTGCGGCTGCAGCGGCCTCTTCAGCCCGAGAAGCCATGTATGCAAGCTCCTGGTCGGTGGTGTCCCGCGTGTGCTCCTTGATGTCATCCTTGTTCTTCGCCACCTCCACGAGGTTGTCGAAGAAGTTGAGGACGTCTATGGGCTTGGGCGGAATCCACGTGCGGTCCACGCCGTGCGAATCACAAGCGGGCATCATGGCGCGGAGAGGATCACGAGCTGTGCTGTTGCAGAGGGGCACCACTCCCCGGGGAGGTCTGAACCACTCAGGGTGGGCCGGGTCATATTTGAAGAGTTCCCGGACCATCCCCTTCAGCTCCAGCGTCGTGAAGTTGAAGTTCAGCCCGGGGCGCAGCCTCATTATATCCGCTGCGTTGCCGTACTCCCAGGCCGGCCTTTTCCTGTCTTGGAGAGGGGCGATGCGGCGGCGGCGGAAGTCTGCGCCTACTTCTGCAACGGACAGCCTAGCTACCCGAAGACGAAGAATCCGGATGAGGGCGACGTCGAGCTTGATGTCGTCCGAGTCTAGCTCGCTCCAGTCCCTGCCGCGCACGATGGGCGTTGTGCGCGGCGCGGTGAAGGGCTGCGGCTCGTCCTCAACGATCCAGCACCAGTCTGCACGCCACTCCTCCCACTTGCCGCGGAGCTCCCCCGGCAAGTACGACTCCTTCTTGTTCAGACGAAATATCCAAGAAATTCCCCCGGAGAGGGGGGCGCCGGCCTCTGCTCTAGGAGTGAAGAAGTGCCTAAACAGCGCTACATTTGGGTGTATTCCTATGAAGTTTTCGCACATGTGTGCGAAAACCGCCATTGTGAGGATGGCGTTGGGGGTGAAGTCAAGAAGATGGAGGCCATAGGTGTGCATGATGTCGCAGAAGAAATCAGAGAAAGGAGGGCAAAGACCGCAGTGAAAGAAGGCTGCGAAGAAATAGTACCCGTCGGGGTAGTGGTCCTCGGCGGCGGCCGGATAAGCTCGAGTGCGGGGGTGCGCCTTGGTTTCCTTGGCCCAGAACAAGTAATACTTGTTCCAGAGCTCCCGCGCGTCGAGCTTCGGCGGGAAGACGAGGTTCCGCTTCCGATACGCGGCGAGCTTCGCCGCTTGCTCCGATTTCTCCTTCTTGGCCTTCTCCGCCTTCGCCTTGTCGGTCTTCGGGGCCATGGCGGAGGCGGCGGAGGAAGGGGGACGAAGAGCCCGGCGACGCCGGAGATGCAGACGGCGGCGGCGGAGGTGTGGAGGCGGAGCGCAAGAGGGATCTCTGGAAGAAGAAGAGGATGCAATGAAAGCGCAAGGAGGGGAACCGCTCCTGCTTCCTCTGCTTTTATGGGGAAGTGGGGGGCGTTTTGCCCTTTCCATTAAGAGAACGTGGGCACGTCCCATCCCACGACGCCGCAATCGACGCGTGCCGTTACGGGGGGATGCGGCGGATACGGAAGTGGATTCGGCGCGCCGTGGGCCGCGTGTGCCCGTGCACTGTTTTGGGCCTGGCCCAACAGCGCTCGGCACCGTGTGTGGCCCAGGCCCGGGGGCTCCTGTCGGTGTACTAAGGTAGGGGTACCTCAGTACCCCAACTTGTGCACGAGCAGTTGCAGCTTCCCGCGGCAGGGTTTACCGCGTGCTCGCCGGAGACCTTCTTGCTCCCTATCAAACCATTCAAAAACAAAGTATACAAGAAAGAAGATCGAGACCCCGGCAAGTGGAGCTTGCCGGGAAGGCCGTACCAGGCTCAAGATTACATCACTCACGCAAGGCCCTGGCAAGAAGAGCTTGCCAGGAAGACTAGAAGATTCCATCGTGGAAGACACGCCTCGGCGTCATATGCGCCCCGGCGAGGGCCCGGGGAGCGGCAAGCTCCCGGGCCCGGCAAGACCAAGACCCCGGCAAGGTGCTTGCCGGGAGAGTTGCGCTGTGTGCCCGCGCTCCAGCTCATCGGCCCACGCGTCGCCCTGGGGCCTATCCAGGGACGCGTGGCGGATGGCTGTGCAGCCTGGGGGACACGGTGGCACTCCACGGTGGTGGATCCATCGCCGTGGCAGACGGAGACGCAAGGGCGAGAGCTTTTGGGGTCGACGGCGACGGGTATTAAATGCCCTTGTCCCCCACTGTCAAAGTAGGTAGCGACCACTGTTCGTGCACTGTAGCTCCACTGTTCCCGCACTGTTACAACTACCACCTCTTTTACGTTTTTACCCCTTTCTCCTACGTTGACACCTGTCGGTGACCCCTTGCACTATAAAAGGAGGCCCATGCACAACGTAGAGAGGGTTTGGAACCTAGATCATTCATACGCTCGGTGTAGCTGCTTCTTCAAGCTCTCGAGCTCTCCAACTCAATACACAACTAAGCAGGAGTAGGGTTTTACGCGTCTACCGCGGCCCGAACCTGGGTAAAACTGCCCGCGTGCTCGCTACGATCGGCTCTTCGTGCTCCCTCCGCCCTCGTACCGTACAGACAAGGGGCTCCGGTCCCATAGGTGTTCGTGGCGGACAGTTTCCCCCGACAGTGGCCCTTCAAGGAAACAAGCACCGAGGCACGCGATATGCGAACCAGACCTTGAACCACCAAGAGATGCTCATGTACGGCCTTGTGAATGGTCGTCGAATAAATTTATGATTTGCGCAGGATTCAAGGATGAGTTTGAAGCACACATACGAAATTCTAGCCTTGAGGACTTCATTTCAGATAAGTGCCAACGACATTATTAACTCACTGATTCCTTTGGGCGGAGGTTTGAATTTTCATCCAAACGCAATACTCGTACTGTCTTGTTTGATCTTTACGATGAATCTTATACCATGGACCTAGAAGACTTTTTGTGTTGCATGCGAAATCCCACAGTGGGGTATTCTCAATGATCCTCACAAATCTGAATACCTTGATTTCCTTGATAGCATCACGGTAGGGGAAACTAGAAACATTACACAAGCCACCATAGGGAGCATTCATTTTCCGGCTATACATTATTCTGCTCTCTTCATAGGTATATGCATTAACGGTAAACATGAGAATAGCCATCTTTGTGTTCCAGATCTTAGTATCCTTAAAAGTGCGGTGTTAGGTGATAAGAGTTATGATTTGGGGGCAATTATTGCAAGGAGGTTACACCTTAATGCTAAAGATGGAGAATTATTTGGTGGGATATATGCAACTCGTTTAGCTAAATATTTATGTGTACCCATAAGAGGATACGATGTCGAGTTGCCACATGCTCTCCTGGATTATGAAGCCATGATACATTATCAGTTTCTCGAGAGGAATGAGCAGCATGATACGTCTCCAACGTATCTATAATTTTTTATTGTTCCATGCTATTATTTATGATGTCTTGGATGTTTAATGGGCTTTGTCATACAATTTTATATCATTTTCTGGGACTAACCTACTAACCCAAAGGCCCAGTCCAGATTGCTGTTTTTTGCCTGTTTCAGGGTTTTGCAGAAAAGGAATATCAAACGGAGTCCAAACGGAATGAAACCTTTGGGAGAGATATTTTTGGAGAAAATCACGCACGGGAGGCTTGAGAACCACGTCAGGGGAGCCTCGAGGTTCCTACGAGGGTGGGGAGCGCGCCCCCCTTCCCAAGGCGCGCCCCCTGCCTCGTGGGCCCCTCGAGTGTCCCCCGGTGCCCTCCTTCCTCCTATATAACCCTACGTACCCCGAAACCATCAACAATAGAGAGAAAACCCTAGTTCCACCACCGTAACCTTCTGTTCCCGTGAGATCCCATCTTGGAGCCTGTTACGGAGCTTCGCCGGAGGGGGGATCCATCACGGAGTGCTTCTACATCATCATCATCGCCCTCACCATGAGTTGTGAGTAGTTTACCACAGACCTTCGCATCCATAGCTAGTATCTAGATGGCTTCTTCTCTCTCTCTCTCTCTGGATCTCAATACAAAGTTCTCCTCGGTCTTCGAGGAGATATATTCGATGTAATCTCGTTTTGCGGTGTGTTTGTCGAGATCCGATGAATTGTGAGTTTAAGATCAAGATTATCTATGAGAAATAGTTGGTTCTTCTCTGAACTCTTTATGTGTGCTCATAATATCCTTGCAAATCTCTTTGAATTATTGGTTTGGTTTGGCCTACTAGATCAATAGTTGTTGCAATGGGAGAAGTGCTTGGCTTTGGGTTCAATCTTGCGGTGTCCTTTCCAAGTGACAGTAGGGGCAGCAAGGCACGTATTGTATTGTTGCCATCGAGGATAAAACGATGGGGTTTATATCATATTTCTTCAGTTTATCCCTCTACATCATGTCATCTTGCTTAAAGCGTTACTCTATTCTTATGAACTCAATACACTAGATGCATGCTGGATACCGGTCGATGTGTGGAGTAATAGTAGTAGATGCAGGCAGGAGTCGGTCTACTTGTCTCGAACGTGATACCTATATACAATGAACATGCCTAGATAGTCTCATAATTATTCGCTTTTCTATCAATTTCTCGACAGTAATTTGTTTACCCGCCGTAGAATATCGCTATCATGAGAGAAGCCACTAGAGAACACTATGGCCCCTAGGTCTATTCTCAACATATCAATCTACATCTACTTTACTTTTTCTGCTTTTACTTTCTGTTCCTATAAACCAAAAATACCAAAAATATGAACTATCATTTCTATCAGATCTCACTTTCGTAAGTGACCGTAAAGGGATTGACAACCCCTTATCGCGTTGGCTGTGAAGTTCTTATTTGTTTGTGCAGGTGCGAGGGACTCGCGCGTGGTCTCCTACTGGATTGATACCTTGGTTCTCAAAAACTGAGGGAAATACTTACGCTACTGTGCTGCATCTCCCTTTCCTCTTTGAGGGAATACAACGCAAGCTCGAGAAGTAGCAAGAAGAATTTCTGACGCCGTTGCCGTGGAGGCTTATGCAAAAGTCATATACTAAGTACCTATCACAAACCCTTATCCTTCACATTACATTTTTTGCCTCTCGTTTACCTCTCCCCACTTCATCCTTTCCATTTTATTTGCCCTTCTTCTGTCGTGTGTTTATCGTTCGCTTGCTTCTTGTTTGCTTGTGTGTTGGATTGCTTGTTTGTCACTATGGCCCAGAACAATACCAAATTGTGTGACTTCTCCAATACCAACAACAATGATTTTATTAGCACTCCGATTGCTCCTATTACTGATGTTGAATCTTGTGAGATCAATGTTACTTTGTTGAATCTTGTCATGAAAGATCAATTCTCCAGCCTTCCTAGTGAAGATGCCGCTACCCATCTAAACAACTTTGTTGATTTGTGTGATATGCAAAAGAAAAGGATACGGATAATGATATTGTTAAATTGAAGTTATTTCCGTTTTCACTTAGAGATCATGCTAAAACTTGGTTTTCCTCTTGCCTAGAAATAGTATTGATTCGTGGAATAAGTGCAAAGATGCTTTTATCTCTAAGTATTTCCCTCTTGCTAAGATCATATCTCTTAGAAACGATATTATGAACTTTAAGCAACTAGATCATGAGCATGTTGCACAAGCTTGGGAGAGAATGAAATTAATATTATGTAATTGCCCTACACATGGTTTGAATCTATGGATGATTATTCAGAACTTTTATGCTGGCTTGAATTTTGCTTCTAGAAATCTTTTAGATTCGGCCGCAGGAGGCACTTTCATGGAAACTACCTTAGGAGAAGCTACCAAACTCCTAGATACTATTATGGTTAATTATTCCCAATGGCACACCGAAAGATCTACTAGTAAAAAAGTGCATGCTATTGAAGAAATTAGTGTTTTGAATAGAAAGATGGATGAACTTATGAAATTTTTTGCTGCTAAGAGTGCTTCTTCTCATCCTAATGATATGCCTTTGTCCACTTTGATTGAAAATAACAATGAATCTTTGGATGTGAATTTTGTTGGTAGGAATAATTTTGGTAACAATGCTTATAGAGGGAATTTTAATCCTAGGCCTTTTCCTAGTAATTCCTCTAATAATTATGGTAATTCCTACAACAACTCTTATGGAAAGATGCCTTCTGAATTTGAAACAAGTGTTAAGGAGTTTATGATCTCGCAAAAGAAATTCAATGCTATGCTTGAAGAGAAATTGCTTAAGATTGACGAATTGGCTAGAAGTGTGGATAGAATTACTCTTGATGTTGATTCTTTGAAACTTAGATCTATCCCGCCTAAGCATGATATCAATGAGTCCCTCAAAGCCATGAGAATTTCCATTGATGAATGCAAAGAAAGAACTGCTAGGATGCGTGCTAAAAGAGAGGATTATATTAAAGCGTGTTCTTCTAGTTATCATGAAAATAAAGATGAAGATCTGAAAGTTATTGATGTGTATCCTATTAGATCCTTGTTTTCTAGTATAAATCTTGATGAAGATAGGATTGGAGGTGATTTTGCTTTAAGGTGTCCCAATGATTCGGAGTTTTTAGATCTTGATGCTAAAATTGTTAAAAGTGGGAGTGAAGAGATTAAAACTTTGCATAGTGATGAACCCACTACTTTGGATCTGAAGGGATTCAATTATGACAATTTTTGTTTGATTGATTGTATTTCCTTGTTGCAATCCGTTAAATTCTCCGCATGCTTATACTCAAAATAAAGCTTTCACCAAACACATAGTTGATGCTTTGATGCAATCTTATGAAGAAAAACTTGAGTTGGAAGTTTCTATCCCTAGAAAGCTTTATGATGAGTGGGAACCTACTATTAAAATAAAAATAAAAGATCATGAATGATATGCTTTGTGTGATTTGGGTGCAAGTGTCTCCACTATCCCAAAAACTTTGTGTGATTTGTTAGGGTTCCATGAGCTTGATGACTGTTCTTTAAATTTGCATCTTGCGGATTCCACTATTAAGAAACCTATGGGAAGAATTAATGATGTTCTTATTGTTGCCAATAGGAATTATGTGACCGTAGATTTCATTGTTCTTGATATGGATTGCAATCCTTCATTTCCTATTATTCTTGGTAGACCTTTCCTTAGAACGATTGGTGCAATTATTGATATGAAGGAAGGAAATATTAGATTCCAATTTCTGTTAAGGAAAGGCATGGAACACTTTCCTAGAAAGAAAATCAAATTACCATATGAATCTATCATGAGAGCCACTTATGGATTGGCTTCCAGAGATGGCAATACCTAGATCTATCTTGTATCGTGCCTAGCTAGGGGCGTAAAACGATAGCGCTTGTTGGGAGGCAACCCAACTTTTTTTTGTGCTGTTAGGGAATAAATATTGCATCTAGCCTCTGTTTAGATGTGGTTTCATGTTTTGTTTAGTGTTTGTGCCAAGTAGAACCTTTGGGAAGACTTGTGTGAAGTTTATATGATCTTGCTGTGAAAAACAGAATCGTTAGCGCTCGCTAGAATGATCGTAAATTTTTACTGGAGCATGCTATTTAGTTGATTCTTTTTGAAGATGATTAATAGACAAATTCCTCATGTTTACCAATTTAGTTTGAATTTTTTGGAGTTACAGAAGTATGCGAAACCTACATATTACTACAGATTGTTCTATTTTTGACAGATTCTGTTTTTCGTGTGTTGTTTGCTTATTTCAATGCATCTATGAGTAGTATTGGCGGATATGAACCATAGATAAGTTGGAATACAGTAGTCTTAACACCAATATAAACAAATAATGAATTCATTGCTGCACCTTTGAGTAGTGGTTTGCTTTCTTATACTAACAGAGCTCACGAGAATTTTTGTCTAAGTTTTGTGTTGTGAAGTTTTCAAGTTTTGAGTATTGCTTTGATCGACTATGGAATAAAGAGTAGCAAAGGCCTAAGCTTGGGGATGCCCATGGCACCCCAAGTAATTCAAGATCAACCAAAAGCCTAAGCTTGGGGATGCCCCGGGAAGGCATCCCCTCTTTCGTCTTCATCCATCAGTAACTATACTTGGAGCTATATTTTTATTCACCACATGATATGTGTTTTGCTTGGAGCGTCTTGTATAATTTGAGTCTTTGCTTTTTAGTTTTCCACAATTATCCTTGCTGGACACACCTATTTAAGAGAGTTAAATATGGCCTAGGAATTGATAGAGCACTCTATGTGCTTCACTTATATCTTTTGAGTTGAATAGTTTTTGCTCTAGTACTTCACTTATATCTTTTAGAGCACGGTGGTGATAATATTTTGAAGAAATTATTGAACTCTCATGCTTCACTTATATCCTTTTGAGAGTCTATCAAAACAGCATGGTAATGTGTTTAGGCTAAAAAAACTAGTCTTCACATGATAGACATCCAATGTCAATGTAGTAAAAAAATCACATGAAGTGCATTGAATATGATGAGATGTTGGATGCTTGATAATTGTTTTGAGATATGAGGATAGAGATATTAGAGTCATGCTAGTGGAGTTATTATGAAATTGAGAAATACTTGTGTTAAGGTTAGTGATACCCGTAGCATACACGTATTGTGTACCGCTATGTGACGAAGTTAGAGCATGAGGTATTTGTAAAGTGCCAACCTTTGTGTGGAGGTCGGGGGCGCGCGATGGTTAACTCCTACCAACCTCCCCCCTAGGAGTATGCGTTGATTGCTTTGTTTTGATGACTCGTAGATTTTTGCCATAAGTATATGAGTTCTTATGACTAATGTTGAGTCCATGGATTATACATACTTCACCCTTTCACCATTGCTAGCCTCTCTTGTATCGCGCAACTTTCGCCGGTACCATACACACACTATATATCCTTCCTCAAAACAGCCACCATATTATTCCTCAAAACAGCCACCATACCTACCTATCATGGCATTTCCATAGCCATTCCGAGATATATTGCCATGCAAGTTTCCACCGTTTCGTTCATATGGCACGTCATATTGCCGTGCATGATCATGTAGTTGACATCGTATTTGTGGCAAGGACACCATGCATAATTTTTCATACATGTCACTCTTGTTTCATTGCACATCCCGGTACACCGCCGGAGGCATTCATATAGAGTCATACTTTGTTGTAGTATCGAGTAGTCATATCGAGTTGTAATGAAAGTGTGATAATCATCATTATTAGAGCATTGTCCCATGGGAGGAAAGGCTAAATCTATAAAGCCCCACCGCAAAAAAAAGAAAAAAAAGAAAGGCCAAAAAAGGCTCAAAAAAAGAAAAAAAGAAAAGAAAAAGGGACAATTGCTACGATCTTTTTCCACACTTGTGCTTCAAAGTAGCACCATGTTCTTCATTGTAGAGAGTCTCATGTTTAGTCACTTTCATATACTAGTGGGACTTTTCATTATAGAACTTGGCTTGTATATTCCAGCGATGGGCTTCCTGAAATGTGGTAGGTCTTCGTGAGCAAGCAAGTTGGATGCACACCCACTAATTTCTTTTGTTGAGATTTCATACATATTTAGCTTTAGTGCATCCGTTGCCTGGCAATCCCTACTCACTCACATTGATATCTATTGATGGGCATCTCCATAGCCCGTTGATACGCCTAGTTGATGTGAGACTATCTCCCTCCTCTTTGTCTTCTCCACAACCACCTCTTTATTCCACATAGTGCTATGTCCATGGCTCACGCTCATGTATTGCGTGAAAGTTGAAAGGTTTGAAAGAATAGAGTATGAAAACAAGTGCTTGGCTAAAATCGAGGTTGTGCATGATATGAATATTTTGTGTGATGAAGAGGGAGCATAGCCAGACTATATGATTTTGTAGGGATAACTTTCTTTAGCCATAGTATTTTGAGAAGACATGATTGCTTTGTTAGTATGCTTGAAGTATTATTATTTCTTATGTCAATATAGACTTTTATCTTGAGTCTTTCAGATCTGAACATCCATACTACAATTAAGAGAATTACATTGAAAAACTATATTGGTTAGCATCCCACATCAAAAATTCTGTTTTTATCATTTACCTACTCGAGGACGAGTAGGAATTAAGCTTGGGGATGCTTGATACGTCTCCAACATATCTATAATTTTTGATTGTTCCATGCTATTATTTATGATGTCTTGGATGTTTAATGGGCTTTGTCATACACTTTTATATAATTTTTTGGGACTAACCTACTAACCCAAAGGCACAGTCCAGATTGCTGATTTTTGCCTATTTCAGGGTTTTGCAGAAAAGGAATATCAAACGGAGTCCAAACGGAATGAATCCTTCGGGAGAGATATTTTTGGAGAAAATCACGCACGGGAGGCTTGAGAACCACGTTAGGGGAGCCTCGAGGTGCCCACGAGGGTGGGGGGTGCGCCCGCCTTCCCAGGGCGCGCCCCCTGCCTCGTGGGCCCCTCGAGTGTCCCCCGGTGCCCTCCTTCCTCCTATATAACCCTACATACCCCGAAACCATCAACAATAGAGAGAAAACCCTAGTTCCACCGCCGTAACCTTCAGCTCCATTGAGATCCCATCTTGGAGCCTGTTCCGGAGCTCCGCCGGAGGGAGGATCCATCACGGAGTGCTTCTACATCATCATCATCGCCCTCACCATGAGTTGTGAGTAGTTTACCACAAACCTTCGGGTCCATAGCTAGTATCTAGATGGCTTCTTCTCTCTCTCTGCATCTCAATACAAAGTTCTCCTCGATCTTCGAGGAGATCTATTCTATGTAATCTCAATTTGCCGTGTGTTTTTGAGATCCGATGAATTGTGAGTTTATGATCAAGATTATCTATGATAAATATTTGGTTCTTCTCTGAACTCTTTATGTGTGCTCATAATATCCTTGCAAGTCTCTTCGAATTATTGGTTTGGTTTGGCCTACTAGATCTATAGTTCTTGCAATGGGAGAAGTGCTTGGCTTTGGGTTCAATCTTGCGGTGTCCTTTCCTAGTGACAGTAGGGGCAGCAAGGCACGTATTGTATTGTTTCCATCGAGGATAAAAATATGGGGTTTATATCATATTGCTTGAGTTTATCCCTCTACATCATGTCATCTTGCTTAAAGCGTTACTCTGTTCTTATGAACTCAATACACTAGAGCATGCTGGATAGCGGTGGATGTGTGGAGTAGTAGTAGTAGTAGATGCAGGCAGGAGTCGGTCTACTTGTCTCGGACGTGATGCCTATATACATGATTATGCCTAGATAGTCTCATAATTATTCTCTTTTCTATCAATTGCTCGACAGTAATTTGTTTAACCGCCGTAGAATATCGCTATCATGAGAGAAGCCACTAGAGAACACTACGGCCCCCGGGCCTATCCTCAACATATCAATCTACATCTACTTTACTTTTTCCGCTTTTACTTTGTGTTCTTATAAACCAAAAATACCAAAAATATAAACTATCATCTCTATCAGATCTCACTTTCTTAAGTGACCGTAAAGGGATTGATAACCCCTTATCGCATTGGCTGTGAAGTTCTTATTTGTTTGTGCAGGTGCGAGGGACTCGCGTGTGGTCTCTTATTGGATTGATACCTTGGTTCTCAAAAACTTAGTTAAATACTTACGCTACTGTGCTGCATCTCCCTTTTCTCTTCGAGGGAATACAACGCAAGCTCGAGAAGTAGCACAGCACCTTCAGTACCGACTAATCTTTGACAAACGACGTGTCGTCCATATTACTCTTCCCGCTCCTGCATTCTTTGACTTTCAGGCAAAAGGGAGATATTTTATAACCAGAGAGGAGACGAATGCATATGAGAGAGAGGCGGAGACCTCTCGGCTTCATGCAAAAGCTCGCTTAGCAGTAGCTGCTGCAGCACAGTACAACCCCAACTATGATTTCAGATATCATCCAGGCCAGAGGTGGCCCTAGACCAACTTAGGCAAAAGCCTAAGCTTGGGGGAGTATGTATTTCTCACCGACATTACATTCATTCCAGTTGTCAGTGTTCATACTTTTTCATTGTATTATCCATGTCAGTTTATTTTCTCGCTTTTTTCTTGTGTGTTTGAAAAATTTAGAAAAACCAAAAATATTTCATGTTTCTTTTTGTTTTTTCTTTCTAACGAGTTACTTAGTAGTTTTTAGTATTAAAAGAAAATCAAAAAGATTTATCATTCTTATTTTTGTTTGTTGGGAACATTCCCATGTAAGTAGTTTTTTTCGTTCTTGTTTTGCTTTCTTCAGAAAAACAAAAAATTCAAAAATATTTCAGTGCATTTTTTTAAAATTCTTTTCTTTTCTTTGGGGATCGAGAGGAGAAGATCACGATGGAATTGATGAGTGGCTCTCATATGCATTATTTTTGAACTAACAAAGAGCCCATATTACCTTGTCTTCTCCTTTGAATAAATGTTGTAGATGCCAGCTTAATCCAATGCACGTGCACTATTATTATTATTCACACTGTTCGGTCGTGCAAGTGAAAGGCAAGAATGACGATATATGATGAAATGATTGATATGGAGAAAAGTTGGTATGAACTCGACCTATCTTGTTTTTGTAAATATGATTAGCTTGTCATTCCTGATTCGGCTCATTATGAATGAAACATGTTTGCAATGAGAATTAGAGATTGTAGTTACTCTTGCCATGCTTAATTAGCTAGGAGTTTATAATGGTTTACCTTGCGTGCCAACATGCTTTAAAATAGTTGTGATGTAGTATGATAGGATGGTGTCCTCCTTTGAATGATTTAAGTGACTCGACTTGGCACATGTTTACACATGTAGTTTGAACAAAATCAACACAGCCTCCACGATATTTATGTTCATGTAATTTATATCCTACTCATGCTTGCACTCAATGTTGGTTAATCTAAAGGCATGTTTATGACCGTTGTTGCTCTCTAGCTGGTCGCTTCCCAATCTCTTTCTAGCCTTCACCTGTACTAAGCGGGAATACTTCTTGTGCATCCACTTCCATAAACTCAAAGTTGTTCCATAAGAGTCCACCATACCTACCTATATGCGGCATTTACGTGCCGTTCCAAATAAATTTGCATGTGCCAAACTCTAAATCTTCAAATAAAATTATGTTGTGTATGCCCAAATCGCCCATGTGGCGACTGGGGGCTGTCAATATCTTCCATGATAGGTGGGTTATACTCACGATGAGTGGACTCCGCTTGTCATTCATGAGAAAATGGATGGTAACCGGGATACCCAGTCCCATGATCAAAGATCATAAATCAAATCAAAATATAATTAAACAAAGCTCCCTAGGGATTGTTGCTGGTTTGGACGGTACCCATTGTTTCGGATAAGCCGTGGAGTGTGTTTGATGGTGGAGGGGGAGTAAAACTTTACCATTCTGTTTGGGAATCGCCTATAATGTATTTAGCATGGAAGATATTGAGAACTTTTGGTCGTAGCGTTGACAAAGAAAGCATATAGCTCAAAATTGTATTCATCTCCGATTCAAAAACTTGAGCTCTAGCACCTCTGCAAATCCCTGCTTCCCTCTGCGAAGGGCCTATCTATTTACTTTTATTGCTGAGTCATCATCTTCTTATAAAAATCACCAGTTGGAGAGCACCAGTCTGAGATTTATTATTATTGCTCGCTAATTGATTATGCCATTGATATGAGTAAACATGGGACCTAAATGTTATTGTGAATGTGGTTAGTTCATAATCTTTGCTGAAAACTTGAATGCTTGTTTTACGTATTTACAACAACAAGATCAAACCGAGTTTGTAAAAGTTTTCTTTATCACTTTCAGTTTATCAACTGAATTGCTTGAGGACAAGCAATGGGTTAAACTTGGGGGAGTTGATACGTCTCCATCTTATCTACTTTTTCAAACTCTTTTGCCCTTATTTTGTACTCTAATTTGTATGATTTGAATGGAACTAACCCGGACTGACGATGTTTTCAGCAGAATTGCCTTGGTGTTATTTTTGTGCAGAAATAAAAGTTCTCGAAATGACATGAAACTTCATGGAGAATATTTTAAGAATATATAAAAAATATTGACTGAAAGAACCACCGAAGGGGGCCCACACCCTGGCCAGAAGGGTGGGGGCGCGCCCCCTACCTTGTGCCCCCCTGGAGCTCCACCAACGTCAAATCCAACTCCATATAATCTCTTTCGGGGAGAAAAAAATCAGAGACAAGATCCCATCGTGTTTTATGATATGGAGCCACAGCCACCTCCTATTCTTCATCGGGAGACCTGGTCTAGAGCCCGTTCGGGGCTCCGGAGAGTGGAGATCGTCGCCGTCATCATCATCAACCATCCTCCGTCACCAATTTTATGATGCTCGCCACCATGCGTGAGTAATTCCATCATAGGCTTGCTGCACGGTGCGGGGTTGGATGAGATTTATCATGTAGTCGAGTTAGTTTTGTTAGGGTTTGATCCCTAGTATCCACTATGTTATGAGATTGATGTTTTTATGACTTCGCTATGCTTAATGCTTGTCATTAGGGCCCGAGTGCCATGATTTCAGATCTGAACCTATTATGTTTTCATGAATATATGTGTGTTCTTGATCCTATCTTGCAAGTCTATAGTCACCTACTATGTGTTATGATGCGGCAAACTCGGAGTGACAATAACCGGGGCACTTCCCGGTGATGACCATAGTTTGAGGAATTCATGTATTCACTAAGTATTAATGCTTTGGTCCAGTATTCTATTAAAAGGAGGACTTAATATCCCTTAGTTTCTATTAGGACCCCGCTGCCACGGGAGGGTAGGAAAAAATATGTCATGCAAGTTCTTTTCCATAAGCACTTATGACTATATTCGGAATATATGCCTACATTACATTGATGAATTGCAGCTAGTTCTGTGTCACCCTAGGTTATAACTGCTACATGATGAATATTATCAGACACCTATCATTGTCGATCCATTGCCTACGAGTTCGTTCCATATCGATACTTGCTTTGTTACTTTCGTTACTGCTGTTGTCACCATTACTACAAAACTGCTACTGTTACTTTTGCCACTGTTACCGTTACTTCCATACTATTTTTCTACTAAATACTTTACTGCAGATGTTAAGTTTTCCTGGTGTGGTTGAATTGACAACTCAGCTGCTAATACTTGAGAATATTCTTTGGCTCCCCTTGTGTCGAATCAATAAATTTGGGTTGAATACTCTACCCTCGATAATTGTTGCGATCCCCTATACTTGTGGGTTATCATGCCTTTCCAAAGTTGGCCATCACGTCTTCCACCTGTTGACCCAACATTTGCTAAAATTTATCATGAAGCTTCTTCTTTGTCGTGTTCTCCCAGTCAATCTCGTCAGCTTGTGATCCTGCCATGGTTATAACCTATAGAGACACACAAGAATATGATCCTACAAACTACTAGAAAGTGGTAGTGGTGCGGTGTCACAATTTCATCAAGCAAATCATAAATTCTTACCAGCTCTTACCCAGTAGTAGGCGGTGATGTGCAACCGTTGTAGTCAAAACCCTCAAAGCTTGGATAGAGCGATTGCTAGGTGGTGTCAAACGCATGATGTAGATGCATGTGGAGCTGGGAAGGCTTATAATATGGTAGGAAAAAGGGTCAGCAATAATCAATTCAGAGATGCAAAGTTGAATAAACGCTCAACGACGGTAATGTGCCGGTCCTAGGCTAGACCGTGCTAGAGACGCGAGCCTAGAACACTAACAAAATCACGGCGCGGCACGGAAACAAGGGAAAAGCACACTCTGGAATTTTTATTTTTATTCTGCCCTCTTTTTTGCGCTCCTTTTTTTGTTTTTTTTTTGCCAAAAATCATTATAATGGGGAGTGTCTCAAAACTCTTCCCAAGTAAAAATAGCAGGATAGGCACAAAAATTGACTATTTTTCGGAAATCAGGGCAGCGAAAACCAAAAAGTGCGATAAAAAATCAATATAATTGCACGTGTCTCAAAAGACCCAGAAAAGCCTAAAAACAGGATAGGAAAAAATTATTTTTACTAGCCGAAATTTTGGCCTAAAAATTGTCCGGGGGTCTATTTTTTCTTCCGAAACCTACTCAGGCAAGGAAACACGAATCTGAAACTAGATGGATCTTGAAAACAAACCTAATATAAAAAGAACTCGGATTGAAGGTGGATATATGGTGGTAGGATATGGCAGCGCTGGTGGAATATGGCAGCGGTGGTGGTATATGGCAGCGGTGGTGGGATATGCCAGCGATGGTAGGATATGGTAGTGGTGGTGGTATATGGCAGCAGCGATGAATATGGTGCGGCGGCGGCGTGACAAACCGTGACAGAACTCAAAACTCTAAAGGACTAGATGCTAAGACTAGCAACTAGACACGACGATGCAACCGCAAATTCAACAAAGCAAAACCATAAATAGATTATGCAAAGGCTCAGATTTGTTCGGATATGATGAACTAACCCTAAATTTTTTTGTGGGTTTTCGTGGACTGTAGGTATGAAGACAGACTCGGTCTAAACTATGAAAAACTGGAAAATATCATCGAGCAACCTGGAAATCTGATACCACTTGATAGAGGAAAAGGTGTCCCGTCTTTCGATGAGATGGTGGCTATCGTTTTCGGTGGAGTAGACTTCGACGATCCGACTACAAACGTGCGAGGGCGTCGCACCTTAGCAACCGCTAAACCAACTCCGAGAGATTATTGTCCACGCCGGAGCACGATCAACCTGACCACGAGGGTCTATTTCCTGCAAGCAAATGAAGAACAAGCAAGAAACTAAGTTTGCAATCTGGATATTAGGAATTTAAGAGGAAGGCTTTATTGATGAAAGTGGGGTTCTGTGACGTCTTTGTCTGGTCGTTGAACACAAACGAAGTACGCGAAGTTGCAGCTATGGTGAACTTTAATCTAAACAAAATCCAAAGTCTAAACGATGCCCTAAGGGTTGTATATATGAAGGAGTAGGGGGGAATTTCATGACCCCTTGGAGGAGGGGTCCGAAACCAAACTAAACTCTGTTTTCCCACACATACGGACTCTAAAAACAGCCTATACTTTAGAATTTCTAAATTACATGGGCCCGGCCCAATAATAAGGTGACACAACACCTATAATAGACTCTGGACGAAATTTATGAAGTAACATCTTGTATATTTAGTCCAAGCCTTTATGCACTCATTAGGGTGGCTTCAGAGTCCTAAAATCACCACTTGAATCTCCGTTATTGTTCCCCTTGCACATGCCCTCATCTTCGTGCTTGGTCTTGCTCTAATGTTCATCCTTCTTGTCCAAGTTAGACCCGTCATTTGTAAGCTAAACAAATGTATCCAATTTAGGCAACATCATATTCTCATGAACATTAGAATCGGTACAAAGAAATGAAAGTACCTGGTAATTTAATTGGCGTGCGCGAGCTCTAGTAATTGCTCCATTATGTATAGCGGCAGGGCCTATGGGTGTAACAATGCGCGAGCTCTATGCTGGGGGTAGCGGAGACGGCGACGCGCCTACTAGAGCGCGATGACGGGAGCTTCACGAGCGTGTTTTGGGCTCGGCTGGGCCAAGGGTGCCTTGTTTGCTCCAGACAATGCGTCTGGTCGGTTACCGCCGATGGCGGCGGAGGCTATCCCTCCCGCGCAGCTGTTGATTCTGCCGCTCCTCGTCCCCGACTACTTCCTCTCACTAGTAGAAAACAGGGCTTTGGTTCGGGCCTGGCGAGCCCATTAGTCCCGGTTCATCCACAAACCGGGACCCATGGGTCCATACGTCCCGGTTCGTGTGGCCAGGGGGCCGGTCGGGCCTTGTTGGGCATCTGTCCCGGTTGGTCTGGGCCCATTTGTCCCGGTTCCAAGCACGAACCGGGACCAATGGGCCTCGCTCCTGGCCCACACCCATTGGTCCCGGTTCATAATAGGAACCGGGACAAATGGGTGGCCTTTAGACCCGGTTCCTGTAACGAACCGGGACCAATTGGTTGCTTATATATACCCCATCGCTGGCGAGCCCACACTGCTCTGTTTTTTCTGGCCGGCGAGGGGAGAGCTTTGTGTGGTGCTCTAGCTCACCTCCCATATATGCACATGAGGTGCTCGATGAAATGCCCGAGCCACACTAGTTAAGGTTTCTCCTCTCGAAGCTCGAACTCGAAGCTCCATTTTCTCCGAGATTTGGCTAGGTTGAGCGGTCCGTCGTACGTCCCGTTCCCGTCTTCACCGCTGTTGATCGCCCGCGTCGATCTCATCGCCGGCACCATCGTGGTAAGCTATATATGCATGTACTTTGAATATAATTAATGTGATGATGAACTTATATTAATTTGATCACTTATCTATCCATGATGTTCTGTAATGGTTTTTGACACACTTAATTATATATAAATGCAAGCAGATGAACCGGCAATGGATGTATGGTGACAGACGCACCTTAGAGTACATTAATGGCGTGCATAATTTTATCGAAGTGGCTAAGGCAAACCAGCAGAATGGTTTTATGTGATGTCCATGCACTATCTGTGGGAATATGAGGTCTTACTCCGACTCGAGCACCCTTCACACCCAACTGCTTTATAAAGGTTTCATGCCACACTATAATCTTTGGACCAAGCACGGAGAAATAGGGGTTATGATGGAAGACAACGAAGAAGAAGAGGGCGATGACAACTATGTGCCCCCGGAATACGGTGGTGCTGCAACGGGGGAAGCTGCTGAAGGTCAAGAGGAACCAGACGATGTTGTGCCCGACGATGATCTCCGCCGGGTCATTGTTGATGCAAGGAGACAGTGCGAAAATGAAAAGGAGAAGCTGAAGTTCGATCGCATGTTGGAGGATTACTGATACGTCCAAAACGTATCTATAATTTTTGCTTGCTCCATGCCAATTTTGGGTGATATTGCTATGATATTCATACACTTCCATACACTTTTGATCATATTTGGACTAACCTACTAATCCAGTGCACCCCGGTGCCAGTTTCTGTTTTCGGCTGATTTTGTATTTCAGGTTTTCACGTTACGAGAACTGTCAGGAAAAATCCAGAAAAATTATATAAAAAAATCAGCGTTCCGGAACCTACCCTGCGCCCGAAGTACAGCCGGGGGGGCCACCAGGGCTCCAGGCACCCTGGCAGCGTGCCCCCCCCTGGGCCGCCCGGGGGGGGGGGCCTGGGCCCCCCGAAGCCCGTCTGGTGCCCCCCTTTGGCATATATTTAGAGCGTCCCTCGAAACCCTCGGGACGGGAACTCTTTTTCGCGATCTCATCTATGTTCCGCCGCCGCCGCCGCTTCCAAGATCGGGAGCACCAGGAGAACTCTTCCCGGCACCCTGCCGGAGGGGAGGATCACCACCGGGAGCTTCTCCACCACCATGGACGCCTCCCGGATGAGTTGTGAGTAGTCTCCCTTGGACCATGAGTCCATGACCAGTAGCTATATGATGTTCTCCTCCCGTTCTTGTGCTTCACTAATTAGTCCTCGTGAGTTTCCCTACATGATCGAGGCACATATGTAATCCTTATGCTGTTGCTATGATGAGTTTGCTGGGATCCGATGGATTATGAGATTATGTTCAGATTGTGATTGAGTAATATATTTGATCTACCTCTTTTATATTTATGTTCATAAGTAATTCTTGCATGTTCTCCGTTGTTATTTATTGCTTTGGCCAAGTAATACGTAGTGACTCCAAGAGGGAACGTTATGCTCGATTGTGGGTTCATGCCCCTCGATGACTAGCTTGAGTGACAAAAACATGAGTCTAGGGGATGTGCTGTTGCCACAAGGGGGAAAACAACGGTGATTGTGCCCGCGGGTGCAAGGATTGTTTACTTTACGCAAAGTTCTTTTAATGCAGTTGTCTGTTGCTTTGAGTTTACACTATGGGTGGGGCTCGCAACTTAATACCAGCGAGATGTTCTGGATAGATATCTCAAGGTGGATGATTAGTAGTAGATATTGATGGATTTCGGTCTACTTACTTTGGCGTACCGCCCATGCTTTGAACCTCAACCTTTCTTGCAATGTAGTAAGCATTGGTTTGTGTTCGTGGTCCTGTCAATTGCCCAGCTGTAATTTGTTTACCTCACATAGCTGTTTTATCGTCTTTTGGGAGAGAAACATCGCTAGTGAACATCATGAGACTCCGGTCCATATTACCATCATTGATCACATCCGCTATTTACTTTTTGCTTTTACTTACTATTGCAAACACTATCTATCACTACTATCATTTGCATTTAATCCTTTGTGAACTACAAGGCCGGAGGGATTGACAACCTCTCTGTACTCGTTCGGAGCAAAGTTATTTGTATATGTGTGCAGGTCCACGTTGATTGCTAATATCTGGCGCCGTTAGCAGTTGACACCTACTTGTTGAACCTAGGAGTCTCTGGGGATTCGATCCTTGGCATCTTTGCTAAGGGAAAACACTTCCACAACACTGCATCTTTCACCTTCCACTTGGGGTAACCAACGAGGGGTTAGAGGCCCATCAAGGAGTATTTTCTGGTGCCGCTGCCGGGGACTCCACTCTTCAGGATAGGGGAGTTGCATGCTATCTTTTACCTTTGCTTTTTAGTCTTGTTAGTTTACCTTTCAAATTTTGCTTTAGTACCTTTTTATCGAAAATCACAAAAATAGTTATTTTGTTTGCTTGCTACTATGGCTTCTACCAAAAACACTAAATGGGAGGAGTACACCCCTTCTTCCATTACCCCAATTACCACTGTCGGGATCTACAAAAGTAATAAACCTTGTGATTATATTAGTCTTGACGGAGGGTTATGCCGATGGCATGGTCTTCCAGGAAAAGAGTATGAGCCTCAGTTTAAAATTGCTCCTAAGCTTCCCCAAACTTGGGAAGATGTTCAAACTCTTATAATAGAGAGCAATTCAAACAAAGAGGATGACACTACAATTCTGCCCAATAATGATAAAATTGATTTTGATAATTGTAGTATTTCAGAAGTTGTCACCTTTCTACAAGGAATGGCCAAAGATCCCCACACTAGCACGCTTAATCTTGCCTTCACAGAGCATATCACTAATGCTCTCATCAAAGCTAGGGAGGAGAAACTTAGAGTAGAAGCCTCCATACCTAGAAAGCTAGAAGATGGTTGGGATCCTATGATTAAAATTAAGATAAACAACTTCTCATGCTATGCTTTATGTGATATTGTAGCTAGTACTTCCATTATACCCAAAAGACTATATGATATGCTTAAATTGAAACCTTATGATTCTTGTTCTTTTGGTGTTCGTCTCGTTGATTCTTCCATAAAGAAACCTTTGGGGAGGATCGACGATGTTCTTATCATTGTTAATGATAATTATGTTCCAGTTGATTTCACTATTATGGATATTGAATGTGATCCTTCATGTCCAATTATTTTGGGACGTCCCTTTTTGCGCACCGTTGGTGCTATCATTGACATGAAAGAGGGTAATATAAAATTTCAGTTTCCTCTCAAGAAAGGGATGGAACATTTCCCTCGAAAGAAGATCAAGTTACCTTTTGAGTCCGTTGTACGGGCTAGCTATTCTTTTACTCTTGATAAAACTTGATCTCTATGCATTATGCCTAGCTTAAAGGCATAAAAGAAAGCGCTTTTGGGAGGCAGCCCACATGAATAAATTTTTATATTTTGCTTTTGTTGTGTCTTGATGTTGTTTACTACAGTAGCATCATCATTGTATCTTTGCTTTTCATATTTGTGCCAAGTATAGCCTCCGATTGCTAGAAAGTTCAAAAGTTGTGTGGTGCTGTCCAGGAAACAGATTCTGTCCTTGGATAGAAAAATTCGTATAAAATCACCAGATCATCTTTTTGGTCTGAATTTTTTCGACAGCGTTCTCTATATAATTGTCTTTCGTGCGTCTGTTCTGAGTTTTTTGATTTGAGTTGCAGAAGTACCCCGAACAAATCAATTACTACCTGCTGTTCTGTTTTTCACAGATTATGTCCTGTTTTGCCTTTCCTTCAGTTTGCAAACCAAGAGCTTGCTTTTTCTTTGCAAAAACCTTTTGGCAATCTTGAGAAACAGTAGAACTTCAAGAATATCTTTATTTCCAGCAAGGAACAATTATTTTATTATGGGTACTAACCTCACTAATCAGATTATGATGAGTTATGTATGAAGGGAGTTTTCAAGTGTGCGAGGGAGGATGATAAAAAGATTCAGGAGTGTCAAGCGCTCAAGCTTGGGGATGCCCCTGTGCACCCCCAAGAAATATTCAAGGAGACTCAAGCGTCTAAGCTTGGGGATGCCCCCGTGCATCCCCTTCTCCATCAACATTATCAGTTCGTCTTTCGTTCCGCTATATTTTTATCACTTCATGTGTTATGTGCTATGCTTGGAGCGTCTTGCTTTTAGTTTTCTTTTTAGTTTTTCATAACGAGTCGGAACTCAGCATTCCTTTATGTGGGAGAGAAACACGCTCCACTTCTACCTAGAACATAACATAGAATTTTCATGTCTATCTTTGCTGTGTGTGTTCTTTGTCTTTTAATAGCTACTATCATGCTCTGCTCTTAGTATTCATGCTTATCTTTTCAAAGAGCTTTTGTTTAGTTGGTTGCTTGAACTCTCTTTAATTACCATGCTCACCTTATTAAGAGAGTTTGCTTCCGTTGCATTGGTTAATATGTCTATGATAAAGATGCTACGTGCATGATGGCGCTTAGTAGTTCATGTTTTCTTATGGTTAGTCTCAAATAGCTGGGGGGTTTCCCAATGTGTTATTGGAGTACCAACATGATTTGTTTGCTATGATGTGGTATGGTTTAGTAATATCTTCCTTCGAGAATTTATTTTGATTGACTTGGCGTATGCTCACGCATATTTAAGACTGTAAAGAAAGTCTGTCAAGCCTTGATGATCTTTTATTTCCGAGTAGCGATATAACTACCATGCCTGATTCAATATTGCTTTGTCGCTCTGCATGATTATGACCGTCATTGCTCTCTTAGTTGGTCACTCTCAGTCTTTTGCTAACCTCCACCTGTACTAAGCGGACTGACTGCTTGTGCATCCACATCCTTTTAAACCAGTTATGCCATATGAGTCCACCATATCTACCTATATGTGGTATTTCACCGCCACTCCAAGTAATTTACATGTGCTACCTTTAAAACCTTCAATCTTTGCAATATATAGCTCATGGGAAAGTAGCTTAAAAACTATTGTGGTAAAGAATATGTTGCCTATGTATCTTATTTCTTATAAGTTGCTTGCTGAGCGGTAACCATGTTTCTGGGGACACCATCAACTGTCACACTTTTGTTGAATATCATGTGAGTTGCTATGCATGTTTGTCTTGTCTGAAGTAAGGGTGATTTGCCGTGGGTTGAATGAGTATGCATATTGTTAGAGAAGAACATTGGGCCGCCAACCAAAGCCATGTATCATGGTGGAAGTTTTAGCTTGGACTTAATCCTCAGTCTCTTATGAGAATATGCTTATGCATTAAAGAGGAGTCCATCATCTATTTTCTTTGTTGTCCCGGTATGGATGTCCTCAAGTTGAGATCTATCAAAAACGAGAAATCAAATGCGATTTATCTCCTTGGACCTTTGTACAGGTGGCATAGAGGTACCCCTTTGTGACACTTGGTTGAAACATATGTAATGCAATGATAACCCATGGAAATCCGAGCTAATTAGGACAAGGTGCGAGCACTATTGGTATTCGATGCATGAGGCTTGCAACTTATAGGATGTCTTATGCATGACACATATGAAGTACTACTACCGTTGACAAAATTGCTTCTATGTTTTCAAAATAAAAAGCTCTAGCACATAACCATTCTTTTACTTTTATGTTGAGTCTCCACCTTCTTTTAAAAGCACCAACTACTGAGAGCATGATTGTCATTCTGAGTGTAATGTGCATTGTCCCAAAGTAGCATTGTCTTTTGCATGATTGTGATATCGTTTATCTTGAAATCATTGTATCTAGTCATCACTTAAACCTTGAAGGTGCCCCTGCATTTATGTTTTGCATCACTAAACGGGGCAAGCTAGATATCACTTTATCATATTTGCACATCATGATCATTGCAAATCTTTTTGATGTTTCAGTTTCATATTGCAAAACTTTCAGTCATTTGTGATTTTCTCATGAGGCAACTTAATTACTATAGAATCATTGTCTCAGTAAGCTTTTGTCATATGACTATAAAAAGTCCTATATGGTTAATAGCATGTCACCACAGAAATTATTCTTGTTATCATTTACCTACTCGAGGACGAGCAGGAATTAAGCTTGGGGATGTTGATACGTCCAAAACGTATCTATAATTTCTGCTTGCTCCATGCCACTTTTGGGTGATATTGCTATGATATTCATACACTTCCATACACTTTTGATCATATTTGGACTAACCTACTAATCCAGTGCACCCCGGTGCCAGTTTCTGTTTTCGGCTGATTTTGTATTTCAGGTTTTCACGTTACGAGAACTGTCAGGAAAAATCCAGAAAAATTATATAAAAAATCAGCGTTTCGGAACCTACCCTGCGCCCGAAGTACAGCCGGGGGGGCCACCAGGGCTCCAGGCGCCCTGGCGGCGCCACCCCCCCCCCCCTGGGCCACGTCGGGGGGGCGCCTGGCCCCCCGATGCCCGTCTGGTGCCCCCCTTTGGCATATATTTAGAGCGTCCCTCGAAACCCTCAGGACGGGAACTCTTTTTCGCGATCTCATCTCTGTTCCGCCGCCGCCGCCGCTTCCAAGATCGGGAGCACCAGGAGAAATCTTCCCGGCACCCTGCCGGAGGGGAGGATCACCACCGGGAGCTTCTCCACCACCATGGACGCCTCCCGGATGAGTTGTGAGTAGTCTCCCTTGGACCATGAGTCCATGACCAGTAGCTATGTGATGTTCTCCTCCCGTTCTTGTGCTTCACTAATTAGTCCTCGTGAGCTGCCCTACATGATCGAGGCACATATGTAATCCTTATGCTGTTGCTATGATGAGTTTGCTGGGATCCGATGGATTATGAGATTATGTTCGGATTGTAATTGAGTAATATATTTGATCTACCTCTTTTATATTTATGTTCATAAGTAATTCTTGCATGTTCTCCGTTGTTATTTATAGCTTTGGCCAAGTAATACGTAGTGACTCCAAGAGGGAACGTTATGCTCGATTGTGGGTTCATGCCCCTCGATGACTAGCTTGAGTGACAGAAACATGAGTCTAGGGGATGTGATGTTGCCACAAGGGGGAAAACAACGGTGCTTGTGCCCGCGGTTGCAAGGATTGTTTACTTTACGGAAAGTTCTTTTAATGCAGTTGTCTGTTGCTTTGAGTTTACACTATGGGTGGGGCTCGCAACTTAATACCAGCGAGATGTTCTGGATAGATATCTCAAGGTGGATGATTAGTAGTAGATATTGATGGATTTCGGTCTACTTACTTTGGCGTACCACCCATGCTTTGAACCTCAACCTTTCTTGCAATGTAGTCAGCATTGGTTTGCGTTCGTGGTCCTGTCAATTGCCCAGCTGTAATTCGTTTACCTCACATAGTTGTTTTATCGTCTTTTGGGAGAGAGACATCGCTAGTGAACATCATGAGACTCCGGTCCATATTACCATCATTGATCACATCCGCTATTTACTTTTCGCTTTTACTTACTATTGCAAACACTATCTATCACTACTATCATTTGCGTTTAATCCTTTGTGAACTACAAGGCCGGAGGGATTGACAACCTCTCTGTACTCGTTGGGAGCAAAGTTATTTGTATCTGTGTGCAGGTCCACGTTGATTGCTAATATCTGGCGCCGTTAGCAGTTGACACCTACTTGTTGAACCTAGGAGTCTCTGGGGATTCGATCCTTGGCATCTTTGCTAAGGGAAAACACTTCCACAACACTGCATCTTTCACCTTCCACTTGGGGTAACCAACGAGGGGTTAGAGGCCCATCAATTACAAAAAAGGGTTGTACCCCAATTGCGAAGATGGCAACACGAAGCTCGGTACCGTACTGGAATTGCTGCAGTGAAAGGCATAGAATGGTGTGCCTGGCAAAGGATTTGAGAAACTACTCAAAATATTGAAGAAGAAGCTTCCAAAGGATAACGAATTGCCCGACAGTACGTATGCAGCAAAGAAGGTCGTATGCCCTCTAGGATTGGAGGTGCATAAAATACATGCATGCCCTAATGACTGCATCCTTTACCGCGGTGCGTACGAGCATTTGAACGCATGCCCGGTATGCGGTGCCTTGCGGTATAAGATCAGACGAGATGACCCTGGTGATGTTGATGGCGAGCGCCCTAGAAAGAGGGTTCCTGCCAAGGTGATGTGGTATGCTCCTATAATACCATGATTGAAACGTCTGTTCAGAAACAAAGAGCATGCCAAGTTGATGCGATGGCACGCAGAGGACCGTAAGAAAAACAGGAAGTTGAGAGCACCCGCTGACGGGTTGCAGTGGAGAAAAATCGAGAGAACGTAGTGGGAGGAGTTTGCAGGTGACGCAAGGAACGTATGGTTTGGTTTAAGCACGGATGGCATTAATCCTTTTGGGGAGCAGAGCAGCAATCACAGCACCTGGCCCATGACTGTATGTATCTATAACCTTCCTCCTTGGTTGTGCATGAAGCAGAAGTTCATTATGATGCCAATACTCATCCAAGGCCCTAAGCAACCCGGCAACAACATTGATGTGTACCTAAGGCCATTAGTTGAAGAACTTTTATAGCTGTGGAATGGACAAGGTGTACGTGCGTGGGATGAGGCCAACCAGGAGGAATTTGACCTACATGTGTTGCTGTTTGTAACCATCAATGATTGGCCTGCTCTCAGTAACCTTTCAGGACAAACAAACAAGGGATACCACGCATGCACGCACTGTTTAGATGACACCCAAAATATATACCTGCACAGATGCAGGAAGAATGTGTACCTGGGGCATCGTCGATTTCTTCCGACCAATCATCAATGTCAAAAGAAAGGCAAGCATTTCAAAGGCGAGGCAGATCACCGGAAGGAGCCCGCCATGTGTACCGGTGATCACGTACTTGCTATGGTCAATGATTTACAGGTAATCTTTGGAAAGGGTCCCGACGGACTATCTGTTCCGAATGACGATGAGGGACGCGCACCCATGTGGAAGAAGATATCTATATTTTGGGACCTACCCTACTGGAAAGACCTAAAGGTCCGCTCTTCAATCGACGTGATGCACGTGACGAAGAACCTTTGCGTGAACCTGCTAGGCTTCTTGAGCGTGTATGGGAAGACAAAAGATACACCGGGGGCACGAGAGGACCTGCAACGTTTGCACGAAAAAGACGGCCTGCCTCCAAAGCAGTATGAAGGTCCTGCCAGCTACACTCTTACCAAAGAAGAGAAGGAAATCTTCTTTGCATGACTGCTCAGTATGAAGGTCCCGTCGGGCTTCTCACCGAATATAAAAGGGATAATAAATATGGCAGAGAAAAAGTTCTAGAACCTAAAGTCTCATGACTGCCACGTTATTATGACGCAACAGCTTCCGGTTGCACTGAGGGGGCTTCTACCGGAAAACGTCTGGTTAGCCATTGTGAAGCTATGTGCATTCCTGAATGCAATCTCTCAGAAGGTGATTGATCCAGAAATCATACCAAGGCTAAGGAGTGATGTGGTGCAATGTCTTGTCAGTTTCGAGCTGGTGTTCCCACCATCCTTCTTCAATATCATGACGCACGTCCTAGTAGATCTAGTCGACGAGATTGTCATTCTGGGCCCCGTATTTTTACACAATATGTTCCCCTTTGAGAGGTTCATCGGAGTCCTAAAGAAATATGTCTGTAACCGCGCTAGGCCAGAAGGAAGCATCTCCATGGGCCATCAAACAGAGGATGTCATTGGGTTTTGTGTTGACTTCATTCCTGGCCTTAAGAAGATTGGTCTCCCTAAATCGCGGTATGAGGGGAGACTAACTGGGAAAGGCACGCTTGGAGGGGAGTCAATAATATGCAGGGACGGGCATTCTTGGTCTGAAGCACACTACACAGTTCTACAGAACTCTACCCTGGTGACCCCGTATGTCGATGAACACAAGAACAGTCTGTGCTCCAAACACCAAGAGCGGTGTGACGACTGGATTACATGTGAACACATCAAGACTTTCGGCAGTTGGTTTGAAACATGTCTCAGAGGTGACAACACTGTTTGTGATGAGCTGTACTCGTTGTCCAGGGGACCATCTTCGACTGTATTGACTTACAAAGGATACGAGATAAATGGGAAAACATTTTACACGATCGCCCAAGATAAAAAGAGCACCAACCAAAACAGCGGTGTCCGCTTTGATGAAGCAACCAATAAGGGAAAGGACACATATTATGGTTACATAGTGGACATATGGGAACTTGACTACGGACATGATTTTAAGGTCCCTTTGTTTAAGTGCAAATGGGTCAATCTGTCAGGAGGCGGGGTATAGGTAGACCCAGATTACGGAATGACAACAGTGGATCTGAACAATCTTGGGTACACAGACGAACCGTTCGTCCTAGCCAATAATGTGGCACAGGTTTTCTATGTGAAGGACATGTCTACAAGAACCAGAAAAAGAAAAGATATGGAAGCGAACACATCAAACGATGAAGCAAAGCGCCACATAGTTCTTTCGGGAAAAATAGACGTCGTGGGAGTGGAGGACAAGACAGACATTTCCGAAGATTATGAAAAGTTTCATGAAATTCCCCCCTTCAAAGTCAAGGCTGACCCAAGCACTTTGATAAACGATGAAGACTATCCATGGTTACGGCGCAATAAGCAAAGGACACAAGTGAAGAAAAAGTGAAAACTTTTTTCTCCGCAACTATTGTGATGATGCCTTTAATCTAGAATATCACATTGTAATTGTGCATTTTGAACACAGAAGTAGTATATAGTTCAAATAAGTTAAAAATTTAAAATCTGTAACAGATGAGTTTTCTTCTGAAACCCTGATACCTCGAAACAGATAGTACGTTTTGTACATGAAGTGCATCCAGTTTTTGTCTTAACCCTCTCAACTTTTTAGCACATGCTATGTGGGTGAAATGATAATGCCATGCCAACTTTCAACCTTTTTAGAGTTCTTTTGAAATGCTTTTCAATTTCAGGGTCATTTAGCTCAACCAAATCAGTAAATGCATGAAAAAGAACAAATGAAGTCAGAAAGGGTTGAAAATTGATGATGTGGCTTTAAATGGTCTATTTTGAACACAGAAAAAGTATGGAGTTCAAATAAGTCCAAAAAAGGTTGAAAGTTTTTGTTTCTGTTCATAACATTAAAAGCAAAAAGAATTTTCTAAGAATGTATGCAACTAAATGCAAAAGGAATCAACTAAAAAGCTTTTATAAACCTCGAGTATTTTTGGAACTAAAATTATATAAAATTTATGCAACTAAAATTATCTAAGAATTGTCTGTTGAAAACATCAAAAATCTATTTTTATAGTAAAGTTATTCACAAACTAGTGATTCATAGAAATTTCAAAAAAAATCAAATTTGAAAACTAATGGCACTATCCGAAAGTTTATAATTTTTGTGACTAAAAGCAAAGAAAAGAAAATAAATAATGCAAAAAAACAAAACAAAAATAAAAAATGCCGACTACTGGGCCACCACGGCCTGAATACGACTAGAAACCCAACCAGCTAGGTGGGCCAGGATTCAGGCCCGCAACAGGCCAACTAGGCCCACAAGCATGTAAAGAAAGGTTAGGCCCGTAAGCCTGCTGTAGAGAGGAGCTCGACAGCTCAGGCGCAGCGCACCTTGTAAACAGGTGCGGCTCTCTCTCAGCTAGCGAGATGGGACTAAACTCCCACCACCACGCCGTTGTGCAAGGCCTTTGGTTCCGGTTGGTGGCACCAACCGGGACTAAAGGTCCCAGTTTCCTGCCCTTTGGGCTGCTAAAAAGAGGCCTTTGGTTCCGGTTGGTAGCACCAACCGGGACTAAAGGGTGCATTGGTCCCGGTTGGTGCTACGAACCGGAACCAATGGCTTCCCTATATATGCCCACACTTAGCAGGTTTCCCATTCACCGTTCTTCTTCCCTCCGACATCGCGCCGAACAGCACGACGCCGCCAGGCTGTCGGACCTGCCCTCGGCCTCGCTCTCGCCGGTGCCCTGCCCCGGCACGCCCCCGCCGTCCGCTGTCCCATCATCGCGGTCCGCGCATCGCCCCTGCGCCCCGGCCGGCCCGCCCCCACCGTCCGCCGCCCCACCGTCGCCGTCCGCACGTCGCCCCTGCCCCGACCCCTACCCTCGCCACGCCGGCCCCTGGCCCGGCCCGTGCCCCCCACCATCTTCGTCGTCGCCGCCCCCAATGTGAGCCGCCGGCTGTTCAGGGCATTTTTCATTTTTTTTTCTTCATATAATGTGTATTAATTTTTTTGTTCATATCAGTTTTTCATATATATATGTATGTATGCAAAAGTTAGAATTTTTTCTGTTCATAGATTTTTTTGGTGATATTATTGTAGAATATGCAAATGTGTGTATGTTCATATGCAAAGATTATGTCAATATGTAATTTTTATGGTTTTTTCTGTTGTAATTTTGTTCCCGATAACTGTGTAGTCGTTCCCGATAACTTCGACATGAGGGGGGGAGGGGTAGCCGAGGGGTCGAGGGTTGCTGAGGGTTCGAGGATCGAGGGTTCAAGGGGGTCGAGGGTCACCGAGGGGTCGAGGGGTCGCCGAGGGGTGGAGGGTCGAGGGTTCGAGGGTCGTCGAGGGGCCGAGGGTTCGAGTGTCGTCGATTGGTCAATTTTTTCTATAGTAGATGATGATGATATATGAAAACTTGATTGGTCAATTTTTTGTACTAGATGATGATCATATATATGGTGATATATGAAAATGTTTTTAGATGTATAATATATGATGATGATGATGTAATCTTATTCGATGATATATGATGATGTAATTTAGTCGATATACCCCCTCCCCGATAACTTCGACATGAGGGTTCGAGGGTCGAGGGGGTCGAGGGTCGCCGAGGCCACCACAAACCCTAGAGAAGCGTCGAGGCCACTAATATATCTGTTCTGTCATGTTTGTATAATAATTGCCATGTCGTAATATTTGCAGAAACTATGGACATAGGACGAGACGAGGTAGCAGAACGGGTGTTGGGGGACATAATCGCAGACGGAGCTGCTGTCAAAATGTATATCAACGTCGACTACGATGGTCATTTGGAAGGACATGGTGATGAAGAAGTAGGCTACGGTGATCCAATGGAGGAGATAACACATGATTATGAAGGCTCCGGTGATCCAATGGAGGAGGAAACACATGATTATGAAGGCTCCAGTGATCCAATGGAGGAGGAAACACATGATTATGATGGCTCCGGTGACCGATTACCGGTGGAAGAAGGACACGGTGATGACGGCTCCGGTGACCGAATGGAGTCCGGCCAGGTATATATGTATTCATTAAGCATGTGCTGACACTATAGCTAATTGATGCATTGATTGTTTTGGTATATATGTACACATATTAACTCTCTTCTTTCTTCTTTTCTAGCCCTCCGGATCGAGCCAAAGTTCGGTAAAGACACGAGGCCCGAAGAAAAGGTTGTGCCAGGATGAAAAGTTCATCATCGAAGAAATCGGGCACGATGGCCTACCGAGTAAACCCGGGAAGGCCAAGGACGCATTTAGTGCTCAGTGCGGGGTTGTTGTTAGGGACATGATCCCGATCAGCATCCACCAATGGTACAAGCCTAAGAACGAAGACCCTCAGGTGTCTTATGTCAACGATATGCAGAAAAATGATCTTTGGACCGCGCTGAAGTCCAATTTCAGCCTACCATCAGAGGAGGATCCGGAGAAGCCAGTTATAGAGGAATTGGTCAAGGCGGCCGCTCTTAAGAAGATGGGGGAGCTATTCAGGAGGTGGAAGAATGAGCGGAATGCAAAGTTTGTCGTAAAAAGGAAGACTCCAGAATTCACCAGCCGGTTTAAGAAGATAAGAGATCACTGGGACGCATTTGTGGCCCACAAGAAATCGGAAAAGAGTAAGCAAATGTCAGAGAGAAACAAGAAAAATGATGCGAAGAAGCTGTATCACCATCACACGGGGTCAGGTGCCTACCTCAAAGCCCGGCTATTGTGGGACAAGGCCGAGAATGACCTGATTGCTAAAGGTATCGAACCACAGACATTACACTGGTCAGACCGTTCAAGGACTTGGTTCTTTGGAGTTGGGGGGACCTTGGACCCTGTAACAGGGAAGTGCGTTTGGACGGAGGAGCAACTTGCAATACCCATCAGGCAGCTTCAGTTCTATATGAAAGCAGCGCAGCAAGGGACGTTCATTCCCGACAGAGAGAACGACGAGCTCACAATGGCCCTCGGGAATCCTGAGCACCCTGGACGGACACGAGGCACGCCAGGCTCCCTTTCGTGGAAGGCCGGGTTTCCCTACGCAGGCGGTTACAAATGCCGAGAGAAGAAGAAGAAAGTGGAGGAGACCACTTTGCAGGCGCTGCACGCAAGAGTAAAAGCGCTAGAGGACGAACGAGAAGAATCTCGCAGTAAGCAACTTGTCGAAGCTACCCCGCCATCTCAGCAGAAAAGCAGCGTGGCTTCCACCGAGCTGCATGAGGAGCCTGTCTTGGATGCTCCAGCTGCTAGCTACCCCGTGGATGCTATCATGGAGTCTCAACATTGCCACCTTATGACGCAATGGATGCAATTCAAAGTCAAGGCGGCTGTAGGCTCTGTTTTTCCTTCGGAACCCGGCGCAACTTTTCACTGCCATCCAATTCCAGAAGGATATGACAGGGTGATGGTGGATCAAATAACGGAGGGGTTTGAGGATCTCGAGGTTGACCACCCTACCGATGAAGGGGAGACTCGGCTGGGTTCTTCTCTGAAGACTCCATGCCTATGGCGGAAGGACCTCATCAACCTTGTGAATAGGACGCCTCCAGCGAGTCAGCGCACTCCACCTCCTCCTCCGCCTCCTCCTCCGGCAAGGGATCAGCGCACTCCATCTCCTTCTTCTGGTGATCTGGCGCATGGTGGCAGTCCGCCTCCTTCTTCGCCTGCGCCGGCGCGTCCGAGCAGCCCGCCTCCTTCTCCGCCTGCGCCGGCGCGTCCGAGCAACTCGCCTCCTCCTCCGCCTGCGCCGGCGCGTCCGAGCAGCCCGCCTCCTCCTCCGCGTGCGCCGGCATGTCCGAGCAGCCCGTCTCCTCCTCCGCCTCGTCAACAAGGCATGAAGAGAGCCGCCGACGCTCCGGCTGCTCCGACGCGTGGTAGCACCCCGCCTCCTCCTCCGCCTCGTAAGCAACAAAAGAAGGCAGCCGCTGGGACTGCTCAGGCATCTAGCAGTACAACCAGAGGCAGGAGGCAATACAGATACGGTCCATCTCTCAGGACCTTAGAGAAGTTACCATACGAGAGGACCGACGAGTAGAACGCGGAGATCTGTAAAGCCGAAGTGAAGGACTTTTTTGCAAAGAAACCTGTACCTCCAAAGCAGAAGATAGATCCGGCGAGAGCGAAGCGCACTATTGATGCCCTGAAGAAACCAGCACCGTCTCCGCCGAAAAGCAACTATGAGCGCATTATTCAAAAGTCATATGTCGAAGCATCACGGTCGGGAAGTACTTGCAGTGATCACAGGTTAGCACAGAAAAAAAAGTGGGAATCTAATTCCCCAGCTCGGCGAACAAGAGAACCCATCGTGCCTCCCGCTCAAGGTGCCTAGCGACATCGTCCCTCATCATCCGGGGATGGCGCCCAGTACCAATCTTGCAGATTACGTGTCCGATGATTTACTTCCTGGTGTGTTAGAGGTGGATGATCACAAATACCAGTATGGGAAGCCTCTCGTCAAAGATGCCAGAACTCTAACCACGATGATGCGAAGATTGCATGACTGATACATGGAAACCTGCAGACACTCTGGTGGCCAGTATACTCTGATGCTGAAAGTTATAGAGGAGCACGACCTCGTTGGAATTGATCTGTTGTCTATTACATTTGAGGAGTTCTTCAACATTTTCAATCAGAAGGCCCTCGATAAACCATCGATCACTTGCTACTGTCTGTAAGTACTAGTTATGTCATCAATTAAGTCTCTATATATAGCTCAGCTCTTCATATTGCAAGTATATATATATATATATATATATATATATATATATATATATATATATATATATATATATATATCCTCACTATATTATGCCGGTTGAAGATCGTCGAATGTAGAAAAGCTGATATCTACGATATTGGCTTCATTAACACAAATTTCATAGATGAATATCAGGTAAAAGATCATGCCAAAGAAGCCGAGGCCAACTTGCTACAATCGTTGATAGTAAATCAAAACAAAGATAAAATACTCTTTCCTTACAACTTCAAGTGAGTGTTAGTGTCTTCTGCATATTCGGTTTCCCTTAATTATATATTACTCGAGGTTATAGTAATTAATGTAATTGATGAGTTGTATGCATGTGTGCGCGGGTTCCACTATATTCTCCTAGAGATTAAGCTTGAGGAGGGACTAGTAACCGTCTTACACTCGAGACGAAAAGATCCCGAGGACTATGCGGACATGTCTGAAATGCTCAACAAATAAGCTCAATCGATCATTATCGCACCATATCGGCAACTTTGTTCATTTTCCTGATATAAAGTAATTATTTTCTTTGTCTCGCAGGGTTTGGAAAGAATTCTCCAAAAAAGTTCCGGCAATGCCGCGGCAACTGCGATGGATTTACCCGAAAGTAAGCACTACTAGCTAGCTAGTTCCGCGCATCTACCATTGACTCTAGCTATACTTTCATCAATGCCTTTATAATGCTTCATTATCAGTTTGATTGACCTCTATTTCTTGTAAAGTGCTTGTGGCAGGAAGCCGGGAATAATTACTGTGGATACTACGTCTGCGAGTTCATCTACAACGCAACAGCCAAGAATAGGCGCGGCTACTCTAAAAGACAATTTGAGGTGTGTAAGCAAAAATATTCACAATTTTATTTTATTACCATCATTTATGTTGAGTTTAATTCATATATATATTGACCCCCTTCTTCAAATTAGATGTGGCAGATGCGGGATGAACTCCTACCACAAGATTGCATACGGGCAATTCAAGAGGAATTGGCGAGATTCTTTCTTGATCACGTCATCAATAAAGCCGGAGAATTCCATCTGGAATATGATTTAAGATGTTAGGAAATTGTAGTAAGAGATCTTATATTGTATGTATGTACCCAGTAGCGTCGGATAGATATACGAAAACTTGTTGTTCGACCTATCTCTCTCGAAGAAGGAGAGAGGTCAATCTTCTGTACTTAATGGTTTCCTTCATTTGCTTACTAGCTAGCGTGTCGAGTCCTCCGATCTATACGTATATATATAGAATATAGCGTCGACCAAGCATGGAGATAAGAGAGAACACTTCTTTCTATTAGCGGGCTAACACAACATATGAAACCCCTAAATTAACCCTAGAAAACCCCCCAAACCCCCTCCCCCCTTTCAAAAACAAAAAAACAAAAACCCGAGTCACTGAACTGCTAACGCGTGGAAGCTTATTTGTCCCGGTTGTTGCTACCAACCGGGACAAATGCCCCCCCCTGCCTGGGCAAGCCGCAGTGGCCACGTGGAACCCCATCTGTCCCGGTTGGTATAAGAACCGGGACTAACGATCTAGGGCATTTGTATCGACCATTTATTCCCGGTTCCCCAACCGGGACAAATGGCTCTTACGAACCGGGACAAATGGCCCTTTTTCTACTAGTGTCTCGGTCCTGCCAGTCTCGCAACGTTTGCCACGATGAGACAACGATGGTGATTGCAAGACCATGGTGGCGCATGTTGGTGGGCGGTGAGTTTGGTGGAGCGCGATGGATCGTCCGGTGTCGTGGTTGTTTGGCGATCGGGAGAAATCCCTATCGGCTTGGCCGACACCGACACGGTGACGCCCGTGGGCGTGCGCCGCCGTTCCTTCCTGAAGGGCGTCGGGTATACCCCTTCCTCATGCCCCTCTGCATACCGGGGGAAGCCCTAGTACTAGTCCGGGTAGCAGCAGCGTCGTCGTCATCGTGTTTCTTCTTAAAAGTGTTGCTTGGTATGCGACGTTTCAGAGTGCTAGGAGCGTGGTGGGAATTTTCCGGAGGGCGCAATGGTTGCGGGTCATCATCGTTTTCATCGATTTGACGTTGTTGGCATTAGTTTCTCTGTTGTTTCTCTTTTGTTTCATTTGGGCGTGCTTGTGCTGAGGCCCCAGCAGTTGTACCGTGCAGATGTACATATATACATGCGGCTATTTGAGTGTGCGGGCTAAAAAATATGAAGCGGGATGTATGCAGGAAGTGTTGGACTGGTCCCCTTGACCGTGGACGGACGTCTGAGCAAATTTAGGGGTTAATGTTGGAGATGCACTTACTGTAAAAAAATGATATATGATGTTTAAGAATTAGAGAACATAACGGATAGGAAGATCTGGGGCTGGGTATTCTCCATTCTTGGTCACAAAAGACCTTGGCAGTTGGCACGTTGTTGTGGTGTGGAAAACAACAAAAGTTGATCTCGAGAGGTCGTCCCTCCAATGACCTCGGTACGCGTGTGCGGCGTCGAGGAGCTGGAATGCGAGTCATGTCATGACACGAGAGGACTGTTGACTGAAGCTCAGTCGGCTGGTGTTCACTCCACATCATCATGTCATGACATCAGACGCATAGCTGAGTGGTGTAGCGCTGCCATCTGAGTGAAGAAGCGATGGCTATCAATACCCATCAGATGTACAAGAAGGAACGCGACCTGCTCGATGGCTATCACGGATGGCTGAGTGGTAGCCGGAAAAGAGGGTTGTTTCGTGAAAGAATCTTTTGGCTTCAGAATCTGGTGATATCGTACTCTACTCTAGTAGTAGCAGTAATAGTACTAGTAAGATGGTAACTGATCTACCACTAGAGGGCGCCGTGCCCAGCGGATATAGAACACTGGTGAAACGGACTGAGATTGAACAAAATCGGTTAGCAGATTCGCAAGGCCTGCACGCCTCGCATTTCGCGCCTGCCTGGCGACACACGGTCGGACCCGGCGCTCAAGCGCGCGCATGCCGTCGCGCCTACTCGTTCGTGTGTCCGCCCAACTCGCCGCTAAAGAATCGCCTGCTCGTGCACGTCGCCACCGAGCAGGAAGACCGCATGCATGCTCAGCCACAGCCATGCCTCCACGGAAGCTTCCGATGTGCGTGTGGCACTAGTAGAAAACAGGGCTTTGATTTGGGTCTGACAAACCCATTAATCCCGGTTCATTCACGAACCGGGACCTATTGGAGCATACGTCCCGGTTTGTGTGCCCAGGGGGCCGGTCGGGTCTCGTGAGGCATCTCTCCCGGTTAGTTAGGACTCATTTGTCTCGGTTCCAGGCACGAATCGGGACCAATGCGCCTCGCTCCTGGCCACACCCATTGGTCCCGGTTCTTGTCTGGAACCGGGACAAATGGGTGGCCTTTAGACCCGATTCCTGATACGAACCGGGACCATTGAGTTTCTTATATATAACCCCTCGCCCACCACTCCACTGCTTTGTTTTTTCTGGCCGGCCAATAGGGGCTTTATGGTGCTCTAGCTAGCTCACTCCTATGCACATGAGGTGTTCGATGAAATGCCCGAGCACACTAGTTAAGCTTTTTCCCTCTCGAAGCTCGAACTCCAAACTTCATTTTCTCCGAGATTTGTCTAGGCACGTCCCGTCCCTGTCTTCATCGCCGTTGATCGCCCCGCCGATTTCGTCACCGGCACCACAGTGGTGAGCCTCTTGTTTAGTCCATGCTTTTCTTACTTTTATTATTGCTTGTTCTTATTGCTTTAGATAGATATTTGTCTAATTTTTTTACGTTTATTATTGCTTGTTATTATATAGTTCGATGGTTTTGATATCCGCCCACGTCGGCCCTCGTCCTGTCTACGATTCGGATATGGTATATTATCTTTAATTTATAACTATTTGTTTTAGTGTTTATGACAATTATGCCGACCACCTGACATAGATGTTTTTATATGTCTAGGAGGTAGTTGAACGGAAATTCCAACCGACCCTCTTGTGGAGAGGTTAAATTTAGTTGAAAAGGAAAACATTTCCTTGAAGAAAAAATTGGAAAAAAAACGGAGGAGGAGAAGATGGAATTGGAGTTGCATGTTGCGTAAGTCGTCGATGATCACAAGATCAAGATGGACCCTATTGTCAAGAGGTTAAATTTAGTTGAAGAAGAAAACAATTACATGAAGGAAAAACTAAAAAAAATTGAGGAGGAGAAGATGATATTGGAGTTGCATGTTGCGGATATCGTTGATGATCACAAGATCAAGACGAATGCCATGCGCTTGAAGATTAGAAAGATTAGAAAATAAGACATTCATATATACCGAGGCTTGGTATCATTATGTTGTTGGATCAATTGTTACCTTGGTTGCGATTATGATCGCATTTGTTGTTGCGTTGAAATGTTCTAGATAGTTTCAATGTATGGTTTAATTAGATGCTCTAGAGGTATGCATGTACTTTGAATGGCATGTGATGATGAACTTATATTAATTTGGTCACTTATCTAACCATGATGTTTTGTAATGGTTTTTGACACGCTTAATTATATATTGTGGGACTGGAGGGCAAGACAGTCATTCAGGGTCTTATAGCTTTTCAATTTCAGTGTCCTTATAGCTCAAAAAATTTAGTAAATGCATGAAAAATAGCAAATGAAGTCAGAAATGGTTGAAAATTGATGATGTTTCTTTGAATGGTGCATTTTGAACACAGAAAAAATCTGTAGTTCAAATAAGTTCAAAAATGAAATCCCTTTGTAACAGACGAGTTTTCGTCTGAAACCCTGATACCTCGAAAGAGATTGTTCGTTTTGTACACGAAGTGCATCCAGTTTTTGCCGTAAGCCTCTCTACTTTTTTGCACATGCTACGTGGGTGAAATGATGATACCATGCCAACTTTCAACATTTTCAGAGTTCATTTGAAATGCTTTTCAATTTCAGGGTCATTTAGCTCAAAAAATTCAGTAAATGCATGAAAATAGCACATGAAGTCAGAAATGGTTTAAAATTGATGATGTGGCTTTGAATGGTGCATTTTGAACACTGTAAAACTCTATAGTTCAAATAAGTTCAAAAAAAATGAAATCCCTTTGTAATAGACGAGTTTTCATCTGAAACTCCGATACCTCGAAAGAGATTGTCCGTTTTGTACACGAAGTGCATCCAGTTTTTGCCGTAATCATCTCTACTTTTTT
>LR738712.1:58225578-58261728 GCA_902687465.1 Secale cereale
GGTTGAAAATTGATGATGTGGCTTTGAATGGTGCATTTTGAACACAGAAAAAGTCTGTAGTTCAAATAAGTTAAAAAATGAAATCCATTTGTAACAAACGAGTTTTCGTCTCAAACCCTGCTACCTCGAAAGAGATTGTCCGTTTTGTACACGAAGTGCATCCAGTTTTTGCCGTAACCCTCTCTACTTTTTTGCACATGCTATGTGGGTGAAATGATGATACCATGCCAAATTTCAACCTTTTCAGAGTTCATCTGAAATGCTTTTCAATTTCAGGGTCATTTAGCTCAAAAAATTCAGTAAATGCATGAAAAATAGCAAATGAAGTCAGAAATGGTTGAAAATTGATGATGAGGCTTTGAATGGTGCATTTTGAACACAGAAAAAGTTTGTAGATCAAATAAGTTCAAAAAATGAAATCCCTTTGTAACAGACGAGTTTTCGTGTGAAACCCTGATACCTCGAAAGAGATTGTCCGTTTTGTACACGAAGTGCGTCTAGTTTTTGTCGTAACCCTCTCTACTTTTTTGCACATGCTATGTGGGTGAAATGATGATACCATGCCAACTTTTAACCTTTTCAGAGTTCATTTTAAATGCTTTTCAATTTCAGGATCATTTAGCTCCAAGAATGAACTAATATAAAAAAGAATGAACTGGAAAACTTTTATGAAACTCTAATAGCGAAAATAATAAACTAAAAGAATGAACTAGAAAACTTTAATGAAACTCTAATAGAAAAGAGAATGAACTAGAAAACTTTAATGAAACTCTAATAGCTAAAGGAATCAACCAAAAAGCTTTTATAATTAAACCTCTATTATTATTGAAACTAAAATTATATAAAATTTATGCAACTAAAATTATCAATGTATTTCCTGTTCGAAACATTAAAAGCAAATAGAATTTTCATAATATAAATAAAAAAGCAAAAAATAAAATAAAATAAATAAGTAGAATAAAAATAAAATAAATAAGTAGAAACAAAATAAACTTTAATAAAGTAAAACAAATAAACTTTAATAAAATAAATAAAATAGCAACAGTAAGTATTCTTTTGATAGTAGAAACAAAATTAAAACAATAAAGCAACAAAGAAAAAAAATGGAACAAAATAAAAAAATGCCACCTACTGGGCCACCACGGCCTGAATACGACTAGAAACCCACCCATGGGCCAGGATTCAGGCCCGCGGAAGGCCTAGTAGGCCCACAGGAAGATGCAGTGTGTTTAGGCCCGTAGGCCTGCATTAGAGAGGAGCTCGACATAGAAGGGGCAGCAGCACTTATAAACTGGTCGCGACGTCTCTCAGCTAGCGAGGTGGGACTAAACTCCCACCGCACCGCGGCTGTGCGAGGTTATTGGTCCCGGTTGGTCCGAGGAACTGGGACGAAAGGGCGGCATTGGTACCGGTTCGTCGAACAAACCGGGACCAATCCCCACCTTTAGTCCCGGTTGGTGCCACCAACCGGAACCAATGGCCTCTTTTTGCCGCCCTTTGGGCCGCTGAAAACTGGCCATTTGTCCCCGTTGGTGCCACGAACCGGGACCAATTCTTTTGCTATATAAGCAACACTTGGGAAATTTTCAGATTTCCATCATCAGTTTGCCCCCGACGCCGCCAGGCTGCTCGCCGTCGACGCCGTTGTTGGGAAACGTAGTATTTCAAAAAAATCCTACGATCACGCAAGATCTATCTACCAGATGCATAGCAACGAGAGGGAAGAGTGTGTCTACGGACCCTCGTAGACCGAAAGCGGAAGCGTCTAGTGACGCGGTTGATGTAGTCGAACTTCTTCGCGATCCAACCGATCAAGCACCGAACGTACGGAGCCTCCGCGTTCAGCACACGTTCAGCTTGATGACGTCCCACGAGCTCTTGATCCAGTAGAACCTCGCGGGAGAGTTTCGTCAGCACGACGGCGTGGTGGCGGAGATGATGAAGCTACCGGCGCAGGGCTTCGCCTAAGCACTGCAACGATATGACCAAGGTGTGTTTCTATGGAGAGGGGCACCGCACCCGGTTGAGAGTGATCAACTGATCAACTTGTTTTGTCTATGGGGTGCCTCTACACCCGTATATAAAGAAGCGGAGGAGGGGGAGGGCCGACCCTTTCTATGGCGCGCCCTAGGGGAGTTCTACTCCCACCGGGAGTAGGATTCCCACTTTCCTAGTAGAACTCGCAGCCCTTCCAAGTAGTGGGAGTAGGAGAGAAGGAAAGGGAAAAGAGAAGAGAAGGAAGGAGGTGGCGCAGCCCCTCTCCCTAGTCCAATTCGGACTAAGCCTTGGGGGGCGCAGCCTCCTCTCTCTCTTTCCCCTAAAGCCCAATAAGGCTCATATACTCCCCGGCGAATTCCCATAACTCTCCGGTACTCTGAAAAATACCCGATTCACTCGGAACCTTTCCGATGTCCGAATATAGTCGTCCAATATATCGATCTTTACGTCTCGACCATTTCGGGACTCCTCGTCATGTCCCCGGTCTCATCCGGGACTCCGAACTACCTACGGTACATCAAAACACATAAACTCATAATATCGATCGTCATCAAACGTTAAGCGTGTGGACCCTACGGGTTCGAGAACTATGTAGACATGACCGAGACTCATCTCCGGTCAATAACCAAGAGCGGAACCTGGATGCTCATATTAGCTCCTACATATTCTACGAAGATCTTTATCGGTCAAAGCGCATAACAACATACATTGTTCCCTTTGTCATCGGTATGTTACTTGCCCGAGATTCGATCGTCGGTATCACCATACCTAGTTAATCTCGTTACCGGCAAGTCTCTTTACTTGTTTCATAATACATCATCTCGTGACTAACTCATTAGTCATTTGCTTGCAAGGCTTATTATGATGTGTATTACCGAGAGGGCCCAGAGATACCTCTCCGACACATGGAGTGACAAATCCTATTCTTGATCTATGCTAACACCACGAACACCTTCGGAGACACCTGTAGATCATTTTTATAATCACCCAGTTATGTTGTGACGTTTGATAGCACACAAGGTGTTCCTCCGGTATTCGGGGGTTGCATAATCTCATAGTCATAGGAACATGTATAAGTCATGAAGAAAGCAATAGCAGTAAAACTAAACGATCATAGTGCTAAGTGATGACCCACAAGTGTAGGGGTCTATCATAGTCCTTTCGATAAGTAAGAGTGTCGAACCCAACAAGGAGTAGAAGGAAATGATGGGAAGTTTTTAGTAAGGTATTTTCTGCAAGCACTGAAATTATAGGTAACAGATAGTTTTGTGATAAGATAATCGGTAACAAGTGACAAAAGGTAAAAGTAAATAAGGTGCATCAAGGTGGCCCAATCTTTTTGTAGCAAAGGACAATCCTAGAAAAACTCTTATATAAAGTAAAGCGCTCCCGAGGACACATGGGAATTATCGTCAAGCTAGTTTTCATCACGATCGTCTGATTCGCGTTCGGTACTTTGATAATTTGGTATGTGGGTGGACCGGTGCTTGGGTGTTGTCCTTACTTGGACAAGCCTTCCACTTATGATTAACCTCTAATGCAAGCATCCGCAACTACAAAAGAAGTATTAAGGTAAACCTAACCATAGCCTGAAACATATGGATCCAAATCAGCCCCTTACAAAGCAACGTATAAACTAGGGTTTAAGCTTCTGTCACTCTAGCACCCCATCATCTACTTATTACTTCCCAATGCCTTCCTATAGGCCCAAATAATGGTGAAGTGTCATGTAGTCGACGTTCACATGACACCACTAGAGGAGAGACAGCATACATCTCATCAAAATATCGAACGAAGACCAAATTCACATGACTACTAATAGCAAGACTTCTCCCATGTCCTCAGGAACAAAAGTAACTACTCACAAGACATAATATTGTTCATGATCAGAGGGGTATTAATATGCATAATGGATTTTAACATATGATCTTCCACCAAATAAACCAACTAGCATCAACTACAAGGAGTAATCAACACTACTAGCAACCCACAGGTACCAATCTGAGGTTTGGGCACAAAGATTGGATACAAGAGATGAACTAGGGTTTGAGAGGAGATGGTGTTGGTGAAGATGTTGATGAAGATAGCCCTCCCCAAGATGGGAGAGTTGTTGGTGATGACGGCGGTGACAATTTCCCCTTCCCAGAGGGAAGTATCCCCGGCAGAACAGCTCTACCGGAGCCCTAGATTGGTTTCCGCCTCGATTCCGCCTCGAGACGGCGGCGTCTGGTCCCGAAAGCCTCCTTATGATTTTTTCCACGTCAAAACACCTCATATATGATAAGATGGGCATCGGGGGCCTGCCGGCTGGCCCACGAGGCAGGGGCGCGCCCCCCGCCCTCGTGGACAGCCGGTGGCCCCCCTCATGGGTTTCTTTCGCCAGATATTTTTTATATTTTCCGAAATGATGTTCTGTTGAGTTTGAGGGCTTTTGGAGTTGTGTAGAATAGGTTTCCAGAGTTTGCTCCTTTTCCAGCCCAGAATTCCTGCTGCCGGCATTCTCCCTCTTCATGTGAACCTTGTAAAATAAGAGAGAAACGACATAAGTATTGTGACAAAACATATAGTAACAGACCATAATGCAATAAATAGCAACATATAAGCATGATGCAAAATGTACGTATCAACTCCCACAAGCTTAGACCTTGCTTGTCCTCAAGCAAAAGCCGATATCGCAAAATATGTCCACATGTTTAGAGATAGAGGTGTCGATAAAAACAAAATACGGACATGAGGGCATCATGATCATTATCATAACAACAACTTATATAAATATAGTCATATGATTCATATGCTAAAGTAACAATTCATCCACAATATCAAGCATGAATCATAAACTTCATTGGAAACTAACAAACTTTGATCTCGGTCATTGAAGCAATTGCAATTTATCGTAACATCGGAAAGAGTCAATATAAGAGCTTTTCAGCAAGCCTACATACTCAACTATCATATAGTCTTTCACAATTGCTCACACTCAGGAAATACTTATGTCTATCGAGTTTTAATCAGACACAGAGAAAGATAGGGGCTTATGGTGTTGCCTCCCAACCTTTTACCTCAAGGGTAATGTCAACAGTAATAGATCATGAAAACTTACATCCAAGTGGGTATATATGTCAGGATCTTTCCAACACAATGTGCTTGCCAAAGGATAAAATGTAAAAAGGAAAGGTGGATTTCACCTTGACACTTAGAAGATAGGAATAATAGATAGGCCCTTCGCAGAAGCAAAGGTTGTCATGTGTTTTTATGGTTGGATGCACAAAGTCTTAGCATAGAAGAACTTCGCTTTATATTGCCACTTTTGATAAGGACCTTTATTATGTAGTCTGTCGCTTTTATTACTTCCATATCACAAGATCGTATAAAGCTAATTTCTGCCACACTAATAAATCATACATATTTTAGCGGATTTGCAACATGACAACTTACTTGGAAGGATCTTTCTCAATCCATAGGTAGGTATGGTGGACTCTCATGGCAAAACTGGGTTTAAGGATATATGGAAGCACAAGTAGTATCTCTACTTAGTGCGAGGAGTTTTGTCTAGCATGAGGGGGAAAGGCAAGCTCAACATGTTGGATGATCCATGACAATATACTTCATTTCAGATATAAGAAGACATAACCCATTATGTTGTCTTCCTTGTCCAACATCAACTCTTTAGCATGTCATACCTTAATGAGTGCTCACAATCATAAAAGATGTCCAAGATAGTATATTTGTATGTGAATCCTCTCCTCTTTAATTATGTCCTATTAATTGCAACGATGACCAAAACTATGTTTGTCACCTCCCAACAACTTTTATTTATCATACTCTTGTATGTGAAGTCATTACTTCCCATAAGATCGATATGATCTCCTTGATACTCTTTATGTTTTCTTTCTTTTATCATGACCCAAGTGAGGAAATCAAGCCCTTGACTCAACACTAATCTTTATTATATAGCTCACGGACTCGATTACAAAAGATAAAAGCTCACAAAGCAAAAGCTCACAACTAGATCATGCTAACTTTATTCTAATAGATCAAGATACTACCAAAAGGATTGAACTAAGTAAAACGGTAAAGATAGGAGTGATGGTGATACGATACCGAGGGTCACTCCCCCAAGCTTGGCAGTTGCCAAGGGGAGTGCCCATACCCATATGATTATGTCTCCTTCTTCGGGGGTGGTGATGATGGAGTTGTTGATGATGTAGGCTGGTTGTCCACCCTCCAAGGCATGGGTTCACCATCATAGAAGGATGATCGAGTCTCCGGGATAGTCAAATCTACAGCCAAACTCATCTTCTTGAATTTATATTCATACTCACAGTTTTGGTTTTGCAGGTCCTAGATTTGGGCTTGGAGGTGTTCGATCTTCTCTTGAAGATTAGAGATAGATTCCCCAAAGATCCTTGAGTCCATCTTGAGGTTGTTGGCGAGCTCCGAGATCATCATGTGGTTGGCGTCGAGTCCTCGTTCCACCGTACCTTGGCACTTGAAAACTTGTTGCTCCATTGCTTCGAGTCTTGTCTCCATGCTGCCGGTCCTCCTCGGCCCCTCAACATCACGGATGTGCAGCACCCCCTCATGCAACTCCATGGTTTTCGGGTGGTGCAGCACCTCCGCAAGGTAGGGGTTGATGACTTTCTCGAAGAACTTGTCCTTGGGGGTGTTGGAGGTCGCCATGATGATCTAGATCAGTCAAAAACATCAGCTCGAAATGAAAACATAGGATTTTTGCGTGATACAGAGGTCAAAACCTCCGGGAGTATATATAATGAATTTTTCCCGACCAAAAGGAGTAACCCACAAGAAAACGGAGTCCAGGGGACACACGGGGTGCCCACGAGGCAGGGGGCACGCCCTCCACCCTCGTGGAGGCCTCGTGTCTCTTCCGGATTGCGGTTTATTGTTCTATTTTTCTAAATATTCCAAAACAGAGAAAAATTGCCTTTAGAACTATTTTGGAGTCGGTTTACTTACCGTATCACGTACCACTTCCTTTTCGGAGGCTGAATCGTTCTAGAAAGTGTCCCTTATGTATTCCTCCGGGGTTACGGTTTCAATAATATTGGTTTCAACATTTATAGGATTACGTGAGATATAATGTTTGATTCTTTGACCGTTTACCACCTTCGGATTTGTGCCTTCGAAGTTGTTGATTTTTATGGCACCGGAACGATAGACCTCCTCGATAATGTAAGGTCCTTCCCACTTGGAGAGAAGTTTTCCTGCAAAAAATATTAAACGAGAGTTGATTAGCAAGACATAATCCCCTACGTTAAATTCACGCTTTTGTATCGTTTTGTCATGCCATCTTTTAACTTTTTCTTTAAACAGCTTGGCATTCTCGTAGGCCTGGGTTCTTCACTCATCAAGGCAGCAAATGTCAAATAACCTCTTTTCACCGGCAAGTTTGAAATCGTAGTTGAGCTCTTTAATAGCCCAATATGCTTTATGTTCTAGCTCAAGAGGTAAGTGACAAGCTTTTCCATATACCATCTTATATGGAGACATACCCATAGGATTTTTGTATGCAGTTCTATAGGCCCATAATGCATCATCAAGTTTCTTGGACTAGTTTTTCCTAGACCTATTAATTGTCTTTTGCAAGATTAGTTTCTACTCCCTAGTACTTAGTTCTACTTGACCACTAGTCTGTGGGTGATAGGGGGATGCAATTCTATGGTTGACCTCATATTTAGCAAGCATCTTACGGAAAGCACCATGAATAAAGTGTGAACCACCATCAGTCATTAGATATCTAGGGACTCCAAACCTCGGAAAAATAACTTCCTTAAGCATCTTAATAGAGGTGTTATGATCAGCACTACTAGTTGGAATAGCTTCTACCCATTTAGTAACGTAATCAACAATAACTAAAATATGTGTGTACCCATTAGAGGCAGGAAAAGGTCCCATATAATCAAAGCCCCAACATCAAATGGTTCAATAACAAGTGAATAATTCATAGGCATTTCTTGACGTCTACTAATATTACCAATTCTTTGACATTCATCACAAGATAAGACAAACTTACGGGCATCCTTGAAGAGAGTAGGCCAATAAAAACCGGATTGCAATACCTTGTGTGCAGTTCTATCTCCCGCATGGTGTCCTCCATAAGCTTCGGAGTGGCACTTGCGTAGGATCTGTTCCTGTTCATGCTTAGGTACACAACGTCTAATAGTACCATCTACTCCTTCTTTATAAAGATGTGGGTCATCCCAGAAGTAATGTCTCAAATCATAGAAGAACTTTTTCTTTTGCTGGTATGTGAAGCTAGGAGGTATAAACTTAGCAACAATATAATTAACATAATCAGCATACCATTGAGCAGTACGAGAAGTATTTATGACAGCTAATTGTTCATCAGGAAAGCTATGATCAATAGGTTGTGTGTCATCAAGTATATTCTCTAACCTAGACAAGTTATCTGCTACGGGGTTCTCAGCTCCTTTTCTATCAATAATATGCAAGTCAAATTCTTGCAGCAAGAGAACACATCTAATAAGTCTAGGTTTAGCATCTTTCTTTTCCATGAGGTATTGGATAGCAGCATGATCAGTGTGAATAGTTACTTTAGAATCAACCATATAGGGTCTAAACTTATCACAAGCAAATACAACTGCTAAAAATTCTTTCTCAGTAGTAGCATAATTTCTTTGGGCACTATCTAGAGTTTTACTAGCATACCGGATAACATTCAATTTCTTATCAACTCTTTGCCCTAGAACAGCTCCTACAGCATAATCACTAGCATCTCACATAATCTAAAAGGGTAAATTCCAGTTAGGAGGCTGGACAATAGGTGCAGAGATCAATGCTTTCTTAAGTATTTCAAATGCTTCTAGACAATCATCATCAAAGACAAAAAGAATATCTTTTTGTAAGAGATTAGTCAGAGGCCTGGAGATTTTGGAGAAGTCCTTTATGAACCTCCTATAAAATCCGGTATGACCAAGGAAACTTCGTATACCTTTGATGTCCTTAGGGCATGGCATCTTTTCAATAGCATCAACTTTAGCTTTGTCAACTTCAATACCTCTTTTAGAAATTTTATGTTCCAATACAATGCCTTCATTAACCCTAAAGTGGCACTTCTCCCAATTCAAGACCAGATTAGTGTCTTCACATCTCTGCAAAACTCGATCAAGGTTGCTTAAGCAATTATCAAAAGAAGTTCCGTAAACGGAGAAATCATCCATGAAAACCTCAACAATCTTTTCACGAAAATCAGAGAATATAGCCATCATGCATCTTTGAAAGGTAGCAGGTGCATTACCTAAACCAAAAGGCATACGTCTATAAGCAAAGGTACCGAAAGGACAAGTAAAAGTGGTCTTTTCTTGAACCCCTTTTGACACAGGTATTTGAGAGAAACCAGAATAACCATCTAGAAAGCAGAAATGAGTATGTTTGGATAAACTTTCTAGCATTTGATCAATAAATGGAAAGGGGTAATGATCTTTCTTAGTAGCTTTATTTAATGTAACACCCCAAAAATTTAACCATGATTTATTAATTAAAAAATTTGCCATGGTAAATTTATTTTTTTACTCTCTGGAATTTATTTTGATTCAGAACCACTCTTTTCTTCTGAATTGTGGAGTTTTCCCTCCAAATAGAAAACTTTTCAAAAATGTTGTTGGACTTGTATACCCTCTCAAGAAACATTTCTTCTATCAGTGGAATTATTTCTATAATTATTTTTCCTGAGCTTTATTTCTTTTAAAATGATTTTTCATAAGTTTTGGAGCCTCTTTTACACTATAACCCTTTGATAAATTTATTTAAAAATTCCACCAAAATTTGGGGATGTCAGTAGATGCATATAACTCCTTTTTATGCAAAAATCCAGCATTGTGTTTTATTAATTTTGAACAAACCATCCTCTTTTTCAGTCTGGTCCAGTTTGGTATTTTGCACTGCAACCCAATTTTAAATTCCTCTAGTGACCTCGGGATTTTTCCTACTTGTAGTCAAACCTACCAAACCCTTAAGTCCAAGAGATTGGACCCATTGAAACATTTTTGGTCCATGCAATCATGCCCTTCACTTTCTGTGCAGAACTGAAGATTTGCAAAACTTGCACTAGCAAGTTTCTGGTTTTGCCCAACTAGCTTTGCCATCATCACATTCACCTAAAGAGACTCTGATCTTGAGATTTTGGCCACCAGAAGAGATGCCCATGGCATTCTGTCGAGCACCTTGTGTGCATGGCCAGTTTTGGCATAGTTTTTAGTAGACATTGTGGACTTGTTTCCCTGACCCAGCAGCCATGTCCACTAATCTCCTAGCTACCTCTAACCTCGGTGTGTTGATTTGCATTGGCATTCAAGCAAGTTTGGTCGCTCTGGCATTCCGTCGAACGATTGCTGTGCCTGCCCGGAGCGCGGCCAGAGCGCGTGTTTTGCACGTGCCGCGCCCGAGCCGCCGCGCCCCTGGTCTGTTCCCCCGAGCTTATCCTGACCCTCTGCCGCTCGCAGCATAGGGCCAAGCCTCGACCTGTGCTCCCTCACGAGCACCACAGCACCTCGCCACGTCTCCGGCAAGCCAGAAGCTAGCTGCCATCGCCGCCTGCTGTGGTCGGTGCCGTACGGGCCACCTGGCGCGCCCCCGAGTACCCCAGACCGCCGTGCTCATCCACAACCCCGTCGCCTACCTCTGCAAGCTCTGCCAGCCAGCCCCCACCTCCCCTGCTCTGCAATAGTACCGCCGCCGTCGTGCTTATCCTCGGGCAGCCGACGAACCAACCTCGACCGCCTATAAAAGGAGCCCCGAGCTCGTCCCGACCCTCAGGCGATCTCAAGTCATCCCCCTAGTGCCCCCACAGCCAGCAATCAGTGGAGGGAGGCCGTCTTCCCCGTCTCCGATCAGTTCGGCCGCCGTCACGTCCCGGTCCCGTTCGACGCAAGCAAAGCCTCCCCCGTCCATCCAGTGCCATCGTTCGACGCCCCTAGACCTTGCGGAGCCACCCCACCTCTCAAACCCAGCCGGGAGCCATCATGGCACGAGTCCCCAATCCTCCTGAAGCCGCCATCCGCCGCGGAGCTCGCCGCCGGCGACTCCCTTCGTCCCCGCCAGCCTGTCGACCACGCGGAGGACCGCCCCGGACTGGCGGATCCATCCCTGCCCTCGGAGTCCCATGGGGAGCCACCGTTCGTCGATGTTGATCGCCGAAGCTCCGCCTCCGCTCGGACAGAGGAGGAAGGAGGCGCGGGCGACTAGTCAAACCTGACCAGTGGGCCCAAGGGACCCACTGTCAGTGACCCAGCCCCGCCGAAATGTGTTTTAAGTGGAAGCGCATTCCACCAAATACGCTTTCGCTAGAGGGAAAACGTAAGCGCTGCCGAAACGTTTTTTTTCTTCTGATTTTTATTAAAAACAGATTTGACTAAACTTTGACTAGCTGTAACTTTTTAAATATAAGTCCAATTGATTTGATTCTTTTTCTGTTGTTTCTGAAATTTTGTCTAGATTATTTTCATATTTATTTGGAAATTTCCCAAACAACTTTTTTGTACTGTTTTGAAACTATGTGTTAATTCAAATTTTCGTAAAATAGGATTTTGAAGAAGAAGGCAACTATCAAAAAGTGCACCCCACTTGCATACTCTTGAAGGCAAGCATTCTGAACCCTGGCATAATATTTGTTGTGTGTTGTTTGATATGATTACAACACCACCTTGACACAGAGTTTTCATTATTTTATGTGATGATGTGATCATGCTCATGAGTCAATGATGAAGATTCCTTGTTGTTAGAAATTAATATACTTGTGATAGTAATCACCCTAGTCTACCTTTCATGTCTACTGGAAGGAATCCGGGAAAGTCTCTGTCTTGGGTAGACACGAGCTTGTTACTGCTATTTCGTTGAGACGAGTATAATTAGTAAGGCATGGTAAGGTATGGTGAGTGGTGATTTTGTCTGTTGGTGTGGAATATATCTGTTATGCTAATGATGCAGGGAATACTTAAACCTCCTGAGTCGGCCGTAGATCGAGTCTTGTTCCAGTAACCCCCATACTTGTTTCGTACTACCACTTGTCCCTGCCATTGGTAGGGTACGGTTCAGTAAGTTGTCAACCCCTTTCTAGCACACACCGTACAGAGAGGCCATGGTGGAAGATACCGGCTGCATCCGGTAGGCATGCCACCTGGTCCGGGGGCATGGGTGTTTTCGGTTGGAGCCGAAGGGGTAGCTCCCCTAGTTTGCGCGCGTTATAAATTTTGTGATCCCATGCTAGTCGAGGTTGTAGCCTTCCCACTTAGAGTTTCGCTTAACGGGTGTCGTGGGTGATTCCAGACACCGGTAAGTTAGGCTGGTCTGTGCGGTCAGGTGTGTTTTCAATTAAAAGACCGTAGATGGAATTAGTCCCGATGGACTAAAGGAATCCGTTACTCGTGGGTAAAGAGTACACCCTCTGCAGAGATTATATCTATTCGAATAGCCGTGTCCATGGGTAAGGACTACAGTCTGGGACGGGTCAAGTGTCGGTCTTAGTGTCGGTCTTCAGAGGAGAAACTGCTAAAACAGAACATGGATCATGACTTGTGACTTATGATTATTATTAGTATTAGTATTATTATGGACTAACCATTTATATAATTTGATTTATTGAGTATCCCTGGGACGGTTCTACCTCCTGGATATTCATCGTGATTATTCTTACATAAGCCCTTTATGTGGTGTCGCTCAGATGCCCGACTGTGGCACGTTTGCTAATTACTTCCTTTATAAGTCCTTTATGTGGTGTCGCTCAGACGCCCGACTGTGGCATGTTTGTTATTATTTTCTTTATAAGCCCTTTATGTGGTGTCGCTCAGACGCCCGACTGTGGCATGCTGTTATTTATTTATCCTTATAAGCCCTTTATGTGGTGTCTGTTGGAAATATGCCCTAGAGGCAATAATAAAAGTATTATTATTATATTTCCTTGTTCATGATAATCGTCTGTTATTCATGCTTGAATTGTATTGTACGGAAACAGCGATACATGTGTGAATACATAGACCACAATGAGTCCCTGGTGAGCCTCTAGTTACCAGCTCGTTGATCAACAGATGGTCACAGTTTCCTGGCCATGGACATAGGATGTCAGTGATGATGGGATCACATCATTAGGAGAATGATGTGATGGACAAGACCCAATCCTGAGCATAGCACGAGGTCGTATAGTTCGTAATGCATAAGCTTTTCGGTGTCAAGTATTTATTCCTTAGACCATGAGGTTGTACAACTCCCGGATGCCGTGGGAATATTTTGGGTGTGCCAAACGTCACAGCGTAACTGGGTGGCTATAAAGATACGCATCGGGTATCACCAAAAGTGTCTGTTGAGTTGGTACGAACCGAGACTGGGATATTGTCACTCCGCTTGACGGAGAGGTACCTCTGGGCCCACTTGGTAAGACATCATCATAATGAGCTCAAAGTGACTAAGTAGTTAGTCACGGGATGATGGATTACGGATCGAGTAAAGAGACTTGCCATGACGAGATTGAACAAGGTATCGGGAATACCGACGATCGAATCTCGGGCAAGTACCGTACCGATGGACAAAGGGAATAACATACGGGATTGAGTGAATCCTTGACATGGTGGTTCATCCGATGAAGATCATCGAGGAACACGTGGGAACCAACATGGGTATCCAGATCCCGCTGTTGGTTATTGACCGGAGAGTGGTCTCGGTCATGTCTACGTGTCTCCCGAACCCGTAGGGTCTACACACTTAAGGTTCGGTAACGCTAGGGTCATAGAGATACATGCACGTGGAAACCCGAAAGTTGTTCGGAGTCCCGGATGAGATCCCGGACATCACGAGGAGTTCCGGAATGGTCCGGAGGTAAAGATTGATATATAGGAAGTCAGGTTTCGGCCATCGGGTGATCTCCGGGGGTCACCGGGAGTGTCCCGGGACCACCGGAGGGGCCCCGGGGGTCCATCGGGTGGGGCCACCCATCTCGGTGGGGCCCCTAGGCCGCAAGGGGGAAGTGTCCAGCCCTAATGGGCTGGCGCACCACTTGGGCCCTCCTCCCCATGCGCCTAGGGTTGAAACCCTAGGGGGGAGGGGGCGCCCCACTTGCCTTGGGGGGCAAGGACTCCCCCCTGGCCGTCGCCCCCCTTGCAGATTGGATCTGCAGGGGCTGGCCCACCCCCCTGGCCCCCTATATATATATGTGGGGGGGGGAGAGGGCAGCCGCACCCTTGCCCTGGCGCCTCTCCCCCTCCCGTCACAACTCCGTCTCCTCAAACGCAGGGCGCCCGGCGAGGCCCTGCTGCAATCTCCACTGCATCCACCACCACGCCGTTGTGCTGCTGGATCTCTGACGACTTCTCCTCCCCCCTTGCTGGATCAAGAAGGAGGTGACGTTGCTGTACCGGACGTGTGTTGAACGCTGAGGTGCTGTCCGTTCGGCGCTAGATCATCGGTGACGAAGAACGCGAAGAGTACGACTACTTCATCCACGCTTCTTCGAAAGCTTCCGCTCGCAATCTCCATAACGGTATGTAGATGCACTCTTATTTGCTCGTTGCTAGATGTCTCCTTAGTTCGATCTTGGTGAAAGCGTAGAATTTTTTTGAATTATGCTACGTTCCCCAACAGTGTCGCACAGACGCTCGACTGTGGCATGCTTGTTATTTATTTACTTTATAAGCCCTTTATGTGGTGTCGCACAGACGCCCGACTGAGGCATGCTTTATATCATTGTCCTTTTGAGGCGTCGCTTCAGACACCCGATCGGTGTATTCTATTTCTACTCTCTGATTGCATATTCATGTTTTATATGAACAACCTGCTTGCATCATGGTTTTTTTATTTCGTGACTGACGTTATGATCATAGAATATTTCGGAGCATGATTATCATTTGTTATATTATACCAGTGTTCATAATGTTTGCAAGTACATTCAAAGTACTCACTGGCTTGTCCCTGGCTATTGTCTTAGCCAGATTTCTTGCATGGAGAGGAGCATTGAGATGACAGCCCCGGAACCTACATAATGGTGGGACTAATGCCCTTCAGATCATCTAGAGTATATCCAATACCAGCACGGTGCTTCTTCAGAGTTTTCAATAGTTTTTCTTCTTCCTGCTTTAAAAGGTTAGCACTAATAATAACAGGATATATCATCTTTTCATCAAGATAAACATACTTAAGATTATCATGCAAAGGTTTAAGTTCAAACACGGGATCACCCTTGGGTGGAGGAGGATCCCCTAGGATTTCAACAGGAAAGTTGTTTTTCAGTACGGGTCCCTGTGTAAGGAATATTTCATCTATTTCCCTTCTCTCATTCATATGCATATCATTTCCATGGTCTAGCAAGTATTGTTCTAAAGGATCATTAGGTGGCACGGCAATAGAAGAAAGACCAATAATTTCATCCTTATTGGGTGGTGCCTTTTCAAGGGGTTGTCTACGGAATTTAGCAAAGTTAAAATCATGAGACATATCCCCTAATCCAACAATGACAATGTCTTTCACGCAGTCTATCTTGGCATTAACAGTATTCAAGAAGGGTCTACCAAATATAATGGGACATAATGCATCTTGTGGGGAACTAAGAACAAGAAAATCAGCAGGGTATTTAACCTTCCCACACAAGACTTCAATATCTCTAACAATCCCAACTGGTGAAATAGTGTCCCTATTAGCAAGCTTAATAGTAACATCGATCCCTTCTAACTCAACAGGTGCAATATCATGCATAATTTCGTTATATAAATCAAGAGGGATAATACTCGCACTAGCACCTACGTCACATAAACCATGATAGAAATGATCTCCTATCTTGACAGAGATAACAGGCAAGCCTAGAACAGGTTTATGTTAATTCCTAGCATTGGGTTTAGCTATTCTAGCAGACTCTTCTTGGAGGTAAATAACATGTCCATCTAAATCTTCTACCAAGAGGTCCTTAACCATAGCAACACTAGGTTCAACCTTAATTTTCTCAGAGGGTGTAGGTGTTCTAGTATTACTCTTACAAACTACAGTTGAAGCTTGAGCATGATCCTTTATCCTAACAGGGAAAGGTGGTTTCTCAATATAAGAAGTAGGTATAACAGGATCAACATTATAAGTGATAGTATTTTCTTCAACTTCAATAGGTTCAACTACTTTTACTTCAATAGGGGGATGGTATTTAAACCACTTCTCCTTGGGGAGATTAACATGAGTAGAAAAAGATTCACATAAAGAAGCTACTATCTCAGAGTCAAGTCCATACTTAGTGCTAAACTCACGGAAAACATCTGTATCCATAAAAGCTTTAACACAATCAAACTTAGGGGGTCATACCTGACTCCTTACCTTCGTCGAGATCCCAATCTTCGGAGTTGCGTTTAATCCTTTCCAATAAATCCCATTTGAAATCAATAGTCTTCATCATATAAGAGCCAGAACAAGAAGTATCGAGCATGGAGCGATTATTATGAGAAAGTCGAGCATAAAAGTTTTGAATGATCATTTCTCTTGAGAGCTCATGATTGGGGCATGAATATAACATTGACTTAAGCCTCCCCCAAGCTTGAGGATGCTTTCTCCTTCGCGAGGCCAGAAATTATAAATATAATTACGATCACGATGAACCTGGTGCATAGGGTAGAACTTCTAATGAAATTCCAACTTCAGACGATTATAGTTCCATGATCCCATATCATCGCATAGCCTAAACCATGTCAATGCATCTCCCTTCAAAGATAAAGGGAAGACCTTCTTCTTGATAACATCCTCGGGCATACCTGCAAGCTTAAACAATCCAAAAAATTCACCCACATAGATTAGGTGTAAGTCGGGATGCAGTGTTTCATCTCCTATAAAGGGATTTTCAAGCAGTTTCTGTATCATACCCGAAGGAATCTCAAAGAAAACATTTTCAATAGGTGCAGTACGTTCAGGAGCAACTCTTTGCTCTTCTGCTCGGGGTGAAGATACCCCGAACAAGCCCCTCAAAGGATTTTGAGCCATAGTAACAAGTGACAACAAATTTCAGCACACTATATAAATTTTTCCTTACCAAAGGCGCTTCACTCCCCGGCAACGGCGCCAAAAAAGAGTCTTGATGATCCACAAGTGTAGGGGATCTGCCATAGTCCTTTCGATAAGTAAGAGTGTCTAACCCAAGGAGGAGCAGAAGGGAATGATAGCCAGTTTTCAGTAAGGTATTTTCTGCAAGCACTGAAATTATAGGTAACAGATAGTTTTGTGATAAGATAATTGGTAGCAAGTGACAAAAGGTAAAAGTAAATAAGGTGCAGCAAGGTGGCCCAATCCATTTTGTAGCAAAGGACAAGCCTGGACAAACTCTTATATAAAGTAAAGTGCTCCCGAGGACACATGGGAATTATCGTCAAGCTAGTTTTCATCACGATCGTCTGATTCGCGTTCGGTACTTTGCTAATTTGGTATGTGGGTGGACTGGTGCTTGGGTACTGTCGTTACTTGGACAAGCCTCCCACTTATGATTAACCTCTAATGCAAGCATCCGCAACTACAAAAGAAGTATTAAGGTAAACCTAACCATAGCCTGAAACATATGGATCCAAATCAGCCCCTTACGAAGCAACGCATAAACTAGGGTTTAAGCTTCTGTCACCCTAGCAACCCAACATCTACTTATTACTTCCCAATGCCTTCCTCTAGGCCCAAATAATGGTGAAGTGTCATGTAGTCGACGTTCACATGACACCACTAGAGGAGAGACAACATACATCTCATCAAAATATCGAACGAAGACCAAATTCACATGAGTACTAATAGCAAGACTTCTCCCATGTCCTCAGGAACAAAACCAACTACTCACAAGACATAATATTGTTCATGATCAGAGGGGTATTAATATGCATAATGGATCTGAACATATGATCTTCCACCAAATAAACCAACTAGCATCAACTACAAGGAGTAATCAACACTACTAGCAACCCACATGTACCAATCTGAGGTTTGGGTACAAAGATTGGATACAAGAGATGAACTAGGGTTTGAGAGGAGATGATGCTGGTGAAGATGTTGATGAATATAGCCCTCCCCAAGATGGGAGAGTTTTTGGTGATGACGGCGGTGATGATTTCCCCCTCCCGGAGGGAAGTATCCCCGGCAGAACAGCTCTGCCGGAGCCCTAGATTGGTTTCCGCCTCGGTTCCGCCTCGAGACGGCGGCGTCTGGTCCCGAAAGCCTCCTTATGATTTATTCCAGGTCAAAACACCTCATATAGGAGAAGATGGGCATCGGGAGCCTGCCGGCTGGCCCACGAGGCAGGGGGGCACGCCCTGGGAAGGGGGTGCACCCCCCACCCTCGTGGACAGTCGGTGGCCCCCCTCGTGGGTTTCTTTCGCTAGATATTTTTTATATTTTCCGGAACGATGTTCTGTTGAGTTTCAGGGCTTTTGGAGTTGTGCAGAATAGGTTTCCAGAGTTTGCTCCTTTTCCTGCCCAGAATTCCAACTGCCGGCATTCTCCCTCTTCATGTGAACCTTGTAAAATAAGAGAGAAAAGGCATAAGTATTGTGACAAAACATATAGTAACAACCCATAATGCAATAAATATCAACATATAATCATGATGCAAAATGTACGTATCACTAAGCTAACGGATGGGTCTTGTCCATCACAGCATTCTTCTAATGATGTGATCCCGTTGATAAAATGTCAAGTCATGTCTATGGCTAGGAAACATAACCATCTTTGATCAATGAGCTAGTCTAGTAGAGGCATACTAGGGACACTCTGTTTTGTCTATGTATTCACACATGTACTAAGTTTTCGGTTAATACAATTCTAGCATGAATAATAACATATAAGGAAATAAATAATAACTTTATTATTGCCTCTAGGGCATATTTCCTTCAGTCTCCCACTTGCACTATAGTCAATAATCTAGATCACATCACCATGTGATTAACACCAATAGTTCACATCACCATGTGACTAACACCCATAGTTCTCATCGCCATGCGACCAAGACCCAAAGGGTTTAGTAGAGTCAACAATCTAGTTCACATCACCATGTGATTAACACCCAAAGAGTACTAAGGTGTGATCATGCTTTGCTTCGTGAGAGAAGTTTAGTCAGCGGGTCTATTACATTCAGAGCCGTATGTATTTTGCAAATTTCTATGTCTACAATGCTCTGCATGGAGCTACTCTAGATAATTGCTCCCACTTTTAATATGCATCCAGATTGATACTTAGAGTCATCTGGATTAGTGTCAAAGCTTGCATCGGCGTAACTCTTTACGATGAACTCTTTATCACCTCCATAATCGAGAACCATTTCCTTAGTCATCCAGTAACTAAGGACAATTTTGACCGCTGTCCAGTGATCTACTCCTAGATCAAAATTGTACTCCCTTGCCAAACACATGGCAGGGCATACAATAGGTCTGGTATACAGCATGGCACACTTTATAGAACCTATGGCTGAGGCATAGGGAATAACTTTCATTCTATCTTCTGTAGTGGTCGGGCATTGAGTCTTACTCAACTTCACACCTTGCAACACAGGCAAGAACTCTTTCTTTGACTGTTCCATTTTGAACTACTTCAAAATCTTGTCAAGGTATGTACTCATTGAAAAAACTTATCAAGCATCTTGATCTATCTCTATAGATCTTGATCCTCAATATGTAAGTAGCTTTACCGAGGTGTTTCTTTGGAAAAAAAACTCCTTTCAAACACTCCTTTATGCTTTCAAGAAAATTCTATATCATTTCTGATCGACAATTTGTCATTCACATATACTTAGAAGAAAGGTTGTAGTGCTCCTACTCACTTTCTTGTAAATACAGGCTTCACTGCAAGTCTGTATAAAACTATATGCTTTGATCAACTTATCAAAGCGTATATTCCAACTCTCAGATGCTTGCACCAGTCCATAGATGGATTGCTGGAGCTTGCATATTTTGTTAGCACCTTTAGGATTGACAAAACCTTCTGGCTGCATCATATACAACTCTTCTTTAATAAATCCATTAAAGAATGCAGTTTTTTATCCATTTGCCAGATTTCATAAAATGCGGCAATTGCTAACATGATTCGGACAGACTTAAGCATCGCTACGGGTGAGAAAGTCTCATCGTAGTCAACTCCTTGAACTTGTCGAAAACCTTTCACAACAAGTCGAGCTTTGTAGACAGTAACATTACTGTCAGCGTCGGTCTTCCTCTTGAAGATCCATTTATTTTCAATGGCTTGCCGATCATTGGGCAAGTCAATCAAAGTCCATACTTTGTTCTCATACATGGATCCCATCTCAGATTTTCTGGCCTCGAACCATTTTGCAGAATCTGGGCTCATCATCGCTTCCTCATAGTTCGTAGGTTCAGCATGATCTAGTAACATGACTTCTAGAACCGGGTTGACGTATCACTCTGGCGCGGAACGTACTCTGGTTGATCTATGAAGTTCAGCAGTAACTTGATCCGAAGTTTCATGATCATCATCATGAGCTTCCTCACTAATTGGTGTAGGAATCATTGGAACTAGTTTCTGTGATGTACTACTATCCAATTCGGGAGAAGGTACAATTACCTCATCAAGTTCCACCTTCCTCACACTCACTTCTTTCGAGAGAAACTCCTTCTCTAGAAAGGATCCATTCTTAGCAACGAATATTTTGCCTTTGGATCTGTGATAGAAGGTGTACCCAACAGTCTCCTTTGGGTATCCTATGAAGACACATTTCTCCAACTTGGGTTTGAGCTTATCAGGTTGAAGCTTTTTCACATAAGCATCGCAGCCCCAAACTTTAAGAAACGACAACTTTGTTTTTTTTTGCCAAACCACAGTTCATAAGGTGTCGTCTCAACGGATTAGATGGTGCCCTTATTTAACGTGAATGCAGCTGTCTCTAATGCATAACCCCAAAACGATAGTGATAAATTGGTAAGAGATATCATAGATCGTACCATATCTAATAAAGTACGGTTACGACGTTCGGACACACCATTAGCTGTGGTGTTCCGGGTGGCGTGAGTTGTGAAACTATTCCACATTGTTTCAAATGAAGACCAAACTCGTAACTCAAATATTCGCCTCCACGATCAGATCGTAGAAACTTTATTTTCTTGTTACGATGATTCTCTACTTCACTCTGAAATTCTTTGAACTTTTCAAATGTTTCAGACTTGTGCTTCATTAAGTAGATATACCCATATCTGCTCAAATCATCAGTGAAGGTCAGAAAATAACGATACTCGCCGTGAGCTTCAACACTTATCGGTCCACATACATCAGTATGTATGATTTTCAACGAATCAGTTGCTCGCTCCATTGTTTCGGAGAACGGAGTTTTTAGTCATCTTGCCCATGATGCATGGTTCGCAAGCACCAAGTGATTCATAATCAAGTGATTCCAAAAGTCCATCACTATGGAGTTTCTTCATGCGCTTTACACCAATATGACCTAAATGGCAGTGCCACAAATAAGTTGCACTATCATTATTAACCTTGCATCTTTTGGCTTCAATATTATGAATATGTGTATCACTACGATTGAGATCCAACAAACTATTTTCATTGGGTGTATTACCATCGAAGGCTTTATTCATGTAAACAGAATAACAATTATTCTATGACTTTAAATGAATAACCGTATTGCAACAAACATGATCAAATCATATTCATGCTCAACGCAAATCCCAAATAACATTTATTTAGGTTCTACACTAATCTCGAAAGTATAGGGAGTGTGCGATGATGATCATATCAATCATGGAACCACTTCCAACACACATCGTCACTTCACCTTTAACTAGTCTCTGTTCATTCTACAACTCTCGTTTCGAGTTACTAATTTTAGCAAATGAACTGGTATCAAATACCCATGGGTTGCTATGAGCACTAGCAAAATACACATCAATAATCTGTATATCAAATAAACCTTTGTTCACTTTGCCATCCTTCTTCTCCTCCAAGTATCTAGGGCACTTCCACTTCCAGTGACCATTTCCTTTGCAGTAGAAGCACTTAGTTTCAGGCTTGAGTTTAGCTTTGGGTTTCTTCACGGGAGTGACAACTTACTTATCCACTACTAGGAAAAGGGCTATAGATGGAATTGATACTAATGGCGCACCAGACAGGCAGTGTGCCATTAGTACATAGTAATGGCGCACCAGCAATAGATACGCCATTAGAGTTCGAAGTACTAATGGCGCACCTTGCCCGGAGTGCGCCATTAGTATCAAGAAGTTTTTTTTTAACTAGCGCGCCTGTCCAAACATACTAATGGTGCATCCGTGCATAGTGCGCCATTACTAGTTGTAAATAGTAATGGCGCACCTGCAGTAAAGTGCGCCATTAATGCTCTTTTTTTATGATATTTTTTATTCTTTTTTTTACAAAACTACTAATGGCGCACAGTCCCAGAGTGCGCCATTACTAGTTTGAACTAGTAATGGCGCACTATGCGATAGTGCGCCATTAGTATGTTTTTTTTTTTGCAAAACTTGTAATGGCGCACCAACTATAAATGCGCCATTAGTAACCTTGATTACTAATGGCGCATTTGTAGTTGGTGCGCCATTAGTATGCGGGCAGCAACAAGATATTTTGGACAGCCTCTCTACCACACTCACTTTCCCCCCCCCCACTTCTTCATTCTCTCCACCTCCTCTCCTCTCGGGTCCCTCCTCTTTTTCACCTCATTTTCCACCATATATTCATTCAAATTAAGTGGTTAAATTACCTTGTTTTGGTAGGTAAGTATGGGGGGAAGCTATATTTATGTTGTTCTCCATACAACAATGTGCACATGCACTTTTATGGCCTAGCTAGATCTATGTATGTTTGTGGTGTTGCATAGGTTTGTTGTGTTGCATATGTGTTTGTGTTTGGAGGTGTGTCGGTGTACTAAGATAGGGGTACCTTAGTACCCCAACTTGTGCACGGGTAGTTGCAGCTTCCCGCGGCAGGGCTCACCACGTGCTCGCCGGAGACCTTCCTGGTCCTGATTATGCCATTCAAAAACAAAGTATACAAGTCAGAAGATCAAGACCCCGACAAGTGGAGCTTGCCGGGAAGGCCGTCCCAGGCTCAAGACTATCACATTAACACAAGGCCCTGGCAAGAGGAGCTTGCCAGGAAGACCAGAAGATTGCCTCTTAGAAGACACGCCCCGGCGCACCCTGCGCCCCGGCGAGCCCCGGGGAGCGACAAGCTTCCCGGCCCGACAAGATCAAGACCCCGGCAAGGTGCTTGCCGGGGAAGCTTGCGCTGTGTGCCCGCGCTCCAGCTCATCGGCCCACGCGTCGCCCTGGGGCCTTTCCAGGGACGCGTGGCGGATGGCTGTGCAGCCTGGGGGACACGGTGGCACTCCACGGTGACGAAGCTACCGCCGTGGCGAACGGAGACGCATGGACGCGAGCTTTTGGGGTCGACGGTGACGGGCATTTAATGCCCTTGTCCCCCACTGTCAAGTTAGGTGAAGACCACTGTTCACGCACTGTTCATGCACTGTTCCCGCACTGTTACAAGTACCACCAAAGTTACATTTTTGCCCTTCTTCTACGTTGACACCTGTCGGTGACCCCTTGAGCTATAAAAGGAGGCCCATGCACAACGTGGAAAGGGTTCGGAACCTAGATAGCACTCTCGCTCGGTGTAGCTACTTCTTCATGCTCCCGAGCTCCCAAACTTAATACAAACCAAGCAGGAGTAGGGTTTTACGCGTCCGCGCGGCCCGAACCTGGGTAAAACTGCCCGCGTGTTCTCCTCGATCCGCTCTTCGTGCTCCCTCCGCTCCCTCACCGCAACGACAAGGGGCTCCGGTCCCATAGGTGTTCGTGGTGGACAGTTTCCCCCGACATCTTTGGCGCGCCAGGTAGGGGGCGTCGAGGTTGTGCGAACCTGATCCGGTGCTCACGCGGGCGCATTCTTCATCAACCTCTCCAGCTTCGTCAACTTCATCAGCAACAGCAACATGGCCCCGAAGAAGAAGGCTTCGGAGGTCGCGGGCCCGTCTGCGTCGATTCCGCCGCCACCAGAACCAACGGTGGGCGGAGGAGACGCCGGCGGAAGGGTGGTCGCCGGTGAGGAAACTCACGGCACCGCCCGGACCAAGGACAAGATGGACGGCCGGGCCAACTCCAAGGCCTCGGTCTCCGTAGATGCGCCACGTCCATCTCAGCAGACGACAACCCAGCAGCGCCGTGGTACAGGAGGTACCATCCGCTTGCTGGGGCAAGGGCAAACTGGAGGATCGCGGGATGCTCTAGGCCACCGTCCCGGCACGAGCAAGGCGCGGTCGCCGGGGCGAGACCCTGCTCCTTCTAACCCTGTTAGAAGTCCGAGCATATCTCGCTCCTCGCACCGCTCGCCACCGCTCCCCTCCTCTCCAGCAGAAGCACTCGCAAGAGCGCAACTGCTCCTCGATTTCCCTCCAGCGGCAGACAAGGCCGAAGACTGGAGGGCAACAATCCAAAGCCTGATCGCCTTCGCCAATAACGACACGCCGCAGCAGCTGGCGACATCGCGGCCACGGCAAGTCGACCAAGCGAAGGCCGACGGCGACAAGACCGCCGGGGGTGCAACCACCGTGCACTCCCCGCCGCGGAAGCAGAAGACGCCTCCCTGCCGGATTAACGTCGACGACGACTCTACGGCATCGTCGGATCCGCGGGCTCGTCGGGACCAGCGCCAAGTCCTTGACGATCGGCGGCAAGAAGATGCTCGAACAACGATCGAGCGCTGGCGAGAAGCCCAGCGACAATCAGACCAACGTGCTGGGACTGCTGTCGACACGCACGCGCCCGGTGAACCAGGCGACTTGCCGTACGCGGCAGGTTGCCCTGCGTTTACCCGTGAGCTACGGCGCGTCCAGTGGCCCAGCATGAAGAACTTCAAGCCCGACGTACCCGAGAAGTACGACGGCAAGACGCACCCCTCGGAGTTCCTCAGTATCTACATCATCGCGGTGCAGGCTGCCGGGGGGCGTGACGAGAAGATACTGGCGAATTACTTCCCGCTCGTGCTTAAGCCGAACGTTCGTTCTTGGCTTATGCACTTGCCGGAAGGCTCTATTTCTTCGTGGGCTGACTTGTGCCACCAGTTTGTTGGCGCCTTCACGGGCGGCCACAAACCCCACGGCCAGGAGAGTGATCTCCACATCTTAGCCCAGAAGGAAGGAGAACCTCTGCGCAAGTACATCCAACGCTTCAGTCGCGTGCAGCACAACATTCCCGACGTCCACCCCGCCGCGGTTATCAGCGCGTTCCATCAGAACGTGCGTAACCGTCGCATGCGGGAGGAGATGGCCATGACGAAGATCCGGGATGTCAGCGAGCTCTACGCTCTGGCTGACAAGTGCGCGCGCGCCGAAGAGGGGAGGAGACTCCCCGGGGAGGATGCTGGCGCAGAGGGAAGCGACAGCGAGGATGCAGCCCCGGCAAAGAAGAGCCGGCGGCGGAACAATAGAAAGAAGAAGAGCAAGGAAGTGCTTGCCGTCGAGAAGTCCGGCAAGGAGGCTCCCGCCAAGACAGCGCAGGCTGGCGGCTCCGGCAAGGAGCCTGCCCCTGTAGCGGCAGCCGACAAGCAGGGCGGCTCTGACAAGCAATATTGCAAGATCCACCGCACCAAGGGTCATGACCTCTCAAACTGCAAGCGCGTCGAGTACCTCGTAGAGCAGCAGAAGGCTGAATACGAGCGGCGCGACAAGGAGAAGGCCCAAGGTGGCGGGGGAGAGCCAAGCAAGAAGCGGCCATTCAATGGCCGGGGAGGACGCCGCGGCAAGGCCAAGCAGCGGCAAGGTGATCGACCTCCCCGGGGCCGCGACAAGGACGACGAAGAAGACGACGACGACGACATGGAGGAAGGCGATAACAGCGAGCAGGAGTTCCAGAAGGCCACAAAAGTGCTGTGCGTCAACGGAGGCGCCTCTCTGCACACTTCCCACCGCCAACTCAAGCAGTGGGTGCGGGAAGTAAACGCAACAGAGCCGCCCGTTGAGTCACGCAAGCTGCTGAAATGGTCCAGCACGCCCATCATTTTTGATCTTGAGGATCACCCTGACCGCACAACCGCGGTCGGGTGCTTGCCGATGCTGGTCTCACCCACCATCCGCAACCTCAAGGTCACTAAAATGTTGGTTGACGGCGGGGCCGGCCTGAACTTGATCTCCTCAGCTGTGATCAAGAAACTCCAAATCCCAGATGGCGAGCTCGAAGAGACCGGTTCGTTCCAAGGAATAAACCCGGGAAGGAGCAAGCCCAAGGGGAAGATCACTCTGCCGGTGACCTTTGGCGGGGAGCTTAACTTCAGGACGGAGAGGATAACCTTTGACGTGGCCGATATCCCATTGCCTTACAATGGGATACTTGGACGTCCTGCCCTCGCCAAGTTCATGGCAGCTTCCCACTACGCTTACAACGTACTCAAGATGCCGGGGCCGATAAGCGTCATCTCTGTCCCTGGCGACAAGAAGGACGCGCTTATCTGCGCCGACAAGATATACCGGGATGCAGCAGCCGCGGCAGAGAACAACACACTTGCCACTGAAGCTCCCGGGGGGAAGAAGAACAAGACCAAGTCCGGCAAGAGCTCTGGGGCCCACTTCGGCAAACGCACCTCTTCGGAGTGCTGCGCTGCCGTCGAGGATGTTCCATCGAGCTCCACCGGCAAGAGCAAGAAGGGGATGGCCGCTCCACCGGCAACCAAGAAGGTGTCCACCAAGGAGGATGGCACTGGTGGTACCTTCACCATCAGTGCTACACTTGATAGCAAATAGGAAAGCGCGCTCGTTGCCTTCCTGCGGGCGAATGTCGATGTGTTTGCGTGGCAACCATCTGACATCCCCGGCGTTCCCAGGAAGGTAATTGAGCACAAGCTTGTTGTTTGTCCTCATGCGCGGCCCGTCAAGCAGAAGGTCAGGAAGCAAGCCGTGGAGCGCCAAGAATTCATTGCAGAAGAGATCAAGAAGCTAGAAGCAGCAGGCCTGGTTAGAGGCGTGATCCATCCGACGTGGTTAGCAAATCCAGTTGTCGTGCGTAAGGCCAACGGGAAGTGGAGACTGTGTATAGACTTCACTGATGTGAATAAAGCATGTCCCAAGGATCCATTTCCCTTGCCGCGCATTGACCAGATTGTTGACTCCACTGCTGGATGTGAGCTGCTCTATTTTCTTGATGCATACTCGGGCTACCATCAGATCTTTATGGCCGAGGAAGATGAAGAGAAGACTGCATTCATTACTCCATGTGGCACATATTGCTTCATTCGCATGCCTTTCGGATTGAAGAATGCAGGCTCAACATTTGCAAGGGTGGTGCACACTGCTTTTGAGCCACAGATCCACAGAAATGTAGAAGCTTACATGGATGACATAGTGGTCAAGAGCAAGAGCAAAGATACCCTGATCCAAGACTTAGAAGAGACATTTGCAAATCTGCGCAAGATTCAGCTCAAGTTGAACCCCGAGAAGTGCGTCTTTGGAGTCCCCTCCGGCAAGCTTCTCGGGTTCTTTGTGTCCCAGAGGGGGATTGAAGCCAATCCCGACAAGATAAAAGCCATTGAGCAGATCGAAGCCCCAAAGCGCGTCAAGGACGTAAGGAGACTTGCAGGTTGTGTGGCTGCCCTCAGTAGGTTCATTTCAAAGTCAGCAGAACGCGCCCTACCTTTCTTCAAAATCTTGAAGAAGGCAGGTCCTATGAAATGGACTCCGAAAGCGGAGGCGACGCTGCAAGACTTGAAAGGATACCTATCCTCCACTCCAATACTTGTCGCACCTAGACCACAGGAGAAGTTGATGCTGTACTTAGCAGCAACCAACCAGGTGGTTAGTGCTGCGTTAGTAGCGGAGAGGGAGGTCGACGAGGAGTCTACACCACCGGCAAGCGAATCCAGCGACAAGCAGGGGGCTGCTCCGACAAGCTCTGGCCCCGACAAGGACAACTCTGCGCAGGAGCAAGGAGAGGTGCGAAAGAAGATGGTGCAGCGCCCGGTGTATTTTGTGAGTTCCCTCTTGCAGGGGGCTAGATCAAGGTACTCCGGGGTGCAGAAGTTGCTTTTCGGTCTCCTCATGGCCTCGAGAAAGCTGCGCCATTACTTCCAAGCACATGAGATAACAGTGGTCACTCGCTTTCCGTTGAAGAGGATACTGCAAAATCCAGAAGCAACAGGCAGGATCGTCGAGTGGGCACTGGAACTGTCAAGCTTTGGTCTCAAGTTTGAGAGTACTCCAACTATACAGAGCAGAGCTTTGGCAAAATTCATAGCTGAATGGACCCCAACGCCCGATGAAGAAGTTACAGAGACAAGCGTACCCGTACAAGAAGCGACAAGCGAATGTGTAATGTACTTTGATGGTGCCTTCTCGCTGCAAGGCGCTGGAGCCGGTGTGGTACTTATAGCACCCACCGGAGAGCACCTCAAGTATGTTATCCAGATGCACTTTCCCAGAGAACAAGCGACAAACAATACTGCTGAGTATGAAGGTCTGCTTGCCGGACTCAGGATTGCAGCTTAACTCGGGATCAAGAAGTTGATTGTGCGGGGAGATTCTCAGTTGGTGGTCCGACAAGTCAACAAGAGTTACCAGAGCCCTTTGATGGAAGCTTATGTAGATGAAGTGAGAAAGCTTGAAGAGCACTTTGAAGGTTTGCAAATGGAGCACGTCCCGAGAGCTCAAAATGATATAGCAGATGGCCTTTCAAAGTGTGCTGCAATGAAGTTACCTGTGGAACCAGGGACCTTCCTGCTCAAGCTGACTCAACCATCCGTTACACCATCAATTGGGCAGTCCAAGAAGAGAAAGTTGGTCTCCGGCGACTACTTGCAGGCGGATCTTCCCGAAGCCGCCGCCAAGGTCCCCAAGATCAACAATCAGAACGCTGAGGAACAGTTTGCTCCTGCGGACCCAAGGGTCTGTACAGTTGAAGCAAACATTCCCGACAAGCCTTGCTCCGGCAGGCTTGCCGGGGGACCATCAGCTCCGGCAGAACCAGAGGTTCATGCCGTAGAAGCTGGGGTTCCCGCAGCGGCCCTCATGCCTTTAGTCCTTGCCGTTGAGCCTCGAGCTCCGGCATGGGCACAACAGATCGTCCGTTTTCTGCAAACTGGAGAACTTCCCGACGACCCAGCAGAGATAGAGAAAATAACCAGACAGTCAAGTATGTACCAGTTCGTGGACAATGAACTGTACAGAAGAAGGCTCAATGGTGTCAGATTGAAGTGCATCTCCAGAGAAGATGGACAGAAGCTGTTGGCAGAAATACAGGGAGGCATATGTGGCCACCACATTGGCGCAAGGGCACTTGCCGGGAAGGCTTTCCGGCAAGGGTTCTTTTGGCAAGAAGCCCTCCAAGATGCAACTGCACAAGTAACCAAGTGTGAAGCGTGCCAGTTCCATGCCAAGCAAATTCATCAGCCAGCTCAAGCTCTCCAGACGATCCCTTTGTCCTGGCCCTTCTCGGTCTGGGGGCTCGATATCCTCGGCCCCTTCCCCCGAGCTGTCGGGGGCTTTGAGTACTTGTACGTAGCAATCGACAAGTTCACAAAGTGGCGAGAAGTGGAACCGGTGAGAAAGGTGACAGCACAATCAGCAGTCAGGTTCTTCAGAGTGATTGTTTGCCGTTTCGGAATCCCTAACAGGATCATCACCGACAACGGCACGCAGTTCACAAGTCGCACCTTCATGCAGTACATCCAAGACCTTGGCGCCAAGGTCTGTTTCGCTTCTGTTGCTCACCCGAGGAGCAATGGTCAAGCGGAGAGGGCCAATGCTGAAGTGCTGCGCGGACTCAAGAGAAGAACCTTCGACAGGCTGCGCAAGTGCGGAAGAAACTGGATAGAGGAGTTGTCGGCAGCTCTTTGGTCAATCAGAACGACACCAAGTCGAGCCACCGGATAGACACCCTTTGCTCTTGTCTATGGAGCAGAGGCAGTTCTCCCCACGGAACTCGTATACGGATCTCCTCGGGTGCTCGCTTATGATGATCTTGAGCAAGAGCAACTGCGACAAGATGATGCATTGCTCCTCGAGGAGGAACGTCTCCAGGCTGCTGTACGAGCTGCTCGATACCAGCAAGCCTTGCGCCGCTACCATAGCCGCAAGGTCAAGGCCAGGAGTCTCGAGGAAGGCGACCTTGTTCTTCGGCGTGTTCAGTCCGCCTAGAATTCCAACAAGTTGACGCCGAAGTGGGAAGGCCCTTATCGGGTGAGACAAGTCACAAGGCCCAGCGCTGTCCGCCTTGAGACCGAAGAAGGCTTACCGGTGAGCAACTCCTGGAACATAGAGCATCTTCGAAAGTTTCACCCATAAGGCGCGGTTGCCGTGATCCGCTCCGGCAACCACCTTTTGTACGAGTCTTGCCGCTGTTGCATGTAATCCTTTGTACAAAGCCGGGCGCAGATCCCGTGCATCAGTAAAGCTTTTGTGTTTTCGCACTATTTGCCATTTTCATGCTTTTCTTTGTCATTTGCATGCATTGTTTGGCATCTCGTGCAACACACATATCCGGTAAGTATTATCATGCCGAGAAACCCTATACTTGTTTCCTCTTCTCCTTTTTCTTTCCCTCTTAAGCAGAAGGAATGTTCCTCGCGCACAAGTTTGCCGGGGGGGAAGGAGGTGGAGGACGAACCAAGTGCTGTTCAAGAAAGAAAAGCTTACCGGAGAAACGAACAGACTATGAAAGCTAAGTTACCAGAATTTGAGCAGTTCAAAATTTTAAATTATAGTTATCTTCCTTGAACAACCACACTTTGTATGGAAAACCTGTGCGCGGAGGAACCTACCCGTGGCTAGCCGCACCCTTATCTTGTTTTCGAGTACGCTCAACGGCTTAAGTGAGCTGCAACAAGTGTCGCGCCCTTACTTCGTTTTCGAGTTCGCTCAGCAAGCTAAGTGCGTTGCGACTAGCTGCGGCAAGGTTGCTTGCCGATAAGGCCTTTGCCGGCAGGCTGCTCAGAGTCCAGTACTCAGCGCTCGCGGCAAGGGTCCCTTGTCGGCAAGTTCCCTAAAAGCATAGGGTAAAAAGCATACAAAGTAAAGGACCAAGAACAAGGGAGATAACATTGCATCGATTGCTCCGAAATAAGATAATATATATTACAGAGATAACTTGTAGCAATGACTGATGTTCATGGCACACTCTGCAGCAACAAAGGAAATAAGAAGAAGGAGGCCTAGTCTACACGATCGCCTTCACGCCTGGAGATCTTGTTCACCTTGGCGATGATATGGGCGACCTGCGCCCTCAGCGCCTCCTGGTCTGCGTCGGTCGGCAAGCTGCGGAGCACGTTGACAAGATTAATACCGGGGTTGCGGTAGACAATCTTGGTCAGGACGCGCTCCAAAGTACCCGGGCAGAGCTGGCGCGACTCCTCGGCCAGCTGCGCGGGGAGCTTCTCCTTAAGACGTTTGAGCGCCGGCGCGATCCCCCTGAAGAAGAGGCTGAGCTTGGCGCTGTGGGGGAGGTTCGGGTCCGGAGAGTACACCAAGTGTTCAACCCTCAGCGCCATCAGCTCCTTGTCGATGTTAGCGGCAGAAGTGACCAGTTCCTCCGTCCATTGCTCCACCGCCTGCTTGAAGATGTTCGTGGAAGTGGCGGCGCTCTCCACCAGCCCTCGCTCCTTGCGGACCTCCTCTTTCAGCTTGGTCTCGCGGTCCCGAGCGGCGTCAAGTGAATCCCTCAAAGTGGAAACCTTCAACTCCAGATCAGCAATCGAGTCCTTGGCGGCTTTGAGCTCGTCGCCCTGCTTGGAGAGGCGTACCTGGAGGTCCGAGTTGGTATGGGCGTCTTTCTCGCGCTCTATGTTGAGCGCGGTGACCCTTTCCGTGCTCGCCTTCAGGTACTCCTCCAGCTGCGCCACCTTAGCTTCGAGGTCCTTCTTGGCGGTCTCTGCGGTGGCTGCGGCGGCTTTCGCTTCTTTCAACTCTCCGCCAAGGGCCTGCTCCCGGGCGGTAAGGTCGTCCTCGTGAGCGTCGAGGTCGACCTTCCGCTGGTTGAGCGCGCCTTCTCGCTGGGACAGTGCTTCACCGACAAGTCGCTGCTGCTCCTCGGCCTCTGCCTTCTCCAGGAGGAACTCCTGCTGCTCTCCGGCAAGCCTCTCGCGCTCCTCCGCCAAGTTGCGGAGGGCTGCCTGGTTGGCGGCGCGGAGCTCTGCGGCACGCTTCTCCAACTCTACTCCAGCCTTGGCGGCGAGGGCTTCTCAGGAGTCCAGCTTCGCCTGCCTAGCCCGGTAAAGGGCCAGGAGCCGGCGAAGCAGCTTCTCCCCCTCGGGCTCATCGCTCCCGCCAGGCGCCTCAACAATCTTCAACCCCGCGGAGGCGAGGACCTCTCCATCGTAGGTCTCTCCCTCCACGGGGGCTCGCGACGAAGACCCCCACGGCACTTGAATGAAGACGCCGTGGCCTCAAGATAGATGCCAGGCTGCTCCTTGTCGGCGGAGGGGTCGGCGGCCGGTGCAGCGCTCGACGCTCCTGCTGCCTCCGGGCCGGCAGTGTGGTCGCCATCCCCCTACCCGGCCACGGCGTCTGCGGTTGGAGCAGCCTCCTCTGCGGCAGGCTCGTCGGCTCCCGCCACGTCTTCAACGACAGGGGCGTTGCCGCCGTCGCCTTGCGCGCCCTCCTCGCCGACGACCTCGGTCTCCATCCGGTCCGGCGCGGGAGGATCTAGAAGAAGAAGAAAAAGAAGATAAGAAAAAGTTCAAGCAAATATCCAAAAAAGACAAGTCCAAGAAGACGAAGTTACAAGACTTACCTTCGCGGACTTCGTCGACGGCAGGCTCCCTCGCCGGGGAGCTCTCCCTTGGCGGGGTGGCCACCCTCACCGGGCTGCTCGCCCTTGGCGGGGTACTCGCCCTTGGCGGAGTACCCGCCCTTGGCGGAGCGCTCTCCCTCGCCGGAGAGTTCGCCCTTGGCGGGGATGGCGGGACCTGCAGCTCCTCGGGAGTGACCTCTGGCTGCTCCTACTGCTGCGGCTCCACTTCTGCACAAGACAAAAAAAGCAGTGAGATATCAGTACAAGTTAAAACCTCAAGCGCGCCCGACGAGCAAAAGAAGCCCAAGACTAGACTTACGCCGGGGGCTGCGCTGGGGGCTGCTCCTCGGAGCAGCAGCTGGATCCGGCAAGTTCGTCGCCGGCGTGTCCCCTGTCTCCGCGACGGGCGAGTCGTCCTCGACCTCGACCACAGGGACCTTGGCCCTCTTCGCCGTCCGCTGGGCCAGGGTCCTGAAATCAAAACAAGAACAAGATTAGAATCATCAACAGAAGAAATCAAGATCGAATCGAAGAAGTTACAAAATACAAGTGCTTACTCCTCTTCCTCGTCGTCGTCGTCGCTCAGGGCGGAGAAGTCGAACTCCACCTGAGTTGCCCCGGCGCGAGGAGCAGGAGGAGAAGGCTCCCTCGGGCGCTTGGCGGTCCCCGGGGCTGGGGGCTGCGACGACCCAGCCCCCGTCGACGCCGAGGCCCGAGGAGCAGGCGGAGCGGCCGCTCCGCTCTGAGAAGATCCCCCTCCGCTTGGCGCTGGTGCGCGGGGCGCCTCCGCCGCGGCTGGTGCGCGGGGCGCCTCCGCCGCGGCTGCTGCGCGGGGCGCCTCCGTCGCAGCTTGGAGTCGGGCTCATTTCTGAGAAGTAACTCACAGAATAGCCCTAAGTCACACTGGCTCCCAAGCACAACCAGTGGACAACCTTGATATAGATAACCAGTACAATAATATTACACAGGGTTGAGTCAGGGTGACTCAATAATTTATTACAACAACTCAACACACTAGGGTGGCGAAATATGACAGTGGGTGGTGGAACTCAACGCTGAAAGACTAGCATAGAGTCAAGCGTCAGTGTGAGGCTTGACTATTTTATTGGTGTGGCGGAAGCTTGACGGATGGTACAAGTGATAGACTCAAGACACAGGCGTGCTGACTGGGAACCTTCTAAGCGTCGGCCTCGCTAGCGCAATTCTCCTCCACGGGCTCGTCCTCCTCCAAGTCTGGCCAAGTAAATAGCCAGGGACAAGCCAGTGAGTACTTTGAATGTACTCGCAAACATTATGAAAATAAGGTATACTGAAAGCACATGCCATGATAAATAAACTACATGTATGCAACAATTGACATGACTTGGCATGGTGGGATATGGTTAGTACACGATATTAGTAATAATATAAGAAGATAAAATAAATGCCGGTCGGATGTCAAGTGACATCACGGTAGGACTTAAAGAGAAATGCCAGTCGGGTGTCCACAAGAGTAGTGGCGTGATAAACCGCCTGACACTCGAGGGACGCCTCAAAAAGGACTTTAAGAGAAATGCCAGTTGGGTATCCACAAGAGTAGTGGCGTGATAAACCGCCTGACACTCGAGGGACGCCACAAAAGGACTTTAAAAGAAATGCCAGTTGGGTATCCACAAGAGTAGTGGCGTGATAAACCGCCTGACACTCGAGGGACGCCACAAAAGGTCTTTTAAAATAAAAGCGAGTGTCCGGGGTAGTCTAGCCAGCCCCTGAGACACTCTTGAAGGTAACAAAAAAATTATCGGGTTAGTCAATAAATATAATATTCATCATAAATAAATTCATGATAATTCTGACTATGTCGAAAGCATCATGCAAACATAACATACTCAAGTATATTATTTTCCTCCAGAGACTGACACCGGGACCGATACTTGACCCACCCAACTAAGTCCTTGACCGTGGACGCGGCTATTCGAATAGATATAACTCTGCAGAGGGTGTACCCTTTACCCACAAGTATAGGATCTAGACAGCACCGTGCACTGACTAAAACCTAATACGGACTTTGGGTTGAAAACACTCCTGACGCATACCCGCCCACCGGATGCTTGGACTCACCCACAGCATCACTCCAGACACCTTAAGTCAGGGAGGCTACAACCTCCGAAAAGCATGGGATCACTATTAAACGCGCGGATTACAAGGGGTGCCCCCCTCTCGGCTACAACCGGTAACACCCATGCCCCTGACCCGATGACAGGCTACAACCTTCATCGCAGTTATCTGGGTGGCGTGCACCCGTCCAGGGGTTAACAACTTACCAGGCCGTACCCTCCTTTCGGAAGGACCCGTGGCAGCACGGTATACAGCTAGGTGTAAGAGCAAGACTCGATCTAGGCAGACTCAGGAGGTACTGTTAAAATATCATCAGTGTTCTTTTATCAGTATCACATGACACCACTGTGTCAACAAAGGACCATGCCCACTAGCATGTCCCAACCAGCAGCAACATCTCTGCCCTCACGTAACCACTTGTATGCCAGACAAGCTAGTGTGACATGCAAGCCAAAGTAAAACCAACATGACATGACCATGCATGCACATGTGATAACATGCAACGTATGATGCACTACCATACTATGCAACCATGCAAGGAAGTAACATCATATCTCAAGTTCAATAATGCTTGCCTTGTCCAAAGTAATCAGGAGAAAACCCTTCTGAAAATCCAGCAAAAGTTCCCTCTTCTTTTTCTGAAAATTTCAAATTTGAATTCGAATAAGAAAACCAACACAGAACAGAAAAAGTTCTCAAAATATTTTTAAATAAATCTTAAAATAAACTAGAGCAGAAAAGAAAATTTTAGCAAAAAGAATCAACTCAATTGGATTTATATTTTAAAAGTTATTATATTTTCAAAACCAGGGGTTTTTCTGTAAAATAGAAGTCCCAGAGTTATTTAAAAGAAAACGTTTCGGTTACGGGTACGTCTTCCTGTGCAGAAGGCGTAAAGCGCAGAGTGCGCTTCCACTTAAAACAGAATAGAGAGAGAGAGCTGACGGGTGGGGGCCACCCGTCAGGTTTAAATTCAAACGCGCTCGCGCGCGAGTACAGAGAGGCGGCGGCGATCGCCGGCGACGATCGCCGGGGTCTCAGGGTCCGGCGCTGGTCGCAACATGACCAGCGGGGACTTCCGCATCCAGGGGTGGTGGAGGTGGCCACCGGCGGTCACCTGAACGGCGGTGAGCTCGTCGCCGGCGGAGGATGATTCTGGTGAGGTGGTGGCTCGTCGGAGAGGGCTCGGGGAGGTAAATTGACTTAGGGATTCGGCAAGGTGGTGGAAAAGGAGAGGATCGACGAAGTTTGGGCTGCTCTGGTGGTGTATGTGCTCGGTTCGGTTCGAGGACAGAGGCGGCGGAGCGGTGGCCGGAGGGGAAGAAGACGACCCCCTCGGGGCCTGGTGGGT
>LR738712.1:58293852-58441047 GCA_902687465.1 Secale cereale
CCCGCTTTCAGGAAAAAACAAAACAAAAACCCTAGCCCCATGGAAAAAAATCAAGCTTATTTGTCCCGGTTGGTGCTACCAACCAAGACAAAAGTCCCCCTGCCAGCACAAGCCGCAATTGCCACGTGGAGGACCATTTGTCCCGGTTGGTATACGAACCGGGACTAATGGTCTAGGGCATTTGTATCGACTGTTTAGTCCCGGTTCCCCAACCGGGGAAAATGGCCCTTTTTGCACTAGTGTGTGCAAGGTCAACCAAGGCTTTCGGCACCGGCGAGTTGGCCAGCGTCCGTCCAAGGAGGCACGCCCGTGCGCCGTGTGAGCGTGGATGAACTGCATCGCATCCTCTCCGGCTTTTCTTTCTTGGCGCGCGCGAAGCTCTCCCGGCTTCAAGTCGCAAATCCAAGGCGAGCCCGAGATTCTAACTAGTGGTCTGGGCGCCCAGCCTGTAAGGCCAACTCCACCGCGCGACCCCAAACGAGCATCCAGTTTGTCCGGATTTTGTCCTTTTGGGTAGGGCGATGGGGTCGTGTCCGGGCCTGTCCTAGGATGCGGTGGCCGTGCGCCCAGCGCGCGGCCACATCCTTTTGCCCCATCTTGTCCGTCTTCATATTAGAAAAAAATAACAATGTTTCAAATACCAGGGGCCCTAGTTCACGCCAACGGCCTAGTTCACGCCACCAGCAACAGAGCCAGCGGCCTACACGTCGTCGCCGGCAACACAACCAGCGGCCGGCAACACAACCAGCCTCCAAAATGAATAGTTTTGCTCGCCGGCAACATAGCCAGCGGCCGGCAACACAACCAACCTCCAAAATGAATGTGGTTCTCGCCGGCTCACAGCCAGCGGCCCAGCGGGCGGGCGGTACCCATGCCAGCCTCCAAAAAAAGAGCGGCCACGGTCGATCGGACGACCTAGTTCAGCCCGTCGGCGTCGAACATCTCCTTCTGCCTTGCCTCGAACCAGCTCCTTGTCTTCTCGCTCATCTTGGTCAAGTCCACGCTCATCATCGCAAGGGCCACCTCCTTTGCTTTGGTTGAGTCATTGGTGGCCTCGATGTCGAGCTGCCTTTGCCGGGACGCCTCCTCCATGTTGATCTTCCTCCTCTTGGCCGCCTCCTCCATCTCAAGCTTCTTCCTTTGAAGCTCTAGGTATTGCTTCATTTGCACGTCCTTTCTTTGCCGCTTCTTCTCGTCCCTCAAGTCCTTTTGAGTCATCATGTCATGCAAAGTGTCATGCAAGGCCATGGATGAGTCATCCCGTATGTCGTCCACCTTGGAGTTGGTCTTGCTCCTTGGCCTCTTCAACGCCTCGCCATATCCACCTCTGGCAAACTTGGCCGTCTTCTTGCCTCTCTTCCTTTGAAGTTCACGGTATTAATCCTTGAACTTGGGGGAATTGTTGATGATCGTCCAACAATGCGTAAGAGTGAAAGGCTTATCATTGTGCCGGGCCTTGAATGCTTCCAAAGATTGAAATGCCTACACCACATGATCAACAACAATTGAACATGCAAACGTATACAAGGCCGAAGTCTCATGGCTGTAGCAAGGAAATGACTAGGATGAGGAGAGCATACCATGTACCCAACGCCGAGACCACTCACGGGCCGTGCTTCAACGCCTCTCAAATGCGGCACAATACTTGTTACACTCTTGTTGGATGAACCGCCACCTCTTTTGAATTGAGGTGATGCCACAGTTGCTTGTAATTTGGTAGGGCTCAAACATCTTCCTTCCATGGAATGTTTTGTGGACTCTCATCCAAAAAACAAGGCCCTTTTGTTGCGCGCCGGTCCTCGGATCTTGGCTAATCTCCATCCACCATTGGCAAATCAACTTGTCCTCATCTTGGGTATATGAACCCGTGCGAATACTCTTCCTCCTCTTTGTGCTTCCGATCTTTGGGTGAGCTCGTCCATGAACAATGGCTCGCCTGAAATATAAATATCAATGGCTTCTTCTTCATCACCATCACCTTCGACGTAGATGTCAGCGTCTTCATGCCACAAATAACCATGGCCGTAGTCAGCACGATCGTCGGCCTCTTCATCAGCAACGAACGGGGCGCGGCCATCCTGACTTTGGGTCGCGTCGGGGTCGTAGGCACGGCCCTTCCCACCCTCATAGATCACATCCTCCATGAACTGGTCATAGAAGGGGTCGTCGACCGGTGGCGTTGGTGTTGGCATTCCGTCGAACAAGACGTGGGGGGACGGCATGGTGCCCGTAAACGCTGGTCGTGCTTGCTTTCTTTGCATCTCCATGGACGGCCGCCCGCCGCTGCTGGACCCATGCGTGACGTTGAAGTCGATGACGGCCGAGGGGCGCGGGGTGGACGGCACGATAACGCCAACGTCCGGCGAGAAACGGGTCTGCCCATCGTACCTTGCCGGGGGAAAGCCGGGCGACATAGGCGTGGTCCGCAACGTCGGCGACTGGCAATGCGGAGGCCGGGCGACCGACGAGCCTGTGCTCGCCGGGCCAACGGGCACTACAGGGAAACCGGCTGGACGGCAAATGCCAATCATGAGGAGGTCGTGCGCTTTGTTGATGATGTCCTCCTTCTTGTCGACCTCGGCCTTGCGCTGCGCGGCCTCCCTCGCATCGCGCTCGGCGGCGAACTTGGTCGCGGCGGCATTGCCCTTGACGAACGCCCTCCGGTTCCTCCTCTTCGCCGATTCCGTGTCCAACTTGGCGATCTCCTACGGCGTGCACTCCGACCGCGGCTTCCTTGGCCCCTTGGCCGCCTTCTTCTTCACCTTTGGGGGGGGGGGGTCGACGGCCAGGCCGCCGGAATTCGACTGGGCGTCGGCCATGGACGAGGGAGGGATGGGGCGGCGGGAGGGACGTGGCAAGGTTTGGGGGGAATGGCGCCAAAAGGGGCGCTTGGGGTTTTGCTTTGTGCCACCAACAGGCGGGCCAGGGGAGGACAAACACGCGCCCCGCCTGTCCGCGCGTTGTCCGTTTCACCCCAAAATCGGCGCAAACTTTGGTCGGGGTGGGTCGAAAGTGGACAAAAGTCCGTTTGCTTCCGCGCGCTGGGCCACCTCGTTTGTTCCTTTTATCTCAAACGGACACGGCCGGACAAGATGGGGTCGCGCGGTGGAGTTGGCCTAAACACCCTCTAAACTGCCCGCTGATGTAGCAAAGTTCAGTTACCTCTGAAATACATTGACCCTGAACACCACGTGTTCACCACATGCTTCCGGCAATGGAAACCATGCAAAACCTCAAAATGGTATCATGCTGACCAACGAGCCTACCATGCGAAAGAAAAAGGAAAAATCCACATTTCAACCCTAGAGTAACCACTCAATTTGATTTTCAACCCTTATCTTTGAAACCGGTCGTATTGCACCCTCAACTTACCACAAAGTTCAAAAGAAAACCCTGGTCTAGGTTTTAGATTGGTTAACCGGTTTTGGCCAGAGTCAAAGCTGACTGGGCATGCCAACTCAGTAGCCAATGCCACCCAGGCGGCAGCGGCGGGGACTGGTGAGCGCTCGACTGAGGGCCTGATATTTCCGAGATGCCTGGGTGGTGCCCAAACAACTTTGACTTCGGTCAAAACCGGTTGACCAGCCCAAAACCAAGACTAGGGTTGTCTTTTGAATTTTGTGATAAGTTGAGGGTGCGATATGACCGGTTTCAATGATGAGGGTTGTAAATCAAACTGAGTGATTAGTTCAAGGTTGAAATGTAGACTTTTCTCAAAGGAAAACACTAATAGGACTCCAACACACCATACATACATAAAGAAAAGAAAAAACAGGGCCGCAATGCTCCACCACATGTCTCCAAGCATGCTCCCCCGTAGTACATCAGAGCCATCGAACGCTCATACACGCATTAGTTCAGACATACGTACGTTTTACTAGGTTCCCTCAACGACACGCCCCATCGAGAAACTGTGTGTGGCATACATGGCTAGTTTTGTTGGCTTCCCCGTCCAGTTGCGCCTTCTCTTTCCGTCTCTAAAAAGAGTTTTTTTTAAAGCAACAAAGGCTTTATTACTTAACTGTGGTTGGGCATATCGCCCGAGACACAATCGCCCACATGGGCTGGTACATCAAGTTCCCATTGCATGCAATGGTTCAAATCACACATACGCCCTAGTTTGGCTAGTTCATGAGCAACCGAGTTTGCAGTCCGTCTACAGACCGAAATGGAGAACTTTGCAAACCAAAGCTTCAGTTGAAGCTTCATATCCTCAATCACAACCGAGTACGCCGAGGAATCCACCTTCCCAAGGTCCAGAGCATCAGCAAGAAGTTGGGAATCTGTTTCAAACTCCACCCGAACCATCCCAAGGTCAGCTGCAGCGGTGATCGCATGAGCCATGGCTTGAGCTTCTGCTGCAAAAGCATCGTTGACACGCTCATCACAACCCGCCCGGGCACACAACAGCTGGCCTTCAGTGTTACGGATGGCAACGCCCCAACCTGCAGAAGACTGCCCCGGGACGAAGGAGCCATCCACGTTGATTTTGTATTCGCCATCCGCCGGGGGCCTCCATTTCTCTGGCGAGATCTTGGCTGCAGTAGGTGTATAGATGTGCAGATACTCATGAACACTGCTCTTCGATCTCCTAGCTACATCCTCGGCTGTAGAAGGGAGCTCCCCGTTCCGTAACTTGTTGCGGTTCGACCACCATAGCCACCAGAAAGTGAGGATGAGTAGTCGCCTCTTTACGTCGAGCCTCCATAGGAAATCCAGCATGGCATGCACGGATGTTATATGTTTCAGCGCATCACGTTCACGCTCCATAGCTAGTTCTCTCCAGACTCCCTTGACAGATTTGCACTTGGTGAATAGGTGAGCCCCATCCTCACCCGCTCTGCCACAGAACAAGCACTTTGTCTCAGGTATAGAGATACCTCGACGCTCCACATTGGTCCTTAGCGCAAGAGACTCATGCTTTATTCTCCAAGTGAACATTTGGATGTTTTTCGGGCAGGGTAGCTTCGATATTCGTTTCCACGAATCATCCTCCACGCGATCCAGAGCACCTGGGTTGACTGTGCTTGCTCCCACATCTGCTGTCATCCTGGTCTTCTCTAGTTGACAGTGGAGTTTGTAGGCTGACTTGACGGAATGAATCCCCTTCTTGTCATACTGCCATGCGATAAAGTCTTGGGCTCCATCTCGTAATGGGATCTGAAGGATAAGCTCAACATCTGCAGCCCAAAACGTATCCCTAACCATCTGTTCGTCCCACTGGCCGGTCACTGGATCGATGAGCTCACATACTTTCTCCAGGAGATTGTGTCCTCGGAGCGTTAGAACACCCCTTGACCAGGGCCGCGGAATCCACGGGTCCGTCCATATGTTGACATGGGCACCGTCCCCTATCCGCCATATATATCCCTCCTGGAATAGTTGCAGACCATGGAGCAGGCTGCGCCAAGTGTAGGAGATGCCATTAGATGGGCCAGCCTCCAGCAGATGATCATTGGGGTAATAACGAGCCCGAAGCACTTGTGCGCATAGGGACTCTGGGTTTTGGAGAAGCCTCCAAATCTGCCTAGACAGCATAGCGATGTTGAAACCATGCATGTCTCTTAAACCCAGCCCCCCTGAGCCTTTGGAAGAGTGAGGGTTTTCCATCCTATCCAGTGGATTGTGTTCACTTTGTCTTGTTGGCTCCACCAATAATTTCCGACTAGCGAACTAAGCTCTTCGCAGAATGTTTTGGTCAGATAGAAACAAGACATTGCAAAGGTGGGAATTGCTTGTGCGACAGAAGTGACAAGAGTCTAAAAAGAGTTCCCACCGCTACGGCCGGCCACCTCGCCTTTTCACACACACTAGATGACGTGTCGCGCCATTTGGCCTGCGAGACAAATTTGAAGCAAGAACTAAAAGAGATTACTTTGTTTTTTTTTTTTGGTAGCAGACTTGATGCTACATACATCCATTTAAGGGACAAGATTTTTCGGATAGAGGGAGTAGTAATTTTTTTATACACAATGAAGTTGCTAAACACAGTCGGTCAGTAAATAATAACACTCACGCATCAAAGGCATATTGAGTATTTGCTACAGAAACAAAAAGATTAATGCCTTCTCCTAACTACCAACTATATTATGACATGTGTTAAACCATCGAAGTAAAACAATTCAATATTCACATGGGTACCAACATAAATGAAATAAAACTCCGCATTCAGCTGTCTTAGTAGCATCCCTGCATACTATTGTATAATTATCAGAAGTCTGGCATGCATTGTTAGATCGTGCAAAGTAAAAAGCGCATTGTGAAGCACTGACATTTAACCTAGACAGACAGGGCAAATATATCAACAACGGAAATATTGTGAAGCACTTGTGCATCCATAATAAGAGGTGGGAATCTACTGTAGTTTTTATTCACTAAACACAAACAATAAAAGATATTAATAAATGCATATAGGCATTCATGATGAAGATTGACCTCTACCGCGCTGGATCAAGCGGAATGAAGCCGTATTGATGCCACAATAACATCCACAATTTTTCTGATTTAATTTTTGAATGAAATGAATGAGGAGCAGGTTGACATGAATGGCTCAGATTTGTTTGGCATGCCTGTATTACTTTTGCACTCGTGACCTCAATTACCAAATCTAACAAATTGGTGAAGCTGGAAAGTAAAACCTCCATCTTGAATGATAATAAGTCGAAGAGCGACAGTGGATCAAGTCCTGCAAGGGAATACAACGGAGTGAGGCTACTTTGGACATGACTAGGTGAACTGAACCCTTTGTTTTATCGTTGGGTCAAGTGGGTGAAAGAGCTGATGTGCCATGAACGAATAAACCGGGGAGTGGAGTCATGTGTGGCTGCGCTGCAGGGATTCTCCTTTTGAAATGAGCAAAGCTTGATGAATAGAACAGAGATGGAACAAAGCACGATATCATAGATCATAGAACCTGCAAAACAAACGGGAACGAAGTCATCAGACCAAAAAACTCATAGGTCCAGCAGACATCGATTGTCGTTGGTGCAAGCATGTAATTATATAATCATGTATGTTCATGGCTGAACTCACTCTTCTTTCAACAAAAAATTTAAATTGTGAAGTGAAGTGAAATACGAAAATCAACTTCCTCTCTCCATAACCATAAATTATGAGAAATGGGTATAACATGCATTTCTTGATATGTAGGTAGGATATTGTCTGCATTGCTGTCCTACTTCATCTAATCTTATCTGTCTGAATTTTTTTCAGGCTGATGCAGACACTGATGTAACCATAAACTATGAAGAATTTATTGCTGCAACCATGCCTCTAAACAAGATAGAGCGGGAAGAACACTTGAAGGCAGCTTTTACATATTTTGACAAAGATGGCAGTGGCTATATCACAGTCGACAAGCCTCAACGAGCCTGTGCAGAATATAACATGGAGGGCACTCTCCTTGAAGAGATTATTTGAGAGGCCGATCAGAACAATATAAGTCGATTATCCCGCTCTAAAATATCATGGCATGCCTCTTTATTGTTAGTACCATTTAACTGTGGTTCCGACTCATGAAGAACCTGCAACACTTTTGCAACAGCAAACAGTGTTAGGCATATTTAGTCAATTTAGACATGTCTAGTGTTTTGGGACTTGCATCTTTGATACCCCACTGATGTGGGTCTTAATTCTAAGACCCATTTAACTTGTGAAATTGTACCTTTGTCCTTGGTGGTATTGGGTATCTACCACCAGCTACGCCTAATACCCAGTGTCTCAACAGCTCAAAGGAAAAATAAAATCTATATAGCAACAGCACGGAACACATAGATCTCGGATTACATACAGATTTTGGTATCTGCATAATGTTGCAAAAATAAATTGTAATAATAACTCGTTACTACTTAAAAATTAACTATGTAATAGTGATCTTAGCTGGATAATACTATGAGAAAAATTTAGTGTTACTTTCAGCATGACCTACATCACCGCTGATTTGTTTGTCAAAAACCAGCTGAATCTAATGAATGTGCATTTTCTTTGTTTTTCAGGACGGTCAAATTGATTATGTTGAATTTGTAGCCATGATGCAAGGCAACACCAACGGTGGCAATATTGGACTTGGGTGTCCAACAATGGAAACCAGTCTGAATGTGACCTTGAGAGATGCAGCTCAAGTACATTAATGCACAGATTTTGTTCTCTTCTCATTGCCATTATGTTCATGACCCAAATTGTGTTGCGGGCATGTACTTCCAAAGTACGAGAAGAGAACAGGTCGATTCTTTCGGTGGCATTTATCGAAAATAAGCTGGGCTAGCTTGCAGTACAGTCACTGTGAGAGACAGCGTCGTATGTTACATATATAAGTAGTTGTGTCCTGGTTCATATGGCTGCAAGACTGGCTGCTATCTAGCAGTTGAAAGTAAGAGGGGTGTGCGTCCAGTTCGTTTGTTCTTTGTGTGATCATTTGTGTACTTTGTGTCTAATGAAAAACTTGTCTTCATGAGATGGCCATATTCCCCAAGTTTGATATTAGTACTGTTATACTCCCTCCGTCCCAAAATTCTTGTCTTCGATTTGTCTAGATATGGTTGGGACGGAGGGAGTAATTTCTAAAATTATGAATCTATCTGCATAGATCATCATCAAGCAGACTCAGAAGCTCTGTGGTTACCCTTGGTAAACCAGAGCAACAAAAGGCAAGCACAACAGTTCATGATTTTGCTGAGGCCAATTTGTTTAGTAGATACAGATTTACAGTATGAGCATGCCTATTCTAGGTGTGCAAGTATATTTTTCTTCACTTTCTATGCAAAGATCTGATGAAACCTGAAGGAGTCTTGGCTGGCTCAGGTCAGGTGGCCTCCGACACCCGGGTCTCCTGCGCGGCAGCTATCTCCTGCACACCAGCCAGGCAGCACCGTCAGTAAGAAATAACAGTATTTTATTTTCGGAATAGCAGCAAAGCCGCAATATTTACGTTGACGTCTCCGTCTCTGGACAGGACGCATGTCGACGTGACCGCGCTGCCGTGGCCCAGCAGCCACCCGCGCGCCGGAGAACCTGGCCGTGCTCTCCCACTGCCCGACCACCTCCGACGCGGCGAGCCTCTCCCCGGCGGCGAAGGCGAACTCGCGGAGCGCGCAGCCGCCGAGCTGGTCGCCGTTGCGGTAGGGGACATACCACTGCTCGGAGAACACCTTGACGCCGCGCAGCCGGGCTGCGTCCTTGGCCAGCGCCCCCGTCTGCACCAGCCTGACCCGCACCTCCGCGTTGTCCGGGTGGCAGATGCAGTGCTCCACCTCCAGCACGGCCGCCGGGCCCTTGGGCCACGTGGCCACGTAGGAGCCCCCGGCGCCGGAGTAGGCGAAAGCGGTGGCGGAGGAGACGTGGCGCTGGTGGGAGGTGTGCACGGTGGCGGCATCGGCCTCGGAGCCGACGCTGGGGAGGAGGCGGACCGGCACCCCTGGGACGCGGCTGACCTCCTCCTTCTTCCTAGCAGCACCACCGCACCACGAGAACCTGCTGCTTCCCGGGGAGGTGCTCGGGCGGAGTGAGAAGAGGGGGCGCGCCGTGCTGGAGGAATGGGGATGGGGATGAGATCAGGACTTGGGGAAGAGGATTCTTGGAAGGGAGGAGGAGGTACAGGTTAGGTGAGAGGGTTCAGAGATTCCTCACACACCACACGCACACACCGAGTGGCTCCAACTGGCTAAGTAGGCGTGCCCACACTTGGCAACTTGCCTGACGGGTGGGTCCGTGCCAGTAGGCAGCGGGGCCCACCGCATCACGAGTCCACCGCATCAGCTCCTGGTGATGCAGGTGTGACATTCCCCCCTCCTTCAGAGTTGACGCCACCTTCAGAAGTGGAGCACTGATCGTCGTCGTCCTTTGCTGGCTCGTCCCAGGCTGGTGCTTGAGGAAAGCGGCGGCGAAGCGTGTCGTAGTCCTCCCACGTGGTTGACGCCTCGTCGTTGCGCCAGCGTACCTTGACTTGTACCAGAGCGCTGGCGCCACGCTTCACCATGCGGCGCTCCAAGATCTCCACCGGTTCGTCGTCATGGCCGGCGAGGTCTGGTGGCCGTGGCAGCTCAGAGAAGACTGGAGTGTAATTGGGTGTGAATGGCTTGAGCTGGGAGACGTGGAATACGGGGTGAATCTTGCTGTCCGCCGGCAGCTCCAATTTGTACGCCAGTTTGCCGATCTTGCTGAGCACCACAAATGGTCTGAAGTACTTGTATGCGAGCTTGGCGCAAGGTCTGTTTGCCACCGACGACTGCGCGTAGGGCTGCAGCTTGAGGAGAACTGCGTCGCCCACCTCGAAGGAGCGCTCAGAGCGATGCTGATCAGCCTGTTTCTTGAAGCGATGCTGGGCACGAAGAATCTGCTCTCGTAGGCGCGCCGTGTGGAGTCCCCAGTTCCAGGGCTCGACATCGATCGTGGGCACCGTCTTGTCGTCCCAAAGAGTCATGGCGCCCAGGTTGGGTTCGACGCCATATAGAGCCTTGAAGGGAGTGCATTGGATCGAGGAATGGAACGACGAGTTGTACCAAAACTCAGCTGTTGGTAGCCAGCGGTGCCATTGCCTGGGCGCGTCGTGCACGGCACAACGCAAGTACATCTCCATGCACTGATTGACGCGTTCGCTCTGGCCATCTGTCTGAGGGTGGTAGGCAGTGGAGAAGAGCAACTTGGTGCCCGCGCTGGCGAAAAGTTCGCGCCAGAGAGCGCTGGTGAAGACGCGATCGCGGTCGGAGACGATGGAGCTGGGGATGCCGTGCAGCTTGACGATTTGATCCCAGAAAACCTTGGCCACCTAAGGAGCCTTGAACGGATGTCGAAGGGGAATGAAGTGTGCTGATTTGGTCAGCCTGTCCACCACCACCATGATTGAATCGAAGCCCTCTGAAGATCGTAATCCTTCCATGAAATCCATGGTGAGGTCGCGCCAGGGAGCCGTTGGCACGGGCAGGGGCGCGAGCGTGCCTGCCGGCCTTGATTGCTCGTGCTTGGCATGCTGACGGACGGGGCACTGCTTGACGTAGTCGGAGACGTCTGTCTTCAATCCATCCCAGACGAAGAGTTTCTTGATGCGTTGGTAGGTTGCGGTAGCGCCAGAGTGCTCGCCAAGCGCTCTGTCATGCAGAGCGCTGATGATCTTAGTGCGCAGGGCCGTGTTCTTGTCGATCCATAAGCGCTCCTGCTTGAAGATGAGCCCCTTGTAGAGCTCGTAGCCATTGTCGTCGGGACTGTGGATTGCGAGGCGCGCCAGGCGGTCCTGGGCATCGGCGTCCGTGGCGTACGAGTTGGCCACCTCTTGTACCCATGCTGGTTGGCAGATGGAGAGCGCGTCGAGACTCAGGGTCGCGCCCACCCGAGAGAGTGCGTCCGCTGCTCCATTTTCACTGCCACGCCTGTAGCGGAACTGGAATTGAAGTCCCACCAGCTTGGCCATGGCCTTGCGTTGCAAGTCGGTGGCGAGCTGCTGATCTTGCAAATTGCAGAGGCTTTTGTGATCCATGATGATGGTGAAGGGTCCTCTCTGTAAGTATGCGCGCCACTTCTCAACAGCCATCATGACGGGGATGAATTCCTTCTCGTATGCCGACAACTTTTGATTGCGCACGCCCAACGCCTTGCTGAGGAACGCGACCGGGTGCCCTTCTTGTGCCAGCACGGCGCCCACGCCGGTGTCGCACGCGTCCGTCTCTATGACGAACGGGCGTGCGAAATCTAGGAGCACAAGCACCGGCGCGGTCACCATGGCGCGCTTGAGAAGATCGAACGCCGCCTGCGCCGTCTCAGTCCACTCGAAGCCCTTCTTGGTCAGCAAGCTTGTGAGTGGCTTAGCAATGATGCCGTAGTGCGCAATGAACTTGCGATAGTAGGCGATGAGGCCGAGGAAGCCGCGGAGCTCCGTGGCCGTTGAAGGAGTCGGCCACGCCACCATTGCTTGAGTCTTCTCCGGGTCCGTGGCGACGCCATCCTTGGAGATGATGTGGCCGAGGTAGGAGATGCTATCTTGAGTGAACGAGCACTTGGACTCCTAGGCGTACAGTTGGTGCTCGCGGAGCAGAGTGAGGACGAGACGAAGATGCTCCAGGTGTTCTTCGAGGGTTTCACTGAAGATCAAAATGTCATCCAAAAATATGATCACAAACTTACGCACGTACTTGGCGAAGATGACGTTCATCAGGCACTCGAACGTTGCCGGTGCGTTCGTCAGCCCGAACGGCATGACCTTGAAGTGAAAATGGCCGTGGTGCGTCTTGAACGCCGTCTTCTCCTCGTCGCCCGCGCGCATGCGTATCTGATGGTAGCCCGCACGGAGGTCGAGCTTGGAAAAGAAGACCGCTCCAGCTAGCTCGTCGAGCAGTTCGTCCACAATGGGCAGGGGAAATTTGTTCTTGACCGTGGCGTCGTTGAGCCGGCGATAGTCAATGCAAAAACTCCAGGTGTCGTCCTTCTTCTTGACGAGCAGTACGGGCGCCGCGAAAGGGCTCATACTGTGCTCAATGACGCCTGACTGGAGCATCTCGTGGACTTGGCATTCGATCTCGTCTTTCTCGAGGGGCAAGTAGCGATACGGCCGCGAGTTGGCGGGGCACGCGTCGTCCACCAGGGTGATCGCGTGATCGTAGCGACGGTGAGGAGGTAGGCCCTTTGGTTCAGCGAACACGTCGGCGAAGTCTGTCAGAACGCTCTGAATACTTGGAGGAATTGTGGTTGCAGGTGGCTCGAGTGCGCGGGGCAAATCCAGCACGGCCATGTACCAAATGTCTTCGTCGGCGTGCCATTTGAGCAATTGCTCTGGCTCAATCTGCGCCACCTGCTCATGCTGCTTGGGTTGAACACCTTGTATGGTGACCGTGGTGCCTTGGTACTCAAAGGTCAGCGTCTTGTCGAGCCAGTGGCAACTCATGGGACTGAACTGCTCCAGCCAGTCCATACCGAGCACGCCGTCGTAGGCACCCAACTCCAGTTGACACATGTCGATGGTGAAGGTTTGGCCCTAAATCCACCAGGTCAGCCCTTTCACCATGCTGTTGCAGTTCATGCGCTCGCCGTTGGCCACACGGACTTCCACTTCGGGCACCGGAACAGTTGTGGCGTGCACACGCTCGGCGAACGCCTTGGAGACGAAGCTGTGCGTGCTCCCTGAGTCGACCAAGAGCAACATGACCTGATTGCTGACAAGTGCACGCAGACAAATGGTGCGCGGCGACTCGGTGCCAGCGACCGCATGGGTGGAGAGCACGCAACACTCGGGCGCGGGGTCTTGATCGGCTGGTGCGTCAAGCATGTCCAGGGCATGCACCGCGTCGTCGGTAAGCACTTCTCCATAGTCGCCAACCTGAATCGTAAGCAGTTGTGTGGCCGGCTTACATCGATGGTCACGGGAGTAGCGGTCACCGCATTTGAAGTAGAGGCCATTGGTGCGGCGGTTCTCCCGCAGCTGCCGCTCGCGTGCTAGGTCGTCGTTGGGGGCAGCCGCGCCACCTGGTCGTGGTGCCCCCACCGCTCGAGGGGGAAGCGGTAGCGGCGGTGGTGGTCTCCCTGCCGGAGTGATCCGCTGTCGAGCATGTTGCGTGCCGGGCTCTTCTTCGATGATCCGGGCCAACACTGCTGCCCGCGTGATGCTTGACGGCTCCTGGAGGTGAACCGCAGCCCGAAGATCGTCGCGCAAGCCCAACAGGAATTGGGTGATGAACAGCTTGGGGTTGAGCGACGCATGAAGGGCGAGCAAATGGTACATGTGGGTCTCGAATGCCGTCCTGTACTCAGCGACGGTGCCGGTTTGGCGAAGTTGCAGCAACTTATGCATCTCCATCTCGAATTCGTCTGGTGTGAATTCAGCGATGATGGCCGCAGTGAATTCCTCCCACGTTGGCGACCGATGTGTCTGGCGGTGCGCCTGGTACCAATGCACGGCGTGCCCGTCGATGTAGAGCGACGCCGTGGTGACCCAGCTGTGCAGAGGAACGTGATAGAGGTCGAAGTAGGTGATGCAGCGGTCGATCCAGAGGCTGGGTGCATCACCGTCGAAGTGCGGGAAGTCGTGCTTCGGCGGCTTGACTGTGTACTCGTCGCGCTGCCTGGTGTGCGCGTCGCGGCCCGCCATGAATGCGTTCGTCTGGCCCCCGCCCGCATACGGCAGGTTGTGCCGCGTGGGGAGCAGCGGTGGGCCATTGTTGGCGAGGCGGACGGCTGGGCCTTGAGGACGAGGTCCGCGGGCGTGCTCCAGCGACGTCACCGCCGATGCTTGGGTGTCGCCGTCGTGGTGGCGCTCTGCTGCAGTCGGCGAAGGGGGGGTCTCCCGCTGCTGCTGGCGAACCTCGTCGACGTCGACTTGGGTGAGGTCCAGCTGCTTGCGCATGTGCGCCAGATCTGCGGAGACTTGTGTGTTGAACGCGATCTGCGCCTCGCACTGCTTGTCGCTCACCAGCGTGGTCTCATCGAAGCGCTTCAAGAGCGACTGAAGCATGGTTTTGAGCTCTCCCGTGGTTTCAGCCATGGCGGTGATGATGTGACGAGTCTGAGCAGAGGGTTTGCTGGGCGGCGCCGTCGCCCTTGCTCCAAATCAGGCCAACCCTGCTGGGGATTTCGAGCGGATCTCGCCGGGGCAAGACCGCTCCCGCAGCTTTGGATGTTACGGCTGGATCGAGAGGATCTGAGGGGCAACGAAAATTTGGATGGGCAAAACCAAGCTCTGATTACCAACTGTCACGAACTCATCGTCTCAGAGTGTATCGAAGAGAGGAATGGGGATGAGATCGAGACTTGGGGAAGAGGATTCTTTCCAAGGGAGGAGGAGGTACAGGTTAGGTGAGAGGGTTCAGAGATTCATCACACACCACACGCACACACCAACTGGCTCCAGCTGGCTAAGTAGCCGTGCCCACACTTGGCAACTTGCCTGACGGGTGGGTCCGTGCCAGTAGGCAGCGGGGCCCACCGCATCAGCTCCTGGTGATGCAGGTGTGACACCGCCCTGCTCTGGGCGAGAGGGAGAAGGCGCATGCCATCAGGGAGGGGGCGGCTGGGTGGAGAGGGAGAGGGGGCGGCTGAGGTTCAGAGGGAGAAGGCGGCTAGGGTTCTGCAGGTGAGGGAGGAGGTAGTAGACCTGGCCAAACCTCGGGCCGGGCCGGGCCTACCAAAGCCCGATGCAAAACACCCAGGCCCGAGCCCGGCCCGGCCTGGCCGTCAGGCCTGTTTTTTGGGTCCGAGCCCAGCCCGAACACGCAAAAGCCCGATGGGCCTCGGCCCGGGCCCCTTCAGAAAAACACAAATTTGACGGGCCCGGGCCCGTCCTGGCCCGACCAACGGGCTGAATATCTAGGCCCAAGCTCGGCCCGAGAGCAGCGTCGGGCCGGGCCGAGACGGGCTTTTTCGGGCCGGGTCGGCCGGGCCAGGCTGCCCATGGCCAGGTTTAGGAGGAAGTGAGCGAGGGGAAAGGGAGAGGAGAGGATGCGCTCGGGACCTTATCCCTTCTCTGGGCGATTTTTGGCGCACTATTCATAACACGAATAAAAGAAGACGTGGCTGGTGCCGCTAGTTGGGCGCACTAGCTCATCGTTTATATGTTCAATGCATTGCCCATGGCCACGCATCGGCGCCAGGACTTGCCGATGCCACATGGCCGCCTGTGTTCCGGTAAACCTCGCATGCTTCTTCTTGTGCCTGTCCAGCCTCGCCTTCCTCAAGCCTGTAAAGCCCCAACGGCGTTTGCCAACGCCTCCCGCCTATGATTTGTATTTGTCCACGGACACATCCGTTTGTCCATTTTTCCGCAAACCGAAAACAAATATGTCAAAACTTTGCGGTAGTCTGGACAACTATATGACGAATTAGAAGCCATCAAGTACCCACACATTGCGTCCTTCCCCTCTCCCTACATCAAATGGGAAGGTGTACTAGCTAGCAAGCTCAAATGGCGGAAGGTGTACTAGCTAGCTAGCTCAAATGGCAGAAGGTAGTTTAGCTATTGATTAGCGTTTGACTTGAGGTTGTTTGGCTAGCATTTGGATTTGTCAGAAGGTTGTTTGGCTAGCATTTGAATTTAGCAAAAGGTTTTTTGGTAGCATTTTGATTTGGCGGGCGGCTTGCTTATGTGACCGGCTATTTGACCGAAGGCAACACTTTTTTTGTTATTTTTTTTAAGTTATCAAAGGCAGACATTTGAGGCATAGGGTTGGATGGTCGGCTCCCATATCTCCGCGGACACGGTCTGTGGACAGATAGTGTGTCCGTTTTCGGGAATAGCATTGAACATGCCCTTGTGTCCTTGTAGTCGAGTCTGAGAGAGCCAGATGTCGTCACGCCTCAGCCACATGGCCAGAGGGGGAAGAATGCTTCCTTTTAACCGAGGAAGAACCCACATCAGTCACTCCACATCACTTACATGTGTTTTGCCATCGGCATCGCCTTCCTCCCGTGCTTGCGCCAACGATGATAAGGCCAACACATGGGTGAAGTGGGTCGCCATAATCGTTGTCTTGCACCTCAAGGGCCAAGCGGGGTGTTTTCAATGCCGCTCCTGCCGACATGAAGGTCGACTGTTGGGGAACATTGCATGGGAAACAAAAATTCCTACAAACATCCAATATCCAATTTAGGAGATGACCATCTACGAGAGGAGAGATTTGATCTACATACCCTTGTAGATCGCTAAGCGAAGCGTTAAGAAACGCGGTTGATGTAGTCGAACATATTCGCGATCCTATCGCGATCCATCCCGCGAACTCTGATCTAGCACCAAACGGACGGCACCTCCGCGTTCAACACACGTACGGCTTGATAACGCCTTCACCTCCTCGATCCAACGAGCGATGGTGAAGTAGTATATCGAGTCCTCTGGCAGTACAACGGTGTGGTGGCGGTGGTGGTGGTGGAATCTCAGCAGAGCTTCGCTAAGCACTATGGTGAAGAAGGAGGACTAGGAGAGAGAGAGGAAGGGAAGCACCGTGGCATAGATCTGTATCTAAAAGGTGTGGCTGTCCTCTCTCTACCTCTTTATATATAGGGGGAAGGGGGAGAGCGGGCGCCCCTAGAGGATTCCATCTAGGGTTGGCGGCCACTAGAGGGAAACTCTGGATGGGTTTCGCCCTTAGGAGACTTGGCCCCAAGCCAAAGGGATGGGAACCCTAGGGTGGCGCCGCCACCTCCTCTGGCAACATCAGAAGGGGTGAGGGGGTGCACAGCCTTTTAGTGGGCTGGTGTAATGCCCAATATGCGACTATGTCTCCCACGTGTCGAGGCACGACTCAAAGACATAATCGCATACTATAATGATCTCAAGTATGGTATCTTTGCACATCTCATGTAAAATTCAGGGATGAAATAGAAAAGATAGTTCGCTTACACTCGCCACATCACACAATGAATAAAATAACATACATCATCCAAAACACAGAGTCCGACTACAGACGAAATCCAAACGAGAAAGATACCATAAACACAAGGCCTGATCGCCCCTAGTAGGAACCACTACTGATCGTCGAAAAACGTCACATACATACGACCACTATCTTCATCGAGCTCCCAGTGAAGTCCTGAACCATCTCCTGCATTAGTCTCAGTGGTACCTGCATCTGTTGTGTGTTGAATCTATGAGCCACAGAGGACTCAGCAATCCCGTTCCCGGGTATCAAAACTAACAAAGCCTTTAGGTGAGGAAAGGCTATAAAAGTGTCTGCAACAAGCACTAAGCATCTAGCTTACGAGTTTAGAGCAAGAATAGAACAAGTGCCAGCGGTCGCCAAGTTGATCAAGAAGTGATCCTTGCTACTCACGATCAAACATAACCCCACCGTGTTCACTTCCCAAAGCCCTTCGGAAAGAGACCGTCACGGTTACTCACATAGGTAGTGTATTCTTATGAATATGGTGTCAAGTTATCTACAACCGGGTATTAACAAATTCCCATCTGCCACATAACCGCGTGCACAGCTTTCGAAAGATCAAAACCCTGCAGGGGTGTCCCAACTTAGCCCATCACAAGCTCACGATCTGCGGAGTCGCAACTCCATGTTGGGAAGACCTGAGTATTCTCGGAATCCCGTGCTCAAGATATTTCGCCAAAGGTAAAACTAATCCAGCAAGACCTCCCGGCGTGCCGACACCCTGATGGTAGCCGCGCGTATCTCGTCTCAGGCCACGACCGGATAGGTGAGCCTACAGGAAAATACCAGACCTCGAGTTTCCCCGTGGTGGCCCTGCAGTCTCCCCGTTTGGGACCAACACCATCAGCACTGGACCCCTGTTATGTAGAATTAAGAACCCCGGGGACATGAACCCCTATGCAGTTAATTAATTAAGTTTTTTATTATTATGAGGCAAATTAAAACCAAAGTTGGGCCTTGCTGGAAAAGCTTTAAGCAGTGTGAATTATCGAGGGGGGCCCATAAACCCCAACCGTGTTAGGAACGCAAAATCAAGGAACATAACACCGGTTTATCGGTTCCTAAGGTGGCATGAGTGGAACAAAACACCGAGAAAAAGGCCAAGCCTTCCACCCATTGCCAAGTATATAGGTGTGTTAATATATTTAAGAGATATTGTGATATTCCATCAACAAGCTCCAACATGGAGCAATCTTCATCTTCACCTGCAACTAACAACGCTATAAGAGGGGCTGAGCAAGCGGGTAACATAGCCAAACAACGGTTTGCTGGGAAGGTGTCAAAGGTTAGAGGTTTCATGGCGACAATAGGAGGCTGACAAACAGGAATAGGCATCGAGGCATATCTAAAGAGCGAGACAAGTAGCATAGGCAAAGATAGAGGTGATATCGGGGAATGGTCATCTTGCCTGGGATCCCGAAGGAAGAAGAACGAGTCCAAGAAGTAGTCGAACAAATCCTCACAACTCCGGAACGAACCCGAAGCTAACGAGAGAAGCAAACCGGAAAGAGAAAACAACATGGTAAACATTTTAACGTTGTTATATCATGATGTGGATAACATTTTCAAGTTTTATGCTATTTTGTTAAAAGTTGACATGAGCAAGATATGGAGTATTTGTCGCCACAACGGAAAGAAAAGGGGGTCGTGGCGGCGAAAATGGATATGGTGCCCCGGCAATGTTCCGATGATCCGACACTCGTTGAGATATCGGTACAAAAGAAGGACGACAGGAACATGAGCGTCTCATGCAAAGACGGTGGGGTGCTCCCGGCTGCCGGGTTCCCATGTGAAGACGGCAAAAAAGGGCACAACGGACACGGTGCAACCAAGGGATGCATCTCATACAACCACATTCATTCACGGGCGTTGTCTCGGGGTTATACCTTTGAAGCGTGCGTTTCGGGGCGGTACGAGTTCGACGAGGAAAGTAGTGGTACACGGGTCGTAGAGGAAGTAGTTGTTCATGGGGTCATCATTGTAGTAGTCATTCACATTTCGTTTCAGAGAGGTACTTGACGAAGCCATCGTTTTCAGAGTGATGGTAGTCGTACACGAGGCGTCGGGGTCGTTGTTGACGTAGGGGTACACGGTTCGAGTTCGTTCGGGGCCGTCGTGGTACTTGCTGTAGGGGTACTTGTTGCATCGTCGGGCGTATTCGACCTTGGCGTTTCCGAAGGGGTACTTGTGTTATCCGTGTAGTCGAACTTGAAGGTCGTCGGCGTCGTGGTACTCATGTTGATGTAGTGGAACTTGACGTATCCGAGGTCTTCGGGGTAACCGTGTACTCGTTCATGTTGGAGTCGTACAGGGTTCGTGGACGTCCATTGTATCTGTAGAGGAACTTGGCGATCTGGGTGATCTTGGCGCGCATCTAGCAACGGTGCACACAGAACTTGGTGCCCTTGTCCTCTCGGCGAAGAGCAAGGCAGCAACAAGGGGCCAAAAGGGCACGGCAGCGAGGAGGCGGAGTGGAGTCATGGCAGCCATGGCGCGGGATGACAAGGAGGAGCTTGGGCAGACGGCTCGCCGACGGGTGATGCAGAGCAGAGCTCCGACGCGGGAGGACGATGGAGTGGGGCGACGGACATCGTCGGCGGCGGCCTGGTTGTGCGGGAGGTTCGGCGTGGGACGACGATGCTCTCGGCGGAGGAGAAGGAGCTCGGACGGCGCCATGGAGGAGGCCAGGGAGGTAGCCGACGCGGTCCGACAACCGACGCGCGGAGGTGCGCAACCGAGGCCAGCGGCGGCGGCTGCTGCCGAGGGGGGGGGGCGAAGGGAGCTAGGCGGCGGAGGACAACGATGGGAGAAGGCGACGGCGCTCGGGAGGGAGAGAGGTTGAGCGAGGAGGAGGCCGGCCGCGGCGATGGAGGATAAGGCGCGGGATCGGGGCATTGATGCAGGAGGGGGTCGGGCGAGTGGGGATCGGGCGAGAGGAGGGAGAGGTGCGGCGCTGGGGAGAACGAGGGGGAGAGGGTCGGGCGATGGAGGAGAGATGAAGATGTCGGGCTAGGGTTTGGTTAGGAGTGGGCCTAGGGAGGCCTGATGGGCCGGCTGGTGAGAGGCCACAGTGGCATGGGTGTGGCTAGTCTGGTGGCTTGGGCCAGAAGGGCTGGGTCCTCTCCTTTAAAAAAACAGAAAAAGAAATAAAAACAAAGAAGAGAAAAAAAGGAGAAGACAAGACGAGCTAGGGGTGGTGTTTAGGCATGGGAATAAATATGCAAGTGCGTTATGCTTAATTACGAAAGGATGGAATAATTATAATAGCTCCATAAATATTAGGAGGATATGTTATAAAGAGAAATCATCCTTCCCTCGATTTAAATACATCAAACGATCTATACAATTTATTTAGTTGAGATGCAAAGATTAATGACATGATGGCATGATAACATGATGCAAGCACAAATAAAATAGAGCAAGCACAAATGAAGCACGCGGTGGAACCCGGAACATATGGAAGTCTTCTGGAGCGTCGGTCTTGGGGCGTCAAAACTCTCCCACACTAACAGAGGATCTCGACCCGAGATCTTGAAGATGGCACCGGATAAAAGCGGAAGAGGAAGAGGTAAAACAAAGTTGCTTCTTTGACAAACGAGTGAAACCATGAACTTTGGGAAGTTTAACAACTTGAATGAAAGAATACAACGGAGATGAACGTAGATGGAAACACTCCGTTAGGAAAGAGGAACATGGTACATTACAAGAACCTTGTAGGTTGAAAGACATGAAACAAGAGCTCATGAACCAAAAGAATATGCAACCGCAACAGTATAGCCAAGGAAAAAGAATGACAGAATTCGGATAGCACTCCGACTGAAAATGGAAGGAATTGAATATGAACTTGAGAAGATGGTATGATACTTGATGAAATCAACAACACACTGCCACCAGAACTATTGAACGAATGGCACAAGGGGTAAGAAGATTTTAGATAGCACTCCAGTTGAAAAGAGAGGCAAAACTTGATAAGATAAGAGAACATGAATGGAGGACACGACAATCCTGATAAATGGTCTGAAAAAAAAGGAACATGATCTTGACAAAATGAGATGATGGTCAAAGAGAGTAATATCACCATGCCTCTGGAATGACGAATAGAATATAGATCAACGAAAGAATTGAACGTAGAAGAAAATGACAACTTCTCCCACAATTGAATTTGAAAGAGCATCTTTACAAAGATGGATTGAACAAAATTGTTGGAAATTCAACAACGAGAAGAATAAGCTTGATGTGGGCTTATGGAAAACATCCCAAAGTTATGAGGTGACAACCGGCCACTAACAGAAACAATTGCTTGCCTTGGGTCAATGAAGAGATGAAAACTCTGTCACTGATAGGATAAATGAAGAATTTGGGTCATTTATAAGCACCACAATAGCAACAATCCTTAGGGAAAGTTTTTTGGTGAAATACAACCCAAGATAACTCCAATGAATAAATGAAGGGTTGGAAAAATCTCCTCAAGAAAGAGAAATGATTGTTTTGAATATCTCATTCTTGATAACTTGTGAATCATGAAACATGAAAGAAACTGCAAGAATGACATAACACCATCTCAAAAGATAAGGGAGAAAGAATTGAACTTCGTAATGCAAGAAGAAGAATACCTGAGCTCCAACAAGAATCTTGATGAAGACTTCGAGGATGAATTAAATCATGATGAACCACCATGAAGAACTCCGGTAATAAAAGGATGAGAAGTGAAAGATGAAAAGAATAAGATTTAAGGCCTGCGATGATTCAGATAGAGCTTTGAAATGATATAATTGAAATAACTTGGAGCTCCAGAAAACAAGATGAACAACTTAGAACCGAGAATATGATATGATGAACAAGCTCCGGAAAAAGAGATTAATCACTTCGGGGAAATAAGAATAAGATTTATTTTATGCTTATCCTTCACCAAATTATATTGATGACAAGCAACGGATTTGACATACTACTTATTCTTGTTGCAAAGAATTAAAGAGAGATCTCCCACAAACTTGAGAAGAAACATGAACGACTCCCTAGTGGGATTATGAAAAGAACAAATGAATTGATACGATAACAACGGAAGAGTAATCTTGAATGAACCACCGTAAGAATATGGAGACGAACGAGAGGCATCAATTAAGCATAGTTGGAGGACGAAGTTGAAAACTCAGAATGAAGAAATCTTATGAAATGATGTCCTTCGGAGGATCACAATGTGAAGAATTCATGAAATGCTTCAGATGGGTATAAAAAGATTCCTTGTGATCGAAACACTTATGAGGATACATGAAGCTAGAACCACGAATCTTCAAGAGAACGGGCCAAGATTTAAGAGAAACTCTTCTTCGATCTTCAAAATCTGAGAAGACGATGAGATACACCACCATGAATTGTTGAGGCACTCCGGAATGAAAAATTAAAATGTTGAACCAACAATGAAAGGAATTTGAAAGCGATCTTAGAGAAGGCATATGACTGATGAAAATTCATTTTTACGTCAAATCTTGAAAAGAATTTCAGAATAACTCCGGAAAAGAAATTAGAAGAGTCAGGTAAGATCCTGGGAAATACGTGTGGGTTAGGGCCCACTCAAAATAAATTACCATTCAAAAAGATTGCTTAAGAGATATTGCACCGGTTGAATTAAATGGCTTGAACGAGGTAACAACTTCAGAATATCTTGAACGGATTAAGAATGGAAACGCGGATCTTCTGAGATATCTTGAACACTCCGGATATGAATTAGAGAGAGTTGTATAAGCAAGAAAGACTTTGGATAAGAAATTTCAACATGGGACAACATGTGAAACAAGAGGAAGGATATGATCATCACCGAAACTTGGGTTTAGTCCACCGGAGAAGGAACGAGAACGGAGAATGATAAACTTGAATATGAGCATCTTCACGAGAAATCACCCGATGAAAACATTAAACAAGATTGATGAAGAGGCATCACAAGAATATAAAGACACCTGATTAAGGACTCTGGCTCCAAAATGAAAAATGGTGGGAGGGTGGGGAAAACAAAGACAACTTGGGATGAATGAAACAGGCACCGTTGAGAACAACCAAGATTTGGTCTTACACATATTGAAAGGATCGGGTTAACTTGAAGAGAAGCATGCCGACTGAAAAGAATTAATCATGACAATCTTGATGATCAAGAAGAACTAGCACTCCCATAGAAATATGAGAACACCGATTAGGGAAGGTATGGAATCAACACTTGACATCGATGCAACTCGAATACCAGAATCAAAACAAAAACAATGGATAGACATGTTGCGACATAATCTTCACAATATCATTCGAACATAGAATTGAACGATTGAATTCCGTAAGCTTAATGGTACATCAACTTGTCAAGAAGCCACTTAGGAGAACAAAATGATAGAATAAAACAACAAGGTACAGATGGAACAAATACATAATAGAGGTTTCGTCCCACATGTTCGTGATGAATGCCCCATGGCACGTGTTACAAAGGGTCTTGCAATCCCAGGATCAGCATAGCCAAGGATCCTTTAAGATGCAACTCCCAATTGGAACAGCGCCCATGAAACCTCTTCACTAGATGTTGAATCCCAAACCTCATACCATGCACCCGTTGGAAGATTACCTACGAGCTACTTGAAACCCACCTATTAATTCCCGAAGCTTTCCGGTTATGCAATCTGGTGTTGGGGATACAGGGGAAGCACCGCGCACTCAACTCTAAACCTACATCCAGCTGTATCCATCCGTCAACACATAATCAGTCATCCTCGGAAACTGTTTACCTCGGACCTTCGAAACGCATCCGCTATACAAGCTGTGGCAATACTCCCGAACTATCCCACCAGTACTGGGTGACGTCGGGGTTATCTCACTACTAACCGCATAGAAGAGTTTTCGATGTCGGTCGTCTTAAGTATTCTAGAACCGCTACGATACATTTGTGACGACAACACCTCGGAACTCAACTCCCCGGGACACTGCAACAACCCCTAAATGACAGGAGGCATCGAGAACAATGTTCTCGTCACAAAGATATCGGAACAATCCAAACAATACTCGCGTGATCCTAAAAAAATTAGTGAATTTTTGAGAGTAGAGGAGATAGAACAACGTCAGGAGTCCTCACCAGAGCGATGAAGGGGATGAGGAGTAAAAAGAAATCCTACTCTCCGATTTATATATATATATATATATATATATATATATATATATATATGACTAAAAACATTTTGTGTGTATGCCTAGACTCAACCGTCAGCGGTTCGATCAATCAGGGGGCTCCTAGGTCAGAGAAGGCTCTGAATACCAACTTGTAATGCCCAGTATGCGACTATGTCTCCCACGTGTCGAGGCACGACTCAAAGACATAATCGCATACTAGAATGATCTCAAGTATGGTATCTTTGCACATCTCATGTAAAATTCAGGGATGAAATAGAAAAGATAGTTGGCTTACACTCGCCACGTCACACAATGAATACAATAACATACATCATCCAAAACACAAAGTCCGACTACAGACGAAATCCAAACGAGAAAGATACCATAAACACAAGGCCTGATCGCCCCTAGTAGGAACCACTACTGATCGTTGAAAAACGTCACATACATACGGCCACTCTCTTCATCGAGCTCCCAGTGAAGTTCTGAACCATCTCCTGCATTAGTCTCTGCGGTACCTGCATCTGTTGTGTGTTGAATCTGTGAGCCACAGAGGACTCAGCAATCCCGTTCCCGGGTATCAAAACTAACAAAGCCTTTAGGTGAGGAAAGGCTATAAAAGTGTCTGCAGCAAGCACTAAGAATCTAGCTTACGAGTTCAGAGCGAGAAGAGAACAAGTGCCAGCGGTCGCCAAGTTGATCAAGAAGTGATCCTAGCTACTCACGATCAAATATAACCCCACCGTGTTCACTTCCTGAAGCCCTTCGGAAAGAGACCGTCACTGTTACTCACACAGGTAGTGTATTCTTATGAATATGGTGTCAAGTTATCTACAACCGGGTATTAACAAATTCCCATCTGCCACATAACCGCGGGCACAGCTTTCGAAAGATCAAAACCCTGCAGGAGTGTCCCAACTTAGCCCATCACAAGCTCACGATCTGCGGAGTCGCAACTCCATGTTGGGAAGACCCCGAGTATTCTAGGAATCCCGTGCTCAAGATATTTCGCCAAAGGTAAAACTAATCCAGCAAGACCTCCCGGCGTGCCAACACCCTGATAGTAGCCGCGCGTATCTCGTCTCTGGCCACGACCGGATAGGTGAGCCTACAGGAAAATACCAGACCTCGAGTTTCCCCATGGTGGCCTTGCAGTCCCCCCGTTTGGGACCAACACCATTAGCACTGGCCCCCTGTTATGTAGAATTAAGAACCCCGGGGACATGACACCCTATGCAGTTAATTAATTAAGTTTTTTATTATTATGAGGCAAATTAAAACCAAAGTTGAGCCTTGCTGGAAAAGCTTTAAGCAGTGCGAATTATCGAGGGGGGCCCATAAGCCCAAACCATGTTAGGAACGCAAAATCAAGGAACATAACACCGGTTTATCGGTACCTAAGGTGGCATGAGTGGAACAAAACACTGAGCAAAAGGTCAAGCCTTCCACCCATGAGTGGAACAAAACACCGAGCAAAGCTCCCGGTTGCCGGTTTCCCACGTGAAGACGACTAAAAAGGGCACAACGGACACGGTGCAACCAATGGATGCATCTCATGCAACCACATTCGTTCACGGACGTCGTCTCAGGGTTATACCTTTGAAGCGTGCGTTTCGGGGCGGTTCGAGTTCGACGAGGAAAGTAGTGGTACACGGGTCGTAGAGAAAGTAGTTGTTCACGGGGTCGTCATCGAAGTAGTCTTCTCGAGCGTCGGTCTTGGGGCGTCACAGCTGGTTTGCCCCTCCCCTTGGCCCATGAGCCCCCCCAACACTTGTCGGGGCCCTTGAAGCACTTTTCGGTCATGCTGGTCATCATGCAGTACCCTTGGAACACTTCCGGACTCCAATACCCTTCGTCCAATATATCAGTCTTCACCTCCAGACCATTCCGGAGTTGCTCGTCATGTCCGGGATCTCATTCGGGACTCCAAACAACCTTCGGTAACCACCATAATGACTCAACTATACTTATATTGTCACCAAACATTAAGTGTGCACACCATGCGGGTTCGAGAACTATGCAGACATGACCGAGACACATCTAAGGTCAATAACCCATAGTGGGACCTGGATGCTGTCGGTGTCAAAACCGGCGGATCTCGGGTACGGGGTCCCAAACTATGCGTGTGAGGATCGATGGTAACAAGAGGCTGAGACACGATGTTTACCCAGGTTCAGGCCCTCTCGATCGAGGTAATACCCTACCTCCTGCTATATTAATATGGATGAATATGAATACAAGAGTTGATCTACCTTGAGATCGTAATGGCTGAACCCTAAATCTAGCATTTGGAGATTGTGATTTTGTTCTAGCCTCTACGGACTAAAACTCTCTGGTTTATATACACACCGGAGGGGCCTAGGGTTTGTACATGTTATCTTGCACAGGAAGGAAAATCTACACCCGAACCTAAACTTGCCATTAAATGAATACATGAGTCCTATCCGGATACGAGAGATGATCTTCTGTAATAGTCTTCACGGCCCACCAGTCCGGCCCACTAGGAGTTATTCCGGCCACATGAGGACCCCCCGATCCAGGACTCCCTCAGTAGCCCGTGAACCTGTCTTCGATGACGATGTGTTTGGCTTCCGTATTGTCTTCGGCATTGCAAGGCGGGTTCCTTCTTCCGAATATATCTTCTACAAAAAGGTGTGTTGTATTCGGCTCTGTGAGATTAGTACAACCCTTAGCCTCGAAGGCAAGGCTCTTTAAAAGAAAATGAATAATGTGTCTCTACTGACAACTTTTGGGTGAAGCGTCGCGTCCAACCCACTAACACATTGAACCGTTTTATTTGGTCCTAGTTTTGCGTTTCGAGGTATATACTCATTGACACGTCTCGTCAGAATAGAGATTGTGCCTGCTTTTTGTGGGATCCTTATCAACATGACGTGAGCACCCACGCCACACATTACAAATGACCACTTTGGGAACTAGCGAGGTTTATGGCTAAAGTGGGGATGTTCTGTATCCGCAGCATTATAAAAGGACTCCAATCCCTTTCATCAGCCCCACGCCTTCCTCAAGCTCGAGCTCTCCAATCTCCCTTTCCCCCGTATTCCCATCTCCTGCGCCCACCGCTCTTCGTTCCTCAGCCACTACTCCCCTTCCCAGCAATGGATGGATCTGGTGCCAGAGGCAAGTGGGAGGCTTCCATGGTCACTGAAAAGACCGTGGAGGATCTACAAAGCGCGGGGTATCTCGCCGACGACATCGCACACTGAGTCCCCCCTAAGGGCCAGGTGATTCCCGTTCCTAAGGCGGGTGAGAGGGTAGTTTTTACCTCTCATTTTATTAGGGGGCTAGGGTTTCCACTCCACCCGTTTGTTCGGGGTCTCTTGTTCTTCTACGGGCTAGATTTCCATGATCTAGCCCCGAACTCAATTCTCCACATATCCGCTTTCATAGTGGTATGTGAGGCCTTTCTCCGCACCCCCCACACTTCGTCCTGTGGCTCAAGACCTTCAACGTGAAGCCAAAGGTGGTGGACTGGGAACACGTGGAGTGCCGGGGTGCTATGATTAGCAAGCTCCCGAATGCTACTTGGCCCAAGGGCTCGTTCGTGGAGACAAACAAGGTCTGGCAGCACGACTGGTTCTACATCACCGAACCCCGTGACACCAAGTGAGCGGCGGAGCCTGCTTTCAGATCCGGACCCCCAAAGAGCCTGACCTCTTGGACCAAAAAGGATCTGGACTGGGGGTCGCATACTGATGTGACGACTCTCATGAGCCGTGTGTCTGACGTGATCTCCAAGGGGCACCTGCTCTCCTCTGTGGTCTAGGTGATGCTGACCCGGCTTGTTCTCCCTTGCCAAACCGGGGCTCCTCCCTATGGTAGTTCAATCCGGCAGGACACAAGCCGCTGAGGCATCTCTTCGGCTCTACGCACAAGGAGATCTGGAAGCATCTCTTCAAGAGCCAGAAGGAATGGCCTGAAGAGACCGAGGATGCGGGCTACAACACTGTGGTCTCCGCCCCAGAGGTAATAATAATCCTTGCCGAACACTTACCCTTTCCCTTATTTAATGATAATAGGAATTGGAATTTTTGCGTGATATACAGGCTTGGACGAACAAGGCGACTCGAATCAAGTGTCCGGCACCTCTCCCCGAAGACCCAGCATTGCCTCTATTGACGGCGATGCTGGTTCTGGCGCTGTATAAGGCGCTGACCAAGAAGCCTGATATGTCCATTTTGCATCATGCTATTATGTTGATATTTATTGCATTATGGGCTGTTCTTACATGTTTTGTCACAATACTTATGCCTTTTCTCTCTTATTTTACAAGGTTTACATGAAGACCGAGAATGCCGACAGCTGGAATTCTGTGCTGGAAAAGGAGAAAACTCTGGAAACCTATTCTGCACAACTCCAAAAGCCCCCAAAACTCAACAGAACTTCGTTTCGGAAAATATAAAAAATATCTGGCAAAAGAAATCCACGAGGAGGGCCACCGGCTGTCCACTAGGGTGGGGGCGCCCCCCTTGCCTCGTGGGCCAGTCGGAAGGCCCCCGATGCCCATCTTCTCCTATATGAGGTGTTTTGACCTGGAAAAAATCAGAAGGAGGCTTTCGAGACCAGACGCCGCCGTCTCGAGGCGGAACCGAGGCGGAAACCAATCTAGGGCTCCGGTAGAGCTGTTCTGCTAGGGATACTTCCCTCCGGGAAGGGGAAATCATCACAGCCGTCATCACCAACAACTCTCTCATCTTGAGGAGGGCTATCTTCATCAACATCTTCACCAGCACCATCTCCTCTCAAACCCTAGTTCATCTCTTGCATCCAATCTTTGTATCCAAACCTCAGATTGGTACCTGTGCGTTGCTAGTAGTGTTGATTACTCCTTGTAGTTGATGCTAGTTGGTTTATTTGGTGGAAGATCATATGTTCAGATCCATTATGCATATTAATACCCCTCTGATCATGAACAATATTATGTCTTGTGAGTAGTTACTTTTGTTCCCGAGGATATGGGAGAAGTCTTGCTATTAGTAGTCATGTGAGTTTGTTCTTCGTTCGATATTTTGATGAGATGTATGTTGTCTCTCCTCTAGTGGTGTCATGTGAACGTCGACTACATGACACTTCACCATTATTTGGGCCTAGAGGAAGGCATTGGGAAGTAATAAGTAGATGATGGGTTGCTAGAGTGACAGAAGCTTAAACCCTAGTTTATGCGTTGCTTCGTAAGAGGTTAATCATAAGTGGGAGGCTTGTCCAAGTAAGGGCAGCACCCAAGCACCGGTCCACCCACATACCAAATTATCAAAGTACCGAACGCGAATCAGATGATCGTGATGAAATCAAGCTTGACGATAATTCCCATGTGTCCTCGGGAGCGCTTTACTTTATATAAGAGTTTGTCCAGGCTTGTCCTTTGATACAAAAAGGATTGGGCCACCTTGCTGCACCTTATTTACTTTTACCTTTTGTCACTCGCTACCAATTATCTTATCACAATACTATCTGTTACCTATAATTTCAGTGCTTGCAGAAAATACCTTACTGAAAACTGCCTATCATTTGCTTCTACTGCTCATTGGGTTCGACACTCTTACTTATCGAAAGGACTACGATAGATCCCCTACACTTGTGGGTCATCAAGACTCTTTTCTGGCGCCGTTGCCGGGGAGTGAAGCGCCTTTGGTAAGCGGAATTTGGTAAGGAAAAATTTATATAGTGTGCTGAAATTTATTGTCACTTGTTACTATGGCTCAAAATCCTTTGAGGGGCTTGTTCGGGGTATCTTCACCCCGACCAGAAGAGCAAAGAGTTGCTCCTCAACCTACTACACCTATTGAAAATGTTTGCTTTGAGATTCCTTCGGGTATGATAGAGAAATTGCTTGAAAATCCCTTTACACGAGATGGAACACCGCATCCAGACTTACACCTAATCTATGTGGATGAAGTTTGTGGATTGTTTAAGCTTGCAGGTATGCCCGAGGATGTTATCAAGAAGAAGGTCTTCCCTTTATCTTTGAAGGGAGATGCATTGACATGGTTTAGGCTATGCGATGATATGGGATCATGGAACTATAATCGTCTGAAGTTGGAATTTCATCAGAAGTTCTACCCTATGCACCAGGTTCATCGTGATCGTAATTATATTTATAATTTCTGGCCTCGTGAAGGAGAAAGCATCACTCAAGCTTGGGGGAGGCTTAAGTCAATGCTATATTCATGCCCCAATCATGAGCTCTCAATAGAGATGATCATTCTAAAATGTTATGCTCGGCTTTCTCTTAATAATCGCTCCATGCTCGATACTTCTTGTTCTTGCTCTTATATGATGTAGACTATTGAATACTGTTAATGCCAAGATAGACTGCGTGAAATATATTATCACTGTTGGATTGGGGGATATGTCTCGTGATTTTAACTTTGCTAAATTCTGTAGACAACCCCTTGAAATGGCACCACCTAGTAAGGATGAAATTATTGGTCTTGCTTCTATTGTCGTGCGTCCTAATGATCCTTTAGAACAGTACTTGCTAGACCACGAAAATGATATGCATATGAATGAGAGAAGGGAGATAAATGAAATATTCCTCACACAGGGACCCGTATTGAAAAACAACTTGCCTGTTGAAATCCTAGGGGATCCTCCTCCACCCAAGGGTGATCCCGTGTTTGAACTTAAACCTTTACCTCATAATCTTAAGTATGTTTATGTTGATGAAAAGAAGATATATCATGTTATTTTAGTGCTAACCTTTCAGAGCAGGAAGAAGAAAAACTATTGAAAACTCTAAAGAAGCACCGAGCTGCTATTGGATATACTCTGGATGATCTTAAGGGCATTAGTCCCACTATATGCCAACACAAGATAAAATTGGAAGAAAATGCTAAACCGGTTATTGATCATCAACGACGGTTAAATCCTAAGATGAAAGAAGTGGTAAGGAAGGAAATACTAAAGCTTCTAGAGGCAGGTATTATCTATCCAGTTGCTGATAGCCAGTGGGTAAGTCATGTTCATTGTGTCCCTAAGAAAGGAGGTATGACTGTCGTTCCTAATGATAAAGATGAATTGACCCCACAAAGAATAGTTATAGGTTATAGGATGGTAATTGATTTCCGTAAGTTAAATAAAGCTACTAAGAAAGATCATTACCCCTTGCCATTTAATGATCAAATGCTAGAAAGGTTATCCAAACATACTCATTTCTGCTTTCTAGATGGTTATTCTGGTTTCTCTCAAATACCTGTGTCAAAAGGGGATCAAGAAAATACCACTTTTACTTGTCCTTTCGGTACCTTTGCTTATAGACGTATGCCTTTTGGCTTATGTAATGCACCTGCTACCTTTCAAAGATGCATGATGGCTATATTCTCTGATTTTTGTGAAAAGATTGTTGAGGTGTTCATGGATGATTTCTCTGTTTAAGGAACTTCTTTTGATGATTGCTTAAGCAACCTTGATCGAGTTTTGCAGAGATGTGAAGACACTAATCTTGTCCTGAATTGGGAGAAGTTCCACTTTATGGTTAATGAAGGCATCGTCTTGGGACATAATATTTCTGAAAGAGGTATTGAAGTTGACAAAGCCAAAGTTGATGTTGTTGAAAAGATGCCATGTTTTAAGGACATAAAAGGTATACGAAGTTTCCTTGGTCATGCCGGGTTTTATAGGAGGTTCATTAAGGAATTCTCCAAAATCTCCAGGCCTCTGACTAATCTCTTACAAAAAGATATTACTTTCGTCTTTGATGATGATTGTCTAGAAGCATTTGAAATACTTAAGAAAGCATTGATCTCTGCACCTATTGTCCAGCCTCCTGACTGGAATTGACCCTTTGAGATTATGTGCGATGCTAGTGATTATGTTGTAGGAGCTGTTTTAGGGCAAATAGTTGACAAGAAATTGAATGTTATCCAATATGCTAGTTAAACTCTAGACAGTGCCCAAAGAAATTATGCCACTACTGAGAAAGAATTTTTAGCAGTTGTATTTGCTTGTGATAAGTTTAGACCCTATATCGTTGATTCTAAAGTAACTATTCACACTGATCATGCTGCTATCAAATACCTTATGGAAAAGAATGATGCTAAACCTAGACTTATTAGATGGGTTCTCTTGCTACAAGAATTTGACTTGCATATTATCGATAGGAAGGGAGGTGAGAACCCCGTAGCAGATAACTTGTCTAGGTTAGAGAATATACTTGATGACCCACAACCTATTGATGATAGCTTTCCTGATGAACAACTAGCTGCCATAAATACTTCTCGTACTGCTCCATGGTATGCTGATTATGCTAATTATATTGTTGCTAAGTTTATACCTCCTAGCTTCACATACGAGCAAAAGAAAAAGTTCTTCTATGATTTGAGACATTACTTTTGAGATGACCCATATCTTTATAAAGAAGCATTAGATGGTATCATTAGATGTTGTGTGCCTGAGCATGAACATGAACAAATCCTACGCAAGTTCCACTCTGAAGCTTATGGAGGACACCATGCGGGAGATAAAACTGCACAAAAGGTATTGCAATCTGGTTTTTATTGGCCTACTCTCTTCAAGGATGCCCATAAGTTTGTCTTATCTTTTGATGAATGTCAAAGAATTGGCAATATTAGTAGACGTTAAGAAATGCCTATGCATTATTCACTTGTTATTGAACCATTTGATGTTTGGGGTTTTGATTATATGGGACCTTTTCCTGCCTCTAATGGGTACACACATATTTTAGTTGATGTTGATTACGTTACTAAGTGGGTAGAAACTATTCCAACTAGTAGTGCTGACCATAACACCTCTATTAAGATGCTTAAGAAAGTTATTTTTCCGAGGTTTGGAGTCCCTAGATATCTAATGACTGATGGTGGTTCACAGTTTATTCATGGTGCTTTCCGTAAGATGCTTGCAAAATATGATGTCAACCATAGAATTGCATCCCCCTATCACCCACAGACTAGTGGTCAAGTAGAACTAAGCAATAGGGAATTGAAATTAATCTTGCAAAAGACAGTTAATAGGTCTAGAAAGAATTGGTCCAAGAAACTGGATGATGCATTATGGGCCTATAGAACTGCATACAAAAATCCTATGTGTATGTCACCATATAAGATGTTATATGGAAAAGCTTGTCACTTACCTCTTGAGCTAGAACATAAGGCATCTTGGGCTATTAAAGAGCTCAATTATGATTTCAAACTTGATGGTGAGAAGAGGCTATCAGATATTAGCTGTCTCGATGAATGGAGAACCCAGGCCTATGAGAATGCCAATCTGTTTAAAGAAAAAGTTAAAAGATGGCATGACAAAAGGATACAAAAGCGTGAGTTTAATGTAGGTGATTATGTCTTGCTATACAACTCTCGTTTAAGATTTTTGCGGGAAAACTTCTCTCCAAGTGGGAAGGACCTTACGTTATCGAGGAGGTTTATCGTTCCGATGCCATAAAAATCAACAACTTCGAAGGCACAAATCTGAAGGTGGTGAATGGTCAAAGAATCAAACATTATATCTCAGGTAATCCTATAAAAGTTGAAACCAATATTATTGAAACCGTAACCCTGGAGGAATACATAAGGGATACTTTCGAGAATGATCCAGCCTCCGAAAAGGAAGAGGTATGTGATACGGTAAGTAAACCGACTCCAAAACAGTCCTAAAGGAAAATTTTCTCCGTTTTGGAATATTTAGAAAAATAGAAAAATAAACCGCAGCCCGGAAGAGACACGAGGCGTCCACGAGGGTGGAGGGCGCGCCCCCTGCCTCGTGGGCACCCCGTGTGTCCCCGGACTCCGTTTTCTTGTGGGTTACTCCTTTTGGTTGGTAAAAATTCATTATATATACTCCGGAAGGTTTTGACCTCTGTATCACGCAAAAATCCTCTGTTCTTGTTTCAAGCTGTTTTCAGCTAGGGTTTGCGAAGCTAGACATCATGTCGTGTCCCTCCTCCAACTACGAAGGCAACGATGCTTGGCTAATGAAGATAGATCTGAAGAGGGAAGGACCAGAGGAGATCCACAAGGAGAAGAAGGTCAAGATGGAGGTGGAGGATCCGGCTCCGGCATCGGGAGAAGAAGACACTTCTAAATCCCTTCCTAATCTCTTTACCTCAACTGAGATAGAAGCTTTCAGGATGATTGAGTTAGCTTAGATTCTAAACAAGCATCTCACAAGTGAAAATATTTTGTTGAAGGATTACATAGCTGCACTCAAAGGCATTATTCGCAAGCTGGAGGATCTCTTACGCTCGATATATGAGGATCCGCCGTCACTACTTTCAACTTCATCATCACCACCCCCAAAGAAGGAGACATAATCATATGGGTATGGGCACTCCCCTTGGCAACTGCCAAGCTTGGGGGAGTGACCCCGGTATCATATCACCATCACTCCTATCTTTATCGTTTTACTTAGTTCGATCCTTTTGGCAGTATCTTGATCTAGTAGAATAAAGTTAGCATGATCTAGTTGTGTGCTTTTGCTTTGTGAGCTTTACCTTTTGTAATCGAGTCCGTGAGCTATATAATAAAGATTAGTGTTGAGTCAAGGGCTTGATTTCCTCACTTGGGTCATAATAAAAGAAATTAAACATAAAGAGTATCAAAGAGATCATATTGATCTTATGGGAAGTAATGACTTCACATATAAGAGTATGATAAATAAAAGTTGTTGGGAGTTGACAAACATAGTTTTGGTCATCGTTGCAATTAATAGGAAGTAATAAAAGAAGAGAGGCTTCACATACAAATACACTATCTTGGCCATCTTTTATGATTTTGAGCACTCATTAAAATATGACATGCTAAAGAGTTGAAGTTGGACAAGAAAGACAACATAATGGGCTATGTCTTCTTATATCAGAAATAAAGTATATTGTCATGGATCATCCAACATGTTGAGCTTGCCTTTCCCCCTCATGCTAGCCAAACTCTTCGCACTAAGTAGAGATACTACTTGTGCTTCCATATATCCTTAAACCCAGTTTTTCCATGAGAGTCCACCATACCTACCTATGGATTGAGAAAGATCCTTCCAAGTAATTTGTCATGTTGCAAACTCGCTAAAATATGTATGATTTATTAGTGTGGGAAAAATTAGCTTTATACGATCTTGTGATATGGAAGTAATAAAAGCGATGGACTGCATAATAAAGGTCCTTATCACAAGTGGCAATATAAAGCAAAGTTCTTCTATGCTAAGACTTTGTGCATCCAACCATAAAAACACATGACAACGTTTGCTTCCCTCTGCGAAGGTCCTATCTATTATTCCTGTCTTATAAGTGTCAAGGTGAAATCCTCCTTTCCTTTTTACATTTTATTATTTGGCAAGCACATTGTGTTGGAAAGATCCTGACATATATACCCACTTGGATGTAAGTTTTCATGATCTGTTACTGTTGAGATTACCCTTGAGGTAAAAGGTTGGGAGGCAACACCATAAGCCCTTATCTTTCTCTGTGTCCGATTAAAACTCCATAAACATAAGTATTGCGTGAGTGTGAGAAATTGTGAAATACTACATGATAGTTGAGTATGTAGGCTTGCTGAAAAGCTCTTATATTGACTCTTTCCGATATTACGATAAATTGCAATTGCTTCAATGACCGAGATCAAAGTTTGTTAGTTTCCAATGAAGTTTATGATTCATACTTGATATCGTGGATGAATTGTTACTTTAGCACAAGAATCATATGACAAAATTTATATATGTTGCTGTTATGAGGATGATCATGATGCCCTCATGTCCGTATTTCGTTTTTATCGACACCTCTATCTCTAAACATGTGGACATATTTTTCCATATCGGCTTTCGCTTGAGGAGAAGCGAGGTCTAAGCTTGGGGGAGTTGATACGTCCATTTTGCATCATGCTTTTATGTTGATATTTATTACATTATGGGTTGTTCTTACATGTTTTATCACAATACTTATGCCTTTTCGCTCTTATTTTACAAGGTTTACATGAAGAGGGAGAATGCCGACAGCTGGAATTCTGGGCTGGAAAAGGAGCAAACTCTGGAAACCTATTCTGCACAACTCCAAAAGCCCCGAAACTCAACAGAACTTAATTTCGGAAAATAAAAAAAATATCTGGCGAAAGAAATCCACGAGGGGGGGCATCGGCTGTCCACGAGGATGGGGGGCACGCCCCCTGCCTCGTGGGCCAGCCGGAAGGCCCCCGATGCCCATCTTCTCCTATATGAGGTGTTTTGACCTGGAAAAAAAATCAGAAGGAGGCTTTCGGGACCATACGCCACCGTCTCGAGGCGGAACCGAGGCGGAAACCAATCTAAGGCTTCGGCAGAGCTGTTCTGCCGGGGATACTTCCCTTCGGAAGGGGGAAATCGTCACCGCCGTCATCACCAACAACTCTCCCATCTTGAGGAGGGCTATCTTCATCAACATCTTCACCAGCACCATCTCCTCTCAAACCCTAGTTCATCTCTTGTATCCAATCTTTGTACCCAAACCTCAGATTGGTACCTGTGGGTTGCTAGTAGCGTTGATTACTCCTTGTAGTTGATGCTAGTTGGTTTATTTGGTGGAAGATCATATGTTCAGATCCATTATGCATATTAATACCCCTCTGATCATGAACAATATTATGTCTTGTGAGTGGTTACTTTTGTCCCCGAGGACATGGGAGAAGTCTTGCTATTAGTAGTCATGTGAGTTTGGTCTTCGTTCGATATTTTGATGAGATGTATGTTGTCTCTCCTCTAGTGGTGTCATGTGAACGTCGACTACATGACACTTCACCATTATTTGGGCCTAGCGGAAGGCATTGGGAAGTAATAAGTAGATGATGGGTTGCTAGAGTGACAGAAGCTTAAACCCTAGTTTATGCGCTGCATCGTAAGAGGTTAATCATAAGTGGGAGGCTTGTCCAAGTAAGGGCATCACCCAAGCTCCGGTCCACCCACATACCAAATTATCAAAGTACCAAACGTGAATCAGATGACCGTGATGAAAACTAGCTTGACGATAATTCCCATGTGTCCTCGGGAGCGCTTTACTTTATATACGAGTTTCTCTAGGCTTGTCCTTTGCTATAAAAAGGATTGGGCCACCTTGCTGCACCTTATTTACTTTTACCTTTTGTCACTTGCTACCAATTATCTTATCACAAAACTATTTGTTACCTATAATTTCAGTGCTTGCAGAAAATACCTAACTGAAAACTGCCTATCATTTCCTTCTGCTCCTCGTTGGGTTCGACACTCTTACTTATCGAAAGGACTACGATAGATCCCCTACACTTGTGGGTCATCAAATCCCAAGAAGACGAAGGGCAAGGGGACCGGGGACAGCCCCCGCCCTGCGGGCAAGAAGCCCGAGGACCTCCATATCCTCACCTCTGACAAGGTGGAGGAAGATGATGAGGAGGAAGAGGAGGAAGAAGAAATGCCCCCTGCGCAAGGCAGGGGGAGGAAGAAGGGGGCCATCGCTGACGCGGGTACGGACGCGCACTGTAGGAAACTAAACCTCAGAGCTAGTTCGGGTTCATCCGAACATAGCTATGTGATGAAGCCCAGGGAAAAAACCCTGCCCGAATTGTAAGTCAATCCGGACTCAAGTGCTGCACCTTTGTTTATTTAGCATTTTTAACATTTACTTAATATTTTTCTCCTGCTGGCCTACAGCCCTACCAGGGGACTCCCTGATGCTATCTCATCGGAGGGGAAATCTCTCGCGCCTGGAGAGACGGAGAGTGACCCGCCAATCTGGGCTCCATCGCCCGTGATCGGCGGGGACAACAAGGTGTCGTCCCAACGGGTGCCCTCCACTCTAGGAGGAGAGGGCGAGGCAGGTGATAAGGCGGCCGGGGGTAATACCTCGGCGGCTGCTGACCATGGGGAGACGACCCCCATGGAGACCGAAGATGTGGGGCCCAAACAATCCGGGGCCCCACCGAATACTATCCCGGAGCCTAGTGCGGCTTCGGGATCCGAAGACCCAACTCCTCAAGCGGAGGAGGATACAACGGCACCCGAAGTTAATCCGGAAGCACCGGATTCTATGGAGGGAGCACTGTAGAGTGCTCTCGTTATTGAAGAACACCGCACCATGATGGGTGCGGTGATGAAGGAGATTTAGTCTGTCAAGGGCGGAGTGAATGAAGCCTTCAACAGCCTGCTAACAGGCTTTGAGGTAAGCAATGTAAAGCTTTTTGTAGAATTTATCATTTTTAATGCACATATATAGCCAGTAGCCCCTGATGATTTGTGCAATTCTGAAAAGAATTCGACGAAGTATCCGTAGTATAGCATGCTTACAGAGCTGAACTGTTCTGCATGCTTCATTAGTTACGGCAACTGCGCGAGATGCAGAGGTTGCTGAACTAAATTGGAAGCTCGAGGTGGCCAACGCGGACCTCGACCGCGTCAACCAGCGTTTGGATGAAATGGAAGGTATGCAGATTTTTGAAATGTCAATAATGTTGGGGATTGTTGTAGAAAAACAAAAAAATTCCTACGCATCACCAAGATCCATCTATGGAGTTTACTAGCAACGAGAGGGAGGGAGTGCATCTTCATACCCTTGAAGATCGCGATGCGAAAGCGTTACAAGAACGCGGTTGGTGGAGTCGTACATGCAGCGATTCAGATTGCGGTCGATTCCGATCTAAGCACCGAACAACGGTGCCTCCAGGTTCAACACACGTGCATCCCGGTGACGTCTCCCGCGCCTTGATCCAGCAAGGAGAGAGGGAGAGGTTGGGGAAGACTCCATCCAGCAGCAGCACGACGGCGTGGTGGTGATTGAGGAGCGTGGCAATCCAGCAGGGCTTCGCCAAGCACCACGAGAGAGGAGAAGGAGTTGGGAGAGGGGGAGGGCTGCGCCAGGGAAGGGGGTGTGGTGATGTCTACACACGCTTCTACTCTTGTAGACTATGTTGGGCCTCCAAGCGCAGAGGTTTGTAGGACAGCAGCAAATTTCCCTCAAGTGGATGACCTAAGGTTTATCGAACTCAGGGAAGTAGAGGTTGAAGATGGTCTCTCTCAAGCAACCCTGCAACTAAGATACAAGAAGTCTCTTGTGTCCCCAACACACCTAATACACTTGTCAGATGTATAGGTGCACTAGTTCGGCGAAGAGATGTTAAATGGCAAATGATATGGATGGCAAAACAAAGTAATATAAATCTGTAATAAAAAGTGCAGCAAGCAAACAAGTAGTAAACGTGAGCACAAATGGTATTGCAATGGTGGAAACAAGGCCTAGGCTTCATACTTTCACTAGTGGCAACTCCCAACAACATTAACATAATCGAATCACATGATATTTCCCATAAAACATGCAAAGGGACGCACTCGGAGGTCATTCCTTCGTGGTCAAGAAAGGACGAGAATTATGTAGGGCTACAAAAGCACACCTCAAAGTTCGTAGTTCTCAATCTAAGGATTTCCCAATGTCACAGCGGCCATCCAAAGAGAGTCCCACAATCACCACAACATATCTAAAGGATACTCAAAGACAAGCACCAAGAGACTCTCAATCTTCAATCAACACACACAAAGGAAATCACTCATGAAATTATTCTTCTAATCCATGTCCAATAGACCGCTGTCACCTTGGTCTCGGGGATTATACTAGATAAAGACAAGTGAGTACATCAATCCAATACATAGAGGAAGGGGAAATATCATGGGATCACCCTAGATTAACATAGCCTATAATCACAATGAAGATCACATCATGGGAGAGAGAATTGACCACATAGCTACTGGTAGAAACCTCAGCCCCGATGAGGAACTACTCCCGCATCATGGAGGGAGGAAGCAACGTCGATGGAGATGAATCCGAGGGCACTTCCCCGTCCCGGCAGGGTGCCAGCGCAGGAATTCTGGTCCCCCGAAGCTTGATGGCGATGGCGGCGGAGATCGGAATCGCGTCTGGAGAAAAGGGGTCTGGAATCAGGGTTTCCGCGACACGGTGTAAATATATGCCAAAGGGGGGCATCAGAGGGGGTCAGGGGTGCCCAGGCGCCCCCCCGGCGCGGCCCAGGGGGGCCGCGTGGGCAGGCCGCCTGGAGCCCCTGTGGGTCCCCTCCAGCCCTACTTTGGCCGCATGGAAGCTTCCGGAACGCTGATTTTTTATATATTTTTTCCGGAATTTTTCTGGCAATTTTCGTAATGGGAAAACCTGAAATACAAAAACAGCAGAAAACGGAAACTGGCACTGGGGTGCACTGAGTTAATAGGTTAGTCCAAATATGATCAAAAGTGTATGGAAGTGTATAAATAACATAGCAATATCACCCAAAAGAGGCATGGAGCAAGCAGAAATTATAAATACGTTTTGGACGTATCAACATCCCCAAGCTTAATTCCTGCTCGTCCTCGAGTAGGTAAATGATAACAAGAATAATTTCTGTGGTGACATGCTATTAACCATATAGGACTTTTTATAGTCATATGACAAAAGCTTACTGAGACAATGAATCTGTAGTAATTAAGTTGCCTCATGAGAAAATCACAAAGAACTGAAAGTTTTACAATATGATACTGAAACATCAAATAGATTTGTAATGAACATGATGTGCAAATATGATCAAGTGATATCTAGCTTGCCCCCTTTAGTGAAGCAAAACATAAATGCAGGGGCACCTCCAAGGTTTAAGTGATGACTAGATACAATGATTTCAAAATGAATGATATCATAATCATGCAAAAGACAATGCTACTTTGGGACAATGCACATTACACTTAGAATGACAATCATGCTCTCAGTAGTTGGTGCTTTTAAAAGAAGGTGGAGACTCTCGAACCGTGGCTTTTGTTGGCAAGGTTGAAAACCCGTGGTCAGAAGCAAAGACAAAACATGTACCAGAGCTCTTGGTTTTAAAAACAGAGGTAATAATTATTTTTTGAATATGCATGTTTCGTCAACGAATGCTAGCAGATAACTCAATTACTTTTTGAGATGGACAAGTTTCAAGGAACAGCTCCCGAATGAGGACGATCACATCCTCTTAATCTCCTTTGTTTACCACTGCCAAAGTTTTCTTATTTCTCATGAACAAAGCGTGAAGGAGGGTTTGTTTGTTATATTAATTTTTAGCCGGGCGCACTCATTGCCAGTTCCTTCTCGTATTATGGGTTTGCACATTATACATGCAATCCCGGGGTGAAGCTTGTCGAACTTAAAAAGATCATGAATTAACTACTACTTCCTCATGAGCTAAAACAGAGGCACAAAATAGAAATGCATTTTTTTGAATAATTTCGAGATGGCACATGAAAGTCTTCGTTAGGAATGGCAGGTAAACACCATGTATAGGAAGGTATGGTGGACTCATATGGCATAACTAGTTTAAAAGATTTTGGATGCACAAGCAGTCAGTCCGCTTAGTACAGGCGACGGTTAGCAAAAGACTGGGAGCGACCAACTAAAAGAGCAATGACGGTCATAATCATGCAGAGCGACAAAGCAACATTGAATCAGGCATGGAAGTTATATCGCTACTCAGAAATAAAAGATCATCAAGGCTTGACAGACTTTCTTTACAGTCTTAAATATGCGTGAGCATACGCCAAGTCAATCAAAATAAATTCTTGAAGGAAGATATTACTAAACCATACCACATCATAGGCAAACAAATCATGTTGGTACTCCAATAACACATTGGGAATCCCCCAGCTATTTGAGACTAACCATAAGAAAACATGAACTACTAAGCGCCATTATGCACGTAGCATCTTTATCATAGACATATCAACCAATGCAACAGAAGCAAACTCTCTTAATAAGATGAGCATGGTAATTAAAGAGAGTTCAAGCAACCAACTAAACAAAGCTCTTTTAGAAAGATAAGCATGAAAGTAAAGAGCTAAGCATGATAGTAGCTATTAAAAGACAAAGAACACACACAGCAAAGATAGACATGAAAATTCTATGTTGTGTTCTAGGTAGAAGTGGAGCGTGTTTCTCTCCCACATAAAGAATGCTGAGTTCCGACTCGTTATGAAAAGCTAAAGAAAACTAAAAAGGAAAACTAAAAGCAAGACGCTCCAAGCATAACACATAACACATGAAGTGATAAAAATATAGTGGAACGAAAGACGAACTGATAATGTTGATGGAGAAGGGGATGCACGGGGGCATCCCCAAGCTTAGACGCTTGAGTCTCCTTGAATATTTCTTGGGGGTGCATGGGGGCATCCCCAAGCTTGAGCGTTTGACACTCCTGAATCTTTTTATCATCTTCCCTTGCACACTTGAAAACTCCCTTCCTACATAACTCATCATAATCTGATTAGCGAGGTTAGTACCCATAATAAAATAATTGTTCCTTGATGGAAATAAGGATATTCTTTAAAGTCTACTGTTTCTCAAGATTGCCAAAAGGTTTTTGCAAAGGAAAAGCAAGCTCTAGGTTTGCAAAATGAAGGAAAGGCAAAACATGACAGAATCTGTGAAAAACAGAACAGCGGGTAGTAAATGATTTTTTTCGGTGCACTTCTGCAACTCTAATAAAAAAAACTCAGAACAGACGCACGAAAGACAATTGTATAGAGCACGCTGTCGAAAAAATTCAGACCAAAAAGATGATCTGGTGATTTTATACAAATTTTTCTGTCCAAGGACAGAATCGGTTTCCTGGACATCACGTCACAACTTTTGAACTTTCTTGCAATCAGAGGCTACACTTGGCACAAAGCTGAAAAGTAAAGATACAATGATGGTGCTACTGTAGTAACAAACATCAAGACCACTAAAAACTGAAAGAACAAACTGAAAGTAAAGATAACAAGGGTTGTCTCCCTAGAGCTCTTTCTTTATAGCCATAAAGATAGGCTTAAGACTTTAATGATGCTATCGTAGGAATAAGAGTTGAAGAACAAAAGAGAGCATCAAGAAGCATATATAAAACATATTTAAGTCTAACATACTTCCTATGCATGGAAATCTTGTAAGAAAATAATTTATTGAAGCATAAAGCAACTAGCATAGGAAGACAAAACAAGTGTAGCTTCAAAACCTTCATCATAAAGAGAGGGAACTTAATATTATTGAAATATCTATAAGCATATGTTCCCTTCTCATAATAATTTTCAGTGGGATCATGAATAAACTCAACATTATAAGCATCACATAAAGCATTGTTACCATGATCCACATGCAAAAAGGTACTCTTACTCTCCACATAAGCATAATCTTTCTCATTGGTAATAGTGGGAGTAGGACTATCATAAACAACTTGAACACTATAGATTAATTGTGTATTAGGAGGATGGTGTTCAACAAGGGAGTAATTCCCTCCATGATTATGACAAGTTTCATAAGGATAATTTCTCCTTATGTCATAGGTACCTTTATAATCACTATAGATTGGAGTTATAACATCATCATGGTAGAGAAGAGCATTATCATTGCTAGCAACTATATTTGTAAACATGTTGTCTTTATTCTTACTAGCAAAAGAATTATCAATTATCACATCACTAGTGGGTAAAGGACTTGCAATCCTATCATCCCCAAGCTTAGAGCTTCCCATATCATCACTTTCAGAGTTGGTACCAAAAAGATTTTCAAGATCATAAGTAGCATTATCATCATTTTCCCAATCACAATAAGTAACATGCATATCATAATCAAAATCATTTTCAATAGTACCTACGGACGTATCATCAAGATGATAATTAAGGCAATAAACTTCACCTTCTTCTTTAAACTTACAATCGTTAGGATAAAAGTTGATGGGAGGAATATGCTCAGGCCAGGTTGATACCCATTCTTCTTCTTTCTTGCTCCTCTTCCTCCTCCTCTTCTTTTTCTTCTTCTTCACCTTAGGAGGGGGTGGTTTGAGATGAAGCTTCTCCACATATCCTGGTTTATCATTAGAAACAATAGGGGAAACTTGGGAGAAACTCTCCTTTTTATCAGCAGAAATATAAGAGACATTTTTATACTTTGGTAAAGTTCCCTCCTTTCTAATCTTACTTATGTAATCATTTTCATGGCAATTAACAACACAATAGAGATGGCAATTTTGCAAAGTGTTTTTTATTCCTATGGCATTAACATCTAGCCAATAAGTCTTTTCTGATAACTCTTCACACATCAAAAATAACATAAGCTCATCATAAAGATCAGAGGTGATCATGTTATCACACAACTGGTTAACAGTTATGTTTTGAAAGTTCATGCATTGAAAATTAAAGTGACCCTCTATACGACAAAGTTCACAAGTAAAAGGATAAAGGTTACACAATTCTCTAGCAATTTCATTTAAATCTCTGACCCAAGTGATTGTTCTTTCATGCTTATGTTGCTTACAACACTTCTCTTCTTCAATCATAGGCCTTTCACAAGGTCTATCCACTCCACAAAAATTAACATGCTTATATAAAACTTCATTTTTAGGAATTGGATCATGCATGTTGCAATCATCATGAACAATTTCATTTTCTTGGCAAGTCTCTTTAAAAGGTTTATGATACTTGATCCAATCCTCCTTAGGCATATTAAGATGTGAAGCAAAAGATTTGAGGAAATCAACAAGGATTTGAGAATCAAGCCCAAACATAGCACTAAAGTTATTAAAACTTGTAGTTTCAACAAAGGACTTAATGCAATCATACTCATAAATTATACCTGACTCTTTACCTTTGTCGATCTCCCAATCTTCAGTGTTGCGTTGAATTCTTTCAAGGAGTTCCCATTTAGCATCAATCTTTTCGTTTGTGAAAGAACCCATAGAGGAAGCATCGAGCAAATCTTTATCCTGTCGAGAGAGCCTCGCATAGAAATTAGTAATAATAATATCTTTGGGGAGCCCATGGTTAGGACATTTTAGCATTAACGTTTTTAGTCTCCCCCAAGCTTGAGCTATGCTCTCTCCGTCATGAGGATAGAAATTATAAACATAATTCCTATTCTTATGGACTTCATGAAGAGGATAAAACTTAGAGTAAAAGAGAGACATAAGCTCTTGCAAATCAAGCAAGTGCGAGTTATCGAGAAGCTTATACCAATCTGAAGCTTTATCTATAAGTGATACGGCGAACAATTTCCTCATGACAAACTCCCTTGATACACCTGCAAGCTTAAATAATGAACATAATTGTGACAGATATAGCAAGTGTTCACCGGGATGTCTGTCTCCTGCATAACGATTAGCCAAAACATAACTGATAATACCAGCTAGTATTTTATAGGGCACAATTTCAGTAGGGGGAGGAGCAACCACCACAGGTGTGGGGCGTCTTCCCGCAAGCAACGATCCAATAGCACGGTTTTCCATAAACATAACTAGTGAAATAAAAACAAGAAACAAAAAGATTTAATTGCAAGATCTAAAGATATACCTTCAAGCGCTCACCTCCCCGGCAACGGCGCCAGAAATAGCTTGATGTCTACACACGCTTCTACTCTTGTAGACTATGTTGGGCCTCCAAGCGCAGAGGTTTGTAGGACAGCAGCAAATTTCCCTCAAGTGGATGACCTAAGGTTTATCGAACTCAGGGAAGTAGAGGTTGAAGATGGTCTCTCTCAAGCAACCCTGCAACTAAGATACAAGAAGTCTCTTGTGTCCCCAACACACCTAATACACTTGTCAGATGTATAGGTGCACTAGTTCGGCGAAGAGATGTTAAATGGCAAGTGATATGGATGGCAAAACAAAGTAATATAAATCTGTAATAAAAAGTGCAGCAAGCAAACAAGTGGTAAACGTGAGCACAAATGGTATTGCAATGGTGGAAACAAGGCCTAGGCTTCATACTTTCACTAGTGGCAACTCCCAACAACATTAACATAATCGAATCACATGATATTTCCCATAAAACATGCAAAGGGGACGCACTCGGAGGTCATTCCTTCGTGGTCAAGAGAGGACGAGAATTATGTAGGGCTACAAAAGCACACCTCAAAGTTCGTAGTTCTCAATCTAAGGATTTCCCAATGTCACCGCGGCCATCCAAAGAGAGTCCCACAATCACCACAACATATCTAAAGGATACTCAAAGACAAGCACCAAGAGACTCTCAATCTTCAATCAACACACAAAAAGGAAATCACTCATGAAATTATTCTTCTAATCCATGTCCAATAGACCGCTGTCACCTTGGTCTCGGGGATTATTCTAGATAAAGACAAGTGAGTACATCAATCCAATACATAGAGGAAGGGGAAATATCATGGGATCACCCTAGATTAACATAGCCTATGATCACAACGAAGATCACATCATGGGAGAGAGAATTGACCACATAGCTACTGGTAGAAACCTCAGCCCCGAGGAGGAACTACTCCCGCATCATGGAGGGAGGATGCAACGTCGATGGAGATGAATCCGGGGGAACTTCCCCGTCCCGGCAGGGTGCCGGCGCAGGAATTATGGTCCCCCGAAGCTTGATGGCGATGGCGGCGGAGATCGGAATCGCGTCTGGAGAAGAGGGGTCTGGAATCAGGGTTTCCGCGACACGGTGTAAATATATGCCAAAGGGGGGCATCAGAGGGGGTCAGGGGTGCCCAGGCGCCCCCCCCCCGGCGCGGCCAAGGGGGGGCCGCGTGGGCAGGCCGCCTGGAGCCCCTGTGGGTCCCCTCCAGCCCTACTTTGGCCGCATGGAAGCTTCCGGAACGCTGATTTTTTATATATTTTTTTCGGAATATTTCTGGCAATTTTCGTAATGGGAAAACCTGAAATACAAAAACAGCAGAAAATAGAAACTGGCACTGGGGTGCACTGAGTTAATAGGTTAGTCCAAATATGATCAAAAGTGTATGGAAGTGTATAAATAACATAGCAATATCACCCAAAAGAGGCATGGAGCAAGCAGAAATTATAGATACGTTTTGGACGTATCATGTGGCTGCCCTCCCTCTTCCTCACTCTATATAGGGGGAAGGGGGGAGGAGTAGGCGCCCTGTGGTTTCCCTAGGGGAGGGGCGGCGGCCACAGGGGAAACCCTAGATGGGTTTGGGCGCCCCCACCCCTAGGAAACTTGCCCCCCAAGCCGGGAGGGGCGGCTGCCCTAGGGGAGGTGCCCAACCTCTCCACGTTACCTGAGATGGGGTGGGAGGGGTGCTCAGCCCCTTAGTGGGCTGATGTGCCCCCTTCCCTTGGCCCATAAGACCCCCCAACGCTCGTCAGGGTCTCCGAAACCACTTTCAAGCACGCTGGTCGTCACCCGGTACCCCCGGAACAATTCCGGACTCCAATACCCTTTGTCCAATATATCGATCTTCGCCTCCGGACCATTCCGGAGTTCCTTGTCACGTCTGGATCTCATCCGGGACTCCGAACAACCTTCGGTAACCGCATACTATTCCCATAACAACTCTAGCGTCACCGAACCTTAAGTGTGTAGACCCTACGGGTTCGGGAACCATGCAGACATGACCGAGATACCTCTCCGGCCAATAACCAATAGAGGGATCCGGATACCCATATTGGCTCCCACATGTTCCACGCTGATCTCATCAGATGAACCACGATGTCAGGGATTCAATCAATCCTGTATACAATTCCCGTTGTCTACCGATATAGTACTTGCCCGAGATTCAATCATCGGTATACCGATACCTCGTTCAATCTCGTTACGGCAAGTCTCTTTAATCGTTCCGTAACACATCATCCCGTGACCAACCCCTTAGTCACATTGAGCTCATTACGATGATGTCTTACTGAGTGGGCCCAGAGATACCTCTCTGTCATATGGAGTGACAAATCCCAGTCTCAATTCGTGCCAACCCAACAGATACTTTCGGGGATACCCGTAGTGTTCCTTTAGAGCCACCCAGTTACGTTGTGATGTTTGGCACACCCAAAGTACTCCTACGGTATCTGGGAGTTGCACAATCTCATGGTCTAAGGAAAGGATACTTGACATTGGAAAAGCTTTAGGATACGAACTACACGATCTTGTGCTAGGCTTAGGATTGGGTCTTGTCCATCACATCATTCTCCTAATGATGTGATCTCATTATCAATGACATCTAGTGTCCATGGTTAGGAAACCATAACCATCTATTGATCAACGAGCTAGTCAACTAGAGGCTCACTAGGGACATGTTGTGGTCTATGTATTCACACATGCATTATTGTTTCCGAATAATACAATTATAGCATGAACACTAGACAATTATCATGAACAAGGAAATATAATAATAACCATTTTATTATTGCCTCTAGGGCATATTTCCAACAGTCTCCCACTTGCACTAGAGTCAATAATCTAGTTACATTGTGATGAATCGAACACCCATAGAGTTCTGGTGTTGATCATGTTTTGCTCATGGAAGAGGTTTAGTCAACGGATCTGCAACATTCAGATCCGTATGCACTTTACAAATATCTATGTCTCCATCTTGAATATAATTTCGGATGGAGTTGAAGCGAAGCTTGATGTGCTTGGTCTTCTTGTGAAACCTGGGATCCTTGGCAATGGCAATAGCTCCAGTGTTGTCACAAAAGAGAGTCATCGGGCCCGACGCGCTTGGAATAACTCCTAGGTCGGTGATGAACTCCTTCATCCAGACTCCTTCCTATGCTGCTTCGGAAGCAGCTATGTACTCCGCTTCACATGTAGATCCCGCCACGATGCTTTGCTTGCAACTGCACCAGCTGACTGCCTCACCATTCAAAATATACACGTATCCGGTTTGAGACTTAGAGTCATGCAGATCTGTGTCGAAGCTAGCATCTACGTAACCCTTTACAACGAGCTCTTCGTCACCTCCATAAACGAGAAACATATCCTTAGTCCTTTTCAGGTACTACATGATGTTCTTGACCGATATCCAGTGTTCCATTCCTGGATCACTTTGGTACCTCCCCACCAAACTTATGGCAAGGTTCACATCAGGTCCGGTACACAGCATGGCATACATAATAGAACCTATGGCCGAGGCATAGGGGATGACACTCATCTTTTCTCTATCTTCTGCCGAGGTCGGGCATTGAGCTGTGCTCAATCTCATACCTTGCAATGCAGGCAAGAACCCTTTCTTGGACTGATCCATATTGAACTTCTTCAATATCTTGGCAAGATATGTGCTTTGTGAAAGACCAATGAGGCGTATTGATCTATCTCTATAGATCTTGATGCCTAATATGTAAGCAACTTCTCCATGGTCCTTCATTGAAAAACACTTATTCAAGTAGGCCTTTATTCTTTCCAAGAGTTCTACATTATTTCCCATCAGCAATATGTCATCCACGTATAATATGAGAAATGCTAAAGAGCTCCCACTCACTTTCTTGTAAATACATGCTTCTCCATAAGTCTGTATGAACCCAAACGCTTTGATCACCTCATCAAAGCGAATGTTCCAACTCCGAGATGCTTGCACCAGCCCATAGATGGAGCGCTGGAGCTTGCATACCTTGTTAGCATTCTAAGGATCGACAAAATCTTCCGGCTGCATCATATACAGTTCTTCCTTAAGGAATCCGTTAAGGAATGCTATTTTGACGTCCATTTGCCATATCTCATAATCATATAATGCGGCAATTGCTAACATAATTCGGACGGACTTCAGCATCGCTACAGGAGAGAAAGTCTCGTCGTAGTCAATTCCTTGAACTTGTCGATAACCTTTAACGACAAGCCGAGCCTTATAGATGGTCACATTTCCATCCACGTCAGTCTTCTTCTTAAAGCTCCATTTATTTTCTATGGCTTGCCGATCATCGGGTAAGTCCACCAAAGTCCATACTTTATTATCATACATGGATCCTATCTCGGATTTCATGGCTTCAAGCCATTTGTTGGAATCCGGGCCCGCCATCGCTTCTTCATAGTTTGAAGGTTCACCGTTGTCTAACAACATGATTTCCAGGATAGGGTTGCCATACCACTCTGGTGCGGAACGTGTCCTTGTGGACCTACGAAGCTCAGTAGTAACTTGGTCCGAAGTTTCATGATCATTATAATTAACTTCCTCTCTAGTCGGTGCACACACCATAGAAAAATCTTCCCGCGCTGTGCTACTTTCCGTTTCGAGAGGGGCGACAATCACCTCATCAAGTTCCACTTTCCTCCCACTAACTTCTTTCGAGAGAAACTCTTTCTCCAGAAAGGATCCATTCTTGGCAACAAAGACCTTGCCTTCAGATCTGAGGTAGAAGGTATACCCAATAGTTTCCTTAGGGTATCCTATGAAGACGCATTTTTTAGATTTGGGTTCGAGCTTTTCAGGTTGAAGTTTCTTGAAATAAGCATCGCATCCCCAAACTTTTAGAAACGACAACTTAGGTTTCTTCCCAAACCATAGTTCATACGGTGTCGTCTCAACGGATTTAGAAGGTGCCCTATATAAAGTGAATGCGGCAGTCTCTAAAGCATAACCCCAAAATGATAGCGGTAAGTCGGTAAGAGACATCATAGATCGCACCATGTCCAACAGAGTACGATTACGACGTTCGAACACACCATTACATTGAGGTGTTCCAGGCGGAATCAATTGTGAAACAATTCCACATTTCCTTAGGTGCGTGCCAAATTCGTTACTTAAATATTCTCCTCCACGATCTGATTGTAAGAACTATATTTTTCTGTCACGTTGATTCTCAACCTCATTCTGAGACCTTGAACTTTTCAAAGATCTCAGACTTGTGTTTCATCAAGTAGACATACCCATATCTACTTAAGTCATCATTGAGGGTGAGAGCATAATGATAGCCACTGCGAGCTTCAACACTCATTGGACCGCACACATCAGTATGTATGATTTCCAACAAGTTGGTTGCTCGCTCTATTGTTCCAGAGAACGGAGTCTTGGTCATCTTGCCGAAAAGGCATGGTTCGCACGTGTCAAATGATTCATAATCAAGGGACTCCAAAAGTCCGTCTGCATGGAGCTTCTTTATAGGTTTGACGCCAATATGACCAAGGCGGCAGTGCCACACGTATGTGGGACTATCATTATCAACCTTACATCTTTTGGCATTCACACTATGAATATGTGTAACATCACGTTCGAGATTCAATAAGAATAAACCATTGACTAGCGGGTCATGACCATAAAACATTTCTCTCATATAAATAGAACAACCATTATTCTCAGATTTAAATGAGTAGCCATTTCGCATTAAACGAGATCCAGATACAATGTTCATGCTCAAAGCTGGTACTAAATAACAATTATTGAGGTTTAAAACTAATCCCGAAGGTAGATGTAGAGGTAGTGTGCCGACGGCGATCACATTGACCTTGGAACCATCCCCGATGCGCATCGTCACCTCATCATTCGCCAGTCTCCGCTTATTCCGCAGCTCCTGCTTTGAGTTACAAATGTGAGCAACTGCACCGGTATCAAATACCGGTACACATAAATAACATGTATATCACATATACCTTTGACGTTGCCGGCCTTCTTATCCTCTAAGTATTTGGGGCAATTCCGCTTCCAGTGACCCATTCCCTTGCAATAAAAGCACTCATTCTCAGGCTTGGGTCCATTCTTTGGCTTCTTCCCGGCAACTGGCTTACCGGGCATGGCAACTCCGTTGCCGTCCTTCTTGAAGTTCTTCTTATCCTTGACTTTCTTGAACTTAGTGGTTTTATTTGCCATCAACACTTGATGTTCCTTTTTGATCTCCACCTCCGCTGATTTCAGCATTGAATACACCTCAGGAATGGACTTCTCCATCTCTTGCATATTGAAGTTCCTCACAAATCTCTTGTAGCTAGGTGTGAGCGGCTGAAGGATTCTGTCAACAACCGCGTCATCTGCGAGATTAATTCCCAGCTGAGACAAGTGGCTGTGCAACCCAGACATTTTGAGTATATGTTCGCTGATAGAACTATTCTCCTCCATCTTACAACTGTAGAACTTGTCAGAGGCTTCATATCTCTCGACTCGGGCATGGGCTTGGAAAACCATTTTCAGCTCTTGGAACATCTCATATGCTCCGTGCTGCTCAAAACACTTTTGGAGCCCCGATTCTAAGATGTAAAGCATGCCGCACTGAACCAGGGAGTAATCATCACTACGCGACTGCCAGGCGTTCATAACGTCTTGAGTTGCTGGGAAAACGGGTGCATCACCTAGCGGTGCTTCAAGGACATATGCTTTCTTGGCAGCTATGAGGATGATCCTCAAGTTACGGACCCAATCCGTATAGTTGCTACCATCATCTTTCAGCTTGTTTTTCTCTAGGAACGCATTGAAGTTGAGGGCAATATTAGCGTGGGCCATTTGATCTGCAAGACATATTGTAAAGATTTTAGACTATGTTCATGACAATGAAGTTCATCTAAACATATTTAATGAACTCCCACTCATATAGACATCTCTCTAGTAATCTAAGTGATACATGATCCGAATCGACTAGGCCGTGTTCGATCATCACGTGAGACGGACTAGTCATCAACAGTGAACATTTTCATGTTGGTCGTATCTTCTATACGACTCATGTTCGACCTTTCGGTCTTCCGTGTTCCGAGGCCATATCTGTACATGCTAGGCTCGTCAAGTCAACCCTAAGTGTATTGCGTGTGTAAATCTGGCTTACACCCGTTGTATGCGAATGTTAGAACCTATCACACCCGATCATCACGTGGTGCTTCGGAACAACGAACCTTAACAACAGTGCACAATTAGGGGGAACACAATTCTTGAAATTTTAATGAGAGATCATCTTATTTACTACCGTCGTTCTAAGCAAATAAGATGTACAACATGATAAACATCACATGCAATCAAATAGTGACATGATATGGCCGATATCATTTTGCTCCTTTTGATCTTCATCTTCGGGGCTCCATGATCATCATCATCACCGGCATGACACCATGATCTCCATCATCATGTCTTCATGAAGTTGTCTCGCTAAACATCACTTCTACTACTATGGCTAACGGTTAGCAATAAAGTAAAGTAATTACATGGCATTTTCAATGACACGCAGGTCATACAATAAAATAAGACAATTCCTATGGCACCTGCCGGTTGTCGTACTCATCGACATGCAAGTCATAATTCCTATTACAAGAACATGATCAATCTCATACATCACATATATATCATTCATCACATCCTTTTGGCCATATCACATCACACGTCACATGCTGCAAGAACAAGTTAGACGTCCTCTAATTGTTGTTGCAAGTTTTTACGTGGCTGCTATAGGTTTCTATCAAGAACGTTTCTTACCTACGCCAAAACCACAACGTGATATGCCAATTAATATTTACCATTCATAAGGACCCTTTTCATCGAATCTGATCCGACTAAAGTGGGAGAGACAGACACCCACTAGCCACCTTATGCAACTAGTGCATGTCTGTCGGTGGAACCTGTCTCATGTAAGCGTACGTGTAAGGTCGGTCCGGGCCGCTTCATCCCACGATGCCGCCAAATCAAGATAAGACTTAATTGACATCATCTACGCCCACAACAATCTTGTGTTCTACTCGTGCATAATAACTACACATAGACCTAGCTCATTATGCCACTGTTGGGGATCGTTGCAGAAAAACAAAAAATTTCCTACACATCACCAAGATCCATCTATGGAGTTTACTAGCAACGAGAGGGAGGGAGTGCATATTCATACCCTTGAAGATCGTGATGCGGAAGCATTACAAGAACGCAGTTGGTGGAGTCGTACACGCAGCGATTCAGATCGTGGTCGATTCCGATCTAAGCACCGAACAACGATGCCTACGCATTCATCACACGTGCAGCCCGGTGACGTCTCCCGCGCCATGATCCAGCAAGGAGAGAGGGAGAGGTTGGGGAAGACTCCATCCAGCAGCAGCACGACGGCATGGTGGTGATGGAGAAGCGTGGCAATCCAGCAGGGCTTCGCCAAGCACCACGGGAGAGGAGAAGGAGTTGGGAGAGGGGAGGGCTGCGCCAGGGAAGGGGGTGTGGTTGCCCTCTCTCTCCCTCACCATATATAGGGGGAATGGGGGAGGAGGAGGAGGCGCCCTAGGGTTTCCCTAGGGGAGGGGCGGCAGCCATAGGGGAAACCCTAGATGGGTTTGGGAGCCCCCACCCCTAGGAAACTTGCCCCCCAAGTAGGGAGGGGCGGCTCCCCTAGGGGAGGCGCCCCCACCTCTCTAGGTTACCTGAGATGGGGTGGGAGGGGTGCTCAGCCCTTTAGTGGGCTGATGTGCCCCCTCCCCTTGGCCCATCAGGCCCCCAATGCTTGCTGGGGCCTCCGAAACAACTTTTGGACACGCTGGTCGTCACCCGGTACCCCCGGAACACTTCCGGACTCCAATACCCTTTGTCAAATATATTGATCTTCGCCTCCGGATCATTCCGGAGTTCCTTGTCACGTCCGAGATCTCATCCGGGACTCCGAACAACCTTCGGTAACCACATACTATTCCCATAACAACTCTAGCGTCACCGAACCTTAAGTGTGTAGACCCTACGGGTTCGGGAACCATGCAGACCCGACCGAGATACCTCTCCGACCAATAACCAATAGTGGGATCTTGATACCCATATTGGCTCCCACATGTTCCACGATGATCTCATCGGATGAACCACGATGTCGGGGATTCAATCAACCCCGTATACAATTCCCTTTGTCTACCAGTATAGTACTCGCCCAAGATTCGATCGTCGGTATACCGATACCTTGTTCAATCTTGTTACGGCAAGTCTCTTTACTCGTTCCGTAACACATCATCCCGTGACCAACCCCTTAGTCACCTTGAGATCATTACGATGATGTCTTACTGAGTGGGCCCAGAGATACCTCTCCGTCATACGGAGTGACAAATCCCAGTCTCGATTCGTGCCAACCCAACAGATACTTTCGGGGATACCTGTAGTGTACCTTTATAGCCACCAAGTTACGTTGTGACATTTGGCACACCCAAAGTACTCCTACGGTATTCGGGAGTTGCACAATGTCATGGTCTAAGGAAAGGATACTTGACATTGGAAAAGCTTTAGCATACGAACTACACGATCTTATGCTAGGCTTAGGATTGGGTCTTGTCCATCACATCATTCTCCTAATGATGTGATCCCGTTATCAATGACATCCAATGTCCATGGTCAGGAAACCGTAACCATCTATTGATCAACGAGCTAGTCAACTAGAGGCTCACTAGGGACATGTCGTGGTCTATGTATTCACACATGCATTATTGTTTTCGGATAATACAATTATAGCATGAACACTAGACAATTATCATGAACAAGTAAATATAATAATAACCATTTTATTATTGCCTCTAGTGCATATTTCCAACAAATAAGTCTTAATTGATTGAGTATGTTTACAAACTCTAATGTTGTATTCTGTTTTGCACAGTTGGCACCACTGAGCTCGAGGCTCTCAAGGGCGAGGTCGCCAAGGCCAAGAAGGAGGCCGAGGCGAACAAGGTGGCCGCTGACAAAGCGGCTGCCGATTTGGAGGCGAGAAGGCTGAGTGCAAGAAGCACCGAGCTCGGGTGGCCGAAGTCGAGGTCGAACTGAACAACGCCATCCTTAGATGTGAGGCGTTGGAGAGGAAGACTTCGGCACAAGCGACCGAGCTATCTGCGGCAGTGAAATCTGCCCAGGATGCGCGAGGCGAGTCGCGCAACACTCGTCAAGAAATCAAGCAGGCACGATAGATAGCATGTGGTAAGATATTTCTCTTACAGAGCATCTTTGGAGGACGGAAGTATGTTGGGCTGACACGATTGTGGAGTTCTCCAGGTGTGTTTGCTGATCTTCCGAGGAGTAGCGCAGACGCCACCCAATATTTCTGAGCCCTGGAGGGGAACAATATGGAGAAGCTGTTTTGGTCGCAGTTCTATGCGCGAAAACATCCTGTTCCCCTTGGCGACCAGATGAAGCAGCTGGTTGAACTGCACAACATGGCGGGTTCAGCCATGAAGGACTTAATAGTCCGGCTATGGCCTGCTGATCCAGTCCCAAGTAGTTACTTCGGATTGGTGAAGCGGCTCGTCGAGGCGAGTCCGCGGGTCGACGCACTGAAGCGTTCGGCCTGCATAGAAGGTGCTCGGATGGCCTTCGCTCGTGTCAAAGTGCACTGGGTGAAGATGAACGTAGTGCATATAGCTACTGCTGGCCCGCCCGCAGGCAAGGAGCACCGCAAGCTGGGGAAGTACTTCGAGGACGTCATCGACGGCGCCCGCCTTGTAGAAGGCCAGTGTTCGAAGGATGTTGTCTTTGAATAATTGTATCCGGATGTAAAGATTTTGCTTATGAATCCAATGTATATAATTTCAGCACAATTTATAATATCAGCGTCTTTTACTTCCTGTATGACTATTTACCTAAATCCGAAAGTTTCCAGTTGTCGGCTTCAGCCCCCAAGTACATAGTACTGGGGTGTTCGGTCATATGCATATACACTCTTTATCCAACGTCTTGGTCCATATAGGAGGCGTATGCAGAGCGAACCAGGCAATTGGACTATGCGGCGTTATTGCGTTCACTTAGTCGTAGGAGTTTGACATGTGGGGCTAGGTACTAGCCCCTGGTGCGGATGTAATATTTCCGAATTAAGGTATCCTTTTGCACCTGGCTGGGCGAAAAACCAACCCTTCGTATAACACGGGGTAGATCTTGATACGTCTCCAACGTATCTATAATTTTTGATTATTCCATGCTATTATATATGATGATTTGGATGTTTAATGGGTTTTATCATACACTTTTATATTGTTTTGGGGACCAACCTATTAACCCAAAGGCCTTGTGCAGATTGCTATTTTTTTTGCCTATTTCAGGGTTTTGCAGAAAAGGAATATCAAACGGAGTCCAAACGGAATAAAACTTTTGCGAGAGTTATTTTTGGAACGACATCAACACAGAAGACTTGGTGTACATGCGAGGAAACGAAGGAGGCGGCCACGAGGGCCAAGGCGCGCCCCTCCTACAGGGCGCGCCCCCACCCTCGTGGCCCCCCTCTGGCTCCCCGATGCCCTCCTTCCTCCTATATATACCCATATACCCTAAAAACATCGATGCAACAGAGAAAACCCTAATTCCACCTCCGCAACCTTCTTTTCCCGTGAGATCCCATCTTGGGGCATGTTCCGGAGCTCCGCCAGAAGGGGGATCTTATACGGAGTGCTTGTACATCAACACCATTGCCTCACCATGAGTTGTGAGTAGTTTACCACAGACCTTCGGGTCCATAGTTATTAGCTAGATGGCTTCTTCTCTCTTTTTGGATCTCAATACCAAGTTCTCCTCGGTCTTCGAGGAGATCTATTCGATGTAATCTTTTTGCGGTGTGTTTGTTGGGATCTGATGAATTGTGGGTTTATGATCAAGATTATATATGAGAAATATTTGGTTCTTTTCGAAATTCTTTTATGTATGATTATAATATCCTTGCAAGTCTCTTCGAATTATCGGTTTGGTTTGGCCTACTAGATCTATAGTTCTTGCGATGGGAGAAGTGCTTGGCTTTGAGTTCAATCTTGCAGTGTCCTTTCCCAGTGACAGCAGGGGCAGCAAGGCACGTATTGTATTGTTGCCATCGAGGATAAAAAGATGGGGTTTATATCAACGCTTCAGTTTATCCCTCTACATCATGTTATGTTGCTTAAAGCATTACTCTGTTCTTATGAACTTAATACTCTAGATGCATGCTGGATAGCGGTTGATGTGTGGAGTAATATTAGTAGATGCAGAATCGTTTCGGTCTACTTGTCACGGACGTGATGCCTATATATAATGATCATGCCTAGATATTCTCATAATTATTCGCCTTTTTATCAAATGCTAGATAGTAATTTGTTCACCTACCGTAGAATTGTACTATCATGAGAGAAGCCACTAATGAAACCTATGGCCCCTGTGTCTATTCTCAACATATTAATCTACAATCTACTTTACTTTGCTGTTTTTACTTTCTGTTCTTATATCCGAAAATACCAAAAATATCAAACTACCCTATCTATCAGATCTCACTTTCGTAAGTGGCCGTAAAGGGATTGATAACCCCTTATCGCGTTGGCTGCGAAGTTCTTATTTGTTTGTGCAGGTGCGAGGGACTCGCGTGTGGTCTCCTACTAGATTGATACCTTGGTTCTCAAAAACTAAGGGAAATACTTACGCTACTGTGCTGCATCACCCTTTTCTCTTCGAGGGAATACAACGCAAGCTCGAGAAGTAGCAAGAAGAATTTCTGGCATCGTTCCTGTGGAGGCTTATGCAAAAGTCATATACCAAGTACCTATCACAAACCCTTATCCTTCGCATTACATTTATTTTCCTCTCGTTTTCCCCTCACCCACTTCACCGTTGCAATTTTATTTGCCCTTCTTTTTGCCGTGTGTTTACCGTTCGCCTGGCCTTGCCGTCATGGCTAGTCCCTTATCCGGTCCTTTGTCTCCCGAGTTTGAAGTTCTTCACTTCAAGCAAAAGCAAGGATAAAACTTAATAGATGCTTGGTTTAGGATGACAAAATCTTATCGTAATTGCACCTTAGAGGTAAATTTTAGAATCTTGCTTCGCAATTTTTATGTTGAACTAAATATGTCCCATAGACAACTCTTGGATTGCGTTGCCAAAGGTAATTTTATCGAAGTTGATCCTAGTATTGCGCATGAAATTATAGAGGGAATAGTGGGAACACTACCTCAACAAAAAGGGTTACATCAGGCCCAGGAAGAGACACAAGTTTTTGAGAAAATTTGCGAAGTAACAAAAATATTACAAAAATCTCTTGAACCTCATAAGAGTGTTAGTGGAAATCTCCACCGCATGAATATGTTGATTACCCTTTGCAATAAGCGGTTGGATTCGTTAGATCTAAAGATTTCTGAATATGAAGGGAAACAGAAAGAACCTCCCGGATTTGAGCTTGACACCGTTAAAAGGGTAAAGACCAAAGATGGAAATACCTAGATCTATCCTTGTATCGTGCCTAGCTAGGGGCGTTAAACGATATCGCTTGTTGGGAGGCAATCCAATTTTATTTTCTTTGTTTTTGCTTCTGTTTAGGAATAAATATTGCGTCTAGCTTCTGTTTAGATGTGGTTTTGTGTTTTAGTTAGTGTTTGTGTGAAGTAGACCCTTTGGGAAGACTTGTGTGAAGTTTATATGATCATGCTGTAAAAAAGGAAACATTAGCGCTCACGAGAATAGTCACCAGAGTTTACTGGAGAGTGCTATTTAGTTGATTCTTTTTGCAGATGATTAATAAATAAATTCCTCACGTTTACCAATTTATTTCAATTTTTTGGAGTTACATAAGTATTCGAAAGTTACAGATTACTACAGACTGTTATGTTTTTGACAGAATCTGTTTTTCGTGTGCTGTTTGCTTATTTTGATGAATCTATGAGTAGTATTGGGGAGTATGAATCATACAGAAGTTGGAATACAGTAGGTTTAACACCAATATAAACAAAGAATGAGTTCATTACAATACCTTTGAGTGGTGGTTTGTTTTCTTATACTAACGGAGCTCACAAGATTTTTGGCTAAGTTTTGTGTTGTGAAGTTTTCAAGTTTTGAGTACGGCTTTGATGGACTATGGGACAAAGAGTGGGAAGAGCCTAAGCTTGGGGATGCCCAAGGCACCCCAAGGTAAAATTCAAGGACAACCAAAAGCCTAAGCTTGGGGATGCCCCGGGAAGGCATCTCCTCTTTCGTCTTCATCTATTGGTAACTATACTCGGACTATATTTTTATTCACCACATGATATGTGTTTTACTAGGAGCGTCATGTATGATTTGAGTCTTTGCTTGTTAGTTTGCCACAATCATCCTTGCTGGACACACCTTTTTGAGATAGATAAATATGGTCTAGAATTTGTTAGAACACACTATGTGCTTCACTTATATCTTTTGAGCTAAATAGGTTTGCTCTAGTGCTTCACTTATATCTTTTAGAGCACGGTGGTGATTTTTGTGTGGAAATTGTTGATCTCTCATCATTCACTTATATCCTTTTGAGAGTCTTTTAGAACAGCATGGTAATGTGCTTTGGTTATAAAACAAGTCCTAATATGATAGGCATCCAAGATGAATGTAGTAAAAACTTTCATATTGAGTGCATTGAATATGATGAGAAGTTTGATGCTTGATGATTGTTTTGAGATATGAGGAAGGTGATATTAGAGTCATGCTAGTGGAGTAATTATGAATTTGAGAAATAATTGTGTTAAAGTTTGTGATTCCCGTAGCATGCACGTATGGTGAACCGCTATGTGACGAAGTTAGAGCATGAGGTATTTGTTGAGGGTCATCCTTTGTGTGGAGGTCGGGGGCGTGCGATGGTTAACTCCTACCAACCTCCCCCCTAGGAGCATATGTTGATTGCTTTGTTTTGATGACTCATAATTTTTTGCAAGAAGTATATGAGTTTGTCGGTGTACTAAGGTAGGGGTACCTCAGTACCCCAACTTATGCACGGGCAGTAGCAGCTTCCCGCGGCAGGGCCTACCACGCGCTCGCCGGAGACCTTCCTGCTCCATATAAAACCATTCAAAAACAAAGTATACAAGACAGAAGATCGAGACCCCGGCAAGAGGAGCTTGCCGGGAAGGCCGTTCCAGGCTCAAGATTACCTCACTCACGCAAGGCCCTGGCAAGAGGAGTTTGCCAGGAAGACTAGAAGATTATATTACAGAAGACATGCCTCGGCGCTATAAGCGCCCCGGCAGGGCCCGGGGAGCGACAAGCTTCAGAGCCCGACAAGGTCCCGGGCCCGGCAAGGTCAAGTCCCCGGCAAGGTACTTGCCGGGGAGGGTTGCGCTGTGTGTCCGCGCTCCAGCTCATCGAACCACGCGTCGCCCTGGGGCCACTCCAGGGACGCGTGGCGGATGGCTGAGTAGCCTGGGGGACACGGTGGCACTCCACGGTGGTGAAGCCATCGCCGTGGCAAACGGAGACGCAAGGGCGGGCGCTTTTGGGGTCGACGGCGACGGGCATTAAATGCTCTTGTCCCCCACTGTCAAAGTAGGTAGCGACCACTGTTCATCCACTGTAGCTCCACTATTCCCGCACTGTTACAACTACCACCTCTTTTACATTTTTTGCCCTTTCTCCTACGTTGACACCTGTCGGTGACCCCTTGCACTATAAAAGGAGGCCCATGCACAACGTAGAAAAGGGTTCGGAACCTAGATCGCTCATACGCTCGGTGTAGCTAGTTCTTCAAGCTCCCGAGCTCTCCAACTCAATACAAACTAAGCAGGAGTAGGGTTTTACGCGTCCATCGCGGCCCGAACCTGGGTAAACTGCCTGCGTGATCTCCTCGATCTGCTCTTTGTGCTCCCTCCGCCCTCTTACCGCACAAGCAAGGGGCTCCGGTCCCATAGGTGTTCGTGGCGGACAGTTTCCCCCGACATCTTTGGCGCGCCAGGTAGGGGGCGTCGAGGTTGTGCGAATCTGATCCGGCATTCACGCGGGCGCATTCTTCATCAACCTCTCCAGTTTCATCAGCAACCTCATCAACAACAGCGACATGGCCCCGAAGAAGAAGGCTTCGGAGGTCGCAGGCCCGTCTGCGTCTCATCCGCCGCCACCGGAACCAACGGTGGGCGGGGGAGACGCCGTCGGGAGGGTGGTCGTCGGCGAGGACACTCGCGGCGCCACCAAATCCAAGGACAGGACGGACGACCGAGCCTCGGTCTCCGTGGATGCGCCACGTCCATCTCAGCAAACGACAACCCAGCAGCGCCATGCCACAGGAGGTGGCATCCGCCTGCTGGGCCAAGGGCAAACCGGAGGATCGCGGGACGCTCCGGGCCATCGTCCTGGCACGAGCAAGGCGCGGTCGCCGGGGCGGGACCCTGCTCCTTCTAACGCTGTTAGGAGTCCGAGCATATCCCGCTCATCGCACCGCTCGCCCCCGCTCACCTCCACTCCAGCAGAAGCGCTCGCAAGGGCGCAACTGCTCCTCGACTTCCCTCCAGCGGCAGACAAGGCCGAAAACTGGAGGGCGACCATCCAGAGCCTGATCGCCTTCGCCAACAACGATACGCCGCAGCAGCCGGAGACCTCGCGGCCACGACAAGTCGAGAAGACGAAGGCCGACGGCGACAAGACCGCCGGGGGTGCAACCACCGTGCACTCCCCGCCGCGGAAGCAAAAGACACCACCCCGCCGGAACAACGCCGACGACGGCTCCACGGCATCGTCGGATCCGCGGGCTCGTCGGGACCAGCGCCAGGTCCTTGATGACCGGCGACAAGAAGACGCTCGAACAACAATCGAGCGCCGCCGAGAAGCTCGGCAACAATCAGATCAGAGAGCTGGGAACGCTGTCGACACGCGCGCGCCCGGTGAACCAGGCGACTTGCCGTACGCGGCAGGTTGCCCCGCGTTTACCCGCGAGCTGCGGCGCGTCCAGTGGCCCAGCATGAAGAACTTCAAGCCCGACGTACCGGAGAAGTACGACGGCAAAACGCACCCCTCGGAATTCCTCAGCATTTACACCATCGCGGTGCAGGCTGCCGGGGGGCGCGACGAGAAGATTTTGGCGAACTACTTCCTGCTCGTGCTAAAGCCGAACGTTCGTTCCTGGCTTATGCACTTGCCGGAAGGTTCCATTTCTTCTTGGGCAGACCTTTGCCACCAGTTTGTTGGCGCCTTCACGGGCGGCCACAAACCCCACGGCCAGGAGAGCGATCTCCACATTCTGGCCCAGAAGGAAGGAGAATCCCTGCGCAAGTATATCCAACGCTTCAGTCGTGTGCAGCACAACATCCCCGACGTCCACCCTGCCGCGGTTATCAGCGCGTTCCACCAGAACGTGCGTAACCGCCGCATGCGTGAAGAAATGGCCATGACCAAGATACGGGATGTCAGCGAGCTTTACGCTCTAGCTGATAAGTGCGCACGCGCCGAAGAGGGGAGGAGACTCCCCGGGGAGGATGCTGGCGCAGGAGGAAGCGACAGCGACGACGCCGCCCCGGCAAAGAAGAGCCGGCGGCGGAACAATAGAAGGAAGAACAAGAAGGAAGTGCTTGCCGTCGAGAAGTCCGGCAAGGAGGCTCCCGCCAAGCAAACACAGGCTGGCGGCTCCGGCAAGGAGCCTGCCCCTGTAGCGGCAGCCGACAAGCAGGACGGCTCCGACAAGCAATACTGCAAAATCCACCGCACCAAGGGCCACGACCTCTCCAACTGCAAACGCGTCGAGTACCTCGTCGAGCAGCAGAAGGCTGAGTACGAGAGGCGCGACAAGGAGAAGGCCCAAGGTGGCGGAGGAGAACCAAGCAAGAAGCGGCCATTCAATGGCCGGGGAGGACGCCGCGGCAAGGCAAAGCAGCGGCAAGGTGACCGACCTCCCCGGGGCCGCGACAAGGACGAAGAAGACGACAACGAAGACATGGAGGATGAGGATAACAGCGAGCAGGAGTTCCAGAAGGCCACGGAGGTCATGTGCGTCGACGGTGGCGCCTCTCTGCACACCTCCCACCGCCAGCTCAAGCAGTGGGTGCGCGAGGTGAATGCAGCAGAGCCGCCCGTGGAGTCGCGCAGGCTCCTCAAATGGTCCAGCACGCCCATCATTTTTGATCTTGAGGATCACCCTGACCGCACCACTGCGGTCGGGTGCTTGCCGATGCTGGTTTCACCCACCATCCGCAACCTCAAGGTCAAAAAGATGTTGGTTGACGGCGGGGCCGGGCTGAACTTGATCTCCTCTGCTGTGATCAAGAAACTCCAAATCCCAGATGGCGAGCTCGAAGAGACCGGTTCTTTCCAAGGAATCAACCCGGTGAGGAGCAAGCCCAAGGGGAAGATAACTCTGCCGGTAACCTTTGGCGGGGAGCTCAACTTCAGAACTGAGCGCATCACATTCGACGTCGCCGATATTCCATTGCCGTATAATGGAATACTCGGCCGTCCCGCCCTCGCCAAGTTCATGGCAGCTTCCCACTACGCCTACAACGTACTCAAGATGCCGGGGCCGATAAGCGTCATCACTGTCCATGGCGACAAGAAAGATGCGCTTGTCTGCGCCGACAAGATCTACCGGGATGCAGCGGCTGCGGCCGAGAAGGACACACTTGCCGCTGAAGCTCCCGGGGGAAGAAGACCAAGACCAAGTCCGGCAAGTGCTCTGGGGCCCACTCCGGCAACCGCACCTCTTCGGAGTGCTGCGCTGCCGTCGAGGACGTTCCATCGAGCTCCACCGGCAAGTGTAAGAAGGGGATGGCCGCTCCGCCGGCAACCAAGAAGGTGTCTGCCAAGGAGGACGGCACTGGTGGTACCTTCACCATCAGTGCCACGCTTGACAGCAAATAGGAAAGCGCGCTCGTTGCCTTCCTACGGGCGAATGTCGATGTGTTTGCCTGGCAACCATCTGACATCCCCGGTGTTCCCAGGAAGGTAATTGAGCACAAGCTTGCTGTTTGTCCTCATGCGCGGCCCGTCAAGCAGAAAGTGAGGAAGCAAGCCGTGGAGCGCCAAGAATTCATTGCTGAAGAAATCAAGAAGCTAGAGGCAGCAGGCCTAGTTAGAGGTGTGATCCATCCGACGTGGTTAGCAAACCCAGTCGTCGTGCGCATGGCCAACGGGAAGTGGAGACTGTGTATAGACTTCACCGATGTGAATAAAGCATGTCCCAAGGATCCATTCCCTTTGCCGCGCATTGACCAGATAGTTGACTCCACCGCCGGATGTGAGCTACTCTCTTTTCTTGATGCATATTCAGGCTACCACCAGATCTTTATGGCCAGAGAGGATGAAGAGAAGACTGCATTTATCACTCCATGTGGCACTTATTGCTTCATACGCATGCCATTTGGACTGAAGAATGCAGGATCAACATTTGCAAGGGTAGTGGACACTGCTTTCGAGCCACAGATCCACAGAAATGTAGAGGCTTACATGGATGACATCGTGGTGAAGAGCAAGAGCAAAGATACCCTGGTCCAAGATTTGGAAGAGACGTTTCAGAACCTGCCCAAGATACATCTCAAGTTGAACCCCGAGAAGTGCGTCTTTGGAGTCCCTTCCGGCAAGCTTCTCGGGTTCTTTGTTTCACAGAGGGGCATTGAAGCTAACCCCGACAAGATTAAAGCCATTGAGCAGATCGAGGCCCCGAAGCGCGTCAAGGATGTCAGAAAGCTTGCAGGTTGTGTGGCTGCCCTCAGTAGGTTCATTTCGAAGTCTGCAGAACGCGCCCTACCTTTCTTCAAAATCTTGAAGAAGGCGGGTCCCATGAAGTGGACTCTGGAAGCGGAGGCAGCGCTGCAAGATTTGAAACGGTACCTATCCTCCACTCCAATACTTGTCGCACCTAGACCACAGGAAAAGTTGCTGCTGTACCTAGCGGCAACCAACCAGGTGGTTAGTGCTGCGTTAGTAGCGGAGAGGGAGGCCGACGAGGAGTCTGCACCACCGGCAAGCGAGTCCAGCGACAAGCAGGGGGCTGCTCCGACAAGCTCTGGCCCCGACAAGGACAACTCTGCGCAGGAACAGGAAGAAGTGCGGAAGAAGATGGTGCAACGCCCGGTGTATTTTGTGAGTTCCCTCTTGCAGGGGGCTAGATCAAGATACTCCCTGGTGCAAAAGTTGCTTTTCGGCCTCCTCATGGCCTCGAGAAAGCTGCGCCATTACTTCCAGGCACATGAGATAACGGTGGTCACTCGCTTTCCGCTGAAGAGGATATTGCACAATCCAGAAGCAACAGGCAGGATCGTTGAGTGGGCACTGGAGCTGTCGAGCTTTGGACTCAAGTTTGAAAGTACCTCAACCATACAGAGTCGAGCTTTGGCAGAATTCATAGCTGAGTGGACCCCGATGCCCGATGAAGAAGTCCAAGAAACAAGTGCGCCCGTACAAGAAGCGACAAGTGAATGGGTAATGTATTTTGATGGTGCCTTCTCGCTGCAAGGCGCCGGTGCTGGCGTGGTACTCATCGCGCCCACTGGAGAGCACCTCAAGTATGTTATCCAGATGCACTTTCCCAGGGAGCAAGCGACAAACAACACTGCTGAATATGAAGGTTTGCTCGCCGGCCTCAGGATTGCGGCAGAACTTGGGATCAGAAAACATATGTGCGGGGAGATTCTCAGTTGGTGGTCCGACAAGTCAACAAGAGTTACCAGAGCCCTTTGATGGAAGCTTATGTAGATGAAGTGAGGAAGCTTGAAGAGCACTTTGAAGGTCTGCAAATGGAGCACGTCCCGAGAGCTCAGAACGAAATTGCAGATGGCCTTTCAAAGTGTGCTTCGATGAAGTTACCTGTGGAACCAGGGACCTTCTTGCTCAAGCTAACTCAACCATCCGTTACACCATCAATTGGGCAGTCCAAGAAGAGGAAGTTGGTCTCCGGTGACTACTTGCCGGCGGATCTTCCTGAAACCACCGCCAAGGTCCCCAAGATCAACGACCAGAGCGCTGAGGAATAGTCTGCTCCTGCAGATCCGAGGATCTGTGTAGTTGAAGCAAGTGTTCCCGACAAGCCTCGCCCCGGCGAGCTTGCCGGGGGACCATCAGCTCCGGCGGAACCAGAGGTTCTTGCCGTAGAAGCTGAGGTCCCCGCAGCGGCCCTAATGCCTTTAGTCCTTGTCGTTGAGCCTCGGGCTCCGGCATGGGCGCAGCAGATCGTCCGTTTTCTGCAAACTGGAGAACTTCCCGACGACCCAGAAGAAATAGAGAAGATAACCAGGCAGTCGAGTATGTACCAGTTCGTGGATAACGAGCTGTACAGAAGAAGGCTCAATGGAGTCAGGTTGAAGTGCATCTCCAGGGAAGATGGACAGAAGCTGTTGGCAGAAATACACGGAGGCATATGCGGCCACCACATTGGCGCAAGGGCGCTTGCCGGAAAAGCTTTCCGGCAAGGGTTCTTCTGGCAAGAAGCCCTCCAAGATGCAACTGCACTAGTAACCAAGTGTGAAGCGTGCCAGTTCCATGCAAAGCAGATCCATCAGCCAGCTCAAGCTCTCCAAACAATTCCTTTGTCCTGGCCCTTCTCGGTCTGGGGGCTCGATATCCTCGGCCCCTTCCCCCGAGCCGTCGGGGGCTTTGAGTACTTGTACGTTGCAATCGACAAGTTCACAAAGTGGCCAAAAGTGGAACCAGTGAGAAAGGTGACAGCACAGTCAGCGGTCAGGTTCTTCAGGTCGATTGTTTGCCGTTTCGGAATCCCTAACAGGATCATCACCGACAATGGTACACAATTTACTAGTCGCACCTTCATGCAGTACGTCCAAGACCTTGGCGCCAAGGTCTGTTTCGCTTCTGTTGCTCACCCGAGGAGCAACGGTCAAGCGGAGAGGGCCAATGCTGAAGTGCTGCGCGGACTCAAGACAAGGACCTTTGACAGGCTGCGCAGGTGCGGAAGAAACTGGATAGAGGAGCTACCGGCGGCTCTTTGGTCGATCAGAACGACACCAAGTCGAGCCACCGGACAGACACCCTTTGCTCTAGTCTATGGAGCAGAGGCAGTTCTCCCCACGGAACTCGTATACGGATCTCCTCGAGTGCTCGCTTATGATGAGCTCGAGCAAGAACAACTGCGACAAGATGATGCGTTGCTCCTCGAGGAGGAACGTCTCCAGGCTGCTGTACGAGCTGCTCGATACCAGCAAGCCTTGCGCTGCTATCATAGCCGCAAGGTCAACGCCAGGAGTCTCGAGGAAGGCGACCTTGTTCTTCGGCGTGTTCAGTCCGCCAAGAATTCCAACAAGTTGACGCCGAAGTGGGAAGGCCCTTATCGGGTGAGACAAGTCACGAGGCCCGGCGCTGTCCGCCTTGAGACCAAAGAAGGCTTACCGGTGAGCAACTCCTGGAACATAGAGCATCTTCGCAAGTTTCACCCATAAGGCGCGGTTGCCGTGATCTGTTCCGGCAACCACCTTTTGTACAAGCTTTGCCGCTGTTGCATGTAACCCTTTGTACAAAGCCGGGCGCAGACCCCGTGCATCAGTAAAGTTTTTGTGTTTTGCGCTATTTGCCTTTTACATGCTTTTCTCTGCTATTTGCATGTGTTATTTGGCATCTTGTGCAACGTACATATCCGGTAAGCATTAGCACGCCGAAAGACCATATACTTGTTTCCCTCTTCTTTTTCCTTGCCTCTTAAGCAGAAGGAACGTTCCCCGCGCACAAGTTTGCCGGGGGGGAAGGAGATGGAAGGGGAACCAAGCGCTGTTCAAGAAAGAGAAGCCTTACCAAGAAGCAAACAATATATAAAAGCTAAGTTATTAGAATTTGAGTAGTTCAAATTTTTAATTTTTAGCTGTCTTCCTTGAACAATCACACTTTGTATGGAAAACCTGTGCGCGGAGGAACCTACCCGTGGCTAGCCGCACCCTTGTCTTGTTTTCGAGTACGCTCAACGACCTGAGCGAGCTGCGACAAGTGTCGCGCCCTTGGTTCGTTTTCGAGTTCACTCAACAAGCCGAGCGCGTTGCGACTAGCTGCGGCAAGGTTGCTTGCCGGTAAGACCTTGGCCAGCAGGCTGCTCGGAGTCCAGCACTCGGCGCTCGCGGCAAAGGACCCTTGCCGGCAAGCTCTCTGGAAGCGTAGGGTGAAAAACGTACAAAGTAGATGACCAAGACAAGGAAGATAACATTGCACTGATTGATTAAAATAAGATAAATATCTTACAAAGGATAACTTGTCGCAATGATTAATGAGTTCATAACACCCTATGCAGCAACAAAAGAGATAAAGAAAAAGGAGGCCTAATCCACGCGGTCGCCCTCGATCCTGGAGATCTTGTTCACTTTGGCGATGATATGGGCGACCTGCTCCTTCAGCGCCTCCGTGTTCGCGTCAGCCGGCAAGCTGCGGAGAACGTTGGTGAGGTTTATGCCGGGATTGCGGTATACAATCTTCGTCAGGACGCGCTCCAAGGTTTCCGCGCAGAGCTGGCGCGACTCCTCGGCCAGTTGCGCGGGGAGCTTCTTCCGAAGATCTGCAAGGGCCGGCGCGATCCCTCTGAAGAAGAGGCTGAGCTTGGCGCTGTGAGGGAGGTTTGGATCCGGAGAGTAGATGAGATGCTCAACCTTCAGCGCCAGCAGCTCTTGATCGATGTTGGATGCAGAAGACACCAGGTCGTCGGTCCACACCTCGACGGTCCGGCGGAAGTTCTCGGCCGCAGTATTGGCGCTCTCCACCAAGCCTCGCTCCCTGCGGAGCTCCTCCTTCAGCTTGGTTTCCCGGTCCCGGACGGCGTCGAGCGAGTCCTTCAACATGGAAACCTTCAGCTCCAGATCCTCAATGGAGTCCTTGGCGGCCTTCAGCTCGTCGCCCTGCTTGGAGAGGCGCACCTGGAGTTCGGAGTTGGTGTGGGCGTCCTTCTCGCGCTCCGTGTTGAGCGCGGTGACCCTCTCCACGCTCGCCTTCAACGACTCCTCCAGTTGCGCAACCTTGGCCGCGAGCTCCTCCTTGGCGGTCTCCGCGGCAGCCGCGGCGGCTTTCGCCTCCTTCAGCTCTCCGCCAAGGGCCTGCTCCCGAGCGGCAAGGTCTTCCTCCTGGGAGTCGAGGTTGACCTTCCGCTGGGCGAGCTCTCCTTCTCGCCGGGACAGCTCCACCCCGGCAAGTCGCTGCTGCTCTTCGGCTTCAGCCTTCTCCAGCAGCCATTCCTGGTACTCCCCGGCGAGCCTCTCGCGCTCCTCCGCCACGTCGCGGAGGGCAGCCTGGTTGGCGGCGCGGAGCTCCGCCGCGCGCTTCTCCATCTCAACGGCGGCCTTGGCGGCAAGGGCCTCCCGGGAAGCAAGCTTCGCCTGCCTGGCCCGGTAAAGGGCCAGGAGCTGATGAAGCAGCTTCTCCTCCTCGGGCCCTTCGCTTCCGCCGGGCGCCTCGACGATCTTCAGACCCGCGGAGGCGAGGACCTCTCCATCAAAGGCCTCGCCCTCCGCGGGAGCTCGCGAAGAAGAACCCCACGGCACCTGGATGTAAACGCCATTGGGGGCCTCAAGGTAATAGGCTGATGGCTCCTTCTCGGTGGAGGGGTCGGCGGCCGGCGCAGCGCTCGACGCTCCTGCCGCCTCCGGGCCGGCAGTATGGTCGCCGTCCCCCTCCCCGGCCGCCGCGTCTGCGGCCGGAGCGGTCTCCTCCGCAGCCGGCTCGGCGGCTCCCGCCGTGTCCTCAGCGACAGGGGCGTCGCCGCCGCCGCCCTGCGCGCCCTCCTCCTCGATGACGATGACTTCCGTCTCCATCTGCTCGGGGGGAGGAGGATCTAGAAGAAGAAGAAAAAGTAAAAGAAGTTCAAGCAAATATCCAAAAAGAGACGAATCCAAGAAGACAAAGTTACGGAACTTACCTTGACGGACGTCGTCAGCGGCGGGCTCCCTCGCCGGGGAGCTCTGCCTTGGCGGAGTGGCCGCCCTCGCCGGGCTACTCGCCCTTGGCGGGGTACTCGCCCTTGGCGGAGTGCTCTCCCTTGCCGGGGAGTTCGGCCTTGGCGGGGACGGCGGGGCCTGCGGCTCCTCGGGAGCGACCTCCGGACGCTCCTGCGGTTGTGGCTCCACCTCTGCACAAGACAATCAAGACAAGACAAAAACATCAAGATATCAGCACAAGACAAAATTCTCAAGCGCTTCCGACAAGTGGAAGTATAGAACCCAGACTTACGCTGGGGGCTGCGCTGGGGGCTGCTCCTCGGAGCAGCGCTAGGGTCCGGCAGGTTCGTCTCCGCCGCGTCTCAAGTCGCCGCGACGGGCGAGTCGTCCGCGACCTCGACCACGGGCACCTTGGCCTTCTTCGCCACTCGCTGGGCCAGGGTCCTGAGATCAAAACAGAAAGCAAGATCAGAATCAGCAAAAATCGAGACAAAGTTAAAGGAGATGTGAAGCCTCAAGTTCTTACTCCTGTTCCTCGTCGTCGTCGTTGTCGCTCAGGGCGGAGAAGTCAAATGCCACCTGAGACGCGTCTGCGCGGGGAGCAGGAGGCGAAGACTCCCTCGGGCGCTTGGCGGTCCCCGGGGTTGGGGGCTGCGAAGACCCGGCCCCTGTGGTAGCCGAGGCCCGGGGAGCGGGCGAAGCTGCCGCTCCGCTCTGCGAAGACCTTCCTCCGCCTGGCGCTGCCGTGCGGGGCGCCTCCGCCGCGGCCTGTGTGCGGGTCGCCCCCGCCGTGGCCTGTGTGCGGGTCGCCCCCGCCGTGGTTGGTGCGCCGGGCGCCCCCGTCGCAGCTTGGCTCCCCCGGGTAGCTCGCGCCGCCCGGCGAGCTGGTTGTTGCCGGGGCGCCTGCGCCCTCGTCCCTGTCGCCGTCTTGCGGAGACGCTTCAGCGGAGAGCGCCTAGGGCTTGCCCGAGGCGGGGAGGTCTCCGATGACGAGGAGAGGTCATCGGCATAGAGCCCCAGGGATCCGTCGGAGTCTTCGTCGGCCCCGGCGTCCTCCTCCTCCTTCTCCTCCTCGGCAGGCTTGCTGGGCCCAGCGCCCTCCACTGTGGCCGCTCTCCCTCCGGCGCCTCCGCTCCCTCCGGCGCCTCCGCTCCCTGCGGCGCCTCTGTTTCCTCCGGCGGCGCTGCCTTTCGCCGCGGCCTCGGCCAGGATTCCGGGGATCCCGGAGTGCCTCAAGGATGGGACCCCGGCGAGCTCGTCGGGAGGAAGCTTCAGTAGCCTACGGATCTCCGCCTCCTCTGCTTGGCAGGACGCTTCCGCAGCCTCTGCCTCCTCGGGCGTAAAGCCAAATTCTCCTGCCGCTGCGGCTGCAGCGGCCTCTTCAACCCGAGAAGCTATATACGCTATCTCTTGGTCGGTGGTGTCCCGTGTGAGCTCCCTGATCTCGTCCTTGTTCTTCGCCACCTCCACCAGGTTGTCGAAGAAGTTCAAGATGACGTCTGGCTTGGGCGGAATCCACGTGCGGTCGATACCGTGCGAGTCACACGCGGGCATCATGGCGCGAAGGGCATCCCGGGCCGTGCTGTTGCAGAGGGGCACCACTCCCCGGGGAGCTCTGAACCACTCCGGGTGGGCCGGGTCATGCTTAAATAGTTCCCGGACCATCCCCTTCAGCTCCAGTGATGTGAAGTTGAAGTTGAGCCCGGGGCGCAGCCTCATTATGTCCGCCGCGTTGCCGTAATCCCATGCTGGCCTCTTCCTATCTTGAAGAGGGGCGATGCGGCGGCGGAGGAAATCTGTGCCTACTTCTCCGACAGACAACCTTGCTACTCGAAGACGAAGAATTCTGATGAGGGCGACGTCGAGCTTGCCGTCGTTCGAATCCAACTCACTCCAGTCCCTGCCACGCACGATGGCTGTTGTGCGCGGTGCAGTGAAAGGTTGCGGCTCGTCCTCGACTATCCAACACCAGTCTGCACGCCACTCCTCCCACTTGCCGCGGAGCTCCCCCGGCAAGTAGGACTCCTTCTTATTCAAGCGGAAGACCCAAGAAATCCCCCCGGAGAGGGGAGCTCCGGCTTCTACTCTAGGGGTGAAAAAGTGCCTAAACAGCGCTACGTTTGGGTATATCCCAATATAGTTTTCGCACATATGTGCGAAAACCGCCATCGTGAGGATGGCGTTGGGAGTGAAGTCTAGAAGATGGAGGCCGTAGGTGTGCATTATATCGCAGAAAAAGTCGGAAAAAGGGGGACAGAGGCCGCAGTGGAAGAAAGCTGCGAAGAAGAAGTACCCGCCGGGGTAGTTGTCCTTGGCGGCGGCCGGATAGGCTCGGGTGCGGGGATGCGCCTTGGTCTTCTTGGCCCAGAACAAGTAGTACTTGTTCCAGAGCTCCCGCGCGCTGAGCCTCGGCGAGAAGACGACGTTCCGCTTCCGCAACAAGGTGAGCCTCGCCGCTTGCTCCGATTTCTCCTTCTTGGTCTTCTCCGCCTTCGCCTTCTCGGTCTTCGGGGCCATGGCGGAGGCGGCGAGGAAAAGGGGGACGAAGAGTCCGGCGGCGCCGCAGATGCGGAAAACGGCGGAGGAGGTGCGGAGGCGGAGCGCAAAGGGGATCTCTGGAGATGGAAGAAGAAACAATGAAGGCGTAGGAGGGGAACCGCTCCTGCTTCCTCTGCTTTTATGGGGAAGTGGGGGACGTTTCGCTCTTTCCATTAAAAGAACGTGGCCACGTCCCATCCCACGACGCCGCAATCGACGCGTGCCGTTACGGGGGGACGCGGCGGATGCGGAAGTGGATTCGGCGTGCCGTGGGCCGCACGTGCCCGTGCACTGTTTTGGGCCTGGCCCAACAGCGCTCGGCACCGTGTGTGGCCCAGGCCCGGGGGCTCCTGTCGGTGTACTAAGGTAGGGGTACCTCAGTACCCCAACTTGTGCACGGGCAGTAGCAGCTTCCCGCGGCAGGGCCTACCACGCGCTCGCCGGAGACCTTCCTGCTCCATATAAAACCATTCAAAAACAAAGTATACAAGACAGAAGATCGAGACCCCGGCAAGAGGAGCTTGCCGGGAAGGCCGTTCCAGGCTCAAGATTACCTCACTCACGCAAGGCCCTGGCAAGAGGAGTTTGCCAGGAAGACTAGAAGATTATATTACAGAAGACATGCCTCGGTGCTATAAGCGCCCCGGCAGGGCCCGAGGAGCGACAAGCTTCAGAGCCCGACAAGCTCCCGGGCCCGGCAAGGTCAAGACCCCGGCAAGGTACTTGCCGGGGAGGGTTGCGCTATGTGTCCGCGCTCCAGCTCATCGAACCACGCGTCGCCCTGGGGCCACTCCAGGGACACGTGGCGGATGGCTGAGTAGCCTGGGGGACACGGTGGCACTCCACGGTGGTGAAGCCATCGTCGTGGCAAACGGAGACGCAAGGGCGGGCGCTTTTGGGGTCGACAGCGACGGGCATTAAATGCTCTTGTCCCCCACTGTCAAAGTAGGTAGCGACCACTGTTCATCCACTGTAGCTCCACTATTCCCGCACTGTTACAACTACCACCTCTTTTACATTTTTTGCCCTTTCTCCTACGTTGACACCTGTCGGTGACCCCTTGCACTATAAAAGGAGGCCCATGCACAACGTAGAAAAGGGTTCGGAACCTAGATCGCTCATACGCTCAGTGTAGCTAGTTCTTCAAGCTCCCGAGCTCTCCAACTCGATACAAACTAAGCAGGAGTAGGGTTTTACGCGTCCATCGCGGCCCGAACCTGGGTAAACTGCCTGCGTGATCTCCTCGATCTGCTCTTTGTGCTCCCTCCGCCCTCTTACCGCACAAGCAAGGGGCTCCGGTCCCATAGGTGTTCGTGGCGGACAGTTTCCCCCGACAGAGTTCTTTATGACTAATGTTGAGTCCATGGATTATACGCACTCTCAACCTTCCACCATCGCTAGCCTCTCTTGTACCGCGCAACTTTCGCCGGTACCATACACCCACCATATACCTTCCTCAAAACAGCCACCATACATACCTATCATGGCATTTCCATAGCCATTCTGAGATATATTTCCATGCAACTTTCCACCATTCCATTCATATGACACGCTTCATATTGTCATATTGCAATGCATGATCATGTAGTTGAAATCGTATTTGTGGCTAGGCCACCATGCATAATTTTTCATACATGTCACTCTTGATTCATTGCACATCCCGGTACAGCACCGGAGGCATTCATATAGAGTCATACTTTGTTCTAGTATCGAGTTGTAATATCGAGTTGTAAATCAATATAAGTGTGATGATCATCATTATTAGAGCATTGTCCCAAAGAAAAAAAAAGAAAAAAAAGAAGGAAATGCCAAGAAAAAGAAAGGCCCAAAAAAAGGGAAAATGCTACTATCTTTTTCCACACTTGTGCTTCAAAGTAGCACCATGTTCTTCATGATAGAGAGTCTCTTGTTTAGTAACTTTCATATACTAGTGGGAATTTTCATTATAGAACTTGGCTTGCATATTCCAACAATGGGCTTCCTCAAATGCCCTAGGTCTTCGTGAGCAAGCAAGTTGGATGCACACCCACTTAGTTTCTTTTGTTGAGCTTTCATACATTTATAGCTCTAGTGCATCCGTTGCATGGCAATCCCTACTCACTCACATTGATATCTATTGATGGGCATCTCCATAGCCCGTTGATACGCCTAGTCGATGTGAGACTATCTTCATCCTTTTTGTCTTCTCCACAACCACCACTCTATTCCACCTATAGTGCTATATCCATGGCTCACGCTCATGTATTGTGTGAAAGTTGAAAGGTTTGAAAAAATTGAGTATGAAAACAAGTGCTAGGCTAAAACCGGGGTTGTGCATGATATGAATATTTTGTGTGATGACGAGGGAGCATAGCCAGATTATATGATTTTGTTGGGATAACTTTATTTTGCCATGTTATTTTGAGAAGACATGATTGCTTTGTTAGTATGCTTGAAGTATCATTATTTCTTATGTCAATATAGACTTTTGTCTTGAATCTTTCGGATCTGAACATTCATGCCACAATAAAGAAATAACATTGAAAATTATATTGGTTAGCATTCCACATAAAAATATATATTTCTATCATTTACCTACTCGAGGACGAGCAGGAATTAAGCTTGGGGATGCTTGATACGTCTCCAACGTATCTATAATTTTTGATTGTTCAAGGCTATTATATATGATGTTTTGGATGTTTAATGGGCTTTATCATACACTTTTATATTATTTTTGGGACTAACCTATTAACCCAAAGGCTTAGTGCAGATTGCTGTTTTTTTGCCTATTTCAGGGTTTCGCAGAAAAGGAATATCAAACGGAGTCCAAATGGAATAAAACCTTCGCGAGAGTTATTTTTGGAACGATATCAACACAGAAGACTTGGAGTACACGCGAGGGAATAAAGGAGGCGGCCACGAGGGTCCAGGGCATGCCCCCTCCTACAGGGTGCGCCCCCACCCTCGTGGGCCCCCTCTGGCTCCCCCGATGCCCTCCTTCCTCCTATATATACCCATATACCCTGAAAACATCGAGGCAATAGAGAAAACCCTAATTACACCGCCACAACCTTCTATTCCCATGAGATCCCATCTTGGGGCCTGTTCCAGAGCTCCGCCGGAGGGGGGATCTTCCACGGAGTGATTCTACATCAACACCATTGCCTCACCATGAGTTGTGAGTAGTTTACCACAGACCTTCGGGTCCATAGTTATTAGCTAGATGGCTTCTTCTTTCCTTTTGGATCTCAATACCAAGTTCTCCTCGGTCTTCGAGGAGATCTATTTGATGTAATCTTTTTGCGGTGTGTTTGTTGAGATCCGATGAATTGTGGGTTTATGATCAAGATTATCTATGAGCAATATTTGGTTCTTTTCTGAATTCTTTTATGTATGATTATATTATCCTTGCATGTCTCTTCGAATTATTGGTTTGGTTTGGCCTACTAGATCTATAGTTCTTGCAATGGGGAAGTGCTTGGCTTTGGGTTCAATCTTGCGGTGTCCTTTCCCAGTGACAGCAGGGGCAGCAAGGCATGTACTATATTGTTGCCATCGAGGATAAAAAGATGGGGTTTATATCATATTGCTTCAGTTTATCCCTCTACATCATGTCATGTTGCTCAAAGCATTACTCTGTTCTTATGAACTTAATACTCTAGATGCATGCTGGATAGTGGTGGATGTGTGGAGTAATAGTAGTAGATGCAGAATCGTTTCGGTCTACTTGTCACGGACGTGATGCCTATATATAATGATCATGCCTAGATATTCTCATAATTATTCGCTTTTCTATCAATTGCTCGACAGTAATTTGTTCACCCACCGTAGAATTCTGCTATCATGAGAGAAGCCACTAGTGAAACCTATGGCCCCCGGGTCTATTCTCAACATATTAATCTACAATCTACTTTACTTTGCTGTTTTTACTTTCCGTTCTTATATCCAAAAATATCAAACTATCCTATCTATCAGATCTCACTTTTGTACGTGACCGTAAAGGGATTGACAACCCCTTATCGCGTTGGCTGCGAAGTTCTTATTTGTTTGTGCAGGTGCGAGGGACTCGCGCGTGGTCTACTACTGGATTGATACCTTGGTTCCCAAAAACTGAGGGAAATACTTACGCTATTGTGCTGAATCACCCTTTTCTCTTCGAGGGAATACAACGCAAGCTCGAGAAGTAATATATCTCTATCGATCGTAGTATAAAACTAAGTCTCCGGATTGCCGACCAGGTTCTCGCTTATCATGACAGTCAGTTTTTGGCTTTCTCTACTGAGGTACTTGACCGGACTAGCCAGAAGTACTATCGCAGTAGTTCTCCCTTTACACCCTAGCCGAACAATCGGGAACGTAGGGGTAAGCACAGGAGCTGGGCAACCCAACTATTGACCCAAGACATGATTCGGAACTGATGCATATAATGCAAACATCCAGGACGCCGAACACTCCCTATAGGTGTTCGGTATTTTCAACATATACCAGGGCTGAATACAGCCCCTGGTAATAAACCCTTATTGACAAGGCACATATGGCAATCTGATGCGGGAAGAGAACATTCCATGAAAAACTCTAGACATAATACGAATAAAACTGCTCTATTAATATTCCTCTATAGTACGGCAAGCCGCAAAATTTACACATAATGCCGAGGACCTTTTTTGGACATTTTACATGCCAAGAAGGTATATAACAAGAAAGATAGAAAGGTTTACACATGGTCTTAATCTAAAAAGAAACCTTAGTGCAGGTCCCTGCTGCACGTCTGCGCCGTTTCCTCCTCTGTAATGTGTCCTTGAAGGTGTGAGTACGATGGCCATCTGTAGAAAAAAGAAATAAACCTGGATACGAAGAAATCAATCCGGTGTGGCCATAGCAAGTTTGGTTCGTTTAATGAACCAAAAGAAGATAAGTTTAGAGTCCGAATAGGGTCTAGCCGAACTATGGACTATATGTAGGTGCCCCGGTCATCGCCCAAGGAATTTTTAAGACATAATTATGTACTCGAGGCACATATGCCATCACCTTATGGGGCAGTCGATGGGGGCATAGCTGTCAATCTTGCTCAGGTTCATCCGAGCTGCCGCACTGAGGCGTGTGACATACACGTTTAGTTGTGTCCGCTATAGATAGATTATCCGACTTGAATAGGCCGCATTGGGCTCGGCTGCCAAGGCCGCAGTGTCCTCCTCCGTACGGAGAGAGCGCTCCATATTTCCATTCGTTCCATCGTATGCTTAGATGTTCACTGATTTAAACCCTTCTGGGAAATCATGACCGAGCACCTCATCGGTGAAACATAGAGGTTGTGAAGCTCCTCTGTATCTTGCTATATCGTGGCATATGTCCGATGGTTGTGGTGTTTGGTATTGACCCCGAACTGGTATGTCACCGGCGCGGTTGGCTTGATAGCCGCCGTCCCGTGCGGGAGCCCGATCCCTAGGTCCGAATATAGACCTGGTCTTGCTAGCTTTTTTGTTTAGGTCCTCACGTAGATCGTGTTCTCGGACTTGGGCCGCACCCTCCTTTCCTTTATCGGGTGGTGGTGCGGGCTTTTTTACGCCATTGCTAGCGACTCTGTCCCGTCCGCGAGGTGGTCGGTCCGGCTTGTCGGTGGTGCTATTCTTCGGTGGGATGGGCGCAACGGCCTCGTCGTCGAATTTGGGTAGCAGCTTGCGCTTAGGATAGCCTTTGGTTTGGCCGTAAAAGCCATGTTTCTGTTCGGCGTCTGACACCTCATTCCATCTATCATTGAGTGTGTCCTGTGCAGCTCGAAGCTGTCTTTGCTGCTTTTTTAGGCTCCGTGCGGTGGCTATAAGCCGCCGATGGAAGCATTTTGTTCAGAGGGTTCATCTAGGATGGTATATTCATCGTCATCCAGGCTAGCCTCTTCTTCGAAGACTGGTGATACGTCCATTTTGCATCATGATTTTAAGTTGATATTTATTGCATTATGGGATGTTATTACACGTTATGTCACAGTACTTATGCCTTTTCTCTCTTATTTTACAAGGTTTACATGAAGAGGGAGAATGCCGGCAGCTGGAATTATGGGCTGAAAAAGGAGCAAACATTGGAGACCTATTCTGCACAACTCAAAAAGCTCCGAAACACCATTTCAGAAAATATAAAAAATATCTGGCAAAAGAGATCTGCCAGGGGGGCCACCACCTGTCCATGAGGGTGGGGGGCGCGCCCCCTTGCCTCGTGGGCCAGCCGGTGACCCCCCGATGCCCATCTTCTCCTATATGAGGTGTTTTGACCTGGAAAAAAAATCATGAAGAGGCTTTCGGGACCAGACGCCGCCGTCTCGTGGCGGAACCTTGGCGGAACCAATCTAGGGATCCAGCGGAGTTGTTCCGTTGGGGATACTTCCCTCCGGGAGGGGGAAATCATCACTGCCGTCATCACCAACAGCTCTCCCATCTTGGGGAGAGTTATCTTCATCAACATCTTCACCAGCACCATCTCCCCTCAAACCCTAGTTCATCTCTTGTATCCAATCTTTGTATCAAAACCTCAGATTGGTACCTGTAGGTTGCTAGCAGTGTTGATTACTCCTTGTAGTTGATGCTAGTTGGTTTACTTGGTGGAAGATCATATGTTCAGATCCATTACGCGTATTAATACCCATCTGATCATGAACAATATTATGTCTTGTGAGTAGTTACTTTTGTTCCTGAGGACATGGGAGAAGTCTTGCTATAAGTAGTCATGTGAATTTGGTATTCGTTCGATATTTTGATGAGATGTATGTTGTCTCTCCTCTAGTGGTGTCATGTTAACCTCGACTACATGAAATTTCACCATTGTTTGGGCCTAGAGGAAGGTATTGGGAAGTAATAAGTAGATGATGGGTTGCTAGAGTGACAAAAGCTTAAACCCTAGTTTATGCATTGCTTCGTAAGGGGCTGATTTGGATCCATATGTTTCATGGTATGGTTAGGTTTACCTTAATACTTCTTTTGTAGTTGCGGATGCTTGCAATAGAGGTTAATCATAAGTGGGATGCTTGTCCAAGTAAGGGCAGCACCCAAGTACCGGTCCACCCACATACGAAATTATCAAAGTAACGAACTCGAATCATATGAACGTGATGAAAACTAGCTTGACGATAATTCCCATGTGTCCTCGGGAGTGTTTTCATTCATATAAGAGTTTTCCCAGGCTTGTCCTTTGCTACAAAAAGTATTGGGCCATATTGCTGCACCTTATTTACTTATACTATTTGTCACTTGCTACCTATTACCTTATCACAAAACTATCTGTTACCGATAATTTCAATGCTTGCAGAAAATACCTTACTGAAAACTGCCTATCGTTTCCTTCTGCTCCTCGTTAGGTTCGACACTCTTACTTATCGAAAGGACTACGATGGTTCGCCTACACTTGTGGGTCATCAAGACTCTTTTCTGGTGCCATTGCCGGGGAGGGAATCGCCTTTGGTAAGGAAAAATTTATATAGTGTGCTGAAATTTACTGTCACTTGTTACTATGGCTCATAATCCTTTGAGGGGCTTGTTCGGGGTATCTGCACCCCGACCAGAAGAGCAAATAGTTGCTCCTCAACCTACTGAACCTACTGAAATTTTTTGCTTTGAAATTCCTTCGGGTATGATAGAGAAACTGCTAGATAATCCCTTTACACGAGATGGAACACTGCATCCCGATTTGCACCTAATCTATGTGGATGAACTTTGTGGATTATTTAAGCTTGCAGGTATGCCCGAGGATGTTATGAAGAAGAAGGTCTTCCCTTTATCTTTGAAGGGAGATGTATTGACATGGTTTAGGCTATGCGATGATATTGGATCATGGAACTACAATCGATTAAAGTTGGAATTTCATCAGAAGTTCTATCCTATGCATCAGGTTCATCGTGATCGTAATTATATATGTAATTTTTGGCCTCGCAAAGGAGAAAGTATCGCTCAAGTTTGGGGGAGGCTTAAGTCAATGTTATATTCATGCCCCAATCATGAGCTCTCAAGAAAAATGATCATTCAAAAAAATTTATGCTCGACTTTCTCTCCATAATCGCTCCATGCTTGATAATTCTTGTATTGGTTCCTTTATGATGAAGACTATTGAATTCAAATGGGATTTATTGGAAAGAATTAAATGCAACTCTGAAGATTGGGATCTTGACGAAGGTAAGGAGTCAGGTATGATCCCTAAGTTTGATTGTGTTAAATCTTTTATGGATACCGATGTTTGCCGTGAATTTAGCACTAAATATGGACTTGACTCTGAGATAGTAGCTTCTTTCTGTGAATCATTTGCTACTCATGTTGATCTCCCAAAGGAGAAGTGGTTTAAATACCATCCTCCCATTGAAGTAAAAGTAGTTGAGCCTGTTAAATTTTAAGAAAATACTATCACTTATAATGTTGATCCTATTGTTCCTACTTCTTATATTGAGAAACTGCCTTTCCCTGTTAGGATAAAGGATCATGCTAAAGCTTCAACTGTGGTTCATAAGAGTAATACTAGAACACCTACACCCTCTGAGCAAATTAAAGTTGACCCTAGTGTTGCTATGGTTAAGGATCTTTTGGTTGAAAATTTAGATGGACATGTTATTTACCTCCAAGAGGAAGCTGCTAGAACTGTCAAACCCGATACTAGGAATAAACATAGACCTGTTGTAGGCATGCCAATAATTTCTGTTAAAATAGGAGATCATTGCTATCATGGTTTATGTGACGTAGGTGCTAGTGCGAGTGTAATACCCATTTCCTTATATAAATAAATTATCCACGATATTGCACCTGCTGAACTAGAAGGTATTGATGTCACTATTAAGCTTACCAATAGAGACACTATTTCACCAATGGATATTGTTAGAGATGTTGAAGTCTTGTGTGGTTAAGTTAAATACCCAGCAGATTTTCTTCTTCTTGGTTCCCCACAAGATAATTTCTGCCCCATTATATTTGGTAGACCCTTCTTGAATACTGTTAATGCTAAGATAGACTGCGTAAAAGATATTGTTATTGTTGGTTTAGGGGATATGTCTCATGATTTTAACGTTGTTAAATTTCATAGACAACCACATGATAAAGAATTACCTACTAAGGATGAAATTATTGGTCTTGCTTCTATTGTTGTGCCTCCTAACGATCCTTTAGAACAATATCTACTAGACCATGAAATTGATATGTATCTGAATGAGAGAAGGGAAGTAGATGAAATATTCTTTAAGCAGGGACCCTTATTGAAAAACAACTTGCCTGTTGAAATTCTAGGGGATCCTCCTCCACCCAAGGGTGATCCCGTGTTTGAACTTAGACCATTACCTGATACTCTTAAGTATGTTTATCTCGATGAAAAGAAGATATATCCTGTTATTATTAGTGCTAACCTTTCAGAGCAGGAAGAAGAAAAAATATTGAAAACTCTGAAGAAACACCGTGCTGCTATTGGATATACTTTGGATGATCTTAAGGGCATTATTCCCACTTTATGCCAAAACAAGATAAAGTTGGAAGAGGACGCGAAACCGGTTATCGATCATCAACGATAGTTAAATCCTGAGATGAAAGAAGTTGTAAGGAAGGAAATACTAAAGCTTCTAGAGGCAGGTATAATCTATCTAGTTGCTGATAGCCAGTGGGTAACTCCTGTCCATTGTGTCCCTAACAAGGGAGGTATGACTGTTGTTCCTAATGATAAAGATGAATTGATCCCGCAAAGAATTGTTACATGTTATAGGATGGTAATTGACTTCCGCAAATGAAATAAAGCTACTAAGAAAGATCATTACCCTTTGCCTTTTATTGATCAAATGCTAGAAAGGTTATCCAAACATACTCATTTTTGCTTTCTAGATTGTTTTTCTGGTTTCTCTCAAATACCTGTGTCAAAAGGGGATCAAGAAAAGACCACTTTTACTTGTCCTTTCGGTACATTTGCTTATAGACGTATGCCTTTTGGTCTATGTAATGCACCTACTACCTTTCAAAGATGCACGATGGCTATATTCTCTGATTTTTGTGAGATTGTTGAGGTTTTCATGGATGATTTTTCCGTTTACGGAACTTCTTTTGATGATTGCTTGAGCAACCTTAATCGAGTTTCGCAGAGATGTGAATACACTAATATTGTCTTGAATTGGGAGAAGTGCCACTTTATGGTTAATGAAGGCATTGCCTTGGGACATAAAATTTCTGAAGGAGGTATTGAAGCTGACAAAGCTAAAGTTGATTCTATTGAAAAGATGTCGTGTCCCAAGGACATCGAAGGTATACGAAGTTTCCTTGGTCATGTCGGGTTTTATAGGAGGTTCATTAAGGACTTCTCCAAAATCTCCAGGCCTCTGACTAATCTCTTACAAAAATATGTTCCTTTTGTCTTTGATGATGATTGTGTAGAAGAATTTGAAATACTTAGAAAGCATTGATATCTGCACCTATTGTCCAGCCTCCTGACTAGAATTTACCCTTTGAGATTATGTGCGATGCTAGTGATTATGCTGTAGGTGATGTTCTAGGACAAAGAGTTGATAAAAATTGAATGTTATCCAATGTGCTAGTAAAACTCTAGATAGTGCCCAGAGAAACTATGCTAGTACCGAGAAAGAGTTTTCAGCAATCATATTTGCTTGTGATAAGTTTAGACCTCATATTGTTGATTCTAAAGTAACTATTCACACTGATCATGCTGCTATCAAATACCTTATGGAAAATAAAGATGCTAAACCTAGACTTATTAGGTGGGTTCTCCTGCTACAAGAATTTGATTTGCATATTATTGATAGAAAGGGAGCTGAGAACCCCGTTGCAGACAACTTGTCTAGGCTAGAGAATATTCTTGATGACCCACTACCTATTGATGATAGCTTTCCTGATGAACAATTAGCTGTCATAAATACTTCTCATACTGCTCCATGGTATGCTGATTATGCTAATTACATTGTTCCTAAGTTTATACCGCCTAGCTACACATACCAACAAAAGAAAAAAGTTCTTCTATGATTTGAGACATTACTTCTTTGATGACCCAGACCTTTATGTAGAAGGAGTAGATGGTGTTATTAGACGTTGTGTACCTGAGCATGAACAGGAACAGATCTTACACAAGTGCCACTCTGAAGCTTATGGAGGACACCATGCTGGAGATACAACTGCACATAAGGTATTGCAATCTGGTTTTTATTGGCCTACTCTCTTCAAGGATGCTCGTAAGTTTGTCTTATCTTGTGATGAATGTTAAAGAATTGGTAATATTAGTAGACGTCAAGAAATGCCTATGAATTATTCACTTGTTATTGAATCATTTGATGTTTGGGGTTTGATTATATGCGACCTTTTCCTTCCTCCAATGGGTATACACATTTTTTAGTTGCTGTTGATTACGTTACTAAGTGGGTAGAAGCTATTCCGACTAGTAGTGCCGATCACAACACCTCTATTAAGATGCTTAAAGAAGTCTTTTTTATGAGGTTTGGAGTCCCTAGATACTTAATGACTGATGGTGGTTCACCCTTAATTCATGGTGCTTTCCGTAAAATGCTTGCTAAGTGTGATGTTAACTATAGAATTGCATCCCCTTATCACCCACAGTCTAGTGGTCAAGTAGAACTAAGTAACAGAGAGCTGAAATTAATTTTGCAAAAGACTATTAATAGGTCTAGAAAGAATTGGTCCAAGAAACTTGATGATGCATTATGGGCCTATAGAACTGCATACAACAATCCTATGGGTATGTCTCCATATAAAATGGTTTATGGAAAAGCATGCCACTTACCTCTTGAGCTAGAACATAAGGCATATTGGCCTATTAAAGAGCTCAATTATGATTTCAAACTTGATGGTGAGAAGAGGTTATTTGACATTAGCTCGCTTGATGAATGGAGAACCCAAGCTTATGAGAATGCCAAGCTGTTTAAAGAAAAGGTTAAAAGATGGCATGACAAAAGGATACAAAAGCGTGAGTTTAACGTAGGTGATTATGTCTTGCTATACAACTCTCGTTTAAGATTTTTTGCACGAAAACTTCTCTCTAAATGGGAAGGTCCTTACGTTATCGAGGAGGTCAATCATTCCGGTGCCATAAAAATCAACAACTTCAAAGGCACAAATTCGAAGGTGGTGAACGGTCAAAGAATCAAACATTATATATGAGGTAACCCTATAAATGTTGAAACTAATGTTATTGAAACCGTAACCCCGGAGGAATACATAAGGGACACTTTCTAGAACGATTCAGACTCCGAAGAGGAAGAGGTATGTGGTATAGTAAGTAAAGCGACTCCAATACAGTTCTAATGGCAATTTTTCACTGTTTTGGAATATTTAGAAAAATAGAAAAATAAGAGGCAGTCCGAAAAGGACACGAGGCGTCCACGAGGGTGGAGGGCACGCCCTACCACCCTGGGTGCGGCCCCCTGCCTCGTGGGCACCTCGTGTGCCTCCCGGACTCTGGTTTCTTGCACGATACTTCTTTTGGTCGGTAAAAATTCACTATATATTCTCCCGAAGGTTTTGACCACTGTATCACGCAAAAAATCTTCTATTCTTGTTTCAAGCTATTTCCTGCTAGGGTTGACAAAGCCAGGCATCATGTCATCCTCGTCCTCCAACAATGAGGGCAACGATGCTTGGCTAATGAAGATAGAGCTGAAGAGGGAAGAACCCGAGGAGATCAACAAGGAGAATAGGATAAAGAAGGCTGTGGAAGATCAGGCTCCGGCAACAGGAGAAGAAGACATCCTTCGGCCCCTTCCAAACATTTTTACTTCAACTGAGATTGAAGCTTTCAAGATGATTGAGTTAGCTCAAATACAAAACAAGTATCTCACAAGTGAAAATATTTTGCTGAAGTAGCATATCGCCGCACTCAAAGGTATTATACGCAAGTTGGAGGATCTCCTACACTCGATGTATGATGATCCGGCATCACTGCTTTCAACTCCATCATCACCAACTTCGAAGAAGGAGACATGATCATATGGGTATAGGCACTCCCCTTGTCAACTGCCAAGCTTGGGGGAGTTGCCCCGGTATCGTATCACCATCACACTCCTATCTTTACCGTTTTTCTTAGTTCGATCCTTTTGGTAATATCTTGATCTAGTAGAATAAAGTTAGCATGATCTAGTTGTGAGCTTTTGCTTTATGATCTTTACCTTTGTAATCGAGTCCGTGAGCTATATAATAAAGATTAGTGTTGAGTCAAGGGCTTGATTTCCTTGCTATGATCATGAGAGAATAAAAGAAAATATAAAAAGGATCAAAGAGATCATATTTATCTTATGGAAAATAACGACTTCACATATAAAGAGTATGATGAATAAAAGTTGTTGAGAGTTGACAAACATAGTTTTGGTCATCGTTGCAATTAATAGGAAGTAATAAAGAAAGAGAGGTTTCACATACAAATATACTATCTTGGACATCTTTTATGATTGTGAGCACTCATTAAAATATGACATGCTAAAGAGTTGATGTTGGACAAGGAAGACAACATAATGGGTTATTTTTTCTTATATTCGAAATAAAGTATATTGTCATGGATCATCCAACATGTTGAGTTTGTCTTTCCCCCTCATGCTAGCCAAAACTCCTTGCACCAAGTAGAGATACGACTTGTGCTTCCTTACATCCTTAAACCCAGTTTTACCATGAGAGTCCACCATACCTACCTTTGGATTGAGTAAGATCCTTCAACTAAGTTGTCATTGTTGCAACTCTCTAAAATATGTATGATTTATTAGTGTGGAGAAAATAAGCTTTATACGATCTTGTGATATGGAAGTAATAAAAGTGACGGTCTGCATAATAAAGGTCTCTATCACAAGTGGCAATATAAAGTGACGTTCTTTTGCGCTAAGACTTTATGCATCCACCCATAAAAGCACATGACAACCTCTGCTTCCCTCCGCGAAGGTCCTATCTATTATTATTGCCTTATAAGAGTCAAGGTGATTTCAACCTTTCCTTTTTACATTTTATCCTTTGGCAAGCACATTGTGTTGGAAAGATCCTGACATATATACCTAATTGGATGTAAGTTATCATGGTCTATTACTGTTGATATTACCCTTGAGGTAAAAGGTTGGGAGGCAATACTATAAGCCCCAATCTTTCTCTGTGTCCGATTAAAACTCCATACCCATAAGTATTGCGTGAGAGTGAGCAATTGTGAAAGAATAGATGATAGTTGAGTATGTGGACTTGCTGAAAAGCTCTTATATTGACTCTTTCCGATGTTATGATAAATTGCAATTGCTTCAATGATCGAGACCATAGTTTGTTAGTTTTCAATGAAGTTTCTGATTCATACTTGACATTGTGACTGAATTGTTACTTTAGCATATGAGTTATATGACAATATATACATATGTGTTGCTGGTATGAGAATAATCATGATGCCCTCATGTCCGTATTTTATTTTTATCGACACCTCTATCTCTAAACATGTGGACATATTTTTCAATTTTGGCTTTCGCTTGAGGACAAGCGAGGTCTAAGCTTTGGGGAGTTGATATGTCCACTTTGCATCATGCTTTTATGTTGATATTTATTGCACTATGGGCTGTTATTACACGTTATGTCACAATACTTATGCCTTTTCTCACTTACTTCACAAGGTTTACATGAAGAGGGAGAATGCCGGCAGCTGGAATTCTGGGCTGGAAAAGGAGCAAACATTGGAGACCTATTCTGCACAACTCAAAAAGCTCCAAAACTCCACGAAACACCGTTTTAGAAAATATAAAAAATATCTGGCGAAAGAGATCTGCCAGGGGGGGCCACCACCTGTCCACGAGGGTGGGGGGCGCGCCCCCCTGCCTCGTGGGCCAGCCGGTGACCCCCCGAGGCCCATCTTCTCCTATATGAGGTGTTTTGAACTGGAAAAAATCACGAAGAGGCTTTCGGGACCACACGCTGCCGTCTCGAGGCGGAACCTTGGCGGAACCAATCTAGGGCTCCGACGGAGCTGTTCTGCCGAGGATACTTCCCTCCGGTGGGGGGGGCGGGATCATCACCGCCGTCGTCACCAACAGCTCTCCCATCTTGGGGAGAGTTATCTTCATCAAGATCTTCACCAGCACCATCTCCTCTCAAACCCTAGTTCATCTCTTGTATCCAATCTTTGTATCAAAACCTCAGATTGGTACCTGTAGGTTGCTAGCAGTGTTGATTACTCCTTGTAGTTGATGCTAGTTGGTTTACTTGGTGGAATATCATATGTTCAGATCCATTATGCATATTAATACCCCTCTGATCACGAAATATTATGTCTTGTGAGTAGTTACTTTTGTTCCTGAGGACATTGGAGAAGTCTTCCTATAAGTAGTTGTGTGAATTTGGTATTCGTTCGATATTTTGATGAGATGTATGTTGTCTCTCCTCTAGTGGTGTCATGTGAACGTCGACTACATGACAATTCACCATTGTTTGGGCCTAGAGGAAGGCATTGGGAAGTAATAAGTAGATGATGGGTTGCTAGAGTGATAGAAGCTTAAACCCTAGTTTATGCGTTGCTTCGTAAGGGGCTGATTTGGATCCATATGTTTCATGCTATGGTTAGGTTTACCTTAATACTTCTATTGTAGTTGCGGATGCTTGCAATAGAGGTTAATCATAAGTGGGATGCTTGTCCAAGTAAGGGCAGCACCCAAGCACCGGTCCACCCACATACCAAATTATCAAAGTAACGAACGCGAATCATATGAACGTGATGAAAACTAGCTTGACGATAATTCCCATGTGTCCTCGGAAGTGTTTTCCTTCATATAAGAGTTTGTACAGGCTTGTCCTTTGCTACAAAAAGGATTGGGCCATCTTGCTGCACCTTATTTACTTTTACTATTTGTCACTTGCTACCAATTACCTTATCACAAAACAAGTTGTTACCGATATTTTCAGTGCTTGCAGAAAAAACCTTACTAAAAACTGCTTATCATTTCCTTTCGCTCCTTACACTTGTGGGTCATCAACTGGTTCATAGTCACCGTCTTCGGCATCGCTGTCATCGGACTGCGACTTCAGACTCTGTTCGCCATCCTCTCGCTCCTCCTGCTCTATCGCTGGATTGCGGGGTCTTCGGCTTGTTCCGGAATGTCACCGTCATTAGTCACGGTGTTGCTGTCCTTTCCTTTACGGGATTTAGTTCTGCGCTTTGGGCGTCGGCGCTTGGGAGGTTCTTCGGCGGGCTTGTCCTCTACGGGATTGTTTTCGCCGTCACCCTCTGCCTCTTTGGGTGTATCCACCATATACACGTCGTATGAAGACGTAGCTTTCCACCGGCCGGTTACGGGCCGGCCTTGATCTGGATCCGCTTCAGTTTCGAGGTCCATCCCTTCGAAGTCTTTGGAAGCATAGTCAAGTAAATCGGTTAGATCTTCGACCGCGGCTATCAAGTGGGTGGTTGGTGGGGAACAAAATTCTCCATTGGCCTCCACTTCAAACCGAACATAATTCGGCCGGGTGTCCTCCTCTAGGGAGAGGTACCTTAACGACTTTAACATGTCGCCAAAGGGGGGGTGCTGGAAGATATCCGTAACATTGAATTCGGCGATAGACGCCTGGTAGGGTTTGAAGGGTGCAGTTACGCGCAATTCGGAATCAAAGGTCGTTGTTGAGTCCGGGGCTCCGATAACACGGACCTTGCTCGCAGTTGGGTCCATGTGCGGCTCCAATGCCGTGGAGTCTGCGGCTCCCGTGGTGGGGTTGAGCTTCCGTCCTTGGGTGACGCGATCTGCTCTGGATCTAGGGCCAGAGCGGTTGTAGGTGCTATTTCCTGATCTGATGACAGAGTTATGTCATGATCATCGTGGTGGCAGAGAGAGGCTGCCGTTGGCTCAAATCTGGCGAAGATCAGGTCACCGCGGATGTCAGCGACGTAGTTCAAGCTTCCGAATCTGACGTGATGGCCAGGGGCATAGCTCTCGATCAGCTCAAGGTGGCCTTCAGTGTTGGCATGGAGCGCGAAGCCGCCAAACACGAGGAGTTGGCCAGGGGGAAAATTCCCTCAGCATCACCATTACGGTGGACGACGCGATCCATCAGTCCTTCCGTCGATTACATAGTGGAATTCTCAATGAAAGCACCAATGTCGGTGTCAAAACCGACAGATCTCGGGTAGGGGGTCCCGAACTATGCGTCTAAGGATCAATGGTAAGAGGAGGCTGGGGACACGATGTTTACCCAGGTTCAGGCCCTCTTGATCGAGGTAATACCCTACTTTCTGCTGTTTTAATATGGATGAATATGAATACAAGAGTTGATCTACCTCGAGATCGTAATGGCTAAATCCTAAGTCTAGCCTTTGGAGATTGCGATTCTGTTCTAGCCTCTACGGACTAAAACCCTCCGGTTTATATACACACTGGAGGGGCCTAGGGTTTGTACATGTGATACGTCCAAAACGTATCTATAATTTCTGCTTGCTCCATGCCACTTTTGGGTGATATTGCTATGATATTCATACACTTCCATACACTTTTGATCATATTTGGACTAACTTACTAATCCAGTGCACCCCAGTGCTAGTTTCTGTTTTCGGCTGTTTTTGAATTTCAGGTTTTCACGTTTCGAGAACTGCCCAGAAAAATCCAGAAAAATTATATAAAAAATCAGTGAACCGGAAACAACACTGCGTCCGAAGGGCAGCCTGGGGGGGGCCACAGGGGCTCCAGGCGCCCTGTGGGTGCCCCCCTCCCCCCGGGCCACGCCGGGGGGGGGGGGCACCTGGGCCCCCCGAGGCTCCCCCGGTGCCCTACTTTGGCATATATTTAAAGGGTTCTCCGTAAACCTCAGAACATGACTTCTTTTCGCGATCCCATCTCTGTTCCGCCGCCGCCGCTTCCAAGATCGGGAGCACCAGGAGAACTCTTCCCGGCACCCTGCCGGAGGGGAGGATCACCACCGGGAGCTTCTCCACCACCATGGACGCCTCCCGGATGACTCGTGAGTAGTCTCCCTTGGACCATGAGTCCATGACCAGTAGCTATGTGATGTTCTCCTCCCGTTCTTGTGCTTCACTAATTAGTCCTCGTGAGCTACCCTACATGATCGAGGCACCTATGTAATCCTTATGCTGTTGCTATGTTGAGTTTGCTGGGATCCGATGGATTATGAGATTATGTTCAGATTGATCTTGAGTAATATATTTGATTCACCTCTTTTATATTTTAGTTCATAAGTAATTCTTGCATGTTCTCCGTTGTTATTTATTGCTTTGGCCGAGTAATAGGCAGTGACTCCAAGAGAGAACGTTATGCTCGATTGTGGGTTCATGCCCCTCGATGACTAGCTTGAGTGACAGAAACATGAGTCTAGGGGATGTGCTGTTGCCACAAGGGGGAAAACAACGGTGCTTGTTCCCGCGGGTGCAAGGATTGTTTACTTTACGCAAAGTTCTTTTAATGCAGTTGTCTGTTGCATTGAGTTTACACTATGGGTGGGACTCGCAACTTAATACAAGCGAGATGTTCTGGATAGATATCACAAGGTGGATGATTAGTAGTAGATATTGATGGATTTCGGTCTACTTACTTTGGCGTGCCGCCCATGCTTTGAACCTCAACCTTTCTTGCAATGTAATCAGCATTGGTTTGCGTTCGTGGTCCTGTCAATTGCCCAGCTGTAATTTGTTTACCTCACATAGCTGTTTTATCGTCTTTTGGGAGAGAGACATCACTAGTGAACATCATGAGACTCCGGTCCATATTACCATCATTGATCACATCCACTATTTACTTTTTGCTATTAATTACTATTGCAAAACACTATCTATCACTACTATCATATTTCTTTTAACCCTTTGTGAACTACAAGGCCGGAGAGATTGACAACCTCTCTGTACTCGTTGGGAGCAAAGTTATTTGTATCTGTGTGCAGGTCCACGTTGATTGCTAATTGCGCCGTTAGCAATTGACACCTACTTGTTGAACCTAGGAGTCTCTGGGGATTCGATCCTTGGCATCTTTGCTAGGGGAAAACACTTCTACTTACTTCATCTTACACCTTCCACTTGGGGTAACCAACGAGGGGTTCGAGGCCCATCAAGGAGTATTTTCTGGCGCCGTTGCTGGGGACTCCACTCTTCAGGATAGGGGAGTTGCATGCTATCTTTTACCTTTGCTTTTTAGTCTTGTTAGTTTACCTTACATTTTTGCTTTAGTTCCTTTTATCGAAAATCACAAAAATAGTTATCTTGCTTGCTTGCTACTATGGGTTCCACCGAGAACACCAAGTTGTGTGACTTCACTAGTCACAACAACGATGACTTTATCAGCACACCTATCACTACATCTGCCACTTCAGCACCTTCATATGAAATTAAACCTGCTTTACTAAACTTAGTCATGAAAGATCAATTCTCCGGTGCTGGAGATGATGCTGCTTTACACTTGAACAACTTTGTTGAACTTTATGATATCCAAAAGTACCAAGAAATAGATGGTAATATTGTTAAGCTTAAGCTTTTTCCTTTCTCCTTGAGAGGAGGAGCTAAAATTTGGTTTCAGTCTTTGCCTAGAAATAACATAGATTCATGGGACAAGTGCAAAGATGCTTTTATTGGAAAATACTATCCACCTGCTAAAATTATCCAACTTAGAAGTAACATCATGAATTTTAAACAATTGGATAATGAACACGTTGCCCAAGCTTGGGAACGTATGAAATCTCTTATCAAAAACTACCCTACTCACGGTTTGACTACTTGGATGGTTATCCAAACTTTTTATGCAGGCTTGAACTTTACCTCGCGGAACTTGTTAGATTCGGCCGCGGAAGGAACTTTTATGTCAACTACACTTGGTGCTGCCACAAAGCTTCTCGATGAGATGATGACCAACTATTCCCAATGGCACACCGAACGCGCTCCAACAGGTAGGAAGGTAAACTCTGTCGAGGAGATTTCCTCCCTTAATGAAAAAGTTGACTTGATCATGTCTCTACTTTCGAAGCAATCTACTGTTGATCCTCGTGATGTTCCTTTAAATTCTTTGATTGCTCAAGAACAAGTAGATGTTAACTTTATCTCTAGAAATAATTTCAACAACAATGCTTATAGGAGTAACTTTGGTAACAATCCTAGACCGTTCCCCTCTAACTCTTATGGGAACAACAATGCTTATCCTAGTACCAAGAACTCCAATACTGAACTAGAGACCATGCTTAGAGATTTCATCACTACCCAAAAAGCCTTTAATAAGAATGTAGAAGAGAAAGTACATAAACTAGATGATCTTTCTTTTAAGGTAGACCACTTAGCCAATGAGGTAAAATTGCTAAAAATTGAAACTTCTCCTCTTAAGGAGAGGGAAGTCATCCTTATTAATGCTACTCAAGTGCAAATTAATGAAAATATTAGGATGATGGCTAAGCTAAAAGAAAGATGGGCTAGAGAAAGGGAGGAAGAAGAGAGAATTAAGAGCCTTCCTACCCACCACACTGTTGCTACTATCCAAGTTATTGAGGATGTTCACACTCTTAGCACCCAATGTACTCCTGGTCCCAATGGACCTATTAATGGTGATGCTATGACTATAGAAGCTACTAAACAGGTGAACCTTAAGGACACCACTACCACTTTACTTGATGCTCGTGACCTTGATTTTGATAATTGCACTCTTAGGGAAGTTATTGATTTCCTTCACAAGATGTCTACTGATCCCCGCACTAGCACGCTTAACCTTGCCTTCACAGAGCATATCACTAATGCTCTCATCAAATCTAGGGAGGAGAAACTTAGAGTAGAAGCCTCCATACCTAGAAAGCTAGAAGATGGTTGGGATCCTATGATAAAAATTTATTTGAATGACTTCTCTTGTTATGCATTATGTGATGTTGGTGCTAGTACCTCTGTTATGCCCAAAAGAATATATGATATGCTTAAATTGAAACCTTATGATTCTTGTTCTTTTGGTGTTCGTCTCGTTGATTCTTCCATAAAGAAACCTTTGGGAAGGATCGACGATGTTCTTATTGTTGTCAATGATAATTATGTGCCCGTTGATTTCACTATTATGGATATTGAATGTGATCCTTCATGTCCAATTATTTTGGGACGTCCCTTTTTGCGCACCGTTGGTGCTATCATTGACATGAAAGAGGGTAATATAAAATTTCAGTTTCCTCTCAAGAAAGGGATGGAACACTTCCCTCGAAAGAAGTTACCTTTTGAGTCCGTTGTATGGGCTAGCTATTCTTTTACTCTTGATAAAACTTGATCTATGCATTATGCCTAGTTTAAAGGCATAAAAGAAAGCGCTTTTGGGAGGCAGCCCACATGAATACAATTTTTGCTTTTGTTGTGTCTTGATGTTATTTACTGCTGTAGCATCATCATTGTATCTTTTCTTTTCATATTTGTGCCAAGTATAGCCTCTGATTGCTAGAAAGTTCAAAAGTTGTGAGGTGCTGTCCAGGAAACAGATTCTGTCCTTGGATAGAAAAATTCGTATAAAATCACCAGATCATCTTTTTGGTCTGAATTTTTTCGACAGCATTCTCTATATAATTGTCTTTCGTGCGTCAGTTCTGAGTTTTTTGATTTGAGTTGCAGAAGTATCCCGAACAGGTCAATTACTGCCTGCTGTTCTGTTTTTCACAGATTATGTCCTGTTTTGCCTTACCTTCACTTTGCAAATTGAGAACTTGCTTTTTATTTGCAAAAACCTTTTGGAAATCTTGAGAAACAGTAGAACTTCAAGAATATCCTTATTTCCAGCAAGGTATAATTATTTTATTAAGGGTACTAACCTCGCTAATCAGATTATGATGAGTTGTGTATGAAGGAAGTTTTCAAGTGTGCGAGGGAAGATGATAAAAAGATTCAGGAGTGTCAAGAACTCAAGCTTGGGGATGCCCCCGTGCACCCCCAAGAAATATTCAAGGAGACTCAAGCGTCTAAGCTTGGGGATGCCCCCTGTGCATCCCCTTCTCCATCAACATTATCAGTTCGTCTTTCGTTTCGCTATATTTTTATCACTTCATGTGTTATGTGCTATGCTTGGAGCGTCTTGCTTTTAGTTTTCTTTTTAGTTTTTCATAACGAGTCAGAACCCAGCATTCCTTTATGTGGGAGAGAAACACGCTCCACCTCTACCTAGAACATTACATAGAATTTTCATGTCTATCTATGCTGTGTGTGTTCTTTGTCTTTTAATAGCTACTATCGTGCTCTGCTCTTAGTATTCATGCTTATTCTTTCAAGAGCTTTTATTTAGTTGGTTGCTTGAACTCTCTTTAATTACCATGCTCACCTTATTAAGAGAGTTTGCTTCCGTTGCATGGGTTAATGTGTCTATGATAAAGATGCTACTTTCATGATGGTGCTTAGTAGTTCAGGTTTTCTTTTGGTTAATCTCAAATAGCTGGGAGGTTCCCAATGTGTTATTGGAATACCAACTTGGTTTGTTTGCCTATGATGTGGTATGGTTTAGTAATATCTTCCTTCGAGAATTTATTTTGATTGACTTGGCGTATGCTCACGCATATTCAAGACTGTAAAGAAAGTATGTCAAGCCTTGATTATCTTTTGTTTCTAAGTAGCGATATAACTCCCATGCCTGATTCAATATTGCTTTGTCGCTCTGCATGATTATGACCGTCATTGCTCTCTTAGTTGGTCGCTCCCAGTCTTTTGTAACCTCCACCTGCACTAAGCAAACTAACCATGCAATACATAGCTCATGGGAAAGTAGCCTAAAAACTATTGTGGTAAAGAATATGTTGCTTATGTATCTTATTTCTTATGAGTTGCTTGCTGAGCGGTAACCATGTTTCTGGGGACGCCATCAACTGTCACACTTTTGTTGAATATCATGTTAGTTGCTATGCATGTTCGTCTTGTCTGAAGTAAGGGTGATTTACCGTGGGTTGAATAACTATGCATATTGTTAGAGAAGAACATTGGGCCGCCAACCAAAGCCATGCATCATGGTGGAAGTTTTAGCTTGGACCTTAATCCTCAATCTCTTATGAGAATATGCTTATGCATTAAAGAGGAGTCCATCATCTATTTTCTATGTTGTCCCGGTATGGATGTCCTCAAGTTGAGATCTATCAAAAACGAGAAATCAAATGCGATTTATCTCCTTGGACCTTTGTACAGGTGGCATAGAGGTACCCCTTTGTGACACTTGGTTAAAACATATGCAATGCAATGATAACCCATGGGGATCCGAGCTAATTAGGACAAGGAGCGAGCACTATTGGTATTCGATGCATGAGGCTTGCAACTTATAAGATGTTTTATACATGACACATATGAAGTACTACTACCGTTGACACAATTGCTTCCATGTTTTCAAATTAAAAAGCTCTAGCACTTAACCTTTCTTTTATCTTTATGTTGAAGCACCAACTACTGAGAGCATGATTGTCATTCTGAGTGTAATGTGCATTGTCCCAAAGTAGCATTGTCTTTTGCATGATTGTAATATCGTTTATTCTGAAATGATTGTATCTAGTCATCACTTAAACCTTGAAGGTGCCCTTGCATTTATGTTTTGCATCACTAAAGGGGGCAAGCTAGATATCACTTTATCATATTTGCACATCATGTTCATTGCAAATCTTTTTGATGTTTCAGTTTCATATTGTAAAACTTTCAGTCATTTGTGATTTTCTCTTGAGACAACTTAATTACTTTAGAATCATTGTCTCAGTAAGCTTTTGTCATATGACTATGATAAAGTCCTATATGGTTAATAGCATGTCACCACAGAAATTATTCTTGTTATCATTTACCTACTCAAGGACGAGCAGGAATTAAGCTTGGGGATGTTGATACGTCCAAAACGTATCTATAATTTCTGCTTGCTCCATGCCACTTTTGGGTGATATTGCTATGATATTCATACACTTCCATACACTTTTGATCATATTTGGACTAACTTACTAATCCAGTGCACCCCAGTGCCAGTTTCTGTTTTCGGCTGTTTTTGTATTTCAGGTTTTCACGTTTCGAGAACTGCCCATAAAAATCCAGAAAAATTATATAAAAAATCAGCGAATCGGAAACAAGACTGCATCCGAAGGGCAGCCTGGGGGGGGGCACAGGGGCTCCAGGCGCCCTGTGGGCGCGCCCCCTCCCCTGGGCCGCGTCGGGGGGGCACCTGGGCCCCCCGAGGCTCCCTCGGTGCCCTAATTTGGCATATATTTAAAGGGTTCTCCGTAACCCTCAGAACAAGACTTCTTTTCGCGATCCCATCTCTGTTCCGCCGCCGCCGCCGCTTCCAAGATCGGGAGCACCAGGAGAACTCTTCCCGGCACCCTGCCGGAGGGGAGGATCACCACCGGGAGCTTCTCCACCACCATGGACGCCGCCCGGATGACTCGTGAGTAGTCTCCCTTGGACCATGAGTCCATGACCAGTAGCTATGTGATGTTCTCCTCCTGTTCTTGTGCTTCACTAATTAGTCCTTGTGAGCTGCCCTACATGATCGAGGCACCTATGTAATCCTTATGCTGTTGCTATGTTGAGTTTGCTGGGATCCGATGGATTATGAGATTATGTTCAGATTGATCTTGAGTAATATATTTGATTCACCTCTTTTATATTTTAGTTCATAAGTAATTCTTGCATGTTCTCCGTTGTTATTTATTGCTTTGGCCGAGTAATAGGTAGTGACTCCAAGAGAGAACGTTATGCTCGATTGTGGGTTCATGCCCCTCGATGACTAGCTTGAGTGACAGAAACATGAGTCTAGGGGATGTGTTGTTGCCACAAGGGGGAAAACAACGGTGCTTGTGCCCGCGGGTGCAAGGATTGTTTACTTTACGCAAAGTTCTTTTAATGCAGTTGTCTGTTGCATTGAGTTTACACTATGGGTGGGACTCGCAACTTAATAACAGCGAGATGTTCTGGATAGATATCTCAAGGTGGATGATTAGTAGTAGATATTGATGGATTTCGGTCTGCTTACTTTGGCGTACCGCCCATGCTTTGAACCTCAACCTTTCTTGCAATGTAATCAGCATTGGTTTGCGTTCGTGGTCCTGTCAATTGCCCAGCTGTAATTTGTTTACCTCACATAGCTGTTTTATCGTCTTTTGGGAGAGAGACATCACTAGTGAACATCATGAGACTCCGGTCCATATTACCATCATTGATCACATCCACTATTTACTTTTCGCTATTTACTTACTATTGCAAAACACTATCTATCACTACTATCATATTGCTTTTAACCCTTTGTGAACTACAAGGCCGGAGAGATTGACAACCTCTCTGTACTCGTTGGGAGCAAAGTTATTTGTATCTGTGTGCAGGTCCACGTTGATTGCTAATTGCGCCGTTAGCAATTGACACCTACTTGTTGATGTTGGGGAACGTAGTATTTTAAAAAATTTCCTACGATCACGCAAGATCTATCTACCAGATGCATAGCAACGAGAGGGAAGAGTGTGTCTACGTACCCTCGTAGACCGGAAGCGGAAGCGTCAAGTGACGCGGTTGATGTTGTCGAACTTCTTCGCAATCCAACCGATCAAGCACCGAACGTACGGCACCTCCGCGTTCAGCACACGTTCAGCTTGATGACGTCCCACGAGCTCTTGATCCAGTTGAGCTTCACGGGAGAGTTTCGTCAGCACGACGGCGTGGTGACGGATATGATGTATTCACCGGTGCAGGGCTACGCCTAAGCTCCGCGACGGTATGACCGAGGTGTGTTTCTGTGGAGGGGGGCACCGCACACGGCTAAAACAATTCAACTTGTGTGTCTTTGGGTGCCCCCCTGCCCCCGTATATAAAGGAGCAAGGGAGGAGGGCCGGCCAAGCTCCTATGGTGCGGCTAGGGAAGGAATCCTACTAGGAATAGGATTGCAATCCTATTCCTAGTAGAAATCACCAAAGAAGGAAGAGATGGAGTAGGAAAAGGAAGAGGTGGCGCCTCCCACCAATCCTAGTCCAACTAGGAACTAGGTGGGGCGCCGGCCAGCCCTATGGGCTGCCTCTCTCCTTTCCACAAGGCCCACTATGGACCATCCCCCTTCGTACGAGGTTCCGGTAACCCCCTCCGGCAATCCCGATAAATCCGAAACTTTTCCGGTATACTTCCGGTGTCCGAATATAGCCGTCCAATATATAAATCTTTATGTCTCGGACATTCCGAGACTCCTCGTCATGTCCGTGATCTCATCCGGGACTCCGAACTACCTTCGGTACATCAAAACTCATAAACTCATAATACCGATCGTCATCAAACGTTAAGCGTGCGGACCCTACGGGTTCGAAAACTATGTAGACATGACCGAGACTCATCTCCGGTCAATAACCAATAGCGGAACCTGGATGTTCATGTTGGCTCCTACATATTCTACGAAGATCTTTTTATCGGTCAGAACCGCATAACAACATACGTTGTTCCTTTTGTCAACGGTATGTTACTTGCCCGAGATTCGATCGTCGGTATCTCTATACCTAGTTCAATCTCGTTACCGGCAAGTCTCTTTACTCGTTCCGTAACACATCATCTCGTGACTAACTCATTAGTCCTTTTGCTTGCAAGGCTTATTGTGATGTGTGTTACCGAGAGGGCCCAGAGATACCTCTCCGACACTCGGAGTGACAAATCCTAATCTTGATCTATGCCAACACCATGAATACTTTCGGAGACACCTGTAGAGCATCTTTATGATCACCCAGTTACGTTGTGACGTTTGATAGCACACAAGGTGTTCCTAAGGTATTCGGGAGTTGCATAATCTCATAGTCATAGGAACATGTATAAGTCAAGAAGAAAGCAATAGCAGTAAAACTAAACGATCATAGTGCTATGCTAACGGATGGGTCTTGTCCATCACATCATTCTCCTAATGATGTGATCTCGTTGATCAAATGACAACTCATGTATATGGCCAGGAAACATAACCATCTTTGATCAATGAGCTAGTCTAGTAGAGGCATACTAGGGACTTACTGTTTTGTCTATGTATCCACACATGTACTAAGTTTCCGGTTAATACAATTCTAGCATGAATAAAAGACATTTATCATGATATGAGGAAATACAAATAACAACGTTATTATTGCCTCTAGGGCATATTTCCTTCAGTCTCCCACTTGCACTAGAGTCAATAATCTAGCTCACATCGCCATGTGATTTAATACTGATAGTTCACATCGTTATGTGAATAACACCCATAGTTCACATCGCCATGTGACCAACACCCAAAGGGTTTACTAGAGTCAATAATCTAGTTCACATCGCTATGTGATTAATACCCAAGAGTAATAAGGTGTGATCATGTTTTGCTTGGGAGAGAAGTTTAGTCAACGGGTCTGTCACATTCAGATCCGTATGTATTTTGCAAATTTCTATGTCTACAATGCTCTGCATAGAGCTGCTCTAGCTAATTGCTCCCACTTTCAATACGCATCCAGATTGATACTTAGAGTCATCTGGATTTAGTGTCAAAGCTTGCATCGACGTAACCATTTACGACGAACTCTTTATCACCTCCATAATCGAGAAACATTTCCTTAGTCTTCCAGTTACTAAGGATAATTTTGATCGCTGTACAGTGATCTACTCCTGCATCACTATTGTACCCCCTTGAAAAACTCATGGCAAGGTACACAACATGTTTGCTATACAGCATGGCATACTTTATAGAACCTATGGCTGAGGCATAGGGAATGACTTTCATTCTCTCTATATTTTTCTGCAGTGGTCGGGCATTGAGTCTTACTCAACTTCACACCTTGTAATACAGGCAAGAACCCTTTCTTTGACTGATCCATTTTGAACTTCTTCAAAATCTTATCAAGGTATGTGCTTTGTGAAAGTCCAATTAAGCGTCTTGATCTATCTCTTATAGATCTTGATGCCTAATATATAAGCAGCTTCATCGAGGTCTTTCATTGAAAAACTCTTATTCAAGTATCCTTTTATGCTATCCAGAAATTCTATATCATTTCCAATCAACAATATGTCATCCACATATAATATTAGAAATGCTACAGAGCTCCCACTCACTTTCTTGTAAATACAGGCTTCTCCAAAAGTCTGTATAAAACCATATGCTTTGATCACCTCATCAAAGCGTATATTCCAACTCCGAGATGCTTGCACCAGTCCATGGATGGATCGCTGGAGCTTGCACATTTTGTTAGCACCTTTAGGATTGTCAAAACCTTCTGGTTGCATCATATACAAGTCTTCTTTAATAAATCCATTAAAGAATGCAGTTTTGTTATCCATTTGCCAGATTTCATAAAATGCGGCAATTGCTAACATGATTCGGACAGACTTAAGCATCGCTACAGGTGAGAAAGTCTCATCGTAGTCAACTCCTTGAACTTGTCGAAAACCTTTCGCAACAAGTCGAGCTTTGTAAACAATAACATTACCGTCTGCGTCGGTCTTCCTCTTGAAGATCCATTTATTTTCGATGGCCTGCCGATCATCGGGCAAGTCAACCAAAGTCCACACTTTGTTCTCATACATGGATCCCATCTCAGATTTCAAGGCTTCAAGCCATTTTGCGGAATCTGGGCTCATCATCGCTTCCTCATAGTTCGTAGGTTCATCATGGTCTAGTAACATGATTTCCAGAACTGGGTTGCCGTACCATTCTGGTGCGGAACGTACTCTGGTTGATCTACGACGTTCAGCAGAAACTTGATCCGAAGTTTCATGATCATTATCATTAACTTCCTCACTGATTGGTGTAGGAATCACTGGAACAATTTTCTGTGATGTACTACTTTCCAATCCGGGAGAAGGTACAATTACCTCATCAAGTTCTACTTTCCTCCCACTCACTTCTTTCGAGAGAAACTCCTTCTCTAGAAAGGATCCATTCTTAGCAACGAATATCTTGCCTTCGGATCTGTGATAGAAGGTGTACCCAACAGTCTCTTTTGGGTATCCTATGAAGACACATTTCTCCGACTTGGGTTCGAGCTTATCAGGTTGAAGTTTTTTCACATAAGCATCGCAGCCCCAAACTTTAAGAAACGACAACTTTGGTTTCTTTCCAAACCATAGTTCATAAGGTGTCGTATCAACGGATTTAGATGGTGCCCTATTTAACGTGAATGCAGCTGTCTCTAATGCATGACCCAAAACGATAGTGGTAAATCGGTAAGAGACATCATAGATCGCACCATATCCAATAAAGTACGGTTACGACGTTCGGATACACCATCATGCTGTGGTGTTCCGGGTGGCGTGAGCTGTGAAACTATTCCACATTGTTTCAAATGAAAACCAAACTCGTAACTCAAATATTCTCCTCCACGATCAGATCGTAGAAACTTTATTTTCTTGTTACGATGATTCTCTACTTCACTCTGAAATTCTTTGAACTTTTCAAATGTTTCAGACTTGTGCTTCATTAAGTAGATATACCTATATCTGCTCAAATCATCAGTGAAGGTCAGAAAATAACCATACCCGCCGCGAGCTTCAACACTCATTGGTCCGCATACATCAGTATGTATGATTTCCAACAAATCTGCTGCTCGCTCCATAGTTCCGGAGAACGGAGTTTTAGTCATCTTGCCCATGAGGCATGGTTCGCAAGCACCAAGTGATTCATAATCAAGTGATTCCAAAAGTCCATCATTATGGAGTTTCTTCACGCGTTTTATACCAATATGACCTAAACGGCAGTGCCACAAATAAGTTGCACTATCATTATTAACCTTGTATCTTTTGGCTTCAATATTATGAATATGTGTATCACACGATCGAGATCCAACAAACTATTTTCATTGGGTGTATGACCATAGAAGGTTTTATTCATGTAAACAGAACAACAATTATTCTTTAACTTACATGAATAACCGTATTGCAATAAACATGATCAAATCATATTCATGCTCAACACAAACACCAAATAACACTTATTTAGGTTCAACACTAATCCCGAAAGTATAGGGAGTGTGCGATGATGATCATATCAATCTTGGAACTGCTTCCAATACACATCGTCACTTCATCCTTTAACTAGTTTATGTTCATTATGCAACTCCCACTTCGAGTTGCTACTCTTTAGCAACTGAACCAGTATCAAATATCGCTATGAACACTAGTAAAATACACATCAATAATCTGTATATCAAATATACCTTTGTTCACTTTGCCATCCTTCTTATCCGCCAAGTATCTAGGGCAGTTCCACTTCTAGTGACCATTTCCTTTGCAGTAGAAGCACTTAGTTTCAGGCTTGAGTTTAGCTTTGGGTTTCTTCATGGGAGTGACAACTTGCTTGTCATTCTTCTTGAAGTTCCCCTTCTATCCCTTTGCCATTTTACTTGAAACAAGTGGTCTTGTTAACCATCAACACTTGATGCTCTTTCCTGATTTCTACCTTCGCCGATTTCAGCATCGCGAAGAGCTCGGGAATTACTTTCGTCATCCCTTGCATATTATAGTTCATCACGAAGTTCTACTAACTTGGTGATAGTGACTAGAGAACTTTGTCAATTACTATCTTGTCTGGAAGATTAACTCCCACTTGATTCAAGCAATTGCAGTACCCACACAATCTGAGCACATGCTCACTGGTTGAGCTATTCTCCTCCATCTTGTAGGCAAAGTACTGTCAGAGGTCTCATACCTCTTGACACGGGCATGAGTATGAAATACTAATTTCAACTCTTGGAACATCTTATATGCTCCGTGGCGTTCAAAACGTTTTTGAAGTCCCGATTCTAAGCCGTAAAGTATGGTGCACTAAACTATCAAGTAGTCATCATATCGAGCTTTTGTCAAAACGTTCATAACGTCTGCATCTGCTCCTGCAATAGTTCTGTCACCTAGCGGTGCATCAAGGACATAATTCTTCTGTGCAACAATGAGGATAATCCTCAGATCACGGAACAATTCCGCATCATTGCTACTAACATCTTTCAACTTGGTTTTCTCTAGGAACATATGAAAAATAAACGGGGAGCAACATCGCGAGCTATTGATCTACAACATAGATATGCTAATACTACCAGGACTAACTTCATGATAAATTAAATTTCAATTTAATCATATTAATTTAAAGAACTCCCACTTAGATAGACATCCCTCTGGTCATCTAAATGATCACGTGATCCAAATCAACTAAACCATGTCCGATCATCACGTGAGATGGAGTAGTTTCAATGGTGAACATCTTATGTTGATCATATCTACTATATGATTCACGCTCGACCTTTTGGTCTCCAGTGTTCCGAGGCCATATCTGCATATGCTAGGCTCATCAAGTTTAACCCGAGTATTCTGCTTGTGCAAAACTGGCTTACACCCATTGTATTTGAACGTAGAGCTTATCACACCCGATCATCACGTGGTGTCTCGGCACGACGAACTTTCGCAACGGTGCATACTCAGGGAGAACACTTATACCTTGAAATTTAGTAAGGGATCATCTTATAATGCTACCGTCGTTCTAAGCAAAATAAGAAGCATAATAAGATAAACATCACATGCAATCAAAATATGTGACATGATATGGCCATCATCATCTTGTGCTTTTGATCTCCATCTTCAAAGCACCGTCATGATCACCTTCGTCACCGGCTTGACACCTTGATCTTTATCGTAGCATCATTGTCGTCTCGCCAACTATTGCTTCTACGACTATCGCTACCGCTTAGTGATAAAGTAAAGCAATTACATGGCGATTGCATTTCATACAATAAAGCGACAACCATATGGCTCCTGCCAGTTGCCGATAACTTTACAAAACATGATCATCTCATACAAAACCGTATAACTCATCATGTCTTGACCATATCACATCACGACATGCCCTGCAAAAACAAGTTAGACGTCCTCTACTTTGTTGTTGCAAGTTTTACGTGGCTGCTACGGGCTTAGCAAGAACCGTTCTTACCTACGCATACAAAACCACAACGATGTTTCGTCAAGTATGTGCTGTTTTAACCTTCACAAGGACCGGGCGTAGCCACACTTGATTCAGCTAAAGTGAGAGAGACAGACACCCGCCAGTCACCTTTAAGCAACGAGTGCTCGTAACGGTGAAACCAGTCTCGCGTAAGCGTACGCGTAATGTCGGTCCGGGCCGCTTCATCTCACAATACCGCCGAAGCAAAGTATGACATGCTGGTAAGCAGTATGACTAGTATCGCCCACAACTCATTGTGTTCTACTCGTGCATATCATCTACGCATAGACCCGGCTCTGATACCACTATTGGGGAACGTAGTATTTTAAAAAAATTCCTACGATCACGCAAGATCTATCTACCAGATGCATAGCAACGAGAGGGAAGAGTGTGTCTACGTACCCTCGTAGACCGGAAGCGGAAGCGTCAAGTGACGCGGTTGATGTTGTCGAACTTCTTCGCGATCCAACCGATCAAGCACCGAACGTACTACACCTCCGCGTTCAGCACACGTTCAGCTTGATGACGTCCCACGAGCTCTTGATCCAGTTGAGCTTCACGGGAGAGTTTTGTCAGCATGACGGCGTGGTGATGGATATGATGTATTCACCGGCGCATGGCTTCGCCTAAGCTCCGCGACGGTATGACTGAGGTGTGTTTCTGTGGAGGGTGGCACCGCACACGGCTAAAACAATTCAACTTGTGTGTCTTTGGGTGCCCCCCTGCCCCCGTATATAAAGGAGCAAGGGATGAGGGCCGGCCAAGCTCCTATGGTGCGGCTAGGGAAGGAATCCTACTAGGAATAGGATTGCAATCCTATTCCTAGTAGAAATCACCAAAGAAGGAAGAGATGGAGTAGGAAAAGGAAGAGGTGGCGCCTCCCACCAATCCTAGTCCAACTAGGAACTAGGTGGGGTGCCGGCCAGCCCTGTGGGCTGCCTCTCTCCTTTCCACAAGGCCCACTATGGACCATCCCCCTTCGTAGGAGGTTCCGGTAACCCCCTCCGGCAATCCCGATAAATCTGAAACTTTTCCGGTATACTTCCGGTGTCCGAATATAGCCGTCCAATATATCAATCTTTATGTCTCGGACATTCCGAGACTCCTCGTCATGTCCGTGATCTCATCCGGGACTACGAACTACCTTCGGTACATCAAAACTCATAAACTCATAATACCGATCGTCATCAAACGTTAAGCGTGCGGACCCTACGGGTTCGAGAACTATGTAGACATGACCGAGACTCATCTCCGGTCAATAACCAATAGCGGAACCTGGATGTTCATATTGGCTCCTACATATTCTACGAAGATCTTTTTATCGGTCAGAACCGCATAACAACATACGTTGTTCCTTTTGTCAACGGTATGTTACTTGCCCGAGATTCGATCGTCGGTATCTCTATACCTAGTTCAATCTCGTTACCGACAAGTCTCTTTACTCGTTCCGTAACACATCATCTCGTGACTAACTCATTAGTCCTTTTGCTTGCAAGGCTTATTGTGATGTGTGTTACCGAGAGGGCCCAGAGATACCTCTCCGACACTCGGAGTGACAAATCCTAATCTTGATCTATGCCAACACCATGAATACTTTCGGAGACACCTGTAGAGCATCTTTATGATCACCCAGTTACGTTGTGACGTTTGATAGCACACAAGGTGTTCCTAAGGTATTCGGGAGTTGCATAATCTCATAGTCATAGGAACATGTATAAGTCATGAAGAAAGCAATAGCAGTAAAACTAAACGATCATAGTGCTATGCTAACGGATGGGTCTTGTCCATCACATCATTCTCCTAATGATGTGATCCCGTTGATCAAATGACAACTCATGTCTATGGCCAGGAAACATAACCATCTTTGATCAATGAGCTAGTCTAGTAGAGGCATACTAGGGACTTACTGTTTTGTTTATGTATCCACACATGTACTAAGTTTCCGGTTAATACAATTCTAGCATGAATAAAAGACATTTATCATGATATAAGGAAATACAAATAACAACGTTATTATTGCCTCTAGGGCATATTTCCTTCAGTTGAACCTAGGAGTCTCTGGGGATTCGATCCTTGGCATCTTTGCTAGGGGAAAACACTTCTACTTACTGCATCTTACACCTTCCACTTGGGGTAACCAACGAGGGGTTCGAGGCCCATCAACATGTTATCTTGCAGAGGAAGGAAAATCTACGCCCGAACCTGAACTTGCCATTACATGAATACAGGAGTCCTATCCAGATACGAGGGATGATCTTTTGTAATAGTCTTCATGGCCCACCAGCCCGGCCCACCAGGAGTTAGTCCGGCCACATGAGGACCCCCGATCCAGGACTCCCTCAGATGCCCATAATGGTTCCTACATATTCTACTAAGATCTTATCGGTTGAACCTCGATGGGATTCAGCTAATCCTGTATGAAGTTCCCTTTGTCTATTCATATGTTACTTGCCCGGGATTCGATCGTTGGTATCTCCATACCTAGTTCAATCTCGTTACCGGCAAGTCTCTTTACTCGTTTCATAATACAAGATCACGTGGCTACACCATTAGTCACATTGCTTGCAAGCTTCTTGTGATGTTGTATTACCGAGTGGGCCCTGAGATACCTCTCCGTCATACGAAGTGACAAATCCCAGTCTTGATCCATGCCAACTCAACAGACACCCTCGGAGATACATGTAGAGCACCTTTATAGTCACCCAGTTACGTTGTGACGTTTGGTACGCACAAGGTACTCCTGCGGTGTCAATGAGTTGCACGATCTCATGGTCATAGGAACATATACTTGACATGCAGAAAACGATAGCAAGAAATTTGATACAATCATATGCTACGTTCAAAGTTTGGGTCTTGTACATCACATCATTCTCCTAATGATGTGACCTTGTTATAAAATGGCAACTCATGTCCATGGCTAGGAGACCATAGCCATCTTTGCTCAACGAGCTAGTCCGGTAGAGGTTGACGAGGGACATCTTGTTGTCTATGTATCCACACATGTATTTGAGTTTCCGATCAATAAAATTCTAGCATGGATAATAAACGATTATCATGAACAAGCAAATATGATAATAACCAATCTATTATTGGCTCTAGGGCATATTTCCAACATCAATGACACCGTTGCCATGCTAACTATGTCGATCATAATCAGGACTTTAACTATCAGAGGGCTTGAACATAAGTGGAATCACCACGTCGTTACTAATGTCGAGGAGATCCATTTGGGCATCTCCCTCCCATACATTGTCTTCCATGACCTCTCAATAGATAGTAAGATCGACGATACATTTATTGTTGATTGGTTGGATTCTAGATACGTATAGAACTAATAGGGCATGCTATGAGAAGTTTGAGCAGTTCCACAAAAGCAAAAGACCCCTTTTTCTATTAAAATGGTGAGTTTGACTCTCCACTATCCATCTCATCAAAATCATAATCTTAGAGAGTGTGTACTTGAATATAAACACCCAAACATACGACAAAATAGTATTCGGGGCGTCAAGACGATGCCTTTGAGGCGATGTAACACTCACTAGACGCTAACACTCGCTTTGTCGTGCCGTTCTTCATTCATGTGATTAGCTCTTTTTTCTCTAGCAAGTTATTGCACTCGGTTATTTCATCTTGGTTTAATCTATGTTGCTTGAGTTTTAATTATATTCTGGCATTTGTTTTCATCTGTATATCGTGTTGGACTGATGTTGGAGACGACATTTTTTCTGAGAAGGAGAGCGAAGTTGTTAGGTGCTGGTTGTGGTGTCCTTCCACGTTGGCTTCGATGTCGGCTGGTGGTGGTTGCATGAGCCTTTTGGGAGCTCTTATCCCATGTTGAAGCCATGGAATTTGTGCTATGAAGCTCACCTGGTGGCCCATGAAATTCTCGCTCGCTCGTCTCGGCTCTTTACTCCGCTCACTCGCTTAGTTTTTTCGTCGCCCACTCCACGACTAGCTCAGAAAAAGCCGGTTATTCTATTTTTAAATGAAGAAGTTCATTAAATCAAAATAAGTTAATGTGTTTTTAAAAATCTTGGGTTTACAAAACGTGAATTAAAAAACCAAATTTTAAAAAATGTTAGTGAATTTAAATACTGTTCATAGATTTCAAACATTTTTCATTAATTTAAGGAATGTTCGCAAATGTAAAATGTTCACCAAAAAATCATGTGTATTCCAAAAGTTCCATAGTATTTTAAATGATTATGAATTCTTATAAATATTCATGAATTAAATGTGAAAATAGATAATAAAGAGAAGAAAAGGTAAAAGTAACAAAAAACTAGGCCGTATCTTCTCATAACCAAAAAAGCCGTCTGACCCAGTGACACACACCCTTATAGGCAGGGCCCACAATGTTTCCCACAGCCCCCGACACACCAGACGGCTCCAAATATGGGGAGCTTAATATCTTACAGTAACGATATGGTAGCCAGGTGGTGCAAGGACATGACACATGAGTGTTTGTTGTTGCCGGATCCATCCAACAAATACCAAATTGAGCCTTTCAAATGAGCATGGAAAAAAGAAAAAGAAATCATCGCTCGATGCAACAAATGAAGGATAGATCATTCCTGACAATTTCGACGACTTCTACTTTCAAAATGCTGAATGAACCAACAAGTCGTTATTGTTTTGCATAAGTAAGGTGTTCTTGAAAAAAGGTCTCATAAGAGTGTGCCGGTGTCGTGACACCAAGGTGCACGCCAGAACTACAAAAATCTACCAATGAGATACTCCCTCAGTTTCATTTTAGTCCACTCATAAGATTTCTCTCAAGTTAAACTTTGACCAAAATCATGTTAAAAATATATCAACAACTACAATACTAAAGATATACAACAGAGAAGTTAAATTCATAATGCATTTAAGGATGTAGATTTGGTATTGCGAGTGTTGTTATTTTATTACATAAACTTATTTGCAGAGTAAAATTTATGAAGACTGACTTGAGACAAAATTTATTTGCAGAGAAGTTAAATTTATGAAGACTGACTTGAGACAAAATTTATTTGTAGAGTAAAAAGAAATAGAGGGAGCATCGCGGCATACTCGTAGCCACCAGCCTTCAAGCGAGCCCCCCTCCCTATACCATGCTATCAGATAGCCCCCACGATGAGACTTCTTGAACGAAATTTAACAACTGGTATTAGGGCGAGGTCCAACATTTCAAGCCACGCTCACCCTAGGGACGCAACCCTTGGTAGTGCCTCGGGATAAGAGATCTTTGTTCAATGGATCGACTAGGTGAAGATGGCGAGCGAGCTATTGTCAGCAAGGTCATGGACGCTCGTTGGTGGAAGTGGTGGTGTTGATGTACTGTGCCAAAAAATCTCGTCAAGATTGCCTATGAGTTAGTTAGATGAATCAAGGAGTCATGTGTATGTTCGCACCTTTGGTCATCGCCGTTTATGTGAGCAATGGTTATTCGTTTATGTGAGGGTTCATTGCGGTTGAAGCATGTCACGGTTGAGAGACCCTCTGGTGAGTTATATTAGCACGGCGCGAAGATGCTAAAACAAGATGGTGGGTGGCTATCAACGTGACTCGAGAAAATAGATCAGGGTCAACCGTGTAGCTAGTGAGACAATAATAAGTGAACATGAGTCTTTTCGACGAGGTAAGATGTACTTGCTTGCTGTGTCCAAATAGAGTTCAATTCAGTATGAATATGAGCTTAAAATTCTTCACCATGATTGGGATATGAGGTATTCACTAGAAAATGACTTGTTATTCATCACAACCTATGAGGAGATCTATTGGAGACAGCGGGGATCACAGAACTGGATCCTCAAAGGGGATCTGAATACGGTTTATTATCAAGCAGTTGCAAATGATAGATGCAGTAAATGCCAAATCTTGATGCTTCGGGACGGCCACAATGTAATCTCAGACCCCGAGGCACTCTCGCAGCATATTTATGCCTTCTATTGAGAGCTGCTGGCCTCGAGCGAGCGTGGCGGTACCACTCTCACTGTGACTACATGGGCAGATGGCAGCAAGGTTTCAAAGGAAGAGAACGAGTAGCTAACGACCCCTTTTTCCATGGGGGAATTGGAAGCTGCCCTTTCAGACACCCGAACAAATACGGCCCCGGGACCAGATGGGTTTTCGGTGACGTTGTACAAGATATTCTGGCCACTTATGGGGCGGCAAATGTTCGAGTTGGTGAATGATTTCACAAGAGGCAGAATTGACATAAAGAGGCTAAACTACACAATCTGCACTCTGCTTCCTAAGACTCCAGGGACGGAGGTTATCAAGCAGTTTCGACCCATCGCACTAATAAACGTGGGATTCCGCCTTATGGTCAAGGGGTTTGCCACCGGCTTCCCTGGTGGGACATCGGGTCATCAGCTAGAGCTAGTCGGCCTTCATCCGCTGTAGGAGTATCCTTGAGGGGATTTCGGTCCTTCAAGAAATCCTTCACATAGCTGCCCAAGAGAAGGAAGACTTTTTGATTCTGAAGTTAGACTTTGAAAAAGCATATGTGACACCCCGAGACCGATGCGTCAGGTGTCAGCCAGTTATTTGTCGTCATTGCCATGTTATCTGCTTGCATGTTGCATCTTTGTCTTGTCATCATGCGCATTGCATCAGCATGTTTTCAAAATTTGCATCCGGCCGAACCCCCTCGTCATCTCCGTTGTCCGTTCTGAGTCCAGAAACACTCGCACGCGCCCGCGGTACCTCCGTATATTTATTTTATGAGTGGCCGGAAAATGTTCTCGGAATGGGATGAAACTTGGCGTGTGGTCTTATTATAGTGTAGACAGGCCACCTACCAAATTTTATCGCATTCGGAGATCGTTTGATAGCCCAACCGTTAAACTATAGCGGCACTATAGCAGGATAAAACGTCGGACGTTTTCGGTCTCCGAAAACCCCCGCGGGCCTCTCTCCTCTCCTCTCCTCTCATCTCAGCCCACCTCCTCTAACACAACCTACTAGGCCTGCCTAACCCCCCTCGCAACCGGAGCCGTCCGATTCGATCGGAGGGTCCAAAAATCACCCCTAGACCCAAACCCTAGCCAAAACTGCTATATATGGATACCCCCACGTCAAAAATGGCCTTCTTCTTCCTCCTCCTCAATTTCCGCGCAGCCCCTCTCCACCGCCACCACTTGGCGCCGCCAAGTCAGCTGCCCCGCCGCCAGCCGTTGTTTGCCACCACTCCTAAGCCGCCACCTCTCAATCCCCACGTCGCCCTGGCCACTCGCTGCGCGCCACTTGGCTCCCCACCACGCCAGCCACCGCCGCGGCCCGTCAGGGCCCTGGCCAGGCCAAACCAGGCCGAGGCACCCGTGCGCCCGCATCGAGCTCCCCGCCGCCCTCGCGCAACTCCTCCTGACCTCCTCTGCCCCGCTCTCGTGCACCTCCGATGGCCTCGCCGCCGCCAGGGCCCTCGCCTCCTTGCCTTCCGCCGGATTCCGCCGGCGAGCTCGGCTCACCTCCGCCGCCAGGACGCCCCCACGCCACTTCGCCCCTGCCGCCCTTGAGCTCCAGCTACCGGCTCCCGTCGCCGCTATGAGCTCCCTCCGGCCAGATCCGGGCTTGGAGCCCCCGGATCCAGCTCCTCCGGCCGGATCCCGCTCCTCCTGAACTCCTCCGCTTGGCCTTGACGCCGCTCGCTGCCGCGGTTGACGCTGGCGCCGCCCCAGCCTCGTCCCGCTCAGGACCGAGGAGGACGTCCGCGGCCTCGCCTCCCTCCGGCCTCATGGGCCCGGCCTCCTCCGCAACGGGCCAAGGCCCATGGGTGAGCTCCCCCTCATCCTCTGTTGGCCCAGTGCAGTTCGAGCCGGCCCGTTTTGTTTTTTTCCTCTGCGATGCATTTTCCTATTTTACCAGAAAACAACATATTTACAGTTAAGTCCCTGTTATGTATAATATATGTGCATGTTTGACTGCTTGTAACTTTTTGTGTGGTTGTCCAAATGATGCATGTAATATGTCAAAATGTTCGTTGTGATATGCTCTTCATTTTGTTTCATTGTGGCATGCTTGTTTGAGTTCGTCTTGATGCCCTAATCATCGTTGCAAGAGTGCTATATGTTTAAAACTGCTGATAACTGTAAATTTGTTGCATGCTTGTGGTGGTGATAACTTTGTGCATGTTGGTCCAAATGGAGTGTGTGATATGTCAAAATGTTCATTGTTAAGTGCTCTACATGTTGGTTGCTGTAGCATTCATGTTAGGTGCCATATTGCCATGTTAATCTGTGTTGCAAAAGTGTGTGTGGCTGTTAAGTGCTGAAACTTGTTATGAGATGCTGATTTGACTTGGTCATAGCTATTGATGTGTTTGTCTTTCATACCAAATTTCAACATGTTTTAGAAGCACAATGATGCCATCTTTGCTGTGGTGCAATCCACTTTCCATGATATGCCTTGGGGTGTCTTAAACAAGCTTGTAAACATGCCATGCCAATGTTGTTGTTTTATACTTAGTGGAAAAACTGCTAAGTCTGGAATCTGTTAAACCTGATGCTATGTTTGCTTGATGCCTCACTCAGATCCTTGCATGTTTTAGTATGTCAAATGATCATGTCTTGTTGTCCGTGTTATGCTCTATCCATCCATGCCCTTATTTGCATATGTGGCCTATTGTAGCTTATTTATTTCTTGCTCTCAAGTTGCTATAAATTTACCTGTCAGCCTGTTGTCAGCATGATCAATTTGGTGAAGCTTGTTGTTATTGATCCATGCCTCCTATGGAGTTGTTCCAATGGAGTTGTTTGATGTATGCTATGTCTATTTCATGTCCATGATCTTTATATACCTAGTAGAGTTGATATGCTTGTTTTTTTGTGCCTCCGAAGGCAGCATCGTGATGATGTTTTTGCCTTCCCAGATTTTGACTAAGTCTGGATAAATTTATTGAATCTTGCCATGCTTGTTTAATTGTGTTCCAGCAAGTTTTTGGGTGTGTTCTAAGTTCATGCTTGTTAAGTATCATGTCTATTTCACATTCATGCCTCTTGTTATCATGTTTGAGTGATGTAGCATATATATACCTTGCTCCAAAGTTGCTATGTTGCTGTTTTTGGACAGCTTGTTGTTATATCTTGTTTCATGTGTATGTGTTGAACCGTTGCTCCGTTTTGAGCGTGCTATATATGAAACTTGTGTGATTTTGCACGTAGAAGCATAATATCATGTTGGTTACATGTTTGGAGTGTGTGTGCTTGTTGTTTGGATGCATCTTGCATAATTGCCATGCTTGTCTTGTTTTGCTCATATCTTCTAGGCCGTAGCTCCGAATTAAACAAACTTTATATGAAACTTGACTAGAATTTCGTGTAGATCATCATGGTGCATGTTAACTTGCTGTACAACAACTTTAACTTAAGGTTTGTTCAGATCTGGACCAAATTCAAAATGTGCATATGAGGACTTACCGGAATTGATATATGTTGATTCCGGCCTCATTTAAACTTGTTGGCTTGTGCTGTTCTTGTGTGCTTCATCTCTTGCCATGGTTTGCATCATATAGACTTGTCTTGCATCATACTGGGTGGAGAATATTGTCATGTTCTTGAGTGGTGTGTTTACCGTGTTGCTTGCTTCTTCTCGTTAGTGCTTGTTCCGTTGCGGTCGTGTGGATTCATTCGACTTCACTCGGTTCTTCTTTGAGGCTTCTTCTTCGTCTTCTTCATGGATTCTTCTTCTTCCTTGCGGGATCTCAGGCAAGATGACCATCACCTTGGATACCTTTACTATCATTGCTATGCTAGATGTCTCGATGCTATCGTTATATGTCGCGCTACCCATCTTTTATTGTCAGACCCTCTCCTTGTTGCCATGAAACCTCTAACCTTTAACACCTTCCCAGCAAACCGTTGTTTGGCTATGTTACCCGCTCGCTCAGCCCCTCTTATAGCGTTGTTAGTTGCAGGTGAAGATAAAGATTGATCCATGTCGGATCTTGGTGTCGGAATATCACAATATATATTATTTATATTAACACACCTATATACTTGGCAATGGGTCGAAGGCTTGGCCATTTGCTTGGTGTTTTGTTCCACTCATGCCACCTTAGGAGCCGATAAACTAGCGTTATGTTCCTTGATTTTGCGTTCCTTACATGGTTGGGTATATGGGGACCCCTTGACAGTTCATCTTTGAATAAAACTCCTCCAGCAAGGCCCAACATTGGTTTTAATTTGCTCATAATAAAAGCTTAATTAATTAGTTAATTGCATAGGGAGTTAGCGCTACCCGAGGATTCTTTCTACATAGCAGGGGGGGCCAGTGCTGACGGTGTTGGTCCCAAACTGGGCAGCCTGCGGGGTCACCTCAAGGAAACTCAAGGGCTGGTTCTACCGTAGCTTTTCCCATCCGGTCGTGGCCTGAGACGAGATACGCGCGGCTACTATCAGGGTGTCGGTATGCCGGGAGGTCTTGCTGGACTTGTTTTACCATTGTCGAAATGTCTTGTGCACCGAGAATTCCGAGTCTGATCGGGCCTGCCCTAAGATAAGGGGTAATAGTATTATTACTTCTGCTGATCGTGAGAGCTTGTGATGCGCTAAGTTGGGACACCCCTGCAGGGTTATTGTCCTGGAATTAGCACGGGAGATGTTCGGTTTAACGGACTTAGAAGTGGAACCATCACACGGGTTAGCTTGAAGAGGTTAAAAGCACACAAAGGACACAGAGGGTTTATACTAGTTCGGCCCCTTCGATGAAGGTAAAAGCCTACGTCTAGTTTGGTTTGGTATTGCTTAGGCGTCGATGAACAGGGAGCAGATCGCTTGCCTGTCTCTCGACGGATCGTTGCTTGTCCTTGAACCGTCGCCGGGTCGTCCCTTTATATAGGAGGCGACGCCCGGTCCGGTTTATAGAGTCCCGAGGCCGGCTCATAATTGTGTCCGCCTCGGTCTCTACTCTTTCTTCCTTGTGTCTCAAGTTACATGATAGGACGGTTTACAAACCGTAAACTTTACATATGGGCCCTAAGCCTTCATGGGCCTTAACCTCTACTGAGTTTTTAACTACACAGCTACACTACCATAATCCGGATCTCCCTAGCCGGTTTATTCCTGCTAGTAATATCCCTGACATTAGGCCCCAGAATGATTTGAACTTGTTCATGTCAGTCTTCTAAATCTTGCATAAACTTCTTTCCTGCACCTTCTCTGTTTTGTAAACCGGATATGACGTCATCCTTGGAAATTATTTGATTCGATCATGACATCACCTCCGCATTTATTGCACACAACTGCTTTGTTACCTTTGTTTAAAGGCTATCCCGAAAATCGAGGCGACAGGAGAATCTTTATCCAATCTCTGACTTCCTCAAATCCCACGCTTGCCGTTTCATCTCTTAACCCCTATAAATACCTCTGCACCTTTGCCTTTATTCCTTCCGCTCGTCTTCTTCCTCCGTTGCCCGAAGCTTCTCCGCTGTTCTCGAGCTCGTCGCCGTCATCGACCAGGCCGCTACATTAACCTGAAACGCATCCAGAGCCACTCCGCCGCCGTCTCCTTTTGCCTCAGGTATTCCCCTTCTCCTGCTACAGATCCATAATCTAGGGTTCCTCCATTGCTTCCTCCATTAAACCTCGAAGCTCTGTCTGTTCATCCTATGGGCTGTTTTCTGTAGTAGATTCGAATCCTGGATTTGTTTCAAGCGCGCCCCTGCTCCGTAGTTTTATGCTTAGATTCATATCTCCAAGTTCGCCCTTAGATTCATTTGCTCTGTAGAAAGACCTCCGCAGTTCCTCTGTGATAGATCTGCATAAATTTCATCTTTTTCTTACCGCTCAGATCTATTTTACTTTAGCCTTCTGTAGAAACCTGTTTCTTCGTCTTGATAGATCTGTAAGACACTCGCCGGTTTAGTCAATCATATATTGCTTCTGCAACGCGTCAACAATGAACCCGACGGTTTAGCTTCTTTCTTTTTTGTTATCATAAACCGGTAGCAGCTTGTCGCCCGCTTGCTTCCGGGTTGTTAATGCCATTAGTCCCTTGTCTAAACCGTCGATATAGTTTTGATAATATGATCTGATTTACGCTTTGGTACTTTGAATAATCCGGATTTTGCACTTTACTTTTTCAGCATTTTCCTTTTGCTCACATGTCTGCCAAGCAGTTCGTCTCCTGCAACTGGGTCCCTTCCGTCATTACGGAAGAGGATTTAGCTAATGCTGCTGCAATTGGCACTCTGGGCCCCCAAGCAGTTCTGAAATGGCGGGCCCCAGGGGTGAATGCCCCCCTACCCCCAAAGAAGGAGAAATTATTGTCTTCTTTGATCATATAGCCCGGGGCTTTAGTCCCCCCGGTTCAAAATTCTTCCAAGACGTGCTGGCCGCTTTTCAGCTTCATCCTCAGGACATAGCTCCAAATTCTTTATCAAACATCTGCAATTTTCAAGTCTTCTCCGAAGTGTACCTTCAAGAAGAGCCATCAGTCGACTTGTTCCGGGATTTCTTCCACTTAAACCGGCGGACAGAGTTTACTGTCGGGCCTCATCAAGAGCTGGGTGGTGTCAGTATTCAGAAGAGGAGAGATGTAGTTTTTCCTCATGCTGCTCTCCATACACACCCCAAGGATTGGAATCAATCCTGGTTTTATTGCAAGGATACTTTGCCTGAAGGAGAGAACCCACTACCGGGTTATCGTGAACATCGTCTTCCTGAAGATCATCCACTGCCGCAGCGTCTTAGCTCCTCAGAACGGCCCCGGTCCGCCCCTCAACTCGCCAAACTCAAAGCCTTTATGGCCAACGGATTGACTAGAGTTGACTTCGTGCGTTGTTGGCTTGCCTGGAGTATCCTCCCTCTGAGCCGGCGCTCCGGTTTGATGTGTCAGTATACCGGAAAGCCGGATGATCCTCAGCGCCATACCGACATAATAATTCCTGAGAAGGACGTTATTGAATCTGCTAAGAAAATGCTCAACATCTCTTTGGAGGAATGTAGCCAAACCGGATTGGCTCCATATTACAAGAAAAACAAATTGCCAGCAGTAAGCTTTTAATCTCTTCTATTTGCTTCTAATCCTTCCATTTAAATTATCTTCCATTTATTTTTCATCTTCTACATAGGCCGACGATCCTTTTTGGAAAAGAAAACCTCAGGATAAGTCAGGCAAACAGCCACGCCGGAAAACCTTCGCTGTTAAGAAGAAAAAGGCAGCTGCTGGCTCCGGTTCACATGCTGAGGAAGATGATCCGGATTCTGAGGTATGAATTGATCCTGATATGCTTTGATCTGTTTTATCCAGATTTTATGTTAACAGTGTCTTTCGGCAGGATGTGGCTGAGGCTGATAAAGCGGCAGAAACTGAGGTAATCACTCTTTCTTCAGATTCTGAACCATCGGTGCCCAAGATTCGTAAAGCATCTCGGAAGTACCCTTTTCTCATCCTTACGCTCAACTGGACCCCAATGTTCTTTTGAAGAAACAACAACACGAAGCCCGCCGGACTACATGCCATAGTGGCCATGTAGTTGAGTCTTCCGGAATATCTCTCACTCCGGCTCGGAGGCGCCGCTCTGAGGTTTTACTTTCTCCAACTCTTCTTCATCCCAAGGCCGGACTTATACGCAAACCACTTAAACCGTCTGATCCTAACTATCAGGAGACACCTTTATCATCTTCTGGCGAATCGACTGCCACGCAGGTCCCGATTCTGAAAACTGTCCCTGGGTAAGTCCTTTATCTCATCCGGTTTACTTTTGTATTTGCCTTTGTGACTCTGACTTCTTTTTCAATTATTTCAGCAAACCCAAACCTAGCAAAAAGGCCAAGGCCAGCAAAACGGCTGCTGAGACTGCTACTGCTGATCCGGCAACTGATCCGGATGAGATCATCCCTCCGGAAAACGAGCCCACAATTCAACTTGACGATCCTGCTCCCATGGATCATGATTATGTTGCTGCTCCTGAATATCCCAATGTTGAAGATGTCCATGAACCGGCAAGTCATGTCCGGGCCAGCCCTCCTCGGACTAGCCCGGCTCCCGTTAGTCCGGTTCATACTGCTGCCCCTTCACAACCAAATACCGCCTCTTCCCCGGACATTCAAATAACCGGGACGGGTTTTACCGCTCCTGCTGAGCCTATCGTCTTAGCTAAGCACACTGCTAAAACGGAGAAACTCCAGCAAGAGAAGGGCAAGTGGAACACAGACTTGTCCAATTATGCCGAGCTGAGTGCCCAGGAGCTTTATTCCGGGTATTTGAACCGGCTTCATACCAGTCGGGACTATGAAGCTGGCTTGGTCAATATGATGAAAGACAAATACGAGGTATCTTACTTGTCTTTTGCTTTTGCCTTCTTTGTATTTCTGTCTATATCCTTGTAGCCCCCAAGTTCCGGTTTAGCTTTGTTGGAAGGTGAACCGGTACTTCCAAATGTGAGCAAATAATCTTACATTAGCCCCCAAGTGCCAGGGGCATAACTCGTTTTATGTGCCTGGGACTTGTCTAAATCTTCCTTTCGATGCTTCAACTGCCCATTAGCCCCCAAGTGTCAAGTAGATATCTTGCTTATGTGCTTGAGACTTGTCTTAAATTGTCACCTTTGATACTTCAACTGCCCATTAGCCCCAAAGTGTCAAGTAGATAACTTGGTTATGTGCTTGAAACTTGTCTGAATGGTCTTTTATTCCACTTGATTTTCTTGCAGGCTGACTTGACCCGGAGGGTTGAAGAAATAACTGAGCTCCGGAATAGACTTGCTGAGACTGAATCTGCTGCTGCCAAGGCCAAAAAAGATCTGGCGCTGAGCTTAACCACTGCTGAACAATTGAAGAAATATTTTGAAATGGAGCGGACAACCTGGGAAGTGCAGAAGAATGCTCTTGAAAAAAGAGCAAAGGATGCTGAGGAAGCTCTTAACCTGGTGACACAAGAGCTGACCAGTTTAAAGCGGCAAATAGAGCTTATGACTTCTGCCGTCTTTGGTAAATACTTAACTTGCATGTGTTTTCATCTCTGCAATCTTTAGTCCGTTCCGGCTTAACTGTGATAACCATATGCAGGGCGGCGCGTCACCCATCTTGGGGATGACCGCCGGAAGAGACTCAAGGCCTCGTTTACTCTGGTTGAGCAGCTGTATTCCGGCGCCCAAAGAATTATAAGTGCGATGTCTTTTAATAAACCGGCCCCCACCACTATCCAAGGCACTTTGGAGAAGCTTTCTATCTTGCAAGTACGCTTGGAAGAGGTGAAGAAATCTGCTGCACGGGCCGGTTCTCTTGTAGAGCTAACCAGAGCCAAAGCGTGGGTTCCAAACTTTGATCCGGACGAAGCCATGAACGGGTATCCCAGCACCAACGAAGATGGATCGGCCTTCTCTGGCAAAGATCTTCATGCTTTGACTAAGGAGAGGCGTCCTCTTGCCAGCAAGCTTGCTGATGAATCGGATTTGACCAGGTATCATCCGGCGTATGACTTAAAGAATGAGCGGGCGGATCGGCCGGTTTATGATACCGAAAATCTAATCCCACAAGTGTGCCCCCATACTTTCGCCCCAGATGTTGATCCGTCAGATCTCATTACTGAAGAGATGTACTTCCGTGCCTTATCCAAGATCGATTGGCGCGCTCCTGATTTTCGGCCGCTTCAAGAGGACGAAGAAGCTCCGGAACTGGTCGATCCTCAGCCTTCGCAGCAGGAAGAAGAAGCATAAGCCGCTAAATTTTAATTTTTAGCTGCTGTACTCTTTTGTCGAGACAAACTTCAATCCGTTCAGGCCTGCCGTGCCTTGTAATAGGATAGCTTGAAACATTGTCCGTCTTGATCCGGATGTCAGATGTTTGATTATGCATTTTGCGAATCGTAATCTCTTGTCTGCTATGGTTGACCTTTTATATCATCTGTGCCTGCATAGATAACACTAAAAAGATGTCCTAGCGGTTTACCGCCGGACCGATTAAATCGCTCATATATATATCAAACGAGTACCTGCTTTATACCAAAAAGAACTTCATACCTTTGATTAAGGATGCTTGATATCCTTAATCCGGCGAAAATTGCAGTTTCTGAGGAAGCTCTTGGCTCTGTTGGGGTGGACCCAATAATTAATCCGGATTTATAAGAACTATCGGTTTAAATAATGTTGGAGCTCTGTGTCCAGACTTTCGAAAATATGCGGCCAACTTTGAAGTTGGCCAGCTCCGGATTAAAAAAACCATAAAACACATGAAAAGAATCACAAATACAAAAAACACATGTTTGCAAATAAGACCATGTAGTCGAGGCTTTTTGCGAGCTGCCAGGCTCCCTATGTGCCAATCAAAGGGTGCGACCCAAAGGGCTATGACTATCAGTACTCCTAGGGACAAGAACTTTGCCATCAAAGGATGTACTCTTTTGCCATCAAAGGATGTACTCCAAGGGACAGGAAATATTGCATCTGCCATCAAAGAAGTACTCCTAGGGACAAGAACTTTTCTTTTGCCATCAAAGGGTATGTATCTTCCAAGGGACATGAATATTACATCTGCCATCAAAGGAAGTACCCTAGGGACAAGAACATATTTTCTTTTGCCATCAAAGGGCATGATCAACCAAGGCACAGGAATATTACATCTGCCATCAAAGGAAGGTTCCCTAGGGACAAGAACATGTTTTTTTCTTTTGCCATCAAAGGGAATGATCAACCAAGGGACATGAATATTACATCTGCCATCAAAGGAAGGTTCCCTAGGGACAAGAACAGGTTGTTTTTTCTTTTGCCATCAAAGGGAATGATCAACCAAGGGACAGGAATATTACATCTGCCATCAAAGGAAGGTTCCCTAGGGACAAGAACTTTTCTTTTGCCATCAAAGGGATTTGGTCCACCAAGGGACATGAATATTACATCTGCCATCAAAGGTGGATCCCTAAGGACAAGAACTTTTCTTTTGCCATCAAAGGGATTTGGCCCACCAAGGGACAGGAATATTACATCTGCCATCAAAGGTGGATCCCTAAGGACAAGAACTTTTCTCTTGCCATCAAAGGGATTTGGCCCACCAAGGGACAGGAATATTACATCTGGCATCAAAGGTGGATCCCTAAGGACAAGAACATTATGTAAACCGGACCAGAAAAGACTTTATCGAGGATTCATATGTGATCCGTAGCTCGCTAGTTTGGTCCCTTCTGCATAAGATAGTTTGTTCAAAATATCTGTAATAATTTCACAAGACATATACTTAGAAGAAAAAAAGGCTGATCCCCCGGTTTACCGAGGGTGCCGGTTTATTCATTAATCATAATATATACATAGGATACAGCAGAGCTCATGGCTCAGGTGTAGTAGGGCCGCAGGAGAGCGATGTTCCACGGCCTCTTTGTCTCTTCTTCTGATGTCCGTGAGTCTTTGTGCTCTCGAACGTCCACCAGGTAATATGAACCGTTGTGTAGATTCTTACTGACCACAAAGGGCCCTTCCCAAGGCGGGGATAGCTTGTGCATATCTGTTTGGTCTTGGATGAGCCGGAGTACCAAATCCCCTTCCTGGAACGTCCTGGTTTTAACCCGGTGGCTGTGATATCTGTGCAAGTCCTGCAGATAAATCGCGGATCGCGCTGCTGCTATGTCACGCTCTTCATCTAGCCGGTCCAAAATGTCCTGTCTTGCCTGTTCATTGGCTGCTTCGACATAAGCCATCACTCGTGGTGAATCATGGCGGATATCGCTTGAAAGAACCGCTTCAGCACCGTACACCATGAAGAAAGGTGTATAACATGTGGACCGGTTTGGCGTAGTATTGATGCTCCAGAGGACAGAAGGTAACTCCTCAACCCAGCACCCTGGTGTTCTTTGCAAGGGAGTCATAAGCCGGGGCTTGATACCTCGCAAAATCTCTTGATTGGCCCTTTCAGCTTGACCATTGGATTGAGGGTGAGCTACAGAAGATACATCTAGACGAATATGCTCCCGTTGACAAAATTCTTCCATCTCTCCTTTCGATAAATTCGTGCCATTATCTGTGATGATGCTGTGTGGAAAGCCAAACCGGAAAATTACCTTTTTGATGAATTTAACCGCTGTTGCCGCATCACACTTGCTCACAGGCTCTGCCTCAATCCACTTTGTAAACTTGTCCACAGCAACCAGCAGATGAGTTTTTTGATCTTGGGATAGTTTAAAAGGTCCAACCATATCAAGCCCCCAAGTCGCAAACGGCCAAGTAATCGGTATCATCCGCAACTCCTGCGCTGGAACCAGAGCACGCCGTGAAAATTTCTGACAAGCATCGCACCTCCGGACTAGATCCTCCGCATCAGCATGGGCTGTCAGCCAATAGAACCCGTGTCGAAAAGCTTTGGCCACCAAGGATTTTTCAACCGGCGTGATGGCCACAATCCCCTTCATGAATCTCTCGAAGGATGTCATAGCCTTCCTCGGATGATACACACCGCTGAAATGCTCCAGAAACACTGCGATGGTGAAGCTCCCCGTTTACGATTGTCATGGACTTGGATCGCCGGATTATCTGTCTTGCTTCAATCTCATCATCTGGCAACTCTCCACGGCTTAGATACGCCAAGTATGTGAGCGTCCAATCCGGAATAACATGAAGTGCCGCAACTAGCTGCGCTTCCGGATCAGGAACGGCCAGATCTTCTTCCGACGGTACCTGAACTGATGGACTGTGTAGCTCATCCAAAAAAAGTATTCGGTGGCACCGGTTTACGCTGAGAACCCAGCCGGCTTAGAGCATCGGCCGCTTCATTTCTTCGCTGGTCTATGTGATCCACCTGATACCCTTTGAAATATCCTGCGACTGCTTCAACTTCTCGTCTGTAAGCTGCCATGAGAGGGTCTTTAGAATCCCACTTGCTGGATACTTGCTGTGCCACTAAATCTGAATCACCAAAACACTTGACCTGACTCAAGTTCATCTCCTTAGCCATCCGCAGGCCATGAAGAAATGCCTCATATTCTGCTGCATTGTTAGTACAAGGAAACATTAGACGGAGGACATAACAAAACTTGTCACCTCGCGGGGAAGTTAACACAACTCCAGCCCCCGAGCCCTCTAATTGCCTCGAACCGTCAAAGTGAATAGTCCAGTATGTAAGATCCGGCTTCTCCTCTGGTGCTTGCAATTCTGTCCAATCATTGATGAAATCCACCAATGCTTGGGATTTGATAGCGGTGCATGGCACATAATTTAATCCGTGTGGGCTAAGCTCAATGGCCCACTTCGCCACTCTGGCTGTGGCTTCCCTGTTCTGGATTATATCCCCAAATAGAGATGAACTGACAACAATTATTGGGTGGCCTTGGAAATAATGCTTCAATTTTCGGTTTGCCATGAACACGCCATATACCAGCTTCGGCCAACGCGGGTACCTTTGTTTGGATTCAATGAGAACCTCACTGACATAATAAACCAGACGTTTAACCGGATACTCCTTTCCTGCTTCTTTGCGCTCGACCATGATTGCCACGCTAACTGCCCGTGCATTGGCAGCGACGTATAACAGCAGCGGCTCCTTATCAACGGGGGCAGCAAGGACCGGTGGCTCTGCCAGTTGACGCTTCAAATCCTCAAACGCAGCGTTTGCCTCATCACTCCATATAAACCGGTCTGTCTTTCTTAGCATCTGATAAAGCGGGATAGCCTTCTCCCCCAGACGACTGATGAATCAGCTCAACGCTGTAATCCGACCAGCGATACGCTGAACATCATTGATACAAGACGGTTTAGTCAGGGACGTGATTGCCTTGATCTTCTCCGGATTGGCTTATATTCCTCTGTTGGATACCAAGAATCCAAGGAGCTTGCCCGCCGGAACACCAAAAGCACACTTCTCCGGATTAAGCATCATTTTATAGGCCCGAAGGTTATCGAAGGTTTCCTTGAGGTCCTCTATCACTGTCTCCTCCTTCCTTGACTTCACCACAATGTCATCCACATAGGCATGAACATTTTTCCCTATCTGCCCCTTAAGGCAGTTCTGCACGCAATGCTGGTAAGTTGCTTGGGCACTCTTGAGCCCAAAGAGCATAGATACGTAGCAAAAAGCACCAAAAGGAGTTATGAAAGCTGTCTTCTCTTGGTCTTTAACTGCCATCTTGATCTGGTGATACCCTGAATATGCATCCAAAAACTTAGCCGCTCACATCCCGCCGTAGCATCAATGATCTGATCAATACGAGGGAGAGCAAAAGGATCGGTCGGACACGCTTTCTTTAGGTCTGTGTAATCCACACACATCCTCCACTTTCCATTTTTCTTTAACACCAGCACCGGATTAGCCAACCACTCCGGGTGAAAAACTTCAACTATGAACCGTGCGGCCAAAAGTCTGGCCACTTCTTCACCTATAGCCTTGCGCCTTTCTTCGTTGAAGCAGCACAAGTACTGCTTGACCGGTTTGAACTTCGGATCAATATTAAGACTGTGCTCAGCGAGTTCCCTCGGTATACCTGGCATGTCAGAAGGTTTCCATGCAAAGATATCCCGGTTCTCACGGATGAACTCGATGAGCGCGCTTTCCTATTTAGGATCAACGTTAGCGCTGATAGTGAACTGCTTGGATGAATCGCCTGGCACAAAGTCAACTTGCTTGGTCTCCTCTGCAGATTTGAACTTCAGCGCCAGATCATGCTCTGTAGTTGGCTTCTTCAACGGGGACATATCTGCCGGATCAACATTGTCTTTGTAAAATTTCAATTCCTTCGTAGCACATACTGCCCCTGCATAAGCAGCGTCTCCTTCCTCGCACTCCAATGAGATCTTGCGACTTCCATGAACCGTGATGGTTCCCTTGTGACCCGGCATCTTGAGCTGCAGATAAACGTAACACGGCCTAGCCATAAATTTGGCGTAAACCGGTCGTCCAAACGGGGCATGATATGGGCTCCGGATCTTTACAACTTCAAAGGTTATCATCTCTGACCTGGAATCCTGTTCATCTCCAAAGGTAACTTCTAGGTCAATTTTCCCAACATGGTAAGCTGATTTACCTGGCACTACTCCATGGAATACCGTGTTTGACTGCCTTAGCTTCTTATCCGCCAGCCCCATGCGACGGAAAGTCTCGTAATATAAGATATTGATGCTGCTGCCGCCGTCCATGAGAACCTTGGTGAATTTGTAGCCACCCACCTATGATGCCACTACTAAGGCCAATTGGCCCGGATTATCAACCCGTGGCGGGTGATCCTCTCTGCTCCACACAATAGGTTGTTCTGACCAACGCAGGAATCATGGTGTTGCCGGTTCAACCGTGTGGACCGCCCGCTTTAAGACTTTCTGATCTCGTTTGCACAAACTTGTAGTGAACACATGATACTGTCCACTACTCAGCTCCTTCGGATTACTTTGATATCCGGATTGCTGCTGCTGCTGACACTGCTGATTGCCTTGATTGTTGTGATTACCCTGGCCCTGCTGTTGGTTATTTTGGCTATTGTAACCGCCCTGACCATACTGATGGTTGCCTTGGTTATTGTAACCGCCCTGACCATACTGATGATTGCCTTGGTTATTGTAACCATTGTTGTTGCCATGATATCCTGATCCGGAGCCATTACCCTGATGACCCGGACCATGAAACCCGGGGCCTGTACCGCCGCCTGGTGGCCCGTTGTTGGATCTGGCCCGGTTCATGGCCTCCATCATGACTCGGCATTCTCCCCAGGTATGTTTAGCTGGATGTTCCTCTGTGCCATGTTTTGGGCAAGGCTCGTTCAATTGTCGCTCCCAATTAATGAACCCTCCGCCATTTTGCGGAAGCGGTTTACCCTTGTTGCGCTGAAAGCTTCCTTGAACTTTGGTATTGGCCACAAAATCAGAGCCACCCTCTGCCTTTCGCTTACCGTTGAAGTTTGTTCCGGTCGGATTAGCCTGCGCCGGTTTACCAGGTTTATTTGCTTTACCGGATTTATCTCCATCCGCTACTGGATACTTAGTGTTGTCGGAGTCCCCATACTTTACCAGAGTACTCACGAGAGTTCCCATGTCATTACAATCCCGTTTGAGCCGTCCTAGTTTCAATTTCAGAGACTCAAACCGGCAATTCTTTTCCAGTGTTACTATCGCCGTACTGGGGCTGATACCGTTCGAAGAGTGCAAGATTTCTGATACTCGCCGCACCCATGCACTCGTAGGCCCCTGCTCTCCTTGTATACATGTCGCTAGGTCCACCACTGACATCGACTGTTTGGACGTGTCCTTAAATTTTTTAATAAACTGGCGGCGCAACTCACCCCATGATTCGATGGAGTTAGGCGGTAAGCCCTTTAACCAGGTCCGGGTTGTACCCTCAAGCATCATGGTAAAGTACTTCGCACACGCCGCTTCATCCACGTCCAGCATCTCCATAGCCATCTCATAGCTCTCAATCCAAGCCTCTGGAGCCAAATATGTTGTGTAGTTAGGCACCTTACGTGGACCCTTGAAATCCTTGGGTAACCTTACGCTTCGTAAAGCGGGAATAAGACACTGCACCCCAAAGGAACTCGTCGTGACTCCCGTCTCTGTTGTGGTTGTGCGAACCGGCGTCGTTTGGCGGATATCCTCGCGGGCCGCAGGTCTGCCCGGTTTACCGCCTCCTGGGCTTGCGCCTCTGCGCCCGCCGGATTATCCTGTATGTGACGGTGTCGCCTCCGTTCACTACTGGACACCTCAGGTTCATCCCAATGCCTAGTATAACTCCGGCTGTGGCGGGGTGTTGAGTGAAGTCTCTCCCTGCTGTAGGAGTATGCCTGCTGCTGTGTCAATGCTGTGTTGAGTAGATCCTTGACCCTGTGTGCTTCCATCGCCACGGGGGATGTCCCCTCAATGGGTAAAGCGTCCAGGCGTGAAGCGGCGGCGACAATGTTATCCAGGGGGTTTGAGTAGTGGCCCGGAGGAGTGGGGATGTGAGGCGTGGGCATAATCCGTCGATCTTGCTCCGCAGTGGGAAGGTGAACCGGCTCACCTGTCACTGGGGCTCCCCTCCGGTTTACCTCCAGATTATTGCTGGCTCCCGCTCCTGGCGTTTCGAAGAGATTCATCGCCTCATAGACCGGCGGTAGACGAGACTGATACCTTCTATTCCTTACTCCCTGCGCAGAGGCCTGATCCATCCTGAGCTGGAAAGCTTGAGAATCCAGCTCCGCCTGCCTTGTTGCTATCCTAGCTTTCTCTGCATTTAAATCCTCTCTAGCTTGTTCAATCTGGCCCTTCAGCTGAAGGATTTCTGCATCATGCTGCGCCTTGTCAGCAGGAGCCACCACTGCTACTGCCCGTGTTGTCAACTCCTCTATTAAGGCGGATAGAGCGTCAGAGGACGAGGGAGCTGGGCCGCTCCCCCCCTGCCCTAGCTGTGAACGCCCCGGTCACCGTGTGCTGTGGCGTAGATTGTGATCCGGCCATAAAGACAGCCACCCGGTTTGGCAGATCAAAGGGGTCCGGAATAATATCCCCGTCGGACACACCCTCGGACCGGCCGTCCCGCAACAGATACAAAGATTCAGTCTCTCCGGATGAGGATTCATCATCAGAATAGACAACTATCTCGCCACCATAATCCAATCCGTCCTCGGCTTGGACCCCATGTATTGCTCCTACGAAAACGCGCTTCATGGCGGGCTGAATCCGGGCCGATCTCGCATGCTGAGCCGGCTAGATGATGTCGGGGAAGATGTCTGGCTCAGGTCCCGGTTCACCAATCTTGCCGATGAAGACGTGGATGCCGCCGAAGGGAACCCGGTACCCGTATTCGATTGAATCGGCCTCCGGGCCCCAGCCTGCGTCGTCGATGTAGATCCGGCCGCGATGACTCTTGGTCATCCGGCCGACCGCGTAGCCCTTGAGTCCTTCAAAGCTGCCCTTCAAGAACTCGAAACCATCGTGCGGAGGCCCCACGGTGGGCGCCAACTGTCGTGGAATTAGCACGGCAGATGTCCAGTTTAACGGACTTAGAAGTGGAACCATCGCACGGGTTAGCTTGAAGAGGTTAAAAGCACACAAAGGACACAGAGGGTTTATACTAGTTCGGCCCCTTCGATGAAGGTAAAAGCCTACGTCTAGTTTGGTTTGGTATTGCTTAGGCGTCGATGAACAGGGAGCAGATCGCTTGCCTGTCTCTCGACGGATCGTTGCTTGTCCTTGAACCGTAGCCGGGTCATCCCTTTATATAGGAGGCGACGCCCAGTCCGGTTTACAGAGTCTCGAGGCCGGCTCATAATTGTGTCCGCCTCGTTCGCTACTCTTTCTTCTTTGTGTCTCAAGTTACATGATAGGACGGTTTACACACCGTAAACTTTACATATGGGCCCTAAGCCTTCATGGGCCTTAACCTCTACTGAGTTTTTAACTACACAACTACATTACCATAATCCAGATCTCCCTAGCCGGTTTATACCTGCTAGTAATATCCCTGACAGTTATGATCTTTCGAAAGCCATGCCCGCGGTTATGTTGCAGATTGGAATTTCTTAATGTCCGGTTGTAGAAAACTTGACAGAGGATCCGAAGTAAAACACACGAACCGCGTGAGTAACCATGACCGTCTCTTTTCACATTGATAAGAGAACACAGTGGGGTTATGTTTGACTCGTAGGTAGTTCAGGATCTTTAGCGATCACTACTAGTTGGTGACCGCTTGCGTAGATGCTCATCTTATTCTTGTACTCGTAAGTCAGCCAACATACATATGCTTAGCCGCTGCTGCAACCTCACCACTTAACCTCTTCCTACCCTTTAAGCTTTGCTAATCTTGATACCCATGGTTATGGGATTGTTGAGTCCTTGTGGCTCACAGATACTACAACAACAGTTGCAGGTGCAGGTTTCCGATGACTTGATGTGAGAGCGATGTTACCTTTTCGTTGGAGTTCTTTCTTCTTCTTCCTCGCCAGTCTTGGGCTAGGTTCCTGGTCGGCAGCCTGGGATAGCAGATGGATGTCGTTGTGCTCTTCATGCTTGCATTCGTAGTCGGATGCCTTGTATCGATGTTGTTGTTGTATTCATGTGTCTTGTATGTATTATTGTATCCCCATGTATGTATATAATGGTACGATGTAATGATATCCATCTTGCTAAGCGCCTAAGATGCGGTTGTGCCCCAATCACGTATGAGTCACGTGATCGGGATAGAATCGCATGTTGGGCCTGACAGCATATGACCGAGTTAAGTGGAACTTCTTGGAAGAGGTAATTAGATTATAGGGGTTTTCATCACTTTGGGTGAGCTGGGTTATGCAAATGGTGCGAGGAGGCCAAACCGCCATCAACATCAACGGCGAGCCGCGGCCGTATTTCCGGAATATCCGAGGGGTCAGGCAAGGAGATCCCATATCCCCGTTGCTCTTTAACATTGTGGTCGAGGCGCTGGCCGTCATCCTAGAGGGAGCTAGGAAAGCCGGCCACATCCAAGGAATCTTTCCTAACCTTATGGAAGGGGGAATTACTCACCTGCAATACGCTGATGACACACTAATCATAATCAAGAATGACCTAGTTAGCCTGGTGAACCTTCAATTTTTTCTTATGTGCTTCGGATCCATGTCTGGTCTAAAGATCAACTATGATAAGAGTGAGGCTTTTGTCACCAAAGGGAACCTGGAACATCGTCTTAGGATAGCGCACATCATGAATTGCAAACTAGGCACCCTACCAATCAAGTACTTGGGCATGCCTCTTACCAACAAGCATCTCATCATAGAGGACTTCCCCTTCCTTACCGATCAAGTGGCTGGGCGGGTGGAGCCTTGGATTGGTAAATACCAATCACTAGGGGGAAAAACCATGCTGATCAACTCATGTCTCTCTTGTCTGCCCATGTTCATCATGGGATTCTTTCTTCTGCAAGATGGCATTCACGAAAAAATAGCACCGAAAGAGGTTGGGGGCCTCGGCATTATAAATACCAAGCACATGAATTGGTGTTTAATGGCAAAGTGGGCATGGAAAATACTTACCAGCCAAGGTGGTCTCTGGTTAGACGTCATCAGACATAAATATCTACAACATGCCCCAATTTCCACTTCAGCTGGAAGAAACGGCTCGTCGCTCTGGAAAGCGATTGTTAGGATCAGGCATCTCCTCCGCCTGGGAGCTATCCAACGGATTGGCAATGGGCAATCCACCATCTTTTGGCTAGATGTGTGGCTAGGGCCAGAGCCGCTCGCTCACGCCTTCCCCCGGCTGTTTGCTATTGCAATAGCTCCGAATGCACTAGTCAGTGAGATTTGCAGGAACGATCAATGGACCCCTCAGTTCCTTTTCTCCATCGGTACGTTTGAAAGAGATGAATGGGGCCGGTTGGTGGCCTTGTTACAATCTGTTACACCATCGGATCCGGACTAATTCCGGTGGAAATTAGAACCCTCGCGACAGTTCTCAACTGAATCCTTATACTGGGCCTTACACAACAGAGCGGTTCCATTCCAAGAAATGGATATTGGGAGGGCATGCATGCCTACTAAAGTAAAAATCTTTCAATGGCAGCTGGTCCGTGATAGGATGCCTACTGGTGTCCAGGTTCAGAAGTGACACGGCCGAGGGGACGGGTTGTGTCCCCTGTGCGGTGTGATCGAAGATACCAACCACATTTTCTTCAAGTGCAGCCTGGCACAACTCCTATGGGGCTCCATTCGCGATACCACAAATTGCAATTGGGCACCCAATTCATTTGGAACCTTCCATACCTTAGTTGCACGGCTTTCTGGGCGCCCCCGTAGAATTACATGGTTTGTCTTTGTCGCAATGGCTTGGGCCTTATGGCATGCTCGGAACAAAGTAGTAATTCAAGGAAAATTCATTAAACACCCTGCTGATATCATCTACAAAATGACCACTTTTATGAAGCTATGAAAACCACTGAACAAGACGGAGGATGCTTCCACCATTGCGGTACTACTGGAGAAGCTCCGAGCGCTCACCTACCAGCTACGGCGACACATGACCCACAATGATCAACAGGGCGACTGAGGGCCTCTGCTGTCAGTTTTCACGTCGCCTCACTTCGTCGGCTGCGCCGGCATTCATCGCTCCCGCTAAGCGGAGCCCACTAGTTATTTGGCCTGGTGCCTCGACCCTTTGGGTCTATATCGAACCTTTTCTTTTCCTATTTCCTTTTGGTGAACTCCTTTGAACCTGGTATGTATGCTGGAATTTTATCTACATATGGGCCAGCCCAATAATAATTTCAGAAATTCCTAATAAATCCTAGAGGCCTACTTAGCCCATTCGTGCAAGGCAAGGGGCACTACTAAAGTTTAGTCCCATATTGCTAGCATGAGAACAAGAGGGACATCCACGCGCGCTCCTCCTCCATCGCCCGCCTCGCCACGCCACGCCTTGTCACGATGCGCCGCGGGTTGCGGGAATGAGCCGAGCGATGTCTAATTTTTTGTCACGCACGACGGGTATACGAACGGTCACGCGAAAGCTGAAACGTTTTTCTGTAGTGGACACTGAATCCGAACGACATACCTCATCGGCTGCTGCCTATTCGTTTCGTTCGTCTCCCTCGTTCCCTTCAGCTCCCGTCGCTGGCTTCTCGCCTCCTTCTCTTCCGCCTATATAAGGGAGGTCGCTCCTCTCAGAGAGACGCACCAGAACTACTCCTTCCTCTCACCACCGGTTCCATCTCTAAGCTCTTGTTGTCTTCCTCATCCCGGTTTGCGGCGTGCACCACAGGTCGGGACAGTAGTCCTCCGAAACTGCACCTTTTAAGTCCTTTACATGTGAAGGGTGATAAGGTTTTTGGGGAGCGCTCAACGCAACTACTGGCTGCTTCATCACGGACGACCCGAACGCTGACGACTGCTTCCCCGACGATGACTTCTTCCCTGACGTCGATAACCTCTTCGATGACATGGCCGGCGAGGACACCGCACCCAAGATCGGGGCTTCTTCTCCCGTGTCGTATGTTCTTATGCTCTCTCTGTTTAAGATATTATTTCAGTTTCTTGCTCTAGCGTTTCTGGTTCTAGCCTCTGTTCTACATATGTTCTCTTGTAGTTCATATGTGCACATGCCATTTGCTGTCTCACCTTCAGATTACATGACTTGTTTCCTCTCTACTATGATAGTCATGTTTTATCTACTTTTTCTATTAATAAAATCCTATGGTAAATTGCTCATATTTCCAACAATCCAAAAACCTTATTATAGGGAATTTACCCCAAGTGGTTTTGCTGCTTCCATGAGACCTCATGTGTTTGAGGGTATCAACTATAGGAGGTGGCGGGTGCGAGCAGCCTTATGGTTTCAAACGATGAGTTGCTATGATGCCACTCTAGGCAAACCTGGAGGAGATTAGGATACTCAACATGAACAAGCTTATCAGAAAATGGTTACCCTGTTTAGGGCTGCTCTCTTGAGTGTTCTTGGAGAGAACATAGTTGATGCTTATGCGTTAATTAATAATGGAAAAGATATGTGGGACGCGCTCGAGGCAAAGTTTGGGGTCTCGGATGCAGGCACTAACCTGTACATCATGGAGCAATTCTATGATTACAGGATGACTTAAGAACGCTCCGTGGTTGAGCAAGCTCATGAGATACAGTCATTTGCTATAGAAGTTGAGCACTTCTATTATATGCTATCGAACAAGTTTGTTGCCGGGGGTATCATTACTAAGCTTCCTCCTTCGTGGAGGAACTTTGCTACCTTACTGAAGCATAAGAGGCAGGAGTTTTCCGTTCCGGATCTCATTGGTACTCTTGATGTAGAAGAAAAGGTGAGAGCAAAGGACACACATGCTTGAGGTATTGAGGGAGGATCTAGTGCCAATCTGGTACATAAGAAAAACGTCCAGTCCCACAAGTTCAAGAGCAAGGACAAGTCTGATGGTAAAGAAAAATTTGATGAGAAGAACAAGGCTGTACAGCACACAAACTTCAAGAAGAAGAATGACAAGAAGAAAGGTGTTTGTCATGTGTGTGGAGATCCTGATCACTGGGCTCCTAATTGCCCCAATCGCTATGACAAGCGTCATCTTGGGAAAGGTGGCAAGACCACTAATGTTTTCATAGGAGACACTAACATGAAGGATGATGGGTATGGTATATTTGAAGGAAATATGCCCTAGAGGCAATAATAAAGATGTTATTTGTATTTCCTTATATCATGATAAATGTCTTTTATTCATGCTAGAATTGTATTAACCGGAAACTTGGTACATGTGTGAATACATAGACAAAACAGTATGTCCCTAGTATGCCTCTACTAGACTAGCTCATTGATCAAAGATGGTTATGTTTCCTAGCCGTAGACATGAGTTGTCATTTGATCAACGGGATCACATCATTAGGAGAATGATGTGATGGACAAGACCCATCCGTTAGCATAGCACTATGATCGTTTAGTTTAACTGCTATTGCTTTCTTCATGACTTATACATGTTCCTATGACTATGAGATTATGCAACTCCCGAATACCGTAGGAACACCTTGTGTGCTATCAAACATCACAACATAACTGGGTGATCATAAAGATGCTCTACAAGTGTCTCCGAAAGTATTTGTGGTGTTGGCATAGATCAAGATTAGGATTTGTCACTCCGAGTGTCGGAGAGGTATCTCTGGGCCCTCTCGGTAACACACATCACAATAAGCCTTGCAAGCAAAAGATTAATGAGTTAGTCACGAGATGATGTGTTACGGAACGAGTAAAGAGACTTGCCGGTAACGAGATTGAACTAGGTATAGAGATACCGACGATCGAATCTCGGGCAAGTAACATACCGTTTGACAAAAGGAACAACGTATGTTGTTATGCGGTTCTGACCGATAAAAGATCTTCGTAGAATATGTAGGAGCCAATATGAACATCCAGGTTCCGCTATAGGTTATTGACCGGAGATGAGTCTCGGTCATGTCTACATAGTTCTCGAACCCGTAGGGTCCGCACGCTTAACGTTTGATGACGATCGGTATTATGAGTTTATGAGTATTGATGTACCGAAGGTAGTTCGGAGTCCCGGATGAGATCACGGACATGACGAGGAGTCTCGGAATGTCCGAGACATAAAGGTTGATATATTGGACGACTATATTCGGACACCGGAAGTGTTCCGGAAAAGTTTCGGATTTATCGGGAATGCCGGAGGGGGTTACCGGAACCCCCTACGAGAGGGGATGGTCCATAGTGGGCATAAAGGGAAAGAGAGAGGCAGCCCATAGGGCTGGCCGGCGCCCCCACCTAGGGTTCCTAGTTGGACTAGGATTGGGGGGGCGCCACCTCTCCTATTCCTTTCCCTCTTCCTTCTTTTGGTGAATCCTACTAGGAATAGGATTGCAATCCTATTCCTAGTAGGAGTCCACTCCCTAGCCGCACCAGGAAGGGCCGGCCGGCCTCCCCCCCTTGCTCCTTTATATACGGGGGCAGGGGGGCACCCAAAGACACAAAAGTTGAATTGTTTTAGCCGTGTGCGGTGCCCCCCTCCACAGAATCACACCTCGGTTATACCGTCGCGGAGCTTAGGCGAAGCCCTGCGCCGGTGAACACATCATATCCGTCACCACGCCGTCATGCTGACGAAACTCTCCCGTGAAGCTCAACTGGATCAAGAGCTCGTGGGACGTCATCAAGCTAAACGTGTGCTGAACGCGGAGGTGCCGTACGTTCGGTGCTTGATCGGTTGGATCGCGAAGAAGTTCGACAACATCAACCGCGTCACTTGACGCTTCCGCTCCCGGTCTACGAGGGTACGTAGACACACTCTCCCTCTCGTTGCTATGCATCTAGTAGATAGATCTTGCGTGATCATAGGAAATTTTTAAAATACTACGTTCCCCAACAGTGGTATCAGAGCCAGGTCTATGCGTAGATGATATGCACGAGTAGAACACAATGAGTTGTGGGCAATACTAGTCATACTGCTTACCAGCATGTCATACTTTGCTTCGGCGGTATTGTGAGATGAAGCGGCCCGGACCGACATTACGCGTACACTTACGCGAGACTGGTTTCACCGTTACGAGCACTCGTTGCTTAAAGGTGACTGGCGGGTGTCTGTCTCTCTCACTTTAGCTGAATCAAGTGTGGCTACGCCCGGTCCTTGTGAAGGTTAAAACAGCACATACTTGACGAAACATCGTTGTTGTTTTGTATGCGTAGGTAAGAACGGTTCTTGCTAAAGCCCGTAGCAGCCACGTAAAACTTGCAACAACAAAGTAGAGGACGTCTAACTTGTTTTTGCAGGGCATGTTGTGATGTGATATGGTCAAGACATGATGAGTTATACGGTTTTGTATGAGATGATCATGTTTTGTGAAGGTGATCATGACGGTGCTTTGGAGATGGAGATCAAAAGCACAAGATGATGATGGCCATATCATGTCACATATTTTGATTGCATGTGATGTTTATCTTATTATGCTTCTTATTTTGCTTAGAACGACGGTAGCATTATAAGATGATCCCTTATTAAATTTCAAGGTATAAGTGTTCTCCCTGAGTATGCACCGTTGCGAAAGTTCGTCGTGCCGAGACACCACGTGATGATCGGGTGTGATAAGCTCTACGTTCAAATACAACGGGTGTAAGCCAGTTTTGCACACGCAGAATACTCGGGTTAAACTTGACGAGCCTAGCATATACAGATATGGCCTCGGAACACTGGAGACCGAAAGGTCGAGCGTGAATCATATAGTAGATATGATCAACATAAGTTGTTCACCATTGAAACTACTCCATCTCACGTGATGATCGGACATGGTTTAGTTGATTTGGATCACGTGATCATTTAGATGACCGGAGGGATGTCTATCTAAGTGGGAGTTCTTAAGTAATATGATTAATTGAACTTTAATTTATCATGAAGTTAGTCCTGGTAGTATTAGCATATCTATGTTGTAGATCAATAGCTCGCGATGTTGCTCCCCATTTATTTTTCATATGTTCCTAGAGAAAACTAAGTTGAAAGATGTTAGTAGCAATGATGCGGAATTGTTCCGTGATCTGAGGATTATCCTCATTGCTGCACAGAAGAATTATGTCCTTGATGCACCGCTAGGTGACAGACCTATTGCAGGAGCAGATGTAGACGTTATGAACGTTTTGACAAAAGCTCGATATGATGACTACTTGATAGTTTAGTGCACCATACTTTACGGCTTATAACCGGGATTTCAAAAACGTTTTGAAACGCCACGGAGCATATGAGATGTTCCAAGAGTTGAAATTAGTATTTCATACTCATGCCCGTGTCAAGAGGTATAAGACCTCTGACAGTACTTTGCCTACAAGATGGAGGAGAATAGCTCAACCAGTGAGCATGTGCTCAGATTGTCTGGGTACTACAATTGCTTGAATCAAGTGGGAGTTAATCTTCCAGATAAGATAGTAATTGACAAAGTTCTCTAGACACTATCACCAAGTTAGTAGAACTTCGTGATAAACTATAATATGCAAGGGATGACGAAAGTAATTCCCGAGCTCTTCACGATGCTGAAATCGGCGAAGGTAGAAATCAAGAAAGAGCATCAAGTGTTGATGGTTAACCAGACCACTTGTTTCAAGTAAAGGGCAAAGGGATAGAAGGGGAACTTCAAGAAGAATGACAAGCAAGTTGTCACTCCCGTGAAGAAACCCAAAGCTAAACTCAAGCCTGAAACTAAGTGCTTCTACTGCAAAGGAAATGGTCACTAGAAGTGGAACTGCCCTAGATATTTGGCGGATAAGAAGGATGGCAAAGTGAACCAAGGTATATTTGATATACAGATTATTGATGTGTATTTTACTAGTGTTCATAGCAACCCCTCGGTATTTGATATTGGTTCAGTTGCTAAAGAGTAGTAGCTCGAAATGGGAGTTGCATAATGAACAGAAACTAGTTAAAGGATGAAGTGACGATGTGTATTGGAAGTAGTTCCAAGATTGATATGATCATCATCGCACACTCCCTATACTTTCGGGATTAGTGTTAAACCTAAATAAGTGTTATTTGGTGTTGAGCATGAATATGATTTGATCATGTTTATTGCAATACGATTATTCATGTAAGTTAGAGAATAATTGTTGTTCTGTTTACATGAATAAAACCTTCTATGGTCATACACCCAATGAAAATAGTTTGTTGGATCTCGATCGTGTGATACACATATTCATAATATTGAAGCCAAAAGATGCAAGGTTAATAATGATAGTGCAACTTATTTGTGGCACTGCCGTTTAGGTCATATTGGTGTAAAACGCATGAAGAAACTCCATAATGATGGACTTTTGGAATAATTTGATTATGAATCACTTGGTGCTTGCGAACCATGCCTCATGGGCAAGATGACTAAAACTCCGTTCTCCGGAACTATGGAGCGAGCAACAGATTTGTTGGAAATCATACATATTGATGTATGTGGACCAATGAGTGTTGATGCTCGCGGCGGGTATCGTTATTTTCTGACCTTCACTGATGATTTGAGCAGATATGGGTATATCTACTTAATGAAACACAAGTCTGAAACATTTGAAAAGTTCAAAGAATTTCAGAGTGAAGTAGAGAATCATCGTAACAAGAAAAATAAAGTTTCTACGATCTGATCGTGGAGGAGAATATTTGAGTTACGAGTTTGGTCTTCATTTGAAACAATGTGGAATAGTTTCACAGCTCACGCCACCCGGAACACCACAGCATAATGGTGTGTCCGAACGTCGTAACCGTACTTTATTGGATATGGTGCGATCTATGATGTCTCTTACCAATACACCACTATCGTTTTGGGTCATGCATTAGAGACAGCTGCATTCACGTTAAATAAGGGCCTCATCTGAATCCGTTGAGACAACGCCTTAAGAACTGTGGTTTGGCAAGAAACCAAAGTTGTTGTTTCTTAAAGTTTGGGACTACGATGCTTATGTGAAAAAGTTTCAACATGATAAGCTCGAACCCAAACCGGAGATGTAAATCTTCATAGGATACCCAAAAGAGACTGTTGGGTACACCTTCTATCACAGATCCGAAGGCAAGATATTCGTTGCTAAAAATGGATCCTTTCTAGAGAAGGAGTTTCTCTCGAAAGAAGTGAGTGGGAGGAAAGTAGAACTTGATGAGGTAATTGTACCTTCTCCCGGATTGGAAAATAGTACATCACAGGAAATTGTTCCAGTGATTCCTACACCAATTAGTGAGGAAGTTAATGATAATGATCATGAAACTTCGGATCAAGTTTCTACAGAACGTCGTAGATCAACCAGAGTACGTTCCGCACCAGAGTGGTACGGCAACCCAGTTCTGGAAATCATGTTACTAGACCATGATAAACCTACGAACTATGAGGAAGCGATGATGAGCCCAGATTCCGCAAAATGGCTTGAAGCCATGAAATCTGAGATGGGATCCATGTATGAGAACAAAGTGTAGACTTTGGTTGACTTGCCCGATGATAGGCAAGCCATCAAAAATAAATGGATCTTCAAGAGGAAGACCGACGCAGACGGTAATATTACTGTTTACAAAGCTCGACTTGTTGCGAAAGGTTTTCAACAAGTTCAAGGAGTTGACTACGATGAGACTTTCTCACCTGTAGCGATGCTTAAGTCTGTCCGAATCATGTTAGCAATTGCCGCATTTTATGATTATGAAATCTGGCAAATGGATGTCAAAACTGCATTCCTAAATGGATATCTCAAAGAAGAGTTGTATATGATGCAACCAGAAGGTTTTGTCGATCCAAAAGGTGCTGACAAAGTATGCAAGCTCCAACGATCCATCTATGGACTGGTGCAAGCATCTCGGAGTTGGAATATACGCTTTGATAAGTTGATCAAAGCATATAGATTTATACAGACTTACGGTGAAGCCTGTATTTATAAGAAGTGAGTGGGAGCACTACAACCTTTCTGATAAGTATATGTGAATGACATATTGTCGATCGGAAATGATGTAGAATATTCTGGAAAGCATAAAGGAGTGTTTGAAAGGAGTTTTTCAAAGAAAGACCTTGGTGAAGCTGCTTACATATTAGGCATCAAGATCTATAGAGATAGATCAAGACGCTTGATAAGACTTTCGATAAGTACATACCTTGATAAGATTTTGAAGTAGTTCAAAAATAGATCAGTCAAAGAAGGAGTTCTTGCCTGACTTGTAAGGTGTGAAGTTGAGTAAGACTCAAAGCCAGACCACGGCAGAAAAATATAGAGAGAATGAAAGTCATTCCCTATGCCTCAGCCATAGGTTCTATAAAGTATGCCATGCTGTGTACCAAACATGTTGTGTACCTTGCCATGAGTTTGTCAAGGGGGTACAATAGTGATCCATGAGTAGATCACTTTACAGCGGTCAAAATTATCCTTAGTAACTAGATGACTAAGGAAATGTTTCTCGATTATGGAGGTGATAAAGAGTTCGTCGTAAAGGGTTACGCCGATGCAAACTTTGACACTAAATCCAGATGACTCTAAGTATCAATCTGGATGCGTATTGAAAGTGGGAGCAATTAGCTAGAGTAGCTCTATGCAGAGCATTGTAGACATAGAAATTTGCAAAATACATACGGATCTAAATGTGACAGACTCGTTGACTAAACTTCTCTCACAAGCAATACATGATCACACCTTATTACACTTGGGTATTAATCACATAGTGATGTGAACTAGATTATTGACTCTAGTAAACCCTTTGGGTGTTGGTCACATGGCGATGTGAACTACGGGTGTTATTCACATAACGATGTGAACTATCGGTATTAAATCACATGGCGATGTGAGCTAGATTATTGACTCTAGTGCAAGTGGGAGACTGAAGGAAATATGCCCTAGAGGCAATAATAAAGATGTTATTTGTATTTCCTTATATCATGATAAATGTCTTTTATTCATGCTAGAATTGTATTAACCGGAAACTTAGTACATGTGTGAATACATAGACAAAACAGTATGTCCCTAGTATGCCTCTACTAGACTAGCTCATTGATCAAAGATGGTTATGTTTCCTAGCCATAGACATGAGTTGTCATTTGATCAACGGGATCACATCATTAGGAGAATGATGTGATGGACAAGACCCATCCGTTAGCATACCACTATGATCGTTTAGTTTAACTGCTATTGCTTTCTTCATGACTTATACATGTTCCTATGACTATGAGATTATGCAACTCCCGAATACCGTAGGAACACCTTGTGTGCTATCAAACGTCACACTTAACTGGGTGATCATAAAGATGCTCTACAGGTGTCTCCAAAAGTATTTGTGGTGTTGGCATAGATCAAGATTAGGATTTGTCACTCCGAGTGTCGGAGAGGTATCTCTGGGCCCTCTCGGTAACACACATCACAATAAGCCTTGCAAGCAAAAGATTAATGAGTTAGTCACGAGATGATGTGTTACGGAACGAGTAAAGAGACTTGCGAGTAACGAGATTGAACTAGGTATAGAGATACCGACGATCGAATCTCGGGCAAGTAACATACCGTTTGACAAAAGGAACAACGTATGTTGTTATGCGGTTCTGACCGATAAAAGATCTTCGTAGAATATGTAGGAGCCAATATGAACATCCAGGTTCCGCTATTGGTTATTGACCGGAGATGAGTCTCGGTCATGTCTACATAGTTCTCGAACCCGTAGGGTCCGCACGCTTAACGTTTGATGACGATCGGTATTATGAGTTTATGAGTATTGATGTACCGAAGGTAGTTCGGAGTCCCGGATGAGATCGCGGACATGACGAGGAGTCTCGGAATGTCCGAGACATAAAGATTGATATATTGGACGACTATATGCGGACACCGGAAGTGTTCCGGTAAAGTTTCGGATTTATCGGGAATGCCGGAGGGGGTTACCGGAACCCCCTACGAGAGGGGATGGTCCATAGTGGGCATAAAGGGAAAGAGAGAGGCAGCCCATAGGGCTGGCCGGCGCCCCCACCTAGGGTTCCTAGTTGGACTAGGATTGGGGGGGGGGGGGGGGCGCCACCTCTCCTATTTCTTTCCCTCTTCCTTCTTTTGGTGAATCCTACTAGGAATAGGATTGCAATCCTATTCCTAGTAGGAGTCCACTCCCTAGCCGCACCAGGAAGGGCCGGCCGGCCTCCCCCCCTTGCTCCTTTATATACGGGGGCAGGGGGGCACCCAAAGACACACAAGTTGAATTGTTTTAGCCGTGTGCGGTGCCCCCCTCCACAGAATCACACCTCGGTTATACCGTCGCGGAGCTTAGGCGAAGCCCTGCGCCGGTGAACACATCATATCCGTCACCATGCCGTCATGCTGACGAAACTCTCCCGTGAAGCTCAACTGGATCAAGAGCTCGTGGGACGTCATCAAGCTGAACGTGTGCTGAACGCGGAGGTGCCGTACGTTCGGTGCTTGATCGGTTGGATCGCGAAGAAGTTCGACAACATCAACCGCGTCACTTGACGCTTCCGCTCCCGGTCTACGAGGGTACGTAGACACACTCTCCCTCTCGTTGCTATGCATCTAGTAGATAGATCTTGCGTGATCATAGGAAATTTTTAAAATACTACGTTCCCCAACAATATTTGCCATTATTCTTTCAGTATGTCATTCTCCTGATTTGTTGCTAGACACAGGTGCTAATTGATACGTCTCCAACGTATCTATAATTTTTGATTGTTCCATGCTATTATTTATGAAGTCTTAGATGTTTAATGGGATTTATCATTCAATTTTATATCATTTTTGGGACTAACCTTCTAACCCAAAGGCCCAGTCCAGATTGCTGTTTTTTGCCTGTTTCAGGGTTTTGAAGAAAAAGAATATCAAACGGAGTCCAAACGGAATGAAATCTCTGCGACAGATATTTTTGGAGAATATCACACCAGAGGAACTTGAGAACCATGTCAGGGGAGCATCGAGTGGCCCTCGAGGGTGGGGGGCGCGCCCCCTTCCCAGGGCGCGCCCCCTGCCTCGAGGCCCACTCGAGTGTCCCCCGGCGCCCTCCTTCTTCCTATATAAGTCCACGTACCCCAGAAACTCCGTGAACAGAGAGAAAACCCTAATTCTACCGCCGTAGCTTCTGTTCCCATGGAGATCCCATCTCGGAGCCTGATCCGGAGCTCCACCGGAGCGGGATCCATCACGGAGGCCTTTATCATCATCATCATCATCGCCCTCACCATGAGTTGTGAGTAGTTTACTACGGACTTTCGGGTCCATAACTAGTATCTAGATGGCTTCTTCTCTCTCTCCGGATCTCAATACAAAGTTCTCCTCGGTCTTCGAGGAGATCTATTCGATGTAATCCTTTTTTGCGGTGTGTTTGTCGACATCCGATGAATTGTGAGTTTATGATCAAGGTTATCTATGAAAGATATTTGGTTATTCTCTGAACTTTTTATGTGTGCTCATAATATCCTTGCAAGTCTCTTCGAATTATTGGTTTGGTTTGGCCTACTAGATCTACAGTTCTTGCAATGGGAGAAGTGCTTGGCTTTGGGTTCAATCTTGTGGTGTCCTTTCCCAGTGACAGTAGGGGCAGCAAGGCACGTATTATATTGTTGCCATCGAGGATAAAAAGATGGGGTTTACATCATATTGCTTGAGTTTATCCCTCTACATCTTGTCATCTTGCTTAAGGCGTTACTCTGTTCGTATGAACTCAATACACTAGATGCATGCTGGATAGCGGTCGGTGAGTGGAGTAATAGTAGTAGATGCAGGCAGGAGTCGGTCTACTTGTCTCGGACGTGATGCCTATATACAATGATCATGCCTAGATAGTCTTATAATTATTCACTTTTCTATCATTTGCTCGACAGTAATTTTTTTACCCGCCGTAGAATATAGCTATCATGAGAGAAGCCACTAGAGAAAACTATGGCCCCCGGGTCTATTCTCAACATATCAATCTACATCTACTTTACTTTTACCGCTTTTATTTGCTGTTTTATTAAACTAAAAATACCAAAAATATAAACCATCATCTCTATCAGATATCACTCTCGTAAGTGACCGTAAAGGGATTGACAACCCTTTATCGCGTTGGCTGCGAAGTTCTTATTTGTTTGTGCAGGTGCGAGGGACTCGCACGTGGTGTCCTACTGGATTGATACCTTGGTTCTCAAAAACTGAGGGAAATACTTACGCTATTGTAATGCCTAGTATGAGATTATACCTCCCATGTGTCGAGGCACGACTTAGAGGCATAATATCATACTAGAATGATCTCAAGAATGGTATCTTTGCACATCTCATGTAAAAGAGGGATGAACCTGAAACAGACTAGTTGGCGTACACTCGCCACGTCACACAATACATTACATAAACAATCATCATCCAAATAGCATTAGAGTCCAACTACGAACTACTAGATGAACCCACCTATTAATTTCCGAAAGTTTCCAGTTATGCAATCAGGTGTTGGGGATACAGGGGAAGCACCGCGCACTCAAATCTAATCCTACATCCAGCTGTATCCATCCTTCAACACATAACCAGTTATTTCCGGAAACCGTTTACCTCGAACCTTCGAAACGCATCTGCTATACAAGCTATTGCAATACTCCCGAACTACCTCCCCAGTACTGGGTGATGTCGGGGTTATCTTGCCACCAACCGCATAGAAGAGTTTTCGATGTCGGCCGTCTTAAGTATTCCAGAACTGCTGCGATAGATTTGTGACGACAACACCTCAGACCTCAACTCCCAGGGACACTGCCACAACCCCTAATGACAGGAGACATCGAGAACAATGTTCTCGTCACAAAGACATCGGAACAATTTAAACAATACTCACGTGATCCTAAAAAAAATTAGTGAAATTTTTAGAGTAGAAGAGATAATTAATCGCCAGGAGTCCTCACCACAGTGAAAAGAGATGAGGAGTATAAAGAAATCCTACTCTCCGATATATATATATAGGACTCAAAACATTTTCAAGTGTGCCTAGACTCAACCGTCAACGATTCAATCAATCAGTGGGGGCTCCTAGGTCGGAGAAGGCTCTGATTACCAACTTGTAATGCCCAGTATGCGATTATACCTCCCACGTGTTGAGGCACGACTTAGAGGCATAATATCATTCTAGAATGATCTCAAGAATGGTATCTTTGCACATCTCGTGTAAAAGAGGGATGAAACTGAAACAGAGTAGTTGGCTTACACTCGCCACGTCACACAATACATTACATAAACAATCATCATCCAATTAACATCAGAGTCCGACTACGGACGATGATCCAAATGAAAGATACCATAAATAAATAACACAAGGTCCCGATCATAATATCCTAGAAAGAGCCCTACTGATCCTCTGGATAAGACACGTAGTATCGCCCACGTTCTTCGTTGAACTCCCAGTACAACTCTGAACCACCCGCTGTGTAGTTCACCATGGTACCTGCATCTGGTGTTGTGTAGAATCTGTGAGCCATGGAGGACTCAGCAATCCTGTTCCGGGTAGCAAAACTATCTAAGCCTTGGGTGTGGAACAAGGCTGAAGAACAAGGTTGCAGCTGAACTAGCACTAGCTTACATGTTTTGAGCGAGAAGAGAAGTGCCAACGAAACGTCAAGGTGATCAAGAAGTGATCCTATCTAAGCACATCAAACATAACCCCACCGTGTTCACTTCCGGAACCCCTTCGGAAAGTGACCGTCACGATTACTCACGCTGGTAGTGTATTATGATCATAGTGTCAAGTTTTTTACAACCGGATATTAACAAATTCCCATCTGCCACATAACCTCGGGCACGGCTTTCGAAAGATCAAAACCCTGCAGGGGTGTCCCAACTTAGCCCATCACAAGCTCACGATCTGCGGAGTCGCAACTCCAATGTGGGAAGACCCGAGTATTCTCAGAATCCCATGCTCAAGATATTCCAACTAAGGTAAAACTATTCCAGCAAGACCTCCCAGCGTGCCGACACCCTGATAGTAGCCGCGCGTATCTCGTCTCAAGCCACGACCGGATGGGCGATGCTACAGTTTTTTACCAGCCCTCGGGTTTCCCCAAGGTGGCCCTACAGGACCCCAAGTTTGGACCAACACTCATGTGGAGCAGTGGCCCGGGTTGTTGATTAAGAAGAGGGTTTATAACTCCCTATGCAAGTTTTAGTTATTAGGCAAATGTAAAACCAATGTTGGGCCTTGCTGGAAAAGCTTTAGCGCTAAGCGGGTAATCGAGGGGGGCCCATAAACCCCTACCATGTTAGGGACGCAAAATCAAGGAACATAACACTGGTTTAAACGATTCCTAGGGAGGCACGAGTGGAATAAAATACCAAGCAAAGCCTTAGCCTTCCACCCATTGCCAAGTATATAGATGCTTTAGTTTTTAACAGATTATATAGTGTGATATCCCAACAATAACTTCAACATGAAGCAAAGAATCTTCGAATCTTCTCCTACAACTAACAATGCTATAAGAGGGCTTGAGCAAAGCTTACATAGCCAATCAAAGGTTTGCTAGGTTGGGTGGTTAGAGATATTCATGGCTACAATAGGAGGCCGACAACCAAAACATGGGCATCGAGGCAATAAGCTAAAGAGCGAGACATCTAGCATAGGCAAAGATAGTAGTGATATCTGGGTAAGGTCATCTTGCCTGTTCAATCCTCGGAGGGAACGTAATCTTGCTCCTCACACTCAACCTCGGTAGAAACCTCGTTCTCAGTATCTTCACCAGGCTCTAACCAAACACAACAATGCACAACGGAACAAAATCAATCAAAATGCAATGCTCAATCACATGATGCATGAACATGAAGCTTGTGAACATGGAAAGACATGATGCATGGCCTAGGGTCACAAGAATGCAATATCATCACAACCACAAGATCAACCACACATAATGAAACAAGCAAAAGACCAAGTTGGCAAGTTTATGTAGTTTATCAAACAAGCAACCAACATGTTTTAAAGAGGTTGGTTAACATGGCAAGGGTGCACTTAACATAACAACAACCGGCTAGCATATTTGAATGGGCTGGAATTAAAAGCAACAATATCCAGAAAATCCCATATTCATTTATTTGCATTTGGGACAGATTTTTAATACTACTGTGATGGAGTTTTCAACCATGCTAAACAACAGCACCAAAATATTCTACACATTTTTCTACCCCAAATGCATATAAAGTTTGTTAAAATTGGAGTTGTAGAGAATTAGTTATGATTTTTGCAAGTTTGAGCATATTTAAAACAAATTTAAATTCAAACAACATTTAAAAGTTTTTAAACATGGCAGCAAGTGACATTCACATAAACTACACAAAATTCTAAGAACTTTTCATATAGGGCTCAAATTCATATGAAGCATAAATATGCTGATATTAATTAAAACAGAAAAACAGAAAAAGAAAAAGAAAACAGAAAAAGAAAATAAACAGAATAAGCGCCAGGTCTAAATTGACCCAGGCCCAGCTAGCCTCAGTCACTGACAAGGGGGGGGGG
>LR738712.1:58441099-58510927 GCA_902687465.1 Secale cereale
GAGCGGGTGCGCACGGGGGCTGGAACTGCAGCTCAGAGGTTGGCAGGTGGGGCTTACCCGTCAGCCTCAGGCAAAAACTAAAAATGGGCGAAATGCCACTGCGCCCGCGAGGGATCGAACCCACGCCTTTCTGACGAAACTGACGGAGATACATCACTACGCCACTGCATCGAACTTGACAAATAGGATGCAGCTTAACTGAAGAAGATAAAGCAACGGCAGAACAGGGGAGCACTGGCCCTCGTCGGAGCTACTCGTTGGAGCTGCTCCGGCGACCATTAGGCACGGCGGAGGGGTGCAAGAGGGAGCAGGAGGAGTCCCGCATCCAACCAAACTACTAGCAGCGCCTAAGGGGCACTGCATCACCGCCGGCGAGCATATATAGCACGACGGCGACGGAACGATGGCGAGGCGATGCAAGGCACTAGACGGCACGACGACTGCACAGAGAGGTCCTACGCATCTAGGCGGAGCGAACGGACAGCACAACAACATCTAAAGAGGTCGGAACACTCGCCGGCGACGAGGTCCGACGGCGGCACGATCGGGCACTCGTGGAACTATGGCCTAGAGCATGCGCAGAAAGGGGAAAAGGGCTTGGGGAGAGAGAGGAGCTCACCATGAGCACGGCGGTGTGCTCGGCTGGCCCTGGTGTGGATGGATTCGTCGGCGGCGTGTCTCGAACACCTCCGGCCACCGTAGAGGAAGAAGAGGAAGAAGCGCTTGACGGAGAGGCGCTCGGGTCCGCATGGTTGACGTAGTGTAAGAAGAGGACGTCGTGGAAGAAGCTGGATAACGTTGGCGAGGCCGAGGACGACGCAGAGCTTGCCGGCAATGCGAGGTTGCTCTCAGATGCGCTCGGGCATCGTAGGTGGCGGCGGATCTGGGGGATCCTAGCTCTCCAGACGGCGAGAGGGGAAAAGGAAGACATAGAGGGGAGTGGTGGGCACGATCTGGGTTTAAAAGCGGGGCTCGGCGCATGGCCTCGACGTCCGTGAGCTGACGGCGCGACGGTCAGCGCGGCGTGCTTTGCTTTTCTGACGGAGGAAGATGGAGGCGAGGGAGATGTGTCGCTGACTGGTGGGGCCACACGCTCGGAGTGGCTACGGCGCGACTGCTGCGCGTGTAGCTGGGCCTGCGTGGAGATGGGCTCGCTGCGCTGCGGGTGGAGAAGGAAGTGGGCCTCGCTGGGAGAGAGAGAAGAGGAGGCCCAGGTGCATTGTGCTGCTGCTGCCTCTTTCCTTTTCTTTATTTCTTCAGGCAGCTAAAGAAAAGAATGCACAGAAATAAAGAAGAAGAACTAGGGAAAAAGAAAAATACCCCTAAGCTCACTGAATTATGCTCTATTTATATAAAATGACTTGGACATTTTTAGAGGCAGAAAAATAAAAGGAGTTTGAATATAGGTCAAACTCTTGATATTTTAAAACCCAACCAAATCATATTCAAATGAGATGATATTTGGTGGAGAGGTTGCTCACATGGGGCAAGTTTTAAAGGAGAAGGCAGAACCACTATGGCACTTGCTAGGTGGCTTGCAAAATAGATCAAAGAAGAGGCCAGAAAGAAGGAAGGAGAGGAATAAGAAGAAGAATAAGAAGAAGAAAGAAGAAGAGGGAGAGGGTAGGGTTTTAGTTAGGATAGCTTGAACCCACACACACAACACATCACAAGGTCTCACAATGCACAAAATAAATTAAACTATGATGCCATAATGATATGATGATGAGCTTTGCAAGGATGCAAAAATAATTAAAGGCATGCAATGCAAATAAAATATAAGAGAAGGACCCGCAAGGATAATGACAAGGATCAAAGAGGAAGCTTTATTGACATTATAGGAAAGTGTTACATTTGGGGCATTACAAACTCTCCTATACTACAAAAAGATCTCGTCCCGAGATCTAGGACTAGAAGAAGGAAGGATACTCAGAACGAAGGTCATCTTCTCATCCCCACTTAGCTTCTCCGTCGGTATGGTGTGACCACTTAACTTTCAAGAACTTGATTGACTTGTTGCGGGTTTTGTGCTCAGTTTCTTCAAGAATAGCAACAGGGTGCTCACGGTAAGACAAGTCTTGTTGAAGATCAATCTCCTCGAACGGAATGGTGCATTCAGGTGTCTTGAAGCACTTGCGGAGTTGAGACACGTGAAACACATCATGAACATTTGCAAAGTTGGAGGGGAGCTCAAGTTGATAGGCTAGATCGCCTCTTTTGCCAAGAATCTTGAAAGGGCCCATGTATCTAGGAGCAAGCTTCTCTTTGATACCGAATCTTTGGGTTCCTTTCATAGGAGAAACACGGAGATAGACATGATCCCCAATCTCGAAAGCCAAATCACGATGCTTGCCGTCATAGTAAATCTTTTGACGTGATTGAGCGGCTTTGAGATTCTCACGTATGACTTTGCACATTTCTTCAGCTTCTGAGATCAAGTCATTGTCAAGAAGTAGACGTTCACCAGTCTCGGACCAGTTGAGAGGGGTACGTGACTTTCTGCCATAGAGGATTTCAAAAGGAGCTTTGCCGACACTTGCTTGGAAACTGTTGTTGTAAGAGAACTTGGCAAACGGGAGACAATCTTCCCACTTCATGCCAAAATAGATGCCACAAGCTCTCAGCATGTCTTCGAGGATCTGGTTCACTCTTTTGACTTGACCACTAGTCTGAGGGTGAAACGCAGTGTTGAAACGGATCTTAGTGCCCATGGCTGACTCAAAGGAGTCCCAGAACTTGGATGTGAACAAACTTCCACGGTCTGAGGAGATGACTTGAGGAATGCCATGCAACGAAACAATTCTGGAAGTGTACAACTCTTCCAACTCAGCTGCATTGATGGATTCTTTGACGGGAAGGAAGTGAGCTACTTTGGTTAGCTTGTCAATGACTACAAAGATAGCATCATTCCCCTTCTTGGACTTAGGAAACCCAGTAATGAAATCCATTTCAATGTGGTCGAATTTCCACTCGGGAATAGGTAGAGGCTAGAGAAGCCGGCTGGACGTTGATGCTCTGCCTTCACTCTTCTGCAGACATCACATTCATTCACGAATTGGGCAATCTCCCTTTTCATGCGAGTCCACCAGTAAGATTGCTTGAGGTCTTGGTACATCTTGGAACTTCCAGGATGAATCGAGAGGAGGGAGTCATGTGCTTCGTTCATTATGAGCTTTCTGAGATCACCCTTGGGAACCACAATTCTGTCCTCAAATAACAAGGTGTCTTTCTCATCAACGCGATAGCACTTGTATTTGGGAGTACCCTTTGCAATACCATGTTTCACTTTCCGCACCATAGCATCACTAAGTTGGGCCTCACTAATCTGATCTTCCAAGGTAGGAGCAACTTGAAGATTTGCAAGAAAGCCTTGCAGAACAACTTGGAGGTTTAGCTTCCTGAATGATTCACAAAGCTCAGGCTGAAACGGCTTGAGAAGGAGACTGTTGCAATATGCCTTTCTGCTCAAGGCATCTGCAATGACATTGGCCTTGCCAGGTGTATATTCAATACTTGGATCATACTCTTGGATCATCTCAACCCAACGAGTCTGGCGAAGGTTCAGGTTAGGCTGTGTGAAGATGTACTTCAAGCTCTTGTGATCGGTGAAGATGTCCACTTTTCTGCCCAACAGAAGGTGTCTCCACGTGATCAAGGCATCTACCACTGCTGCTAGCTCAAGATCATGTGTGGGGTAGTTCTTCTCATTTGGTTTCAATTGATCAGTAGTGTAGGCCACAATCTTCTTGTCTTGCATGAGAACACCACCAAGTCCTTGTAAAGAAGCATCACAGAAGACTTCATAGGGCTTGGACTCATCCGGAGGAGTAAGAACCGGAGCAGAAATGAGCTTCTCTTTGAGTGTTTTAAATGCCACATCACAATCAGGAGTCCAGTTGTACTTGACATTCTTCTGCAGCAGGTTTGAGAGAGGCTTGGCAATCTTTGAGACGTTCTCAACGAACCTTCTGCAATAGCTAGCAAGACCAAGGAAGCTTCGGAGTTGCTTGATGTTCTGCGGGGGTTCCCAGTTGACAATAGCTTGAACTTTCTCGAGGTTGACAGAAATACCCTCAGCAGAGATGATATGGCCAAGATATAAGAACTTATCCAGCTAGAATTCACATTCGGAGAACTTCGCATAGAACTTGTGTTCACGGAGCCTGTCCAGGTCCAAACGGAGGTGCTTGGCATGGTCTTCTTCATTCTTGGAGAATACCAAGATGTCATCCAGATAGACGAGAACAAATTCATTGGTGTAGGGGTTGAATATGAAGTGCATCATCCTCGAGAAAGTGGGTGGATCATTTGCGAGGCCAAAATACATAACCGTGTATTCATAAGATCCAAAACTCGTTCTGAATGCGGTCTTGGGAATATTTTCTTCACGGATACAGATCTGGTAATAACCCATCCGGAGATCGAGCTTTGAGAACACTTTTGCTCCTTTGAGCTGCTCGAATAATTCATTGATGCTGGGGAGCGGATACTTGTTCTTTATTGTCTTCTTGTTCAATGGCCGGTAATCAACACAAAGGCGCTCCGTGCCATCCTTCTTCTTGACAAATAGAACACCATAGCCCCAAGGAGAAGTGCTAGTCCTGATTAGACCCATACGCTCTTGCTCATCGAGTTGTTTCTTCAGCTCCTTCAACTCATCAGGGGAGAGCTTGTACGGACGCCGACATGCTGGCTCGGTACCGGGCTCGAGCTCAATGACGAATTCAACTTGACGATGCGGAGGCATGCATGGAAGCTCTTCAGGGAAAACATCTTCATACTCATTGAGCACCGGAATCTGAGAGATGGCATTAATCTCGCCCTTGTCATTGAGAGAGAATATCCTGATTGTGTTATCTCGAGAGGCGAAGATAATCACGTCTTCGTCAGGATGAGTAAGCTTGACTTCCTTATTTGCACAATCAGCGTTTGCATCATGCTTTGAAAGCCAATCCATCCCAAGAATAAGATCAATGTCGGAGTTACAGAGAATAACCGGAGAAACCAGAAAGCGGTAGTCACCCATATAAATAGATATATCCGGAGCATACACACTAGAATGCACTCATCTTCCCAGAGATATAACTGATAACTCCCTTGGCAAATTTTTTGTGACAACATTGTGCTTTGTTGAAAATGTATGAGACATGAAAGAGCATGATGCACCTGAATCAAACAAAACTTTAGCAGGTTTAAGATTGACTGGAAGGTTTCCAAGTATCACATCTGAAGAATTCTCTGCTTGAGCTGCATTCATCAGATTCACTCTTGCTGCCTTGGGGTTGTGCTTGACAATAGCAGTGCTGACAGGTGGAGGAGGTGGAAGGCACCTTGGGTTGGGACACTTGTTAGCATAATGACCCTTCTTAGTACACTTGTTGCAAACCACATCTGAGAGAGGACGGTGATAAGGACCACTTGAATTCAAAGCTTGAAAGTGATTCTTGGACTGTTTGCTTGGGTTGGGTGGGTGGGAGAAACCACGGTCACCAGAGAGCTTTTTGTTGTTGTTGTTGGGAGGGCAGAGCACTAGAGGAGGTGGAAGCCAAAACTTCTGCTGCTTTGCAACCACTTGGGAAGAAGAGGAGGAGTTAACAGGATCTCTGATCCTCTTTTTGGAAGCTTCAACCTTGAGCTAGGCTGCCTCTTGCTTAAGTGCCATGTTATAGAACTGATCAAATTCATCCGGCTCACACAAGGTGAGAGCTAGTTGGAGTTCATCCTTCAGACCACCACGGAACTAATAAATCTTGCTCTTGGAATCTGGGATGTCTTGCTTGGCATAGCGGGCAAGGTTCTGGAACTTGACATTGTATTGGTAAACGGACATGGTACCTTGCTTCAGGTTGCAGAATTGCTCACGCATGACTTCGGTGACACTAGTTGGAATGTGGTGAGAGCGGAAATCCTTGCAGAAGTCAGTCCACGAGATTTCACGTCCTTCTCTGGAATCTTTGTACTGTTGCCACCAATCAGCAGCTTGATCCTTGAGTTGGAAGGCGGCAAACTTGACATAATCCTCAGGTCTCATGTTACTGCACTCGAAATGCTTTTTGATGTCTGTTATCCAGTCTTCAGCATCTAGCGGATCCACACAGTAACTGAACGCCTTCGGTTGGTTTGCCAGGAACTGGTTGAGCGAAGCAAAGTGAGGTTGGTTGAACAAATTGCCTTGGCCTTGGTTCCCATGACCACCTTGATTTGCTTGATTTGCTTGAATGTTCTGCATCATTTGCATAAGCATCTGGGTGTTCTGGTTCGTCACTTGCATAATTGCTCTCCAGGCCTCAGACGGAGGAGGAGGGGAAGGAGGACGATCTGGAACTACTTTACCCTCTGGGTTAGCATTGAGAACCTTTTTAGGAGCCATCCTGAATGAGATGACAACTATTAGCCATTGATTGAAATATATAAGCTGAATCAACGGCTAGAATTGCAACATAAGTCTTCACAAGAACATCCGAACAAAATGAACGAATGTAATCCACAGTTCAATGATACAACAATCTTCTCGAGAAGCCACTTGGGAGATCAAAAGGTAAAATAAAACAACAAGGAGCAGATAGAACAAATACAAGATAGAAGCTTCGTCCGACAAGTTTGTGCTAAAAGCTCATGGAACATGTTACAAAAGGGTTTTGCAATCACTAGATCAGCATAGCCAAGGACCCTTTAAGATGCAACTCCCGATCGGAACAAACGCCCATAGAACCACTTCACTCAATGTAGAACCCCGAACTCCATATCATGCATTCATTGGAAGAATGCCTACGAACTACTAGATGAACCCACCAATTAATTTCCGAAAGTTTCCAGTTATGCAATCAGGTGTTGGGGATATAGGGGAAGCACCGCGCACTCAACTCTAATCCTACATCCAGCTATATCCATCCTTCAACACATAACCAGTTATTTCCGGAAACCGTGTACCTCGGACCTTCGAAACGCATCTGCTATACAAGCTATGGCAATACTCCCGAACTACCTCCCCAGTACTGGGTGATGTTGGGGTTATCTTGCCACCAACCGCATAGAAGAGTTTTCGATGTCGGCTGTCTTAAGTATTCCAGAACTGCTACGATAGATTTGTGACGACAACACCTCGGAGCTCAACTCCCCGGGACATTTCCACAACCCCTAATGACAGGAGGCATCGAGAACAATGTTCTCATCACAAAGACATCGGAACAATCCAAACGATACTCGCGTGATCCTAAAAAAAATAGTGAATTTTTTAGAGTAGAAGAGATAAGTAATTGTCAGGAGTCCTCACCAGAGTGAAAAGGGATGAGGAGTAAAAAGAAATCCTACTCTCCGATATATATATATACGACTCAAAACATTTTCAAGTGTGTGCCTAGACTCAACCGTCAACGATTCGATCAATCAGTGGGGGCTCCTAGGTCGAAGAAGGCTCTGATTACCAACTTGTAATGCCCAGTATGAGATTATACCTCCCACGTGTCGAGGCACGACTTAGAGGCATAATATCATACTAGAATGATCTCAAGAATGGTATATTTGCACATCTCATGTAAAAGAGGGATGAAACTAAAACAGAGTAGTTGGCTTACACTCGCCACGTCACACAATACATTACATCAGAGTCCGACTACGGACGAAGATCCAAATGAAAGATACCATAAATAAATAACACAAGGTCCCGATCATAACATCCTAGTAAGAGCCCTACTGATCCTCTGGATAAGACACGTAGTATCGCCCACGTTCTTTGTCGAACTCCCTGTACAACTCTGAACCAACCGCTGTGTAGTTCACCATGGTACCTGCATCTGGTGTTGTGTAGAATCTGTGAGCCACAGAGGACTCAACAATCCCGTGCCCGGGTAGCAAAACTATCTAAGCCTTGGGTGTGGAACAAGGCTGAAGAACAAGGTTGCAGCTGCACTAGCACTAGCTTACGTGTTTAGAGCGAGAAGAGAAGTGCCAACAAAACATCAAGGTGATCAAGAAGTGATTCTATCTAAGCAAGTCAAACATAACCCCACCGTGTTCACTTCCTGAACCCCTTCGAAAAGCGACCGTCACGGTTACTCACGCTGGTAGTGTATTATGATCATAGTGTCAAGTTCTCTACAACCCGATATTAACAAATTCCCATCTGCCACATAACCACGGGAACGGCTTTCGAAAGATCAAAACCCTGCTGGGTGTCCCAACTTATCCCATCACAAGCTCACGATCTGCGGAGTCACAACTCCAATGTGGGAAGACCCGAGTATTCTCAGAATCCCGTGCTCTAGATATTCCGACTAAGGTAAAACTAATCCAGCAAGACCTCCCGGCGTGCCGACACCCTGATAGTAGTTGCGCGTATCTCGTCTCAGGCCACGACCGGATGGGCGATGCTACAGGTTTTTACCAGCCCTCGGGTTTCCCCAAGGTAGCCCTGCAGGACCCCTAGTTTGGACCAACACTCATGTGGAGCACTGGCCCGGGTTGTTGATTAAGAAGAGGGTTTATAACTCCCTATGCAAGTTTTAGTTATTAGGCAAATGTAAAACCAATGTTGGGCCTTGCTGGAAAAGCTTTAGCGCTAAGCGGTTTATCGAGGGGGCCCATAAACCCCAACCGTGTTAGGGACGCAAAATCAAGGAACATAACACCGGTTTAAACGGTTCCTAGGGAGGCACGAGTGGAACAAAACACCAAGCAAAGGCTTAGCCTTCCACCCATTGCCAAGTATATAGATGATTTAGTTTTTAACAGATTATATAGTGTGATATACCAACAATAACTTCAACATGAAGCAAAGAATCTTCGAATCTTCTCCTGCAACTAACAATGCTATAAGAGGGGCTGAGCAAAGCTTACATAGCCAATCAAATGTTTGCTAGGTTCGGTGGTTAGAGATATTCATGGCTACAATAGGAGGCTGACAACCAAAACATGGGCATCGAGGCAATAAGCTAAAGAGCAAGACATCTAGCATAGGCAAAGATAGTAGTGATATCTGGGTAAGGTCATCTTGCCTGTTGAATTCTCGGAGGGAACGTAATCTTGCTCCTCTTACTCAACCTTGGTAGAAACCTCATTCTCAGTATCTTCACCAGGCTCTAACCAAACACAACAATGCACAACGGAACAAAATCAATCAACATGCAGTGCTCAATCACATTATGCATGAACATGAAGCTTGAGAACATGGAAAGACATGATGCATGGCCTAGGGTCACAAGAATGCAATATCATCACAACCACACATAATGAAACAAGCAAAAGAACAAGTTGGCAAGTTTATGTAGTTTATCAAACAAGCAACCAACATGTTTTAAAGAGGTTGGTTAACATGGCAAGGGTGCACTTAACATAACTGCAACATGCTAGCATATTTGAATGGCCTAGAATTAAATGCAACAATATCCAGAAAATCCCATATTCATTTATTTGCATTTGGGACAGATTTGAAATACTACTGTGATGGAGTTTTCAAACATGCTAAACAACAGCACCAAAATATTCTACACATTTTTCTACCCCAAATGCATATAAAGTTTTTTAAAATTGGAGTTGTAGAGAATTAGTTATGATTTTTGCAAGTTTGAGCATATTTAAAACAAATTTAAATTCAAACATCATTTAAATGTTTTTAAACATGGCAGCAAGTGACATTCACATAAACTACACAAAATTCTAAGCACTTTTCATATAGGGCTCAAATTCATATGAAGCATAAATATGCGGATATTAATTAAAACAGAAAAACAGAAAAAGAAAATAAATAGAATAAGCGCCAGGTCTAAATTGACCGAGGCCCAGCTAGCCTCAGTCACTGACAAGGGGGGGGGGGGCAGGCGAGCTGAGCTGGCGAGCGGGTGCGCGCGGGGGCTGGAACTACAGCTGTGACGATGGCAGGTGGAGCCAACCTGTCAGCCTCAAGCGAAAACAAAAAATGGGCGAAACGCCACTGCGCCCGCGAGGGATCGAACCCGCGCCTTTCTGACGATACTGACGGAGACACACCACTACGCCACTACATCGAACTTGACGGATAGGATGCAGTTTAACTGAAGAAGATAAAGCAACAACAGAACAGGGGAGCACTGGCCCTCGTCGGAGCTGCTCCGGCGACCATTAGCCACGGCGGAGGGGTGCGAGAGGGAGCAGGAGGAGTCCCGCATCCAACCAAACTACTAGCAGCGCCTAAGGGGCACTGCATCACCTATGGCGAGCATATACATCACGGCGGCGACGGAACAACGGCGAGGCGATTCAAGGCACTAGACGGCACGACGACTGCACAGAGAGGTCCTACGCATCTAGGCGGAGCGAACGGACGGCACAACAACAGCTAAAGAGGTCGGCACACTCGCCGGCGACGAGGTCCGACGGCGGCACGATCGGGCACTCGTGGAACTATGGCCTAGAGCATGCGCAGAAAGGGGCAAAGAGCTTGGGGAGAGAGAGGAGCTCACCACAAGCACGGCGTTGTGCTCGGCTAGCCCTGGCATGGACGGATTCGTCGGCGGCGTGTCTCGAACACCTCCGGCCACCGTAGAGGAAGAAGAGGAAGAAGTACTTGACAGAGAGGCGCTCGGGTCCGTGTGGTTGACGTAGTGGAAGAAGAGGACGTCGTGGAAGAAGCTGGACAACGTTGGCGAGGCCGAGGACGACGCGGAGCTCGCCGGCGACGCGAGGTTGCTCTCAGATGCGCTCGGGCGTCGACGGTGGCGGCGGATCTGGGGAATCCCAGCTCTCCAGACGGCGAGAGGGGAAAGAGAAGACCTAGAGGGGAGTGGTGGACACGATCTGGGTTTAAAAGCGGGGCTCGACGCACGGCCTCGACGTCCGTGAGCTGACGGCGCGACGGTGAGCGCGGCGTGCTCTACTTTTCTGACGGAGGAAGACGGAGGCGAGGGAGATGTGTCGCTGACTGGTGGGGGCACGCGCTCGGAGTGGCTACGGCACGATTGCTACGCCTATAGACGGGCCTGCGTGGAGATGGGCTCTCTGCGCTGCGGGTGGAGAAGGAAGTGGGCCTCGGTGGAAGAGAATGAGAAGAGGAGGCCCAGGTGCAATGTGCTGCTGCTGCCTCTTTCCTTTTCTTTAATTCTTCACGCAGATAAAGAAAAGAATGCACAGAAATAAAGAAGAAGAACTAGGGAAAAAGAAAAATACCCCTAAGCTCAGTGAATTATGCTCTATTTAAATAAAATGACTTGGACATTTTTAGAGGCAGAAAAATAAAAGGAGTTTGAATATAGGTCAAACTCTTGATATTTTAAAACCCAACCAAATCATATTCGAATGAGATGATATTTGGTGGAGAGGTTGCTCACATGGGGCACGTTGTAAAGGAGAAGGAAGAACCACTATGTCACTTGCTAGGTGGCTTGCAAAATAGATCAAAGAAGAGGCCAGAAAGAAGGAAGGAAAGAAATAAGCTTGAACCCACACACACAACACATCACAAGGTCTCACAATGCACAAAAGAAATTAAACTATGATGCCATGATGATATGATGATGAGCATTGTAAGGATTCAAAAATAATTAAAGGCATGCAATGCAAATAAAATAAAAGAGAAGGACCCCCAAGGATAATGACAAGGATCAAGGAGGAAGCTTTATTGCCATTATAGGAAAGTGTTACATTTGGGGCATTACAACTACTATGCTGCATCTCCCTTTCCTCTTCTAGGTAATACAACGCAGGCTCAAGAGGTAGCAAGAAGAATTTCTGGTGCCGTTGCCGGAGAGGCTTACGCAAAAGTCATATACCAAGTACCTATCACAAACCCTTATCCTTCGCATTACATTTTTGCCTCTCGTTTTCCTCTCCTCCACTTCACCCTTGCCGTTTTATTTGCCCTTCTTCCGCCGTGTGTTTATCGTTTGCTTGCTTCTTGTTTGCTTGTGTGGTTGGATTGCTTGCTTGTCACTATGGCTCAGAACAGTACCAAATTGTGTGACTTCTCCAATACCAAAAACAATGACTTTATTAGCACTCCGATTGCTCCTATTACCGATGCTGAATCTTGTGAGATCAATGCTGCTTTGTTGAATCTTGTCATGAAAGATCAATTCTCCGGCCTTCCTAGTGAAGATGCCGCTACCCATCTAAATTACTTTGTTGATTTGTGTCATATGCACAATAAAAGGGATACGGATAACGATATTATTAAATTGAAGTTATTTCCGTTTTCACTTAGAGATCGTGTTAAAACTTGGTTTTCCTCTTTGCCTAGAAATAGTATTGATTCGTGGAATAAGTGCAAAGATGCCTTTATCTCTAAGTATTTTCCTCCTGCTAAGATCATCTCTCTTTTAAACGATATTATGAATTTTAAGCAACTAGATCATGAGCATGTTGCACAAGCTTGGGAGAGAATGAAATTGATGATACGTAATTGCCCTACACATGGTTTGAATCTATGGATGATTATTCAGAACTTTTATGCTGGCTTGAATTTTGCTTCTAGAAATCTTTTAGATTCGGCCGCCAGAGGCACTTTCATGGAAACCACCTTAGGAGAAGCTACCAAACTTCTAGATAATATTATGGTTAATTATTCTCAATGGCACACCGAAAGATCTACAAGTAAAAAAGTGCATGCTATCGAAGAAATTAGTGTTTTGAGTGGAAAGATGGATGAACTTATGAAATTGTTTGCTGCTAAGAGTGCTTCTTCTTATCCTAATGATATGCCTTTGTCCACTTTGATTGAGAATAACAATGAATTTTTGGATGTGAATTTTGTTGGTAGGAATAATTTTGGTAACAATGCTTATAGAGGTAATTCTAATCCTAGGCCTTTTCCTAGTAATTCCTCTAATAATTATGGTAATTCCTACAACAACTCTTATGGAAAAATTCCTTATGAATTTGAAACTAGTGTTAAAGAGTTTATGATCTCGCAAAAGAATTTCAATGCTATGCTTGAAGAGAAATTTCTTAAGGTTGATGAATTGTGTAGAAGTGTGGATAGAATTACTCTTGATGTTGATTCTTTGAAACTTAGATCTATCCCACCTACGCATCATATCAATGAGTCTCTCAAAGCCATGAGAATTTCCATTAATGAATGCAAAGAAAGAACCGCTAGAATGCGTGCTAAAAGAGAAGATTATATTACATCTTGTTCTTCTAGTTATCATGAAAATAAAGATGAAGATCTGAAAGTTATTGATGTGTCTCCTATTATATCCTTGTTTTCAAGTATTAATCTTGATGAAAATAGGATTGGAGATGATTCTGCTTTAAAGTATCTCAATGATTCGGAGTTTTTAGATCTTGATGCTAAAATTGCTAAAAGTGGGAGTTAAGAGATTAAAACTTTGCATAGTGATGAACCCACTATTTTGGATTTCAAGGGATTCAATTATGACAATTTCTCTTTGCTTGATTGTATTTCCTTGTTGCAATCCGTGCTAAATTCTTCGCATGCTTATAGTCAAAATAAAGCTTTCACTAAACACATAGTTGATGCTTTGATGCAATCTTATGAAGAAAAACTTGAGTTGGAAGTTTCTATACCTAGAAAGCTTTATGATGAGTGGGAACCTACTATCAAAATAAAAATAAAAGATCATGAATGCTATACTTTGTGTGATTTGGGTGCTAGTGTCTCCACTATCCCAAAAACTTTGTGTGATTTGCTAGGGTACCATGAGTTTGATGATTGTTATTTAAATTTGCATCTTGCGGATTCCACTATTAAGAAACCTATGGGAAGAATTAATGATGTTCTTATTGTTGCCAATAGGAATTATGTGCCCGTAGATTTCATTGTTCTTGATATAGACTGCAATCCTTCATGTCCTATTATTCTTGGTAGACCTTTTCTTAGAACGATTGGTGCAATTATTGATATGAAGGAAGGAAATATTAGATTCCAATTTCCATTAAGGAAAGGCATGGAACACTTTCCTAAAAAGAAAATAAAATTACCATATGAATCTATCATGAGAGCCACTTATGGATTGCCTTCCAAAGATGGCAATACCTAGATCTATCTTGTATCGTGCCTAGCTAGGGGCGTAAAACGATAGCGCTTGTTGGGAGGCAACCCAATTTTATGTTTTTTGTCTTTGTTGCTGTTAGGGAATAAATATTGCATCTAGCCTCTGAAGATTTGGTTTGATGTTTTGTTTAGTGTTTGTGCCAAGTAGAACCTTTGGGAAGACTTGTATGCAGTTTATGTGATCTTGCTGCGAAAAACAGAATCGTTATCGCTCGCTAAAGTAGTCGTGGGATTTTACTGGAGCATGTTTTTTAGTTGATTATTTTTGTATATGATTGGTAGACAAATGCTGCAAATTTAGCAATTTAGTTTGATTTTTTTGGAGTTCCAGAAGTAGGCGAACACTACAGATTACTACAGACTGTTCTGTCTTTGACATATTCTGTTTTCGTGTGTTGTTTGCTTATTCTGATGCATCTATGAGTAGTATTGGAGGATATGGACCATAGAGAAGTTGGAGTACAGTAGGTTTAACACCAATATAAACAAAGAATGAATTCATTGCTGTACCTTTGTGTAGTGGTTTGCTTTATTATAATAACGGAGCTCACGATAATTTTTGTCTAAGTTTTGTGTTGTGAAGTTTTCAAGTTTTGAGTATTGCTTTGATGGACTATGGAACAAGGAGTAGCAAAGGCCTAAGCTTGAGGATGCCCATGGAACCCCAAGTAAATTCAATATAATCAAAAGCCTAAGCTTGGGGATGCCCCGGGAAGGCATCCCCTCTTTCGTCTTCATCCGTCGGTAACTATAGTTGGAGCTATATTTTTATTCGCAACATGTTATGTGTTTTGCTTGGAGCATCTTGTATAATTTGAGTCTTTACTTGTTAGATTATTAGAACACTCTATGTGCTTCACTTATATCTTTTGAGTTGAATAGCTTTTGCTCTAGTGCTTCACTTATATCTTTTAGAGCACGGGGGTGATAATATTTTGTAGAAATTGTTGAACTCTCATACTTCACTTATATCTATTTCAGAGTCTATTAAAACAGCATGGTAATGTGTTTAGTCTAAAGAAACTAGTCTTCATATGATAAACATCCAATGTCAATGAAGTAAAAAAATCACACTAAGTGCATTGAATAGAATGAGATGTTGGATGCTTGATAATTGTTTTGAGATATGAGGATAGTGATATTAGAGTCATGCTAGTGGAGTTATTATGAAATTAAGAAATAATTGTGTTAAGGTTAGTGATTCCCGTATCATGCATGTATGGGAACCGCTATGTGACGAAGTTAGAGCATGAGGTATTTGTAGAGTGCCAACCTTTGTGTGGAGGTCGGGGGCGCGCGATGGTTAACTCCTACCAACCTCCCCCCTAGGAGCATGCGTTGATTGCTTTGTTTTAATGACTCGTAGATTTTTGCAATAAGTATATGAGTTCTTATGACTAATGTTGAGTCCATGGATTATACGCACTCTCACCCTTCCACCATTGCTAGCCTCTCTTGTACCGCGCAACTTTCGTCGGTGCCATAAACCCACTATATATCCTTCCTCAAAACAACCAACATATTGTTCCTCAAAACAGCCACCATACCTACCTATCATGGCATTTCCATAGCCATTCCGAGATATATTGCCATGCAACTTTCCACCGGTCCGTTTATATGACATGCATCATATTGTCATATTGCCATGCATGATCATGTAGTTGATATCATAGTTGTGGCAAAGCCACCATGCATAATTTTTCATATATGTCACTCTTGATTCATTGTATATCCCGGTACACCGCCGGAGGCATTCATGTAGAGTCATACTTGTTGTAGTATCGAGTTGTAATTTCGAGTTGTAATAAAAAGTGGGATGATCATCATTATTAGAGCATTGTCCCTTGTGAGGAAAGGCCAATAAAAAAGAGATGGCCCAAAAAAATAGAGAGGGGCTAATAAATAAAAAAAGAGGAGAAAGCCCCTCTAAAAAAAGAGAGAAAATAGAGAAGGGACAATTGATACTATCTTTTTTTACACTTGTGCTTTAAAATAGCACCATGTTCTTCATTGTAGAGAGTCTCATGCTTAGTCACTTTCATATACTAGTGGGAATTTTCATTATAGAGCTTTGTTTGTATATTCCAACGATGGGCTTCCTCAAATGCCCTAGGTCTTCGTGAGCAAGCAAGTTGGATGCACACCCACTAGTTTATTTTGTTGAGCTTTCATTCATATTCAGCTCTAGTGCATCCGTTGCATGGCAATCCCTACTCACTCACATTGATATCTATTGATGGGCATCTCCATAGCACATTGATACGCCTAGTCGATGTGAGACTATCTCCCTCCATTTTGTCTTCTCCACAACCACCTCTATTCCACCCATAGTGCTATATCCATGGCTCACGCTCATGTATTGCGTGAAAATTGAAAGGTTTGAAAATATAGAGTATCAAAACAAGTGCTTGGCTGAAATCGGGGTTGTGCATGATATGAATATTTTGTGTGATGAAGAGGGAGCATGGCCAGACTATATGATTTTGTAGGGATAACTTTCTTTAGCCATAGTATTTTGAGAAGACATGATTGCTTTGTTAGTATGCTTGAAGTATTGTTATTTCATATGTCAATATAGACTTTTATCTTGAATCTTTCAGATCTGAACATTCATGCCACAATTAAGAGAATTACATTCAAAAACTATATTGCTTAGCATTCCATATAAAAAATTCTTTCTTTATCATTTATCTACTTGAGGACGAGCAGGAATTAAGCTTGGGGATGCTTGATACGTCTCCAACGTATCTATAATTTTTTATTGTTCCATGCTATTATTTATGAAGTCTTAGATGTTTAATGGGCTTTATCATTAACTTTTATATCATTTTCGGGACTAACCTACTAACCCAAAGGCCCAGTCCAGATTGCTGATTTTTGCCTGTTTCAGGGTTTTGCAGAAAAAGAATATCAAACGGAGTCCAAACGGAATGAAACCTTCTCGAGAGATATTTTTTGAGAAACCACGCCAGAGGAACTTGAGAACCACGTCAGGGGAGCATCGAGTGGCCCTCGAGGGTGGGGGCGCGCCCCCTTCCCAGGGCGCACCCCCCTGCCTCGAGGCCCACTCGAGCATCCCCCAGTGCCCTCCTTCTTCCTATATAAGTCCACGTACCCTAGAAACACTGTGAACAGAGAGAAATCCCTAATTCCACCGCTGTAGCTTCTGTTCACGTGGAGATCCCATCTCGGAGCCTGTTCCGGAGCTCCACCGGAGGGGGATCCATCACGGAGGCCTTCATCATCATCATCATCGCCCTCACCATGAGTTGTGAGTAGTTTACCACAGACCTTCGGGTCCATAGCTGGTATCTAGATGGCTTCTTCTCTCTCTCTCCGGATATCAATACAAAGTTCTCCTCGGACTTCGAGGAGATCTATTCGATGTAATCTCTTTTTGCGGTGTGTTTGTCGAGATTCAATGAATTGTGAGTTTATGATCAAGGTTATCAATGAAATATATTTGGTTCTTCTCTGAACTTTTTATGTGTCCTCATAATATCCTTGCAAGTCTCTTCGAATTATTGGTTTGGTTTGGCCTACTAGATCTATAGTTCTTGCAATGGGAGAAGAGCTTGGCTTTGGGTTCAATCTTGCAGTGTCCTTTCCCAGTGACAGTAGGGGCACCAAGGCACGTATTGTATTGTTGCCATCGAGGATAAAAAGATGGGGTTTACATCATATTGCTTGAGTTTATCCCTCTACATCATGTCATCTTGCATAAGGCGTTACTCTGTTCGTATGAACTCAATACACTAGATGCATGCTGGATAGCGTTCGATATGTGGAGTAATAGTAGTATATGCAGGCAGGAGTCGGTCTACTTGTCTCGGACGTGATGCCTATTGATACGTCCAAAACGTATCTATAATTTCTGCTTGCTCCATGCCTCTTTTGGGTGATATTGCTATGATATTTATACACTTCCATACACTTTTGATCATATTTGGACTAACCTATTAACTCAGTGCACCCCAGTGCCAGTTTCTGTTTTCGGGTGTTTTTGTATTTCAGGTTTTCACGTTACGAGAACTGCGAGGAAAAATCCAGAAAAATTATATAAAAAATCAGCGTTCCAGAAACTTCCGTGCGCCCGAAGGACAGCCGGGGGGGCACCAGGGCTCCAGGCGCCCTGGCGGCGCCCCCCCCCCCTGTGCCGCGCCGGGGGGCGCCGGGGCCCCCCGAGGCTCCTCCGATGCCCCCCTTTGGCATATATTTAAAGCGTCGCCCGAAACCCTCGAAACAGGAACTCTTTTCACGATCCCATCTTTGTTCCGCCGCCGCCGCCGCTTCCAAGATCGGGAGCACCAGGAGAACTCTTCCCGGCACCCTGCCGGAGGGGAGGATCACCACCGGGAGCTTCTCCACCACCATGGACGCCTCCCGGATGAGTTGTGAGTAGTCTCCCTTGGACCATGGGTCCATGACCAGTAGCTATGTGATGTTCTCCTCCCGCTCTTGTGCTTCACTAATTAGTCCTCGTGAGCTGCCCTACATGATCGAGGCACATATGTAACCCTTATGCTGTTGCTATGATGAGTTTGCTGGGATCCGATGGATTATGAGATTATGTTCAGATTGTGTTTGAGTAATATATTTGATTCACCTCTTTTATATTTATGTTCGTAAGTAATTCTTGCATGTTCTACGTAGTTATTTATTGCTTTGGCCAAGTAGTAGGTAGTGACTCCAAGAGGGAACGTTATGCTTGATTGTGGGTTCATGCCCCTCGATGACTAGCTTGAGTGACAGAAACATGAGTCTAGGGGATGTGCTATTGCCACAAGGGGGAAAACAACAGTGCTTGTGCCCGCGGGTGCAAAGATTGTTTACTTTACGCAAAGTTCTTTTAATGCAGTTGTCTGTTGCATTGAGTTTACACTATGGGTGGGGCTCGCAACTTAATACCAGCGAGATGTTCTGGATAGATATCTCAAGGTGGATGATTAGTAGTAGATATTGATGGATTTCGGTCTACTTACTTTGGCGTACCGCCCATGCTTTGAACCTCTACCTTTCTTGCAATGTAGTCAGCATTGGTTTGCGCACATGGTCCTGTCAATTGCCAGCTGTAATTCGTTTACCTCACATAGTTGTTTTATCGTCTTTTGGGAGAGAGACATCACTAGTGAACATCATGAGACACTGGTCCATATTACCATCATTGATCACATCCGTTATTTACTTTTCCGCTATTTACTTACTATTGCAATTATACCTATCACTATTATCACTTGCGTTTGATCCTTTGTAAACTACAAGGCCGGAGGGATTGACAACCTCTCTGTACTCGTTGGGAGCAAAGTTATTTGTATCTCTGTGCAGATCCACGTTGATTGCTAATATCTGGCGCCGTTAGCAGTTGACATCTTCTTGTTGAAACTGGGAGTCTCTGGGAAATCGATCCTTGGTATTACCAAGGGAAAACTTCTGCTACACTGCATCTCAAACCTTACACTTGGGGTAACCAACGAGGGGTGAGAAGCCACCTAGCACCTATATACAATGATCATGCCTAGATAGTCTCATAATTATTTGCTTTTCTATCAATTGCTCGACAGTAATTTGTTTACCCGCCGTAGAATATCGCTCTCATGAGAGAAGCCACTAGAGAAAACTATGCCCCTCGGTCTATTCTCAACATATCAATCTACATCTACTTTACTTTTACCGCTTTTATTTGTTGTTTTATTAAACTAAAAATACCAAAAATATAAACTATCATCTCTATCAGATCTCACTCTCGTATAGTGACCGTAAAGGGATTGACAACCCCTTATCGCGTTGGCTGCGAAGTTCTTATTTGTTTGTGCAGGTGCGTGGGACTCGTGCATGGTCTCCTACTGGATTGATACCTTGGTTCTCAAAACTGAGGGAAATACTTACGCTACTATGCTACATCTCCCTTCCTCTTCGAGGGAATACAACGCAAGCTCAAGAGGTCGCACTAATGTGCATGTATGCGGTGATATTTCCATGTTTTCATCTTATCAGACCGCAGGGACTTCCACCATGCTGATGGGCAACGGTTCAAGTGCTTCTGTTGGTGTTGGCACGTGTGGTGATATTTCCATGTTTTCATCTTATCAGACCGCAGGGACTTCCACCATGCTGATGAGCAACGGTTCAAGTGCTTCTATTGGTGTTGGCACGGTCGATCTGAAGTTTACTTCGGGGAAGATCGTGCTGCTGAAGAACGTGCATTATGTCCCCTCCGTCAAAAAAAATCTTGTTAGCGGATCTCTTCTGTGTAGAGATGGCTACTGATAACCCACACGTATAGAGGATCGTTTGTAGCCTTTTTCGGTAAGTAAGAGTGTCGAACCCAACAAGGTGCTAAAGGTAGAATAAATATTGCCTCAAGTTCTATCAACCACCGATACAACTCTACGCACACTTAATGTTTGCTTTATCTAAAACAAGTATAAAACTAGGAGTACTTAGCGGGAACTTGAAATACAGTACTTTGCAAGATAATAAAAGTAGTTTAGTAGCAAGCTTTTTGTAGCACAAAATAATGATTTGTCCCTAGGCAATCGATAACAAGTACCGATAATCATGCTTGTAATTTTATATTAGGGAGAGGCATGAGCTAACATACTTTCTCTACTTGGATCATATGCACTTATGATTGGACCCCTAGCAAGCATCCGCAACTACTAAAGATCATTAAGGTTGTGAAACCCAACCATAGCATTAAGTATCAAGTCCTATTTACTCCCATACGTCATACCCCACTTACTCGAGTTTAAGCTTCTCTCACTCTCGCAACCCACCATAAGTGAACCATGAGCATATTGCAACACCCTAGAGCGAGGGCCCCTCACGTTTGCGCGAGAACGGAGGGCACCGTAGCACAACACCATAAATAAAATATACAATCATACCAACCAAGATCATGATTATGCCATAGGACAAAACGGATCAACTCGAACATCATAGGATGACCACATATCATTGGGAAATAATATATAGTGTTGAGCACCATGTTTAAGTAGAGATTACAGCGGGGGAAAGAGGTGTTACATGATACCTCTTGAGCTTGCGTTGTTTTACCCTTGAAGAGGAAAGGGTGATGCAGCACAGTAGCGTCATTATTTCCCTCAGTTTTTGAAAACCAAGGTATCAATCCAGTAGGAGACTACGCACGAGTCCCTCGTACCTACACAAAAAAAATAAGAACCTTGCAACCAACGTGATAAATGGGTTGTCAATCCCTTCTCGGCCACTTGCAAAAGTGAGATCTGATAAATATAATAAGATAAATATTTTTGATAGTTTGATTTATATATTGAAAAGTAAATATTGCAAAATAAAAGTAAAGTAAAGATAAGTAGTTGATGGAAGATAGACCCGGGGGCCATAGGTTTCACTAGTGGCTTCTCTCAAGATATCAGATTTCTACGGTGGGTGAACAAATTACTGTCGAGCAACTCATAGAAAAGTGCATAGTTATGAGAATATCTAAGCATCATCATTGTATATAGGCATCACGTCCGTGACAAGTAGACCGAAACGATTCTGCATCTACTACTATTACTCCACACATCGACTGCTATCCAGCATGCATCTAGAGTATTAAGTTCATAAGAACAGAGTAATGCTTTAAGCAAGATGACATGATGTAGAGGGATAAAATCATGCAATGTGATATAAACCCCATATTTTTATCCTTGATGGCAACAATACAATACGTGCCTTGCTGCCCCTGCTGTCACTGGGAAAGGATACCACAAGATTAAACCCAAAGCTAAGCACTTCTCCCATTGCAAGAAAGATCAATCTAGTAGGCCAAACCAAACTGATAATTCGAAGAGACTTGCAAAGATATTTAAATCATGCATAAAATATTTCATAGAAGAATCAAATATTGTTCATAGATAATCTTGATCATAAACCCACAATTGATCGGATCTCGACAAACACACTACAAAAAGAATTACATCGAATAGATCTCCAAGAAGATCGAGGAGAACTATGTATTGAGATCCAAAGAGAGAGATGAAGCCATCGAGCTAATAACTATGGACCCGAAGGTTTGTGGTAAACTACTCACAACTCATCGGAGAGGCTATGGTGTTGATGTAGAAGCCCTCCGTGATCGATTCCCCTCCGGTGGAGCTCCGGAATAGGCCCCAAGATGGGATCTCATAGGTATAGAAGGTTGCGGCGGTGGAATTAGGGTTTCGTGGTGCTCTCGGATGTTTTCAGGGTATAAGAGTATATACAGGCTGAAGAGGCACATCGGTGAAGCAACAGGGGGCCCACGAGGGTGGGGGTGCGTCTACCCCCTGGAGGCGCCCCTTGCCATCGTGGCCGCCTCGTTTCTTCCCTGACGTGTACTCCAAGTCTTCTGTGTTGCATTTTTTCCAAAAACGACTCTCCCAAAGGTTTCATTCCGTTTGGACTCCGTTTGATATTTCTTTTCGGCGAAACACTGAAATAGGCAAAAAAACATCAATTTGCACTTGGCCTTGGGTTAGTAGGTTAGTCCCAAAAATAATATAAAAGTGTATAATAAAGCCCATTAAACATCCAAAACAGATAATAAAACCACTTCACTCAATGTAGAACCCCAAACTCCATATCATGCATTCGTTGGAAGAATTCCTACGAGCTACTAGATGAACCCACTATTAATTTCCGAAAGTTTCCATTTATGCAATCAGGTGTTGGGGATACAGGGGAAGCATCGCGCACTCAACTCTAATCCTACATCCAGCTGTATCCATCCTTCAACACATAACCAGTTATTTCCGGAAACCGTTTACCTCGGACCTTCGAAACGCATCCGCTATACAAGCTATGGCAATACTCCCGAACTACCTCCCCAGTACTGGGTGATGTCGGGGTTATCTTGCCACTAACCGCATAGGAGAGTTTTTTATGTCGGCCGTCTTAAGTATTTGAGAACTGCTGCGATATATTTGTGACGACAACACCTCGGAGCTCAACACCCCGGGACACTGCCACAACCCCTAAATGACAGGAGGCATCGAGAACAATGTTCTCGTCACAAAGACATCGGAACAATCCAAACAATACTCGCGTGATCCTAAAATTTTTTTTTGTGAAATTTTGAGAGTAGAAGAGACAAGTAATCGTCAGGAGTCCTCACCAGAGTGAAAAGGGATGAGGAGCAAAAGAAATCCTACTCTCCGATATATATAGGATTCAAAACATTTTCAAGTGTGTGCCTAGACTCAACCGTCAACGATTCGATCAATCAGTGGGGGCTTCTAGGTCGGAGAAGGCTCTGAATACCAACTTGTAATGCCCAGGATGGGACTATACGTCCTACGTGTCGAGGCACGACTTAAAGGTATAAGCCCATTCTGGAATGATCTCAAGTTTGGTATCTTTGCACGACTCATGTAAAAATAGGGATGAAATTGCAAAAGGATAGTTGGCTTACACTCGCCACGTCACACAATACATTACATAAGCAAATCATCATACAAAACATCACAACCTGACTACGGGCAAAGATCCAAAAGAAAGATACCAAAAACATAAAGCCACAGGTCCGAATTGCCCCTAGTAGAAACCACTACTGATCGTTGAAACACGTCACATACATACGGCCACTCTCTTCATCGAGCTCCCAGTGAAGTACTTGAACCAGCTCCTGCATCATTCTCGGCTGAACCAGCATCTGGTGTTGTAGTATCTATGAGACACGAGGACTCAGCAATCCGATAACCATGGGTATCAAGACTAGCAAAGCTTTATGGGTGAGGAGAAGGGTAGTGGTGAGGTTGCAGCAGCGGCTAAGCATAATTTGGTGGCTAACTTATGAGTACAAGAATAAGATGAGCATCTATGCAAGCTGTCGCAAACTAGTAATGATCGCTAAAGATCCTGAACTACTTACGAGTCAAATATAACCCCACCGTGTTCTCTTCTCGAAGTGAAAAGAGACAGTCACTGTTACTCACACAGTTGTGTGTTTTACTTCGGATCCTCTGTCAAGTTTTCTACAACCGGACATTAACAAATTCCAATCTGCCACATAACCGCGGGCACGGCTTTCGAAAGATCATAACCCCGCAGGGGTGTCCCAACTTAGCCCATCACAAGCTCTCACGATCAGCTGAAGTGATAAATATAATATCATCACCCCTTATCTTAGGGAAATCCGATCAGGCTCGGTATCCCGGTGCACAAGACATTTCGACAATGGTAAAACAAGTCCAGCAAGAACCTTCCGGCGTGCGGACACCCTGATAGTAGCCGCGCGTATCTCGTCTCAGGCCACGTCCAGATGGGTGATGCTACAGGTAAAACCAGCCCTCGAGTTTCCTCGAGGTGGCCCCGCAGGACCCCCGTTTGGGACCAACACCATCAGCACTGGCCCCCCTGCTATGTAGAAAAGAATCTCCAAGGAGCGTCCCCCTTATGAAATTTAATTAATTAATTAAGTTTTTATTATGAAGCAAATTAAAAACCAATGTTGGGCCTTGCTGGAGGAGTTTTATTCAAAGACGAAGTGTCAAGGGCCCCCCATATACCCAACCGTGTAAGGAACGCAAAATCAAGGAACATAATACCGGTTGATCGGCGCCTAAGGTGGCATGAGTGAAACAAAACACTGAACAAAAGGCCAAGCCTTCCACCCATGCCCAGTATATAGGTGTGTTAATAATAATATAACATATTGTGATATTCCAACAACAAGTTCCCACCTGGAATGAACTTCATCTTCACCTGCAACTAACAACGCTATAAGAGGGGCTGAGCAAGCGGGTAAGATAGCCAAACAATGGTTTTGCTAGGAAGGTTTCAAAGGTTAGAGGTTTCATGGCAACAAGGAGAGGGGCTGACAATAAGATGGGTAGCGCAACATATAACGATAGCATCGAGACAACTAAGCAAAGGCAATGATAGTAAAGGTATCCAAGGGTATGGTCATCTTGCCTGAGATCCCGCAAGGAAGAAGAACGGAACCGTGAAGAAGAGGAAGAAGAAGCCTTGAAGAAGAACCATAGGTGGACGAACGAATTCTCACAAACGCAACAGAACAAGCACTAACGAGAAGAAGCAAGCAACACGGTAAACACACAACACAAGAACATGACAATATGCTCAACCAGGTATGATGCAAAACAAGTCTACTTATGAAGCACAACAAGTCTATACAGGAAGCACAACATGGCAAGGTATGATGCATGACAAGTCTATACAAGAAGCATTACATGGCAAGGTAGGAAGCACAGAAAACAACACAAGTCTATATGATGCAATACATGGCAAGGTATGATGCATAATAAAACTACAATATTTAGGCATTTTAAATGAGGCCGGAAATAACAACAACAATTCCGGTAAAGCCCCATATGTCATATTTAGCAATTCTTAAAGCAAACAACATTTTAAACATATTAATGTTGTTATCATGATGCGGATGACATATGCAAGTTTTATGCAAATTTTATTAAAAGTTGACATGAAGATGATAAGGAGTATTTGTCGCCACGATGGAAAGAAAAGAGGGTCGTGGCGGCGAGAACAGATACGATGCCACGACAACGTTCCGATGATCCGACACTCGTCGAGATGCCGGTGCAAAAGCAAGGTAGTGTGAGAGAGTCGAACAAGATGAAAGGTGGGGTGATCCCGTCCCCGGGTTCCCACGGGTTGCCACCAAGGCAAACGAGGGCACAACGGACATGATGCAAACATCCGATTCATCTCATACAACACATGCAGTCCACGGGTCATCGACTCGGGGTTATACCTTCGGTGCGTGTTTTTTCGGAGGGGTTCGTAGTGGTACTCGTGGGTCGTGGTACACGTTCGTAGAGGGAAGTAGTCGTTCCGTTCGTAGTCATACACGGGGCGTCGGGGTCGTCGTTGACATAGAGGTACTCGTTCCGTTTCGGAGAGGTACTTGACGAATCCATCATTTCCGGGGCGACGGTAGTCGTACACATTGGCGTTTTCATTTCGAATATGTACATGTCGTCGGGCGTAGTTGAACTTGGCGCATCGTCTTGTGTAGTCGTTCGGGCGTCGGTCTTGCCGACGGGGTACTTGACAGTGTAGCCATTCGGAGACATAGCCGTGTAACTCCTCGGGTTGAAGACGTGTACCAACTGGACAGTGTAGCCGTCCCGAGCACCAATAGTAGCACGGCAGAGATGCACGCACGGTCCAACGTTGCGAGGCCCGGGACTGTCCTCGGGGTGCGACGGCGATGGGTTGAAGGAGGCAGAACCGTGGCAGCAGCAGAACTTGGCGGCGCCCGTGGCCATGGAGGCGCGAACCCGCCCGGATCCAGGCGAGGCAGAGGGTTGGGGAGGAGGCGCGCGAGGAGGCTCGACCTCCTTCGCTGCGGCGGCGCAAGGTGCAAGGCGCTGGCTGGGAGCATGGCGAACGGCTGCAGGCGATGATGAGGCTGACGCGCTGCAGTAGGAGAGGGGCGACGCAAGGTGCAGGGCGGAGCGAGGATGACGGGGAGGCGCACGGGGCTAACCACCACCGGACATGGCCATTGTGATGGCGAGGGGAGGAAGGCAACCGACGCGGCAGCGGCCGCGGAGCACTATGGGTGGCGCGGCCATGGCGAGGCAGCGGCGCAAAGGAGATGAGGATGAGGCTGGGAGGATGCAGGGTCGCGGCCGGCGGCGCGGGGCGACGAGGAGAAGAGGAGATCGAAGAGGAGAGGTCTGCGAGGGGAGAGACCGCGCTGTGGGGTGAGCGAGAGGGAGAGGTCGAGAGGAGGACGAGGGGAGCGAGCGATGTGGTGTGGGTGCGGCGCAGGCAAACGAGGAGAGGGATCGAGGATGGAGGGGCTCGGGGGAGAGCGTGGGCCTAGGGTTAGGAGTGGCTGGGCCAGGCCGGTGGCTGGGCCTGGCTGCAGGTCCGGCGGGCTGGGCTCCTTCGCTCTCTATTAATTTTTTTAATAGAAAAAAAAAGAAGAAAGATGGAAAAGAAAGGGAGGCTTAGGGAAAGATTAGGGCATGAGGCTAATCTCTCGGGACTCGCAAAATTGAGTCTGATCCTAGAAAAATAAGAAGTGGCATGATCAAAAGATATAAATTCAAACCCATTTGAATTTAATTCAAATGGTTTGAACTAGGACATAGTTTTCGAAGTGTCCAAAAATGTTAGAATTTTTGGAGGAACCTCGATAAAACGGATAAGAATTGTAGACAAGGTTTTGACGGTGAAACTTGAAGTAGAAAAGGCATGGGGTATATATGCAAGTGTGTTTGTATTAATTCCAAACAAATGGAATATTTATTTATAATAGCTCCATAAATATTTGATATGTTATAAAGAGAAGTCGTCCTTCCCTCGATTTAAATGGACCGAAGGTCCACACAATTTATTTAGTTAAGTTGGAAGATTAAAGAAATGATGGCATGATGACATGATGCAAGCACAAATAAATTAAAGCAAGCAAAAGAAACACACGGCAAAACCCTGAACATCTGGAATCTTCTGGAGCGTCGGTCTTCGGGCGTCACAACTTTCCCACACTAACAGAGGATCTCGACCCGAGATCCTAGAGATGGCACCGGTAAAAACGGAAGAGGAAGAGGTAAAACAAAGTTGCTTCTTTGACAAACGAGTGAAACCTCGAACCTTGAGAGGTTGAACAATCTTGAATAAAGAATACAATGGAGACTAACGAAGATGAAAACACTCCGTTAGAAAAGAGGAACAAGGAACATTATGAGAACCTTGTAGGTTGAAAGACATGAAACAAGAGCTTACGAACCAAAAGAATATGAAACCACAAAGGTATAGCCAAGGAATAAGAATGACATGATTCGGACAGCTCTCCGACTGAAACTGTAAGGAATTGAACATGAACTTGCCAAGTTGGGATGATACTTGATGAAAACAACAACACACAGCCTCTGGAACATTGAAAGAATGGCACAAGGGGTAAGGAAGGCTTCAGACAGCACTCCGGTTGAAAAGAGAGGCAAAACTTGATGAGATGAGAGAATTAGAATGGAGAATACAACGCTCCGGATAAATAGATAAACAAGGAAAGAACACGATTCTTGATAAAAACGAGATGGTGGTTTGGAGAGATCAACATCATAATGCCTCCGGAATGAAAGAATATATGCTAGGTCGTTGGAAAGAAAAGAACGGAGAAGAAAATGACAACTTCTCCCACGAATGAATTTGAAAGAGCATCTTTACCAAGATGGGTTGAACAGAGTTGTTGGAATTCAACAACGAAAAGAATAAGCTTGATGTGGGCTTATGGAAAACATCTCAAAATTATGAGGTGACAACCGGCCACTGACGGAAACATTTAATTGGATTGAGATCAACAAGGAGACGAAAAACTTATTTCACCAGAATGATAAATGAAGGACTTGGGTCATTTATAAGCACCATAATAGCAACAGTTCTCAGGGAAAGCTTTTAGGTGAATTATAACCCAAGATAACTCCAACGAATAATTGAAGGGTTGAAAAGATCTCCTGAACAAGGAAAATGATGGTTTTAAATATCTCGTTCTTGATAACTCGTGAATCATAATCCATGAAGGAATTGTCAAGAATGACATAACACCATCTGAAAAGATAAGGGAGAAAGAATTGCACTTCGTAATACAAGAAAAAGAATACTTGAGCTCCAACAAGAATCTTGATGAAGACTTCGAGGATGAATTGAATGATGATAAACCAGCATGAGAAATCCGGTAATGAAAAACATGAGAAGTGAAAGATGAAAAGAATAAGATTCAAGGCCTGCGATGAATTAGATGGAGCTTTGAAATGATATAATTGAAATAACTTGAAGCTCCGGAAAACAAGATGAACAACTTAGGACCAAGGATATGATATGATGAACAAGCTCCGGAAAAAAAGAGATTAATCACTTCGAGGAAAATGAGAATAAGATTTACTGTATGCTTATCCTTCATCTAATTAAATTGATGACAAACAAAGGATTTGGCCTACTACTTATTCTTCTTGAAAAGGATTGGAGAGAGATATAGCCAAACTTGAGAATAATCTTGAACGACTCACCGGTAGGATTATGAAAAGAACAAATGAATTAATACGATAACAATGGAATAGTAATCTTGAATGAACCGCCATAAGAATGTTGAGACGAACGAAGATGCATCAATTGAGAATAGTTAGAGGGTGAAGTTGAAAACTGAGAACGAAGAAATCTTCTGAAATGATGGCCTTCGGAGGATCACAATGGAAAGAATTCATGAAATGCTTCGGATGGGTATAAAAAGAATTCCTCACAAACGGAACAATAATGAGGATGGTATTAAGCTAGAACCATGAATCTTGGAAGAACGGATAAGGATTCAAGAGGAACTCGTCTTCGGGTCTTCAAAATCTGAGAAGACGATGAGATACACCACCATGAATTGTATAGGCACTCCGTAATGAAGAATTAAAAGGTTTAACCAATGATGAAAAAGAATTTGAAAGCGATCTTGGAGAAGGCATGTGACTGATGGGATTCATACTTATGTCACACTTTGAAAAGAATTTTAGAATAACTCCGGAAAAATTAGAAGAGTCAGTTAAGATCCTGGAAAAAGGCCTGTGGGTTAGGGCCCACTCAAAAGAAATCACCGTTGAAAAAGATTGCTTAAGAGATATTGCACCGGTTGAATTAAATGGCTTGAATAAGATGACAATCCTCAAAATAGCTTGAACGGATTAAGAATGGAAACACGAATCTTCTGAGATACCATGTACACACCGAATATGGATAGGAGAGTTGAATGAATAAGAGAACCTTCGGATAATAAATTTCAACATCGGAAAACATGTGAAACAAAAAGGAAGAGATATGATCATGACCGAATCTTGAATTTAATCCACCGGAGAAGAAATAAGAAACAAAGAATGAAAAACTGAATCTTCCTGAGCATCTTCACGAGAAATCACCGGATAAGGACATTGAAAGAAAAGAATGAAGAAACATCACATGAATAAAAGGACACTTGATTAAGGATTCTGGCTCCGAGAAGAAGAAGGGTGGGAGGGCGGGGAAAAAACAAAGACAACTTGAGACGAACAAAACGGATACCATTGAGAAAAACCCAAGAATTGGTCTTGCAAATGATGAAGAGATCGGATTAACTTGAAGAGAAGCACGCAGTTGAAAAGAATTTAACATGAAAGTCTCGATGATCAAGAAGGACTCGCACTCTCATAGAAATATGAGAACATCGATTAGGAAAGGTATGGAATCAACATTTGACATCGAAGCAACTCGAATACCAAAATCAAATCAGAACAACGGATAGATATGTTGCAACATAATATTCACAATATCATCCGAACAGAGAATTGAACGAATGCATTCCGCAGGTACATTAACTTGTCGAGAAGCCACTTGGGAGAACAAAAGGTAAATAAAAACAACAAGGAGCAGATAGAACAAATACAAGATAGAAGCTTCATTCCACATGTTCGTGCTGAAAGCTCATGGAACGTGTTACAAAAGGGTTTTATAATCCCCGGATCAGCATAGCCAAGGACCCTTTAAGATGCAACTCCCAATCGGAACAACGCCCATAAAACCACTTCAGTCAATGTAGAACCCCGAACTCCATATCTTGCATTCGTTGGAAGAATGCCAACGAGCTACTAGATGAACCCACCTATTAATTTCCGAAAGTTTCCAGTTATGCAATCAGGTGTTGGGGATACATGGGAAGCATCGCACACTCAACTCTAATCCTACATCCAGCTGTATTCATCCTTCAACACATAACCAGTTATTTCCGGAAACCGTTTACCTCGGACCTTCGAAACGCATCCGCTATACAAGTTATGGCAATACTCCCGAACTACCTCCCCAGTACTGGGTGATGTCGGGGTTATATTGCCACTAACCGCATAGGAGAGTTTTCGATGTCGGCCGTCTTAAGAATTTGTGAACTGCTGCGATATATTTGTGACGACATAACCTCGGAGCTCAACTCCCCGGGACACTGCCACCACCCCTAAATGACAGGAGGCATCGAGAACAATGTTCTCGTCACAAAGACATCGGAACAATCCAAACAATACTCGCGTGATCCTAAATTTTTTTTTGTGAAATTTTGAGAGTAGAAGAGACAAGTAATCGTCAGGAGTCCTCACCAGAGTGAAAAGGGATGAGGAGCAAAAGAAATCCTACTCTCCGATATATATATAGGACTCAAAACATTTTCAACTGTGTGCCTAGACTCAACCGTCAACGATTCGATCAATCAGTGGGGGCTTCTAGGTCGGAGAAGGCTCTGAATACCAACTTGTAATGCCCAGGATGGGACTACACCTCGTACGTGTCGAGGCACGACTTAAAGGTATAAGCCCATTTTGGAATGATCTCAAGTTTGGTATCTTTGCACGACTCATGTAAAAATAGGGATGAAATTGCAAAAGGATAGTTGGCTTACACTCGCCACGTCACACAATACATTACATAAGCAAATCATCATACAAAACATCACAACCCGACTACGGGCGAAGATCCAAAAGAAAGATACCAAAAACATAAAGCCACAGGTCTGAATCGCCCCTAGTAGAAACCACTACTGATCGTCGAAACACATCACATACATACGGCCACTCTCTTCATCGAGCTCCCAGTGAAGTACTTGAACCAGCTCTTGCATCATTCTCGGCTAAACCTGCATCTGGTGTTGTAGTATCTGTGAGCCACGAGGACTCAGCAATCCCATAACCATGGGTATCAAGACTAGCAAAGCTTTAGGGGTGAGGAGAAGGGTAGTGGTGAGGTTGCAGCAGCGGCTAAGCATAATATGGTGGCTAACTTACGAGTACAAGAATAAGATGAGCATCTATGCAAGCGGTCGCAAACTAGTAATGATCGCTAAAGATCCTGAACTACTTACGAGTCAAACATAACCCCACCATGTTCTCTTCTCGAAGTGAAAAGAGACAGTCACGGTTACTCACACAGTCGTGTGTTTTACTTCGGATCCTCTGTCAAGTTTTCTACAACTGGACATTAACAAATTCCAATCTGCCACATAACCGCGGGCACGGCTTTCGAAAGATCATAACCCTGCGGGGGTGTCCTAACTTAGCCCATCACAAGCTCTCACGATCAGCTGAAGTGATAAATATAATATCATCACCCCTTATCTTTGGGAAATCCGATCAGGCTCGGTATCCCGGTGCACAAGACATTTCGACAATGGTAAAACAAGTCCAGCAAGACCTCCCGGCGTGCCGACACCATGATAGTAGCCGTGCGTATCTCGTCTCAGGCCACGTCCGGATGGGTGATGCTACAGGTAAAACCAGCCCTCGAGTTTCCTCGAGGTGGCCCCGCAGGACCCCCGTTTGGGACCAACACCATCAGCACGGCCCCCTGCTATGTAGAAAAGAATCTCCAAGGAGTGTCCCCCTTATGCAATTTAATTAATTAAGTTGTTATTATGAAGCAAATTAAAAACCAATGTTGGGCCTTGCTGGAGGAGTTTTATTCAAAGACGAAGTGTCAAGGGGTCCCCATATACCCAACCGTGTAAGGAACGCAAAATCAAGGAACATAATGCCAGTTTATCGGCGCCTAAGGTGGCATGAGTGAAACAAAACACCGAGCAAAAGGCCAAGCCTTCCACCCATGCCCAGTATATAGGTGTGTTAATAATAATATAACATATTGTGATATTCCAACAACAACTTCCCACCTGGAAAGAACTTCATCTTCACCTACAACTAACAACGCTATAAGAGGGGCTGAGCAAGCGGGTAACATAGCCAAATAATGGTTTTGCTAGGAAGGTTTCAAAGGTTAGAGGTTTCATGGCAACAAGGAGAGGGGCTGACAATAAGATGGGTAGCGCGACATATAACGATAGCATCGAGACAACTAAGCAAAGGCAATGATAGTAAAGGTATCCAAGGGTATGGTCATCTTGCATGAGATCTCGCAAGGAAGAAGAACGGAACCGTGAAGAAGACGAAGAAGAAGCCTTGAAGAAGAACCACGGGTGGACGAACGAATTCTCACGAACGCAACGGAACAAGCACTAACGAGAAGAAGCAAGCAACACGGTAAACACACAACACAAGAACATGACAATATGCTCAACCAGGTATGATGCAAAACAAGTGTACATATGAAGCACAACAAGTCTATACAGGAAGCACAACATGGCAAGGTATGATGCATGACAAGTCTATACAGGAAGCATTACATGGCAAGGTAGGAAGCACAGAAAACAACACAAGTCTATATGATGCAATACATGGCAAGGTATGATGCATGACAAGATTAAATGTTTGTTAACATGGCAAGAGGTGAAGCATAATAAAACTACAATATTTAGGCATTTTAAATGAGGCCGGAAATAACAACAACAATTCCGGTAAAGCCCCATATGTCATATTTAGCAATTCTTAAAGCAAACAACATTTTAAACATATTAATGTTGTTATCATGATGCAGATGACATATGCAAGTTTTATGCAAATTTTATTAAAAGTTGACATGAAGATGATAAGGAGTATTTGTCGCCACGATGGAAAGAAAAGATGGTCGTGGCGGCGAGAACGGATACGATGCCACGACAACATTCCGATGATCCGACACTCGTCGAGATGCCGGTGCAAAAGCAAGGTAGCTTGAGCGAGTCAAACAAGATGAAAGGTGGGGTGATCCTGTCACCGGGTTCCCACGGGTCGCCACCAAGGCAAACGAGGGCACAACGGACACGATGCAAACATCCGTTTCATCTCATAAAACACATGCAGTCCAAGGGTCATCGACTCGGGGTTATACCTTCGGCGCGTGATTTTTCGGAGGGGTTCGTAGTGGTATTCATGGGTCGTGGTACACGTTCGTAGAGGGAAGTAGTCGTTCCGTTCGTAGTCGTACATGGGGCGTCGGGGTCGTCGGTGACGTAGAGGTACTCGTTCCGTTTCGGAGAGGTACTTGATGAATCCATAGTTTCCGGGGCGACGGTAGTTGTACACGTTGGCGTTTTCGTTTCGAAGATGTACATGTCGTCGGGCGTACCTGAACTTGGCGCATCGTCTTGTGTAGTCGTTCGGGCGTCGGTCTTGCCGGCGGGGTACTTGACAGTGTAGCCATTCGGAGACATAGCCGTGTAACTCCTCGGGTTGAAGGCGTGTACCAACTGGATAGTGTAGCCGTCCCGAGCACCAACAGCAGCACGGCAGAGATGCACGCACGGTCCGACGCTGCGAGGCCCGTGGCTGTCCTCGGGGCGCGACGACGACGGGATGAAGGAGGCAGAACCGTGGCAGCAGCAGAACTTGGCGGCCCCGGTGGCCGTGGAGGCGCGAACCCGCCCGGATCCAGGCGAGGCAAAGGGTTGGGGAGGAGGCGCGCGAGGAGGCTCGACCTCCTTCGCTGCGACGGCGCAAGGTGCAAGGCGCTGGCTGGGAGCATGGCAAACGGCTGTAGGCGATGACGAGGCTGACGCGCTGCAGTAGGAGAGGGGCGACGCAAGGTGCAGGGCGAAGCGAGGATGACGGGGAGGCGCACGGGGCTGACCACCGCCGAAGATGGCCATTGCGACGGCGAGGGGAGGCAGGCGGCTGACGCGGCAGCGGCCGCGGAGCACTATGGGAGGCTCGGCCATGGCGAGGCGGCGGCGCGAAGGAGATGAGGAGGAGGCTGGGAGGATGCGGGGTCGTGGCCGGCGGCGCGGGGCGACGAGGAGAAGAGGAGATCGAAGAGGAGAGGTCTGCGAGGGGAGAGACCGCGCTGTGGGGAGAGCGAGAGGGAGAGGTCGAGAGGAGGACGAGGGGAGCGAGCGATGTGGTGTGGGTGCGGCGTAGGCGAACGAGGAGAGGGATCGAGGATGGATGGGCTCGAGGGAGAGCGTGGGCCTAGGGTTAGGAGTGGCTGGGACAAAATGGGCCAGAGGCTGCTGGAGGCCTTAGAGAGGCCGGCGGCTGGGCCTGGCTGCAGGTCCGGCGGGCTGGGCTCCTTCGCTCTCTATAAAAAAAATTAACAGAAAAAAAGAAAGATGGAAAATAAAGGGAGGCTTAGGGAAAGATTAGGGCATGAGGCTAATCTCTTGGGACTCGCAAAAATGAGTCTGATCCCATAAAAATAAGAAGTGGCATGATCAAAAGATATAAATTCAAACCCATTTGAATTTAATTCAAATGGTTTGAACTAGGACATTGTTTTCGAAGTGTCCAAAAATGTTTGAATTTTTGGAGGAACCTTGATAAAACGGATAAGAATTATAGACAAGGTTTTGACGGTGAAACTTGAAGTAGAAAAGGCATGGGGAATATGTGCAAGTGTGTTTGGGTTAATTCCAAACAAATGGAATATTTATTTATAATAGCTCCATAAATGTTAGGAGGATATGTTATAAAGAGAATTCGTCCTTCCCTCGATTTAAATGGACCGAAGGTCCACACAATTTATTTAGTTAAGTTGGAAGATTAAAGACATGATGGCATGATGACATGATGCAAGCATAAATAAATTAAAGCAAGCAAAAGAAACACACGGCAAAACCCTGAACATCTGGAATTTTCTGGAGCGTCGGTATTCGGGCGTCACAATAACTCCCAAAATAATATAAGCGAAGCATGAGAGATCAATAATTTCTATAAAATAAAACCACCACCGTGCTCTAAAAATTATATAAGTGAAGCACTAGAGCAAAACTATCTAGCTCAAAAGATATAAGTGAAGCACATAGAGTATTCTAATAAATTCCGATTCATGTGTATCTCTCTCAAAAGGTGTGTCTAGAAAGGATAATTGTGTTAAACTAAAAAGCAAAGACTCAAATCATACATGACGCTCCAAGCAAAACACATATCATGTGGTGAATAAAAATATAGTCTCAAGTAAAGTTACCTATAGACGATGACGAAAGAGGGGATGCCTTCCGGCGCATCCCCAAGCTTAGGCTTTTGGTTGTCCTTGAATTTTACCTGGCGGTGCCTTGGGCTTCCCCAAGCTTAGCCTCTTGCCACTCTTTGTTTCATAGTCCATCAAATCCTTACCCAAAAACTTGAAAACTTCACAACACAAAACTTAATAGAAAATCTCGTGAGCTCCATTAGTATAAGAAAATAAACCACCACTTTAAGGTAATGTAATGAACTCATTCTTTATTTATATTGGTGTTAAACCTACTGTATTCCAACTTCTATATGATTCATACCCCCCCCCCCCGATACTACTCATAGATTCATCAAAATAAGCAAACAACACACGAAAAACAGAATTTGTCAAAAACAGAACAGTCTGTAGCAATATGTAACTTTCGAATACTTCTGTAACTCTAATTTTTTTGAATTAAATTGTTGGACGTGAGGAATTTGTTTATTAATCATCTGCAAAAAGAATCAACTTAAAATCACTCTCCAGTAAAAAAATGGCAGCAAATCTCGTGAGCGCAAAAGTTTCTGTTTTTTACAGCAAGATCGCAAAAACTACACCCAAGTCTTCCCAAAGGTTCTACTTGGCACAAACACTAATTAAAACACAAAACCACATCTAACCAGAAGCTAGATGCATTATTTATTACTAAACAGAAGCAAAAACAAAGAAAATAAATTTGGGTTGCCTCTCAACAAGCGCTATTGTTTAACACCCCTAGCTAGGCATGATACAAGAATAGATATAGGTATTGCCAACTTTGGTAGGCAATTCTTCAATTGAACACTTATAATTCTTAGGAGTTTCTTCTTTCCTATTAATAATCAAACTTCTAGGTAAGAAATCAAGAAATTCGTTTGTAGCAAAAGGTTTCCTTATGATAGTAAGAAAGTTGGGGGTGAACACTTATTGATTTAAGATCCACAGTTTCCTTACTAGAAGATTCACCCTTATTTTTAGGAACATACATAAACTTGGCCATTTTGGTAGTAGAGGGGTTCTAAGTATTTCTCACAGTAGAAAAAGCAGACCCTACATTGGTAATAATATCCTCAAGCTTATCGATTCTAGTGGAATCTTGATCTATTTTCTCATTAACTATGGGTTCTTTTTCCTTAAAAAATTTCAGAGTGACTCCTACCTTAGATCCATATTAGGTAATTTGATAATGGATATTTTTAACTAAATTCTCAATCAACTCCACAATGGAAAATTAATTCTCAATAATTTCAAGACTTTGCATTACGTGCTCTAAAGTTAAGATAGTTCCATTAACCAAAAGAGGTGGTGGCCCAAACAAATCTATCATAGCATTATAAGAATCAAAAGTATGGCTACTGTCAGGGATATTACTACCAGGTATAAACCGGCCATGGAGGGTCCAGTTTAAGTTAACAATATTGTATTACCAGAAGCCCAGCTTAGTATGGAGTACGAGGTTATGGCCCAGAAGGCTTAGAGCCCATACAATAGGGCCCATAACTTGTAAACTGTCATGTTATATAAACTTGGGATGTAAGGTAGAAAGAGTAGAAACCGAGGCGGACACGATTATGAGCCGGCCTCGGGACTCTGTAAACCAGACCGGGCGTCACCTCTTATATAAAGGGACGACCCGGCGACGGTTCAGGACAAGAAACAACAGCTCGAGACACAGGCAAAGCGGATTCACTCCCTGGTCATCGAAGCCCAAGCAATACCACACCAAACTAGACGTAGGCTTTTACCATCCTCGAAGGGGCCGAACTAGTATAAAATCCCTGTGTCCTTCATCCGCTTTAACCCCTTTAAGCTAACCCGTAGCGATGGCCTCATGACTAAGTCCTTTTGCTAGGACATCTGCCATGCTAAATCCACGACAGTTGGCGCCCACCGTGGGGCTATCGCACGATGGTTTCGAGTTCTTGAAGGGCAGATTTGAAGGGCTCAAGGGCTACGCAGTGGGCCGGATGACTAAGAGTCGTCACGGCCGGATCTACATCGACGATGCAGGCTGGGGCCCCGAGGCCGATTCAATCGAATACGGGTACCAGGTCCCCTTCGGCGGCATCCATGTCTTCATCGGCAAGATCGGCGAACCGGGCCCTGAGCCGGACACCTTCCCCAACATCGTCGAGTCGGCTCAGCGTGCGAGACCCGCCCGGATTCAGCCCGCCGTGAAGCATGTCTTCGTTGGAGCAGTGCATGGAGTACAAGCCGAGGACGGATCGGATTCTGGCGGCGAGACCGTTATTTATTCCGGCGATGAATCTCCATCCGGAGAGACCAAATCTTTGTATCTGTTGCAGGATGGCTGGTCTGAGGGTTGTTCCGACGGTGATAGTATTCCGGACCCCTTCGATCCGCCAACTAGGGTTGTTGTTTTCATGGCCAGATCACAATCCATGCAGCAGCCCTCAACGACAGGGGCGTTAACCTCAGAGGCAATGGGAGCTAGAGCTGGAGACCTTCCCCCGTCGCCCTCTGATGCTCTATCCACCTTAGTCGACACTTTGACAGCGCTTGCAACAGCAGAAGTAGCCCAGGCCGACAAGGAGCAGCATGATGCAGAGATCGTTCAGTAAAGAGCCGGATTGAGCAAGCCAAGTTGGATCTGGCTGCGGAGAAAGCTAGGATGGCTACAAGGCAGGCAGAACTAAATTCTCAAGATTTTCGGCTCAGGTTAGATCAGAACGCCTCACAAGAGGTAATGTGGAGGAGAAAGCGGTCTCGTTTGCCGCCGGTTTATGAGGCGAGGAATCTCTTTAGCACGCCAGGCGCAGGGACCAGTAACCATCCAGAGATAAATCGGGGAGGAGCACCAGGAACAGGCGCGTCGGCTCGCCCACCGGCCGCAGAGCCAAATTGCCAAATTGTACCGACCAGCATGTGCCCACCCCTCCTGGTCATTATTCTAATCCATTGGATAACATAGTTGCTGCCGCTTCACGACTGGCCGCCCTTCCCATTAAAGGTACCTCCCCCATAGCAGTGGAGGCACGACGGGCCAGGGAGTTGCTAGATACGGTGTTAACTCAGCAGCAAGCTTATTCATATAGCCGGGAGAGGATTCATTCAACCCCCCGCCCGAGCCGGAGTTATACGAGGCGCCTGGATGAACCGGCCGTATCAAGCAGCGCACGGAGGCGTCATCGGTAGAGGCAAGATAATCCGGCAGGAGAGGAGGCACATGCGCAAGAGGTGGTGGATCAGGCCAGGCACACGGCCCAGTACAATGCCCGTCAGATGATGCCGGTTCATCCCACCACCACGATTGAACCGGGGGTCATGTCCAGTTCCCTGGGCATACAGTGTCTCATCCTCGCTTTACGGAATGTGAAACTACCCAAAGATTTCAAAGGTCCATGCAACGTGCCCAACTACACGGCGAATCTAGCTCCGGAGGCGTGGGTTGAGAGTTATGAGATGGCTATGGAGATGCTCGACGTGGATGAAGCAGCATGTGCTAAATACTTCACCATGATGCTTGAGGGCACGGCCCGGACATGGTTGAAGGGTTTGCCACCTAACTCTATCGGATCATGGTGTGAATTGCGACGCCGGTTTATCAATAATTTCAAGGACACGTGCAAGCAGCCAATGTCTATTGTTGATTTAGCTGCATGCGTTCAAGGAGAGCAAGAGTCCACAAGCAGTTGGGTGCGTCGAGTATCCAAAATCTTGCACTCCTCCAATAGCATCAACCCAAGTACAGCAATAGTAACATTGGAAGGCAATTGCCGGTTTGAACCTTTGAGGCAGAAGTTGGGATGGCTCAAACGTGATTGCAACGACATGGGAACTCTCATGGGTGCTTTGGTAAAATATGGAGACTCTGATAACACCAAGTATCCAGACGCAGATGGAGACAAATCAGGGAAGGCGAGCAAGAACAGTAAACCGCCACAGGTCAATCCGGTGGGCCAAGGGTATAATGGCAAGCGTAAAGCAGAGGGCAGCTCTGACTTTGTGGCCAATACCAACGCTCAGGACAATGGGCAGCGCCGCAAGGGTAAACCACCCCCACGCAGCAGGAGGCCACCAATTAATCTAGAGCACCAGTTGAACATGACTTGCCCAAGGCACGGTACAGTGGAAAACACGGCTACGCATCTCTGGAAAGACTGTTTCATCATGCAAGAATTTGTGAAGCAGACTATATATGATCATGGGCCCCCCGGCGGATCAGGTCCCGGTTTTCAAGGTCCGGGTTATCAAGGTGGTGGATCCGGTTCAGGATACCGCGGCGGTAACGGCAACCACAATGCCAACAATCAGCATCAGCATAACCAGCAACATTGTCAGGGTGGATACAACAACCAAGGAAATCAACAACGTCAGTAGCAGCAGCAATCCGGATATCAGAATAATCCGAAGGAGCTGAGCAGTGGGCAGTATCACGTCTTCACATGAGCTTATGCAAACGGGATCAAAAGGTTTTGAAGAGGGCAGTGCATTTTGTTGAACCGGCAATACCATGTTTTTTGCGTTGGTTTGAGCAATCCATTGTGTGGAGCAGAGAGGATCACCCACCCCGGGTTGATAATCCGGGTCAGTTGGCTCTGGAGGTGGCACCACAGGTGGGTGGTTATAAATTCACCAAAGTGCTTATGGATGGAGGCAGCAGCATCAACATCCTATATTATGAGACTTTTCGACGTATGGGGTTGACAGATAAGAAGCTCCGACAGTCCAACACTGTGTTCCATGGGATGGTACCCGGTAAATCGGCCTATCCAGTTGGCAAAATTGATCTGGAAGTTACCTTTGGGGACGAGCATGACTCTAGATCGGATACTGTGACTTTTGAGGTTGTAAAGATCAGGAGTCCATAAAATGCTCTGTTCGGGAGGCCGGTTTACGCCAAATTCATGGCTAGGCCATGTTATGTCTATTTGCAGCTTAAAATGCTAGGCCACAAGGGGACTATTACAGTTCACGGGAGCCGCAAAATTGCATTGGAGTGCGAGGAAGGAGATGCAGCTTATACTGAGACGGTTTGTGCTACGGAGGAGCTGAAGTTCTATAAGTACAATGTTGATCCGGCAGATATGTCCCCGCTGAAGAAGCCAACTACAGAGCATGATCCGGCGTTGAAGTTCAAATCGGCTGAGGAAACCAAGCAGGTTGACTTTTTCCAGGCGATTCATCCAAGCAGTTCACTATCAGCGCTAACCTAGATCCGTAATAGGAAAGCGCGCTCATCGAGTTCATCCGGGAGAAACGGGATATCTTTGCATGGAAACCTTCTGACAAGCCAGGTATACCGAGGGAACTCGCTGAGCACAATCTTAATATTGATCCTAAGTTTAAACTGGTCAAGCAGTATCTGCGCCGCTTCAATGAGGAAAGGCGCAAGGCTATTGGAGAAGAAGTGGCCAGGCTCTTGGCTGTGGGCTTTATAGTCGAAGTGTTTCATCCGGAGTGGTTAGCTAATCCGGTGCTAGTTCTCAAGAAAATTGGAACTTGGAGGATGTGTGTTGATTACACAGATTTGAACAAGGCTTGTCCAACTGATCCTTTTGCTCTCCCCGTATTGATCAGATCATTGATGCTACGGCAGGATGTGAGCGGCTAAGTTTTTTAGATGCATATTCAGGTTATCATCAGTCAAGATGGCAATTAAGGAACAGGAGAAGACAGCTTTTATAACTCCCTTTGGAGCCTCTTTTTATGTATCTATGCCATTTGGGCTCAAGAGTGCCCAGGCAACCTACCAGCGTTGTGTGCAGAACTGCCTGAAAGGGTAGATTGGGAGAAATGTCCATGCATATGTTGATGACATTTTGGTGAAATCCAGGAAGGAGGAGACAATTATAGAGGATCTAAAGGAAACCTTTGACAACCTCCGAGTTTACAAAATGATGCTTAATCTGGAGAAGTGTATTTTCGGTGTTCCGGCAGGCAAGCTCCTAGGGTTCTTAGTGTCAGAAAGAGGGATTGAAGCTAATCCGGAGAAGATCAAGGCGATCACGTCCTTGGCTAAACCGGCGTGCATCAATGATGTCCAACGCGTGGCTGGCCGTATTGTAGCACTGAGCCGGTTTATCAGCCGTTTGGGGGAGAAGGCGATCCCGCTCTATCAGATAATGAAGAAGACGGACCAGTTTGTCTGGAGCGATGCCGCGGATGCTGCGTTCGAGGATTTGAAGAGACAATTGGCAGAACCACCAGTCCTTGCTGCCCCAGTTGACAATGAGCCGCTGTTGTTATACGTGGCCGCCAATGCCTGTGCAGTAAGCGTGGCCATTGTGGAAGAGCGCAAGGAGACAGGCAAAGAATATCCGGTTCAATGGCCGGTTTACTACATCAGTGAGGTGCTCATTGAGTCAAAACAGAGATATCCACATTTGCAGAAGCTGGTATATGGAGTGTTCATGGCAAACCGGAAGTTAAAGCACTATTTCCAGGGCCACCCAATCACTGTTGTAAGTTCAGCTCCATTAGGGGACATAATCCAAAACAGAGAAGCCACTGGTAGGGTTGCAAAGTGGACTATTGAGCTTAGCCCACACGGATTAAAGTATGTGCCCCGTACTGCTATAAAATCCCAAGCATTGGTGGATTTCATTAATGACTGGACGGAGTTACAAGCACCTGAGGAGAAGCCGGATCATACGTACTGGACTATTCACTTTGACGGTTCAAGGCAGTTGGAGGGCTCGGGGGCTGGAGTCGTGTTAACTTCCCCACGAGGTGATAAGTTCTGCTTTGTTCTCCGCTTAATGTTCCCTTGTACTAACAATGCTGCCGAGTATGTAGCTCTCCTCCATGGTTTGCGGATGGCCAAGGAGATGAACTTGAGCCGGGTTAAGTGCTTTGGCGATTCGGATCTGGTAGCACAGCAAGTATCTGGCAAATGGGACTCCAAAGATCCGCTTATGGCAGCATATCGACGAGAGGTGGACGCTGTCGCTGGACACTTCAAAGGATATCAGGTGGACCATATAGACCGGCAAAAGAATGAAGCAGCTGATGCATTGAGCCGGCTAGGTTCCCAGCGTAAACCGGTTCCGCCTAATACCTTCTTGGATGAGTTGCACAATCCGTAGGTGCAGGTACCTTCAGAGGAGGATTTAGCTGTTCCTGATCCGGAAGCACAACTGGTTGCAGCACTTCATATCATTCCGGATTGGACACTACCTTACTTGGCATATCTGAACCAAGGTGAGTTACCAGAGGACGAAGTTGAGGCCCGGCAGATAACCCGACGGTCTAAATCTATGACTATCATCAACGGAGAACTTCATCACCATAGCATTTTCTGGAGCGTTTCAGCGGTGTGTATCATCTGAAGAAGGCCGTGATATTCTTCGAGAGATTCATGAAGGGGATTGTGGTCATCACGCCGGTTCAAAATCTTTGGTGGCGAAAGCTTTTCGTCATGGGTTCTACTGGTTGACGGCTCATGCCGACGCAGAGGACTTGGTCAGAAAATGCGATGCTTGCCAGAAATTCTCGCGACGTGCTCATATACCGGCGCAGGAGCTGCGGATGATCCCAATTAATTGGCCGTTTGCGACTTGGGGGCTTGATATGGTTGGACCCTTTAAGAGATCCCAAGACCAGAAAACCCACATGTAGGGATGAAAATGGAGTGGAAAGTTTCCGCTTTTCTGGAAGAAAAATGAAAACGAAGAGGAAATATGAAAACGGAAATGGAAATTTGCAAAACGGAAATGGAAATGGAATTTTTTATGCGGAAATGGAAACAAAAACAGAATGGTGTTTTCCGGTGGAATAGACATGGAAACGAAACTTTCCGTTTCCGTAAATATGGAATTTCTATTTCTACTATAGGCCTATGACTGCTTTGTAGCCCAACTATCAAACAACACACAATGAAAGAATGAGTAGAATGAGCAGAATGGGTTATTTGAGGACCAAATTTTATTAGCACACATGTACTCAACTAGACCCTATACGGAATTGTCATGTACTACTACAATACTATCCTATGTTGCTCACACAACCATATTATTTTGTAGTAATGTTAACAATTCCATAAATTTGTTTGTTTATTGTCTATATTTCATTATGATTCAAGGGGGTTTTAAGTTCTGGTCAAATAACTATTTTGTTTCCGTGTCCGCTCTGTAAACGCTCCGTGTCTGTTTCCGATAGTATTTGTTTCCGGGGTTTCTGTATTCGTTTTCGCTTCCGCAAAAAAATATGAAAACAAATATGGTAGCACCCAGTTCCGTCCGTTTCCGCGCCGTTTTCATCCCTACCCACATGTTGGTAGCAGTGGATCAATTTACAAAATGGATTGAAGCGGAGCTTGTCAGTAAATGTGATGCAGCAACAGCGGTTCAGTTCATCAAAAATGTGATTTTCCGGTTTGGCTTTCCACACAGTATTATAACTGATAATGGCACCAATCTATCCAAAGGAGCTATGGAGGAACTCTGTCAATGTGAGCATATTCGTCTTGATGTTTCATCAGTAGCTCATCCTCAGTCTAATGGTCAATCGGAAAGAGCCTATCAAGAGATCTTGAGAGGCATAAAACCCCGGCTTATGGTTCCTTTACAGAGAACACCGGGTTGTTGGGTGGAGGAATTGCCTTCTGTCCTATATATGGAGCATCAACACTACACCTAACAGATCTACATGGTACATGCCTTTCTTCATGGTATATGGAGCTGAAGCGGTCCTCCCTAGTGATATCAAGCACAACTCGCCGCGGGTGGCGGCGTATGTTGAAGCGGATATTGAGCAAGCGAGACAAGACGGCTTGGACGGCTGGACGAGGAACGGGACACGGCAGCAGCGCGATCGGCGATTTACCAACAAGACCTGCGCCAGTAGCACAGCCGCCGGGTTAAGACCAGGACGTTTCAGGAAGGAGATCTGGTGCTCCGGCTCATCCAAGACCAGGCAGATATGCACAAGTTATCCCCACCTTGGGAAGGACCCTTTGTGGTCAGCAAGAACCTGCACAACAGATCATACGACCTCGTCGACGTTCGAGAACATAAGGACTCACGTACGGTGGAGGAGGAGACCAAGCGGCCGTGGAACATCGCTCTTCTTCGACCTTACTATACTTGAGCCATTGGCTCCGCTTTATGTACAATGTATATATTATGATTAATAAAATAAACCGGCGCCCCCGGTAAATGGGGGAATCAGCCATCTTTTCACAAAAGAGTATCACATGGGGGCTTCCAAGGAAGTTTTCCATGGCCTCTTAAACCGGCGCCCTTGACAAAATCAAGGAATCAGAAGTCTCTTCTGCATAAAAAGAGTATCACATGGGGGCTTCCAAGGAAGCTTTCCATGGCCTCTTAAACCGGCGCCCTTGCTAAATCAAGGAATTAGCCATCTTTTCTATACAAAACAAGAATCACATGGGGGCTTCCACGGGCAAGGAAGTTTCCCATGGTCTCTTGAGCCGGCGGCGATATGAAGCCCATCATAAGAGCACTGCTCTGGTTGCTTTGGCAATTTCCACATGATGATGAGGGGTAAAAGAGGGTTTGATGCCTAGCACAACTCAAACTAATGCCCCGACGAGCAATGCTCACACACTACCTGGGGGCTCTCAGCGAGTTGAATACCCTTGTAGTGAACATGGCTTGGAAGCCCGGTGTATACACCTAAAACCCCGGATTAACCTGCCTGCATCAAGTAAATCACGCCGTCCAGGTAAACCTGGTATGACCCATCGAACGTATCACAAGTCAATACTTCGGGACCCTGAACTTGGTCACGTTAAATTGACGATCATCAAGTGATTACCCAAAGCCAAAATCTTTATGAGATTCTGAAACATTGGGTAGCTGTTGACATTGATGATTTGGTTAAAGATTGCAGATCATCTTGACAGGCTTTGCTAAAATGGTTAATGACAGTAGACTGGCAGCTCATAAAAAGCCTCAAATTTGGAGCCTGGCAACTCGTAAAAATCCTCGACTACATGGTCTTATTTGCCCAAAAAACTTTATTTTTTATTTTTTACGTTTTCACAAATCTTTATCTTCAAGGTCATTGATTTTTTAACCAAGTCCATTGATTCAAGACCGGACAACTACAAGGTTGTCCATATGTCCACAGAGCTAAAGTCTAGGTCATGAACACCAGCACTAGTTAAACCAGCATTCATCGTAACCCGGATCGGCCTTCATACTAAACCGACAAGAGAGCCAAGGGAGTCATCAGCACTCGCGCCTTGGATTATTCCTACCGGGTTAAGGTTTATAGATACACTTAATCACAGGTATGATACGTGTATTTCATATACAGTTCAAGTTATTTACTTAGAACATGTGTCAGGGCAGTATAACCCGTCCGGTGGTAAACCGCCAGGACATCTTTTAGCGTTGTTCATGCAGACACAGCTATATAAATTGTTAAAGCATTGCAAACATGAGATAATTGGGGAATTGCCAATCAAAGTAATACCAGGAAGGATAACAGTGGGACAAAGACAGTATCTCAACTATTCTATTACAAGGCACTTGCAGGCCCAAAAGAATATCAACTTCTTGCAAAGTATTCAGCACATAAAGATTAACCGGAGCTAGTTTAGGATTCTTCTTCGGCTCGCTGGGAAGACTGAGGGTCAGCTTGCTCCGAATCTTCGTCGACTTCTGGCAGCTGCTGGAAATCAGGAGTGCTCCAATCAATCTTGGCAAGGGCGTAGAAATATACTTCATCGTTTATGAGTTCTGACGGGTCAATGTCAGGAGCGAAGGTGTGCTTACGAACGGGTGGAATCAGATTTTCGGTGTCATAAATCGGCCGCTCCACCCGCGCATTCTCTAAATCATAACCCGGATGATACCTTGTTAAGTCTACTTCGTCAGCAAGCTTACTGTCAAGAGGGCGCATATATTTTGTTAAAGCGCGAAGGTCTTCAGCACAGAAGGTTGACCCGTCTTCATTCATGCTGGGATAACCATTAATGGCCTCCATCGGATCAAAATCGGGAACCCATGCCTTGGCCCGGGTTAACGCCATGAGAGAGCCAGCTCTTGCAGAAGATTTATTCACTTCAACAAGTCAAGCAGGCAAGATAGATAATTTCTCCAGGGTACCTTGGATGGTAGTCGGCGTCGGTTTATTGTGTGATAGAGCACTGATGGCCCTCTGAGCACCGGAGTAGAGTTGTTCCACCAAGGTATAAGCAGCCTTCAATTTTCTCCGTACATCATCTCCAAGATGAGTCACGCACCTCCCTATATGCAAGTGATGAGTTAAACCAGAGCGGTATAAGATTGCAAGGATAAAAGTGTATGAAAATAAGTACTCACCGAAGATGGCAGACATCATATCATCTATATGCTGCTTTAACCCGGATAGCTCCTCCGTCAATGGGTTAAGAGCAGCCTCCGCCTCCTTGGCTCTTTTCTCTAAAGCAGCCCTCTGTACCTCCCAAGTGGACTGCTCCACTTCAAAATCTTTTTTGAGCTTTTCCATACTCGCTAAAGCAAGGGAAATCTCCTCCTTGGCTTTAGTTGAAGCAGTCTGTTGGAAGGCCAAGTTATTCCGGAGCTCAGTTGTCTCCGAAGCCCTCCGGTTCAAGTCAGCCTGCAGAAAGTAGAAAAATGTTAGAAGAACAATTCAATCAAAAGTCTCAAGCACATAACAAGTTATGCACTCGACACTTGGGGGCTAATGTACAATTGAAGTGAAAGGAAGCAACTTTTTCAACCAAGTCTCAAGCACATAACAAAGTCATATCCTAGGCACTTGGGGGCTAATGTAAGGTCATTCTCAAACATGGAAGAAGTCCCGATTCATTCGCAATGGAGTAAACCGGCCCTTGGGGGCTATACGGGCAAATCAAGCTATTCTAGTTAATCTATCAAAGTCCCGGCTCAAGACAAACCGGCGAAGCCAACTCGCAAGAAGCGGCGGCAGGTTTCTTCTTCTGTTTCTTTATGGCTAAGCTCTTCTTGCGAGTTGGCTTCGCCGGTTTGTCTTGAGCCTTCTTCTTCCAGAACGGATCATTCGCCTGTGTAAAGGGGTAAAAACATATTGAAAACAAGCAATATGGACAGATTAAAGCAAAAAGAAAGGAACAGAAGGATCTTACCGACGGCGGTTTGTTGTTTACATAGAAAGGTGCTAAACTGGTTTGGCTGCACTCCTCCAAAGGAATATTCAACATCTTTTTTGCAAACTCAGTAACTTCATTGTCGTGAAGCACCATGTCTGTGTGGCGCTGAGGGTCCTTCGGATTACCGGTGTACTCGCACATTAAACTAGAGCACCGGCTTAACGGGAGGATGCTCCAGGAGAGCCAGTAGCGAACAAAGTCGACACTAGTTAACCCGTTGGCCACAAAGGCCCTGAGTTTGGAGAGTTGGGAGGCATATCTGGACCGGTCTTGGGCGCTCAGACGTTGCGGGAAGGGATGATCCGTTGTCAGTCGATAAAGGCGGTAACCTGACAGTGGATTTTCTCCCTCAGGTGAAGTGTCTTTGCAATAGAAGCAGGTCTGATTCCAATCCTTGGGGTGGCTGTGAAGAGTTGCGTGAGGAAAGCAAACATCTTTTCTCTTCTGGATGCTCATACCGCCAAGTTCAGTATTGGGCCCATCGGAGAATTCAGTCCCGCGATTCAAATGGAAGAAATCCCGGAATAACTCTACAGATGGCTCCTTTTGCAGATATGCTTCTGAGAAGACTTGAAAGTTGCAGATGTTTGATATAGAATTGGGGCCTATATCTTGTGGATGGAGTTGAAAATCGGCTAAAACGTCACGAAAGAACTTTGAACTGGGAGGATTAAAGCCCCGGGCTAGGTGATTGAAAAAGACGATAATCTCCCCCTCCTTAGGCTGAGGAGGGAACTCTTTCCCAGGGGCCCGCCAGTGCAGAACTTCTTTCGGACCTAAACCGCCTATGGAGGCCATTTTTTCTAAATCATCCTCGGTGATCCGGGACGGAACCCAGTTGCAGGCAACAAACTGTTTTGCCGTGGAAGCCATCTTTTTCAAGGACGAATGCTGAAAAATACAATACAAGACTGTAGCGACCCGACCCAAATGGATCGAAGTGTCTGTGCTTAAGTGTCATCCCTGGATCGGTATGCTGACACACACAGTACTCGATGAATTATAACAGAGTTCAATCACACACTTTATTACATCGAGGTACTCAAAAGAGTATTTATTACAATAATATGGCCAAAGGCCATCTGGATAAAATAACTGTGGAAGCATCAAAAGTAAAATGAGTCCATCAACTCCACGGCTAACTGAGTGCAGAACAACGACCTATCGCACCTTTACTCCTCGTCGGAAAACTCTGCAACATGAGACGTTGCAGCCGTGTAGGTCAGCACATGGAATATGCTGGCAATGTCACACCATAGAAATAATAATAAAGAAAAGACTATGTCTATATGCAAAATTAGCTGGTGGAGGCTCTAAGTTTAATGTTTGCATAAAGCCAATTTTACCCTACAACAAAGGAATAAATTTTTATTTACTACTAAGTTAAAAATGCCATTATTGAGAAGGTTCCTCCAACTCAGTCCCAAAATTCCCAAGTTATTAGTATCCCAATGATTTCATTAAATAAAGTGATGAGATCAACCAATAATTCACTTCTAGATACTCAAGTTGTCCATAACCGGGGACACGGCTAATCATGATTAGTTTGTACACTCTGCAGAGGTTTGCGCACTTTTCCCCACAAGACTCGACCACCTTCATGATCGGAAGATCGAGACATAGTCTTTCCGAAGTATTTCCTCCAAACCCTGGGTAGACCGGTACACCTACTTTCCCCTACATCAGCTAGTCTACCACGGAAAGAGGTCACACAACTTACTCAACTATGCCAGAGCCCATAATGGCTTGTGGCTGCACACGGAAGTTTCTAGGCATGAAATATCTTATGATCCCTTTGAGCCTGGGTGGCGGACCTAGGGTAATCACACGGGTACTCCGGGATTCCCCTTGGGCAAGCACTGGTTTCTCCAGGTGCCCCAAACAATCCACCCAGATGTGTATTAAAGTTGCCACCTTATGTTGTACCAAAAATTATTATCTCTCCCAACTTGCATGTATCACACATACCAATCCCCGTCTACGAGCATGGCTAAGCAATATATGACATAACGAATATTCCCGGGGTGATAAAAGGTCATAGGTTCCTACCAAATAAACTACATAGCATAACCACATGTTCCCAATCCTACTCATGCAATCTTTGAGGGTGAAACTAATGCATAGTAAAAACTGGGTATTTAAACTTATGATCAAAGTGTGAACTTGCCTTGCTGACGTTCGTTGAACTCTAAAGATTCGTAGTAGCAAGCTTCGCACTCCGGATGATCTAGCGTAAGCAAGCAATAACATACATAAGCATACAAGCAAAGAATCAAAAGAAAACAAATAAAAGACTTCGGAAAACTCCAAAAAGACCAAAATAAAGTTTCTGTACAGAATATAGTTTTCACAGCAACAAAAATAAATGGTTTTGGTTTTAACAGAAAGTACATGTCACAAGCTTCGATTTGCAAAAAGAATCACCCAAAACGGAGTTACGAAACTCAAGTTATGGCCTAACGAAGTTTGAATTCAGATCTGTTTGAATTCAAAATTTAAAATTTTCAAAAATATATTTCGTTAGGTTCTCTGGATAGAGGATATTTCTACGAAACCGTAGGAAAAAGAATCAACTAAATCAGATCTATAGACTAAAAGATATACTAGAAACAAGATTTGGTAAAGAATCTGAATTGGAAAATATACTGATAAAAGAGAAAAAAAATTGAACAGGGTGTTCACCGGACTTGTCGCCGGAGACGAGGAAAAAGGTGGCTCCGGTGTGTTTCGGCGAAGGACGCGTACGGGACGGTGTAGAGGACGATGTGGTGAACCTCTTGATCAAGTTTTGGTTGAAGATAGCTTCATGTACACACGGTGAGAGGTCGCCGGACTTCACGAACTCCGGCGAGCAATTGGCGAGGTTAGGGAGGGGGAAAAGCTCCAGAAGGAGAGGGCTTCGGACGAGGGGTGAGAGGGGCTCGCGGGGTGCCTTTTATAGGGCTTGGGGAGGTCTAGAGTTGGGTGGGGCGAGATGTGTTAATGGTGGTTGTTTCTCTGCCTCGTAATGGCCATTACAGGCGACTCCAAGGCACACTAGGAAGGGGAAGGGGTAGAGGGAGGTGAGGGGGTTCCATTCAGAGGCGTTTTGGGGCGGGGGAGAGGAAGGGGAGGGGTGGGGCGCTGGATGGAGGATGTTCTGCGAGCTCTCTGTGAACGAACGACCAAGGAAGGAGATGACCAAGTTGGGTCGTGAGGAAGGCTGGGCCTTTCACGGCCCGTGGCTGTGAGAGAGAAAAAAAATGTATAGATAGAAAATAAAAATATTTTTATATAGGACATATATATATCAAAAAATTCAGAAAAAAAAATCCTACATGATGAACTATTTTTCAGAGGCTAAATAAAAACTTTATAAAAAAAACATTTTTCTAAAAAAAATTCAAAAGAAACTCAAATTTGAATTCAAAATTTTTGGCATTGTTTTCTTCTGACTTTTTGGAGTGTCATGTTCGCTCCTCTCAGAATTATTATTTAGATCTGAAGAAAAATGTTCACATAATAATATGGTCTTATATATGACCTTGTGAACATTTATCCTGCCTATAATGCAAATAAAAAAAACATTTTTGTTAAACTAGTAAAATAAATTGCAAATAAAACCCAACAAATATATTTTGGTTCCAAATTCAAATTCCAATATTTTCCTTCTGATTTTGAAGAAGTCATTTTATCATCTCTCTTTATTTTTGGAATAATGGAAATGATCTTTTTTATGGAACCAAGTTTGATCCAATTTCCAAATTTTGAAATTTCAAAAGTGGGTTTTAGGGAAACTTCCAACTCTCTCTTTTGGTCCTTGAGTTGCTCAAAGTTCCTTGGATCAGAAGAAAATAATACAAAAATGCATAAATCATGGATGCATATGAATGATCTATTTATAAACATCCAAATTGAAAATTTGGGATGTTACAAAGACCCAGTTTACAAACCACTAGATTTAAACCGGCGTGTTCTGTGAAGATATTGACCTAATTGACGGTTTAAGCAAGGGACTAATAGTACCTACTAATCCAGAGCAAGCATGAACGAGACAGCTACCGGTTTATGAAGCTTAGAAGTGAAAGGTTAAACCGCCAATTATAGGATGCAGGTCTAAATCTAAACCGTCAACACATACATATAAGGCACATGTGACAATTGAACCGGTGACATAAGCACACAAGTTGCTGATCTAAAGTATGAGAAACAACTTTCACATGAGCAGTGGTAAAATATGGATCTACAACACAAAAAAAATCAAGATAATTCAAGTCATAGCCGTCGCAGACAGCGAAGGTTTCTACAAATCCAATCTAAGCTAGCAGTATTGGAGGGACTAAGATTATAAAGGTGGAGCGGAGTCATGCGCACGAGAGTTGACCTAAAAGTTTCACATCTATAGCTAAAGAACGGCTTACGGTGATGAACTGCGAAGAACAAGGGTTCGTAGGCAAGCTACAGAGAAACCCTAGAGCTAAGATCTATGGAGAATAAGATGTAACGTACCCGAGGAAGCAAGGGACGGCGACGAGTCTCTGGACGCGTTCAGGTTGATGCAGCGGCCGGGCTTGATGACGGCGACGAGCTCGAAGAACGGCGACGGAGCTTGGGCGCTGGAGGACAGAGGAAGACGAAGCAGAGGGGTAAAGAAATGGCCCTAGGCCCTATTTATAGGCCGAAGAGAAAAAACAACAGGCGCAGGAATCGAGGAGACCAAAAATCGGATATGGATTGAGTTGTCGCCTCGATCTATGGAGCTTCAATAAATAAAGCTAAAAGGCAGGTGCAGGCATTAAATGCGCGGATGATGTCACGACGGTTCAAAGTGACACAGAGGGATGACGTCATGCCAGTTTACCAAGCATACTGAAGCTGCGGAAATGAAAAGCTGTACAAGACTTTGGAGATTGACATGAACAGGTTCAAATCAATCTGGGGCCTAATGTCAGGGATATTACTACCAGGTATAAACCGGCCAGGAGGGTCCGGTTTAAGTTAACAAGATTGTATTACCAGAAGCCCAGCTTAGTATGGAGTACGAGGTTATAGCCCAGAAGGCTTAGAGCCCATACAATAGGGCCCATAACTTGTAAACCGTCATATTATATAAACTTGGGATGTAAGGTAGAAAGAGTAGAAACCGAGGCGGACATGATTATGAGCCGGCCTCGGGACTCTGTAAACCAGACCGGGCATCACCTCTTATATAAAGGAACGACCCGGCGACGGTTCAGGACAAGAAATAACAGCTCAAGACACAGGCAAAGCGAATTCGCTCCCTAGTCATCGAAGCCCAAGCAATACCACACCAAACTAGACGTAGGCTTTTACCTTCATCGAAGGGGCCGAACTAGTATAAAATCCCCATGTCCTACGTCCGCTTTAACCCCTTTAAGCTAACCCGTAGCGATGGACTCACGACTAAGTCCTTTTGCTAGGACATCTGCCGTGCTAAATCCACGACAGCTACCCAAGAAATTTCCTCCAGTAATGGTATCAAGAATATATCTATTCCAAGGCGTGATGCCTGATACGTCTCCAACGTATCTATAATTTTTGATTGTTCCATGCTATTATTTATGATGTCTTGGATGTTTAATGGGCTTTGTCATACACTTTTATATCATTTTGGAACTAACCTACGAACCCAAAGGCCAAGTCCAAATTGCGATTTTTTTGCCTGTTTTAGGGTTTTGCAGAAAAGGAATATCAAACGGAGTCCAAACGGAATGAAACCTTTGGGAGAGATATTTTTGGAGCAAATCACGCACGAAGAACTTGAGAACCACGCCAGGGGAGCCTCGAGGCGCCCACGAGGGTGGGGGCGCGCCCCCTACCTCATGGGGCCCTCAAGACTCCCCTGTTGTCCTCCTTCCTCCTATATAAGTCTACGTACCACGAAACCATCAGCAACAGAGAGAAAACCCTAATTCCACCGCCATAACCTTCTATTCCCGTGAGACCCCATCTTGGAGCCTATTCCGGAGATCCGCCGGAGGGGGGATCCATCACGGAGTGCTTCTACATCATCATCACCGCACTCACCATGAGTTGTGAGTAGTTTACCATAGACCTTCGGGTCCATAGCTAGTATCTAGATGGCTTCTTCTCTCTCTCTGGATCTCAATACAAAGTTCTCCTCGGTCTTCGAGGAGATCTATTCGATGTAATCTCTTTTTGCGGTGTGTTTGTCGAGATCCGATGAATTGTGAGTTTATGATCAAGATTATCTATGAGAAATATTTGGTTCTTCTCGGAACTCTTTATGTCTGCTCATAATATCCTTGCAAGTCTCTTTGAATTATTGGTTTGGTTTGGCCTACTTGATCTATAGTTCTTGCAATGGGAGAAGTGCTTGGCTTTGGGTTCAATCTTGCGATGTCCTTTCCCAGTGACAGTAGGGGCAGCAAGGCACGTATTGTATTTTTGCCATCGAGGATAAAAAGATGGGTTTTATATCATATTGCTTGAGTTTATCCCTCTACATCATGTCATCTTGCTGAAGGCGTTACTCTGTTCTTATGAACTCAATACACTAGATGCATGCTGGATAGCGGTCGATGTGTGGAGTAATAATCGTAAATGTAGGCAGGAGTCGGTCTACTTGTCTCGGACATGATGCCTATATACAATGATTATGCCTAGATAGTCTCATAATTATTCGCTTTTCTATCAATTGCTCGACAGTAATTTGTTTACCCGCCATAGAATATCGCTATCATGAGAGAAGCCACTAGAGTACACTATGGCCTCCAGGTCTATTCTCAACATATCAATCTACATCTACTTTACTTTTTCCGCTTTTACTTTCTGTTCTTATAAACAAAAAATACCAAAAATATAAACTATCATCTCTATCAGATCTCACTTTCGTAAGTGACCGTAAAGGGATTGACAACCCCTTATCGCGTTGGCTGCGAAGTTCTTATTTGTTTGTGCAGGTGCGAGGGACTCGCGCGTAGTCTCCTACTGGATTGATACCTTGGTTCTCAAAAACCGAGGTAAATACTTACGCTACTGTGATGCATCTCCCTTTCCTCTTCGAGGGAATACAACGCAAGCTCGAGAAGTAGCAAGAAGAATTTCTGGCGCCGTTGCCGGGGAGGCTTATGCAAAAAATCATATAGCAAGTACCTATCACAAACCTTTATCCTTCGCATTACATTTTTTTCCTCTCGTTTTCCTCTCCCCCACTTCACCCTTGCCGTTTTATTTGCCCTTCTTCTGCCGTGTGTTTATCGTTCGCTTGCTTCCTGTTTGCTTGTATGTGCTGCTTGCTTGCCTGATTGCCCTCATGTCTGAGATGGGGGACGATCTTATCGAGAAGGGTAGTAATGTCGAGGGCAACGTCTATGTTGACCCCCCGGATGAAGCTACCACTTTACATATTAAGAAGTTCCGAGTTGGTAGTGGTAATATCATTGGAAAAGGAGTTCTTCAAGACGTCTTTACTTGTGTCGGTGCTTTGCCCACTATGGGTGGCTCTATTCTTCAAACAACTAGTAGCCCTGCGGATGTTGTATCTATGCTTATAATAGAAATTTAAAGGCAATTTATCCATATGCATCCCTGTATTCATAGAATCTATTTGGAGTTTTCCAATATTGAGCCTTCTTCTGTTAAGCGTGCAGCTACTATCTTCTTGGCTCATGAATTTAGATTTATCATGAAGGAGGCCAAAGAAATCTTTGCTCGTTACAGAGTAGATGCCGGTCGACCTCCCATAGAGGCTATCTTGTTCAATCAAGAAGACATAATGCGGTTGCGATCTCCTGATCATGTTGCTTTTAATGAAAACCTTAGAAAAAAGGTTCCTACTGAGGTCTAGATTGATATAATTTCTGAGATGAACGATGACTTTGCTGCTCAAAACAATGGGTTAGGCTTCTCCCTTGAGCGAAGGCTTATGACTTTCCGCCAAAAGAATGCCTATAATGATGAATTGGCTGTCCACTACAAAGGGCTAAAAGAGGAACCTATTCCTCCTGAGATTGATGTAGGGGACTTTCATCCCATTAAATTTAGCCCTTTTGATTACTTTTTCTTGCCACAAAGGAAGCTTGCTGCTGAACGTAGGGAATATGATATGAGCTTTCGCGACATATCGTATCATTATGGCACTCCCTAGATCTATCTTGTATCGTGCCTAGCTAGGGGCGTAAAACGATAGCGCTTGTTGGGAGGCAACCCAATTTTATATTTTTTTTATTTTTGCTGCTGTTAGGGAATAAATATTGCATCTAGCTTCTGTTTAGATGTGGTTTCATGTTTTGTTTAGTGTTTGTGCCAAGTAGAACCTTTGGGAAGACTTGTGTGAAGTTTATGTGATCTTGTTGTGAAAAACAGAATCGTCAGTGCTCACTAGAACGGTCATCAGATTTTACTGGAGCGTGCTATTTAGTTGATTATTTTTGCAGATGATTAATAGACAAATTCCTCACGTTTACCAATTTAGTTTGAATTTTTTGGAGTTACAGAAGTATGCGAAACCCGCAGATTACTACAGACTGTTCTATTTTTGACAGATTCTGTTTTTCGTGTGTTGTTTGCTTATTTCAATGCATCTATGAGTAGTATTGGCAAGTATGAACCATAGAGAAGTTGGAATACAGTAGGTTTAACACCAATATAAACAAAGAATGAATTCATTGCAGTACCTTTGAGTAGTGGTTTGCTTTCTTTTACTAACAGAGCTCACAAGAATTTTTGTCTAAGTTTTGTGTTGTGAAGTTTTCAAGTTTTGAGTATTGCTTTGATGGAGTATGGAACAAAGAGTAACAAGGGCCTAAGCTTGGGGATGCCCATGGCACCCCAAGTAAAATTCAAGGATAATCAAAAGCCTAAGCTTGGGGATGCCCCGGGAAGGCATCCCCTCCTTCGTCTTCATCCATCGGTAACTATAGTTGGAGCTATATTTTTATTCACCACATGATATGTGTTTTGCTTGGAGCGTCTTGTTTAATTTGAGTCTTTTCTTGTTAGTTTGTCACAATCATCCTTGCTAGACACACCTATTTGAGAGAGTTAAATATATCCTAGGAATTGTTAGAACACTCTATGTGCTTCACTTATATCTTTTGAGTTGAATAGTTTTTGCTCTAGTGCTTCACTTATATCTTTTAGAGCACGGTGGTGATTATATTTTGTAGAAATTGTTGAACTCTTATGCTTCACTTATATCTATTTGAGAGTCTTTTAAACAGCATGGTAATGTGTTTAGGCTATAAAACTAGTCTTCACATGATAGACATCCAATATCAATGTAGTAAAAAAAATCACACTAAGTGCATTGAATATGATGAGATGTTGGATGCTTGATAATTGTTTTGAGATATGAGGGTAGTGATATTAGAGTCATGCTAGTGGAGTTATTATGAAATTGAGAAATACTTGTGTTAAGGTTAGTGATTCCCGTAGCATGCACGTATGGTGAACCGCTATGTGACGAAGTTAGAGCATGAGGTATTTGTAAAGTGCCAACCTTTGTGTGGAGGTCGGGGGCGCACGATGGTTAAATCCTACCAACCTCCCCCCTAGGAGCATGCATTGATTGCTTTGTTTTGATGACTCGTAGAGTTTTAAAATAAGTATATGAGTTCTTGTGACTAATGTTAAGTCCATGGATTATACGCACTCTCACCCTTCCACCATTGCTAGCCTCTCTTGTACCGCACAACTTTCGCCGGTGCCATAAACCCACTATATATCCTTCCTCAAAACAGCCACCATATTATTCCTCAAAACAACCACCATACCTACCTATCATGGCATTTCCATAGCCATTCCGAGATATATTGCCACGCAACTTTCCACCGTTCCGTTCATATGCCACGCATCATATTGTCATATTGCCATGCATGATCATGTAGTTGACATCGTATTTGTGGCAAGGCCATCATGCATAATTTTTCATACATGTCACTCTTGTTTCATTGCACATACCGGTACACTGCCGGAGGCATTCATATAGAGTCATACTTTGTTGTAGTATCGAGTTGTAATTCAATGGAAGTGTGATGATCATCATTATTAGAGCATTGTCCCATGGGTGGAAAGGCTAAATCAATAAAGCCCCTTCGCAAAAGAAAAAAAAAGTCCCAAAAAAAGGGACAATTGCTACTATCTTTTTTCCACACTTGTGCTTCAAAGTAGCACCATGTTCTCCATTGTAGAGAGTCTCATGCTTAGTCACTTTATATACTAGTTGGAATTTTCGTTATAGAACTTGGCTTGTATATTCCAATGATGGGCCTCCTCCAATGCCCTAGGTCTTAGTGAGCAAGCAAGTTGGATGCACACCCACTAGTTTCTTTGGTTGAGCTTTCATACATATTTAGCTCTAATGCATCTGTTGCATGGCAATCCCTACTCACTCACATTGATATCTATTGATGGGCATCTCCATAGCCCGTTGATACGCCTAGTTGATGTGAGACTATCTTCCTCCTTTTTGTCTTCTCCACAACCACCTCTCTATTCCACCCATAGTGCTATGTCCATGGCTAACGCTCATGTATTGCGTGAAAGTTGAAAGGTTTGAAAGAATAGAGTATGAAAACAAGTGCTTGGCTGAAATCGGGGTTGTGCACGATATGAATATTTTGTGTGATGAAGAGGGAGCATAGCCAGACTATATGATTTTGTAGGGATAACTTTCTTTAGCCATAGTATTTTGAGAAGACATGATTGCTTTGTTAGTATACTTGAAGTGTTATTATTTCTTATGCCAATATAGAATTTTATCTTGAATCTTTCAGATCTGAACATTCATGCCACAATTAAAAGAATTACATTGAAAAACTATGTTGGTTAGCATTCCACATCAAAAATTCTTTCTTTATCATTTACCTAATCGAGGACAAGCAGGAATTAAGCTTGGGGATGCTTGATACGTCTCCAACGTATCTATAATTTTTTATTGTTCCATGCTATAATTTATGATGTCTTGGATGTTTAATGGGCTGAGTCATACACTTTTATATCATTTTTGAGACTAACCTACTAACCCAAAGGCCCAGTCCAGATTGTTGTTTTTTTGCCTGTTTCAGGGTTTTGCAGAAAAGGAATATCAAACGGAGTCCAAACGGAATGAAACCTTCAGGAGAGATATTTTCGGAGAAAATCACGCACAGAGAACTTGAGAACCACGTCAGGGGAGCCTTGAGGCGCCCATGAGGGTGGGGGGCGCGCCCCCTTCCCAGGGCGCGCCCCCTGCCTCGTGGGGCCCTCGAGACTCCCCCGGTGTCCTCCTTCCTCCTATATAAGTCTACGTACCACGAAACCATCAGCAACAGAGAGAAAACCCTAATTCCGCCGTCGTAACCATCTGTTCCCGTGAGATCCCATCATGGAGCCTATTTCGGAGCTCCGCCGGAGGGGGGATCCATCACGGAGTGCTTCTACATCATCATCATCGCCCTCACCATGAGTTGTGAGTAGTTTACCATAGACCTTCGGGTCCATAGCTAGTATCTAGATGGATTCTTCTCTCTCTCTGGATCTCAATACAAAGTTCTCCTCGGTCTTCGAGGAGATCTATTCGATGTAATCTCTTTTTGCGGTGTGTTTGTCGAGATCCGATGAATTGTGAGTTTATGATCAAGATTATCTATGAGAAATATTTGGTTCTTCTGTGAACTCTTTATGTGTGCTCATAATATCCTTGCAAGTCTCTTCGAATTATTGGTTTGGTTTGGCCTACTAAATCAATAGTTCTTGCAATGGGAGAAGTGCTTGGCTTTGGGTTCAATCTTGCGATGTCCTTTCCCAATGACAGTAGGGGCAGCAAGGCACGTATTGTATTATTGCCATCGAGGATAAAAAGATGGGGTTTATATCATATTGCTTGAGTTTATCCCTCTACATCATGTCATCTTGCTTATCGTGTTACTCTGTTCTTATGAACTCAATACACTAGATGCATGTTGGATAGCGGTCGATGTGTGGAGTAATAGTAGTAGATGCAGGCAGGAGTCGGTCTACTTGTCTCGGACATGATGCCTATATACAATGATCATGCCTAGATAGTCTCGTAATTATTCGCTTTTCTATCAATTGCTCGACAGTAATTTGTTTACCCACCATAGAATATCGCTATCATGAAAGAAGCCACTAGAGAACACTATGGCCTCCGGGTCTATTCTCAACATATCAATCTACATCTACTTTACTTTTTCCGCTTTTACTTTCTGTTATTATAAACAAAAAATACAAAAAATATAAACTATCATCTCTATGAGATATCACTTTCGTAAGTGACCGTAAAGGGATTGACGACCCCTTATCGCGTTGGCTACGAAGTTCTTATTTGTTTGTGCAGGTGCGAGGGACTCGCGCGTGGTCTCCTACTGGATTGATACCTTGGTTCTCAACTGAGGGTAATACTTACGCTACTGTGCTGCATCTCCCTTTACTCTTTGAGGCAATACAACGCAAGCTCGAGAAGTAGCAATGCCTACGTAAAAATTGCGAACAAGCACGGAAGTGGAAAGCTTTCCAGTAGATCTATTCTGAGCATTGCAAATTCTATACCAAGCATCTTTTAGATTTTCTTCCTCCATTTGTTTAAAATTAAGAACTTCACTCTCGGTAGTATTAATAATGATAGGAGGGCTAGCCATGATGGCAAAGCAAACGATAAAACACACGGAGCAAATAAGAGGGCGAATAAAACGGCAAAGGTGAATTGGGGGAGAGGAAAACGAGAGGCAAATGGAAAATAATGTAATGCGAGGGATATGAGTTTATGATGGGTACTTGGTATATTACTTTTGTGTAGATCTCCTCGGCAATGGTGCCAGAAATTCTTCTTGCTACCTCTTGAGCTTGTGTTGTTTTTCCCTTGAAGATGAAAGGGTGATGCAGCACAGTAGCGTAAGTATTTCCCTCGGTTTTTGAGAACCAAGGTATCAATCTAGTAGGAGACTACACGCGAGTCCCTCGTACCTAAACAAACAAATAAGAACCTTGCAACCAACGTGATAAAGGGTTGTCAATCCCTTCTAGGCCACTTGCAAAAGGGAGATCTGATAAAGATAATAAGATAACTATTTTTGGTATTTTGTTTTATAGATTGAAAAGTAAAGATTGCAAAATAAAAGTAAAGTAAAGATAAATAGTTGATGGAAGATTTATATGATGGAAGATAGACCCGGGGCCATAGGTTTCACTAGTGGCTTCTCTCAAGATATCAGATTTCCACGGTGGGTGAACAAATTACTGTCGAGCAATTGATAGAAAAGCACATAGTTATGAGAATATCTAGGCATGATCATTGTATATAGGCATCACGTCCGTGACAAGTCGACCAAAGTGATTCTGCATCTACTACTATTACTCCACACATCGACCGCTATCCAACATGCATCTAGAGTATTAAGTTGATAAGAATAGAGTAACGCTTTAAGCAAGATGACATGTTGTAGAGGGATAAACTCATGCAATGTGATATAAACCACATCTTTTTATCCTCGATGGCAACAGTACAATACGTGCCTTCCTGCCCCTGCTGTCACTAGGAAAGGGCATCGCAAGATTGAACCCAAAGCTAAGCACTTCTCCGATTGCAAGAAAGATCGATCTAGTAGGCTAAACCAAACTGATAATTTGAAAAGACTTGCAATGATATTTAAATCACGCATAAAATATTTCAGAGAAGAATCAAATATTGTTCATAGATAATCGTGATCATAAACCCACAATTCATCGGATCACGACAAACACACCGCAAAAAGAATTACATCGAATAGATCTCCAAGAAAATCGAGGAGAACTTTGTATTGAGATACAAAGGGAGAGAAGAAGACATCTAGCTAATAACTATGGACCCAAAGGTCTATGGTAAACTACTCACAACTCATCAGAGAGGCTAGGGTGTTGATGTAGAAGCCCTCCGTGATCGATTCCCCCTCTGGTGGAGCTTCAGAATAGGCCCCAAGATGGGATCTCACGGGTACAGAAGGTTGCGGCGGTGGAATTAGGGTTTCGTGGTGCTCTCGGATGTTTTTAGGGTATAGGAGTATATATAGGCCAAAGAGGCACGTCGGTGGAGCAACAGGGGGCCCACGAGGGTGGGGCGTGCCTACCGCCCTTGGGCGCGCCCCCTGCCCTCGTGGCCGCCTCGTTTCTTCCCCGACGTGTACTCCAAGTCTTCTGTGTTGCATTTGTTCCAAAAACGACTCTCCCGAAGGTTTCATTTTGTTTGGACTCCGTTTGATATGCCTTTTCTGCGAAACACCGAAATAGGCAAAAAGCAGCAATTTGCATTGGGCCTTGGGTTAGTAGGTTAGTCCCAAATATAATATAAAAGTGTATAATAAAGCCCATTAAACATCCAAAACAGATAATATAATAGCATGGAACAATAAAAAATTATAGATACGTTGGAGACGTATCATTACACTTCTGCAATTAGGGGGAGAGAGCCCCCCGCCTTCTTCTTCCTTGGCCTTCTCCCTAGGTGGGAGGAGGGTTCCCCCTCTGGTCCATGGCTTCCATGGCATGGGAGGGGCGAGAGCCCCTCCAAGATTGGATCTGTCTCTCGGTCTCTCTCAGTTTCGTGTCCCCGAGATCTGGCCAAAAACCGTTTCTTTTATTCCCAGAGATCCGTAACTCCGATTACGCTGAGATTTTAACACGATTTTTTTTTCGGATACAAGCTTCTTTGCGCCCGAAGTAGATCTCCAACCAACGTACGAGGTGAGCACAACCCACCACCACGCGCCAGGCTCCTCTGGCACGCCCCGGTGTCTTGTGGGCTGTGTGGGCCTCCTTTTGTGGTGATTCTAACTCCCAAAAATCATATATATTCCAAAATAATTCTCCGTGAAATTTCATGGCATTTGGACTTCGTTTCATATGGATTTTCTGCGATACAAAAAACATGCAAAAAATAGGAACTGGCGCTGGGCACCGGATCAATAGGTTAGTCCAATAAATCATATAAGTAGTTGCCAAACATATGTGAAAGTTGTATAATATTAGCATGAAACAATCAAAAATTATAGGTACGATGGAGACGTATCAGCATCCCCAAGCTTAATTCCTGCTCGTCCTCGAGTAGGTAAATGATAAAAAAGATAATTTTTGATGTGGAATGCTACCTAGCATAAACTTGATCGTATATCTAGTCATGACATGAATATTAAGACATGAGTGATTCGAACCAATAGTGTATAATTTGACACAAAGACATCAATACTTGGGCATCCCAACAAACAATCATGTCTTTCAGAATATCAAATGCTAAAGAATGTTATCCCTACAAAATCATATAATCTTGTCATGCTTTGTCTTCCCAGCTCAAAGTATAAATCATGTACTGCCCGGGTGTCAGCCAAGCAATTGGTTCATACTCTTTAACGTGCATCAGCATTTTCAACTCTCACGCAATACGTGAGTGCAAGCCATGGATATAGCAATATAGGTGGAATAGAATACGGTGATAGTAGACAAAAGAAGGGAAGAAAAGTCTCACATCAACTAGGAAAACTAATTGACTATGGGGATGTCCATCAATCGATATCAATGTGTGAGGAGTAGGGATTTCCATGCAACGGATGCACTAAGAGCTATAAGTGTATGAAAGCTCAATATGGAACTAAGTGGGTATGCGTCAAACTCTACTACGGAAAATTCCCACTAGTATATGAAAGTGACAACATAGGAAGCTCTCCATATGGAAAACATGGTGCTACTTTGAAGCACAAGTGTGGAACTAGCATTGCCCCTTCTCTCATTTTTTTTTCTTTTCTTATTTTTCTTTCTTTATTTTTATTTTTTATTTTTTTTTATCATTGTCCGGAGTCTCATCCCGACTTGTGGGGGAATCATAGTTTCCATCATCCTTTCCTCACTAGGACATGCTCTAATAATGGATAATGATGGTCATCACACTTCTATTTACTTATAACTCAAAAGAAATAAAAATTACAACTCGATACCTATGACATAGTATGACTCTAAATGAATGCCTCTAGCAGTGTACCAGGATGTGCAATGATCTAGTGTATCAAAGATATCAAAAAACGGACAAGACATGAAAATATCGTGCTAGCTATCTTACGATCATGCAAAGCAATATGAAAATGAATGCTCAAGTAAACTATATGATGGAAGTGCATGGCAATATATCTCGGAATGGCTATGGAAATGCCATAATAGGTAGGTATGGTGGCTGTTTTGAGGAAGGTATAATAAAGTTTATGCATCGGCGAAAGTTGCGCGACACAAGATAGGCTAGCAATTATGAAAGGGTGAGAGTGCGTATAATCCATGAACCCACATTAGTCATAAAGAAGTCATATACTTATTGCAAAATTTTATTAGCCCTCGAAGCAAAGTAATACTATGCATGCACCTAGGGGGGAGGTTGGTAGGAGTTAACCATCGCGCGCCCTCGACCTTCATACAAAGATAATAAAATCAAGGATAAATTGTGCTCCAACTTCTCGGCATAATGAGAGACTGTACGTGCATGCTTCAGGAATCACAAACCTTAACACCAATATCTTACTAAGCATAATCATCTACTAGTACCTCCCATATATTATCATCTCCATATTGCAAAACTATTGCAAGGAATCAAACATATCATATTTAGTGATCCATAAGTCTTATGTAGGATTTTGTGACTAACCATGCAATTGACCAATTCCATTTGACTCTCTAAATACTCCCTCCGTCCCGTAATGTAAGACATTTTTCAACACTACACAAGTGTTAAAAACGTCTTACATTATGGGACGGAGGGAGTAGATATAAGTGAAGCTTGAGAGTTTAATTCTTTCTACAAAATATCATGTTCTAACAAATATAAGTGAAGCACGAGATCATTCTACAAACATCGGTTTTCTATGTGAATTGAAACAGGCAATCCAAACTTCAAAAGATATAAGTGAAGCACATGAAGCATTCTATAAAGCCATACTTAAAAGATATAAGTGAAGTGCAATGATCATTCTACAAATTTGCCAAGGACTACCTCATACTAGCATGGTGCATTATTAAAAGAAAAATAAAAGGGACATGACGCTCCAAGAATTTATGCATATCATGTGAATGAAACAAATCCGAAAACAAACCGATACTTGTTGAAGAAAGATGGGATGCCATCCGGGGCATCCCCAAGCTTAGACGCTTGAGGCTCGTTGTATATTTTCTTGGGTGCCTTGGGAATCCCCAAGCTTGAGCTCTTGCCTCTCCTCCTTCTCCTCACAGCGAGACCTCCTCGATCTTCAAATACTTCATCCACACAAAACTTAACCGAACTTTTAGTGGTGGCGTTAGTGCATATGATCAATGAAATCTCATCATGTACTTCTCTAACATTATTGCCTAATTATAAACAAACATTATCCACTGTATGCTATCACAATTCTATTGCCGAAAGTCAAGGAGGCTTCAACAAAAATTCAAACATACGCAAATAATGAAGCTATAATAGCAACCTATGAAAACAAGACAGTGTGTAAAGATTTGAACATTCATCATACTTCTGTAACTCTAAAAATTCTGAAAAAAATAGGAAAAATAAAAATTTTGTATAGAAAGACTTTGCAAACAGTTTCAGAACCGTTTGACATTCCAGTAAATAATGTAAAATCGCGCACTACAGCCAAAGTATCTATTTTTGCACCGCACAAACCAACAAGTAATTTAATCATCCTAAAGGAAACTCTTGGCACATTATTTTTATAATACAATGGAATTGTACAAGGGGATATTTATCTTTGTTGAAAATTTTCTGCAATTCAAGATTCACAAAGTTTCCATGGGCATGAACAAAGTTCAAGGCATGCTCCCGCTTCCACGGTGCTCGTCTATCTAACTTTCACTTTTCTTTTTGTGAAGTTTTAAGTTCCCCTCTATATATTTTTTATTTTTAAACTTTATAAAAGCACTCAATAGAAATAAATGACTCTTTTTTTAAACTTCCGGGTTGTCTCCCTGGTAGCGCTTTATTTAATGCCATTAAGCTAGGCATAAAGTGCTCAAGTAATGAATCCACCCGGATCCCAAGGTATATCAAAGCCAATTTTAATTAGCATTGATTTGGAATTTAGTAGTGAGCACAAAGCAACATATATCAAGAAATTACATAGTCTAACTCTGTTCCTATGCATCGGCATGTCATAAAAGAACAATTCACGCACATCAAGTAAAGGCCAATGCGTATAAGCAGTTTCTTGCAATTTTGTAGTGTTGGAAACATAGAGAGGCAGATATGTAGTTCCTCTATCATAATAATTGCAAGTAGGATCAGCAAGCACATGCATATTATATTCATCAAACTCATCATGTGCAATGGTAAAAGGCAACCCATCAATGTAATCTTTAATAAGTGCAAACTTCTCTAATATAGTGTAGTTGGGAGAATTCAAAAAATATAATAGGACTATCATGTGTGGGTGCAATAGCAACTATCTCATGTTTAACATAAGGAACTATAGCAAGTTGACCTCCATAAGAATAATTCATATTGGCATCTTGGCCACAAGTATAGCAAGCATCATCAAAAAGGGATACTTCAAAAGAATCAACGTGATCATAGCAATCATCATAGCATTCATCCTTCTGTAAGCACGACGGGAGATTAAACAATGTATGCGTTGAGGGGTTAATCTCATGAATTGGTGGGCACGGGTAGCTAATCCGTTCTTCCTCCTTTTGTTCTTCACTTTCCTCCTCATCTTTTTCATCTAATGAGCTCACAGTGTCATCAATTTCTTCTTCCATAGACTCCTACAAAATATTAGTCTCTTCTTGGACATCGGAGACTTTCTCAATAAATAAATCAATATCATAATTGTATTTGTAATTATCATAGTAATATTTAAGGATGGCAAAATTTTCATGTCTATAAACATCATCATCAAAAGCTTCATACTTTTCAAACAAATATTCAATTTCATAAGCACCCTTAAAAGCAACAAATTCCTCTATTCTTTCCACATCATAGTAATCATATATATATACCTCTAGCATAAGAAGCCAAGGTTTCATCATCATTAAATTCGCATGAAAATGGAAGGTGTGGAGCATTCATCCTGGAGCAACAAGTATAATGTATCTCAAGCATAAATCCCAAGCATACCGATGCAACATATAATTTTGAAAACATAATAGTTTCCCTTTTTGTGTCAAGCGATAATCCCTAAAGTATTCACATTGATCTAATTTTCCTCCCATTATATAATTGAATGGGGTTTTCTCAGGATTATCAAAGTAGTGCATAATATATCTCACATAACGAGCATCGAGGGTTTTAGGAGGTTCCCCATCTCCATGACTAGCAAGTACCACTAATTTTTTGGTGTTTCGTGTTCCATATCCATAACTGAAGATAGAGAACAACTTAGAACAGAAAATAAAAACTACTTAGTGATAAAGCAAACAAGCACACACGAGAATATTCATCCCACACTATTGCTCCCCGGGAACGGCGCCAGAAAAAGGTCTAGATAACCCACAAGTATAGGGGATCGTTTGTAGCCTTTTTTGATAAGTAAGAGTGTCGAACCCAAAGAGGATATAAAGTTAGAATAAATATTCCCTCAAGTTCTATCGACCACCGATACAACTCTACGCACACTTAACGTTTGCTTTATCTTAAACAAGTATGGAACTATGAGTACTTAGCGGGAACTTGAAATAAAGTACTTTGCAAGACAATAAAAGTAGTTTAGTAGCAAGTTTTTTGTAGCACAAGAGAATTATTTGTCCCTAGGTAATCGATAACAAATACCAGTAATCATTCTTGTAATTTTATATGAGGGAGAGGCATGAGCTAACACACTTTTTCTACTTGGATCATATGCACTTATGATTGGACCCCTAGCAAGCATCTGCAACTACTAAAGATCATTAAGGCCGTGAAACCCAACCATAGCATTAAGTATCAAGTCCTCTTTACTCCCATACATCATACCCCACTTACTCGGGTTTAAGCTTCTGTCACTCTAGCAACCCACCATAAGCGAACCAAGAACATATTGCGACACCCTACAGCGGGGGCCCCTCACGTTTGCGCGAGAATGGAGGGCACCGTAGGACATCACCATAAATAAAATATACAATCATACCAACCAAGATCACGATTATGCCATAGGACAAAACGGATCTACTCAAACATCATAGGATGACCACATATCATTGGGAAATAATATATAGTGTGGAGCACCATGTTTAAGTAGAGATTACAGTGGGGGTAAAGAGGTGTTACACTGCTACAATGAGGGGGAGAGAGTTGGTGTTGACGGTAGCAAGATTGTTGATGTAGATCATCGTCCCAATTGTTGCCCCGGTGGGACTCCGGCGCCACCGGAAGCGAGGGGGAGAGAGCCCCTCTCCTCCTTCTTCTTCCCCGGTGAAAGCACATTTGCTCCCTGGGTGGTTTTGGTAATTAATGACAACATACTTTGTGGTTGGACTAATGCTTTTATCAAGTATGTTTCAGGAAATCCAATCACATTGGTATGGCAAGATGACTGAAGAAGTGGACCCCTCAAATGCTAAGGCAAGCATTGGCAAAAGCTCAAGACTCTATTTCTGGTTTAGTGATCAAAGATCACATTGAGTCCATAGGAAAAGCCAATACTATTAAAAGGGGATGAGGTTGTGTTGATGATCTGGTTGCTCAAGTGCTTAGTGATTTAGCTCCTTCAACTATCAGCAACTTTCACTACTATACACACTCATAAGTAATCTCGGACAAACCGATTCTTCCAACTCAGTCCCACCGAGATGAACCACTTCAGCCATATTCCAAACCCTAGAAAAGTCGGTCATACCGAGTTTGAGATCGGTCTCACCGAAACTGAACTGCCAACCTTCTGTAACCATTTCACATCATTTCGGAATAACCGAGTTTGTATTATCGGTCTCACCGAAATGGGCAAGCTTCTGTCTTGGCTCAAATCGGTCTCACCGATATTGCATTTTCGGTCTAACCGATTCTGGCATATTCCTATTCTTTCTCAAATCGGTCCAACCGAGTTTTCTTTCTCGGTCTCACCGAAATCTCCAACGTTCATATCTTTTGCACTTTCGGTCCCACCGAGATGGTATTTTCGGTCCCACCGAAAATCCCAACGTTCACTATATTTGAACTTTCGGTCTGACCGAGTTTTCACTTCGGTCTCACCGAGATTGGTCAAATGTGTGTGTAACGGTTGGATTTTGTGTGGAGGCTATATATACCCCTCCACCCCCTCTTCATTCGTGAGGAGAGCCATCAGAAAGTACCACCACTTCTACCATACACTTTCTGAGAAGTGAACCACCTACCCTTGTGTTGAGATCAAGCCATTCCATTCCTACCATATGAAACTTGATTTCTAGCCTTCCCAAGTTGCTTTCCACTCAAACCTTTCTTCCACCACAGCCATATCAGTGAGGAGAGTTGAGTGTTGGGGAGATTATCATTTGAAGCACAAGAGCAAGGAGTTCATCACCATCAACAACATCTATTACCTTTTGGAGGGTGGTGCCTCCTAGATTGGTTAGGTGTCGCTTGGGAGCCTCCGTCTTTGAGATGTGGAGTTGAACCAAGAAGTTTGTAAGGGCAAGGAGATTGCCTACTTCGTGAAGATCTACCCCGAGTAAGGCTAGTCCTCCGTGGGCGTAGGCCATGATGGAATAGACAAGGTTGCTTCTTCGTGGACCCTTCGTGGGTGGAGCCCTCCGTGGACTCGCGCAGCCGTTACCCTCCGTGGGTTGAAGTCTCCATCAACGTGGATGTACGATAGCACCACCTATCGGAACCACGACAAAAATCTCCGTGTCACCAAACTGCGTTTGATCTTCTCCACCTCTCTTTACTATATATGCAATTTACTTTCCGCTGCCCATACTCTAGAATTGCATGTGTAGTGTGCTACTTGAATTGATCTTAATTGTGAAACTGCCAAAAACTTTGCATGATCAAAAGGCATATTTTTTTTATATTGTCAAGTAGTCTAATCACCCCCCC